>NC_051169.1:14620435-15290435 GCF_013339725.1 Rhipicephalus microplus | reverse complement strand
GTTGCCTTTCTTCTTCCCGAACATCTGTGCTCGCACTGTTTTCTGGAGGATGCCACGTTGATGACCGATGGTCGGAAGCAAAACGCTGCGTCGCAGAATCGGCCCTCTAACCTGGGGGAAAGCTCGCGTGGTGTCGTGCCCCTGCGTTATTTTTCTCGCCCTGACTGTGCACAACCAGACCGAGCCAGGTTGCGCACATGTGAGCAAGGCGAAAGAAAACGGGTCGCGACATGGCTTGCTCCGCTTTGAATCAACGGTTACAGCAGAGCTCAGTTTTTTTTTTTTTACTTTCATGCGTACGAGGCCGTGCACGGGCGGCTTCGATTTATATACACTGCGGCTCTATTCCCCTCGCCAGTGTGATGAGCAACGCGAACGTGTGCTTAGCTATGGAAACACGCTAACCAGAAAAAAAAAACGCAATAACATTTTTCATGGTTTGCAGCACGTGCCATAGAAAATATATGGCGAATGTGCAAGTGATAAAAAAACGTTTTCCTTGCATTATCGCATAACTACCAGCACTAACTGTGCTCAAGTGCTAAATATATTCAAGCATTCAATCACTTCCTCAGTTTCGACCCACGTGCCTACTCAGTCACTAGCATGCACTCATCAATCAATTAATCAATCAATCAATTATCAAATAATCAGTTAATCAATCAAAATGTTCATCTATTTATTGAGATTCAACAAAGCACCAGATATTGGTGTGGCTCTGTAAATTAAATGCCACGTAAATTAAATAAATCTCTCGACCAGACCCGCAGCAAAGGATATATTTTGGGGGATGCCAACTTCTAGGAGGCCTTAAAAAACACCTACTTTTATTTTTTTATTTCTCGGTAATATACCCCGTTCTTCCAAGATTTAGGGGAGGTTTCGCAAGCCCCTAGCACTCCCCCCCCCCCCCCCCCAAACCCTCTTGCTACGGCCCATCTTTGGACGGTATACGACCACAAGTATTTAGACTATTTCACCTCTTTTCAGCTTCAAAACACGAGACACGTAAAGAAGTAATAAATACCAGATCCGCTCGTTGATAATGGAAACACTAAAATGGAGGTACGTTATTATAACACCACCTTAAAAGCGTAAAAAAATATTGGGAGAACTACGAAAAATTCTCTTCGAAATATGAAATATCTAAGCACGCAAGCACAAAAAAAAACCAAGAAGCTTCGGGATGTTCAGGGAGTCTTCGTCACCCCAGTTTTATTTTTTCGTTCTTGATTTTTTCCTTTCGCAGGTTTCGTGTCTTGGCGACATTCGATTTGTTCTTTCCCTGTATAGTGTAAAGCTTAACTTAGCCATATAAAAAAAGAAAAGACGCGGTAATGATTCCTGAACTAGTAAACATCACATTGTACATAGTAAACATAAGCGCAGCCTTATTCATGTTTCTTACTCCATTCTTTCAATGTTGCTGCTTTTCTTTTTTTTAAATGGATCTGTATCGACGAGCTCGTATCCAACCTCTTCTAGGTCTAGTTGGCTTACTAACATGTCTCAACGATTGTTTTTCTCTCTGTTCAGCCTCTTTAAATATTGTTCTTGTGACCTCATATAGTATGTGCCAGTGAACAGCATGCGTAGTGTTTCTTCATTTTGTCATAAGACAACAGTCTACTGTGCGGTCATTTTCAAGTACACGGATACAACGTGAGAACGTTGTCTCCGTGTACTGTACCAAGTGTTAACAGGTGGAAGAGGATCGATGGTCTTCAAGGAAATTATATATAGCATGGTGAGCCACGATAATTACATAATTCAACGCACAGAATAGGGAGTACGAGATGTATTTAGTGCAGCAGTCTTTACTTTAGACGCAACCATAATAATCTAGAAGAAATAACAGGGCCCTTTCCCTCTGTGTCGGCCTCTATAGTTTGGGACACGCATGACATGCTCTGCAAACGTGTTTTTCTTCCGATCGCTTTTCGAGATTTGCGAGAGGAAATATCTTTTCCGAAGCCGTTGAGTTCATTGCCTTCAGTTGAGACGGAGTGGGATTCCTTATTGCTGCATGTCACGTGAAAACAGGCGCGCGAATGCTACTGAACGAGAGGCCGTTGGAAACACTGTCATCAGACGTAATCAACAAACAACTCCCCAGTGGACTAGAGGCGAGGGAAGCTCTCGAAGCCAGCCGCAGTAGCTGAATGGCCCTGCTGAATTGGTAGCCGGGAGACAAAGCCAGCCCCGAAAGTGTGGACGTGTACCAAATACGGTGACTCAAAGCTCTGGCTGAGACTCGAATCACCGCTTTGCTGCTTTTCATGTTTCACCCGCTTGTATAATGAGCTACGTCTTGCACCACTCTATTACTTTGCCAGCTGCTTATCTCCCTTTCTTATCCTTTCTTTCTCTCTTTCTTCAGATCTGTCTCGCCCGCTATTAGTGTTGGTCTTCAAGCTAATACGTCTGATGCAAATAATTGATGGTATATAAATCTCCATTGCAAGTACATAGTTGTAATTTCTATCGTGACTGCACATGGCGATCAATTTTTTTTTTCTCGCGTCAGCGTCCTCCTTTATATAATTCCCTACCAATAGGGACATTGTGGTGACGGCTATGCCCTGGTTATGACGATGTGACGCAGCGCTGTCTTAGTCAGAGGATCGATTCCTGCCATGATGTAGGAATTTCGACGAAGATGGAGTTTAGGGTTGAGGACATAGTATCATAAAGTGCCACCGCATTGAAAAAAGTACGAGATACTGTCAACAAAATTTCATAAGTGGTGAGTTGGATTTGCCTGAAAGCTTGAAACCAAGTTCGTGGCTTCTTGGGCTGAAAAATGCGTCTAAAAGTTTTCTTCCCTACAAACATTGGTAATCGTCTCTAGGAGATAAATTGTCACAGCAAACGTGATGAAAAAAATGTAATCATAAGTGATACTTTTAGAGATGGAGTAAAGAAAGCTCTCAGTGAAATTTCCTAATAGTACGTACCTTTTATATTATTGCGCTGGTAAGGTTTAAAATATTTCTTTGAAAATGCTGAAATATCAACGCATCTTCTCAGCTAAAATATACAAGATGAATTATTCTATGTGTTCATTCAAGACTTTTGGCACATAAGTTGTTAGACAGCATTGGCAATGAACAAATCACCATCTTTTCATTACTGAAGGACTATAATAACACTTTTTTTCTGTAATATTTGATCTAAAATACAAATATGTCATTATTTAAAGATTAAACAGCAAACAGATCTGTAAGAAAAAATGCTCTTCTCTGAATAAGGCACCATATTTATTAATGTTATCGTAGCGAACCAACTAGTATTTAAAATAATGAAAACGCGGGTGATTATTTGCAAACTAGTTACGTTATCCTCTCATATAATTCTTGTTTCCTTCGGCATAATAAGTAGGGTAAAAAAATGCTCTCACTGCTTTAATTTACGCTCTAGGAATTTCTCAAGATAATTGTTATTTCACTTTGCCACACTTTCTTGCTTTTCTGTGAGTGCATAATTTAATACGTATGACAATAAAATGAAAATAATGTTTCGTCCTTGTAAAGCATTGAAGGAAGAATGACTTGAAGTCTTCACGCAAAAAATAAATAAATACTTCAAGGGCACCTAGTGCCACAGAAGGAAAGTTTCACATTTTTACATCGGAATGAAAAAAAAAAACAAGGGCAAATAGATTTGTAGAAACTGAATGACGTTCTGGGAACAATGTCCTGCTAAAAGTGACTGCAAACTCTCCAGAGCGTCTAGAAAGACTCATCTATCTTTCGATTATTTAAAAACAAAGAAGAGCCAAACACAAACTGAACGTCGCTAAAAAGTACTTGATACTCAGCCAGATGGCGGTGACAGTCGACGTACAAGGTGTCATGCAGCGGGTTTGACAAACACCTTTGTTGCCAAGCAACGATCTCGAAGCTAATAAATTGCTATGCTAGAACAAATGGACTCGACGGGCGCGCAGGTGCTCGTATCTTGGAATTATTACCATGCTACACGTCAACATTGGAGTTGAAAACAACATAAAAAATAAATGAACAGAGGACAGAAAACAGCAGAAAAAGTGAGGCACCGTGTAATGGAATTCTCATATGAAAACTTACCATCGCTGGGGAACGTCCTTGTACTTGCAATGAATACCGGCAGTACTAAATGCCCCGCCGCTGTTGTCTAGTGGCTAAGGTACTCGGCTGCTGACCCGCAGGTCGCGGGATTGAATCCCGGCTGCGGCGGCTGCACTTCCGATGGAGGCGGAAGTGTTGTAGGCCCGTGTGCTCAGATTTGGGGGCACGTTAATGAACCCTAGGTGGTCGAAATTTCCTGAGTCGTCCACTGCGGCGTCTCTCATAATCATATGGTAGTTTTGGGACGTTAAACCTCACATATCAATCAATCACTCAATCAATCCGCAGTACTAATTATGAGATCCTGGAAGACATGAGAAAAAAAATGGCAGCATATCCACAGGGTGAATGATGGAGAGTGAGGCGAAGCATCCGTCCGTCCATTCCTTCTTGCTTCCGTCCTTCCATGCGTCCATCTGTGTGACCATCCGTGTGTCTTCCCGCCCGTCTGTGCGTGCGTCTGTTCATGCGTCCGTCCTTACGTTTGTCCATGCCTCCGCCCCTGCGTCCGTTCATGCGTCCATCCGCCCGTGCTGCCATCCGTGGTGCGTCCGCCCATGCATCTGTCTGTGAGTCCGTTCGTCCATCTAGTCAACACTCCAAGTACCACTATATCGCATGTTTTCATCATATATTCCACATATAGAAGCACCACCATTCAGTGCACATTCCAAGGACTAAACGAGAAGTGGCACACGCACACTTTCTTACGGCTTGCGCTTCTTGTGTACTTCCCACCTTTGACCACCTCGAGTTCATGGTATGTACTAGCTCACTGTATTCATGGCATTGCGGCTCAACGCTCGCCAAACCTTTTTAAAACCAAGGAGGTTACGCCCAGCGAGTATAACGTAGCAACCCTTTCTTGTCTGATAGTGCTCAATGTGCATGCCAATGACTGCTAATTGGTAATGAGAGACAGGAGAATTCGGCTTTTAGTTAACGCGCACGCTGCGATTTTTTTATTTTTCAACAACGCACAGGAGAAATCTCCCACCGACACCACCTTGCAGGTCAAAACGTAAGACTGGTAACGCACTACGATGAGGGACGAACGGGTGCCGCTTTAAGGAGCTTCGCCCCTAGAAGGGGTCGGGTAACCAGACCGCTGATGGTTTCTCTCGCAACCGCGCCTTCGACACATGTCTGCTCAAGCAGCTTTGCTTGGGTTTCAGTTGAATCGACACGACCGCCTTGCCTATTGTGCGCGTGTATAACACGTTTTTCTGATTATTCACAACCGACACGTGGTTGAACCCCTTCCTTCACACCATTCTCACCTCCGTTGCCTCGCAATCATTCCTCTTTTTGCACCAACTACCGCATTTTCTCTAATGCAAGCTTTTCTCATCAACGTCGTCTGTAACCTTATAAAGTAAACAGGCAGTACATGTGAACGAGACACGATGAAATAAATAAAAAAATTCGCAAAATTGAGGCACGTGGTTTTTGCATATCGAGTGTTTTTGTATCTCAGGTGCCTTGCGATTCAAAGACCGCATTTGAGCTGCTTCCTGAAAGGTGGGATAGAACGTCACAGAGTGGCTGGGACATGAAATGTGCGGGCCGCAAGTGATTTTAAAACTCTTGGTTCAATTATTCTTGTTTTTTAATTTTATTGTGACTGTTCTGAATAAACAAGCCCAAGAACAACAACATTAAAAAGAGCGCTTACAATATTCGGCTCGGTGAGAAAAAGTTCAGTCAGCTTTGTTTGCAAGATCCCGTGAAGCTCAATCGATTGCCTATACATTCTCCCTACCACAGTACATTCTCCACCTAGACTGTTGATAGCTAAAAGTTCTTGCGCGTCCTTAATAGCCGTCAGCACTTCACGCATGGTGCCCAGGAACATACGTACGCACGTCTACCAGTTAGGCTCCGTCTTATCGACTGTTCCGCCGTTTAATCGATTTCGACCGAAGGTTTATGAGGATAGGAAGGCGACGGAACTGCAAGGTTGGCAGCGAAGAGGCTAATGAGGCCTCCGAGAGCTTTCGTCGTTGGCCTTGATAGGCGAAAACGGTCAATCGATGTTCGTATTGATCGTCACTCAACGGCTGGTCACTGCATAGCCTGAGTATCCACTCTGGAAGCCCTGTTTTATACTCACTCGTGAAGGCCAACACCCCTCCGCTCCTTCCACTTCTCCTAGCTTCCACCTTTTTCCTCGTGCTGTTTTCGTATCAACTACTTATCATCGTTTTATCTCGATACAAATAATACAGAAACACCTTTAACGTGAAATCGATTATTTTATAGCCGGATGCTCCTCCTTCGGGGCTGGAGGTCGCTTGCTCTCAATAAGAGCACCGCACATATGTTCTAGGGCGCTTTGCCATCTTTTTTTACTGTGCAATATGATTAGATGGAGGTTTAGAAAATCGATGTTTGCCTTATACAGGTACACCGACTTCAATTTTCATTTTCGTTGGGCACGCAAAAAAGAAAGTTTTGACCACTCGCTGAACAGAATTCGCGGACGCTGCTCGTTCGAATTATTGCCAATATATATATAAAATGCTTCTAGCTGGTCCCAATTTACGTTTCTTTCTTTAGTTTTTTATGCCCTGATTGAAACAAATCGCGCAGGAGGCAGCTGCCTTTTCAATATTTTTGTCGCACCTAACGTACTTAGAATATATCCAATATGGCTAGGTTATTATGCACGCAGATCAGAATTTGGTTCCGTGCACAGTATAACGACGCCAAAGAGGCAGTGAAAAAGTATAGCGTGTCTTGCGACTTGACACCCGCTGTGGTAGCTCAGCATGTGAGGTATTGGGCGTGCATTTCGATGACGGCGAACTACAAAGAATCATTCTGTGTTGATTTTTTTTTAGTAGATTAGAAGCCAGGCATAATCGTGGGCTACACCCGCAACAGTCACTGTCCTAATCTGAAAAAAATTCACATTGATAGTACATTCGGTTGTACTTTATCATTTCAATGACACAATTATTCTTTGTTTGTGTCAGATAGATGTGCTTGCCATTCACATACATGTCCACGTCGCACGTTTCTGGTCGGAAAACTTTTAGATAGACCTCAGTAACGTTTCCGACAACTTCGCTTAGAAAAGCACGATAATGGAGGCAGCTACGACAAGATTCTTTTTAGCGATTTGTGTATTACTCGCGCAAGAAGAAAACATTATTTACAGTAACGGAAGCCACCTTGTACAGCTGTCATGCGCATGTTAATGGTAGGCGCGCCGCACTTCAATGTTCCAGAGAGGGGCTTGTTTTTATTGTTATAGCCAGATAGAATTTCAGGAATCTGTAAAGGCCGACAGAAGTATGGTGACCTAAGTGGGGCAGTCAGTCGGCTCCGTCAATTACAACGTTATCACGAGCTCGGTCAAGTGATATTGTTGTCCAAATGTGGGGTCGCTGGACGTCCGACTCAAGATGTCGGTGAGGAGTGCATGCACATTGGTGCAGGCTTGTGTTAATCCGCCTTAAAGGAGGGAGTGCACTGCCTGCTAATGTTGTATACCACTGTAGGGTGTGACCGACTATAGGCTTTAGGTTGTTACCGACAACAAGCTGCTACCCCGCAGCTGAGGGCACGGGAAGCGATGGCTTGCGTTCACGACGTCGAAGCTGCGCAATGAAAACTGGGGATTTGCACGAACTTGCTGCATGAATAAAGTAAAACAAAATAAATGAAGCTGTTGCCAGGCATGCATGCTTCGCTTCCAGACGGGACCATAAGTAGACACCGTTATGCCACCTGTTAACTAGTTCATGTATCGCGGGATCAAATCCCGGCTGTGGCGGCTGCATTTCTGATGGAGGCGGAAATGTTGTAGGCCCGTGTACTCGGATTTGGGAGCACGTTAAAGAACCCCAGGTGGTCAAAATATCTGAAACCAAAATTGACGTTTTACAAACATTAGGGTCTATTTGAGAAGTAGTTCCGACTCTTGGCGTGACTCTGTAGTAGAATACCTGATTGCCACGCAGAATGCTAACGTTGGATTCCTGCGGAACCCTAACACTTACTCTTTCCTTTTTTCAGGTCGATGGTGCCGATGTCCACTTTTTCTTAGTCCTCTCGTGCCAGAATTATCCGTTTGCGTCCTTGCCGTTCTTGGGTAGATACTTGAACAGCGCATGATATTCTTCAAACCATCTTACCCTCCCATACTAATTTAGGTTTATGCCAAGATGAGAAGGAGATCGCGATAGCTTCCAGATGTAAGTGGCTAGATAGAGAAATAGATAGATAGATAGATAGATAGATAGATAGATAGATAGATAGATAGATAGATAGATAGATAGATAGATAGATAGATAGATAGATAGATAGATAGATAGATAGATAGATAGATAGATAGATAGATAGATAGATAGATAGATAGATAGATAGATAGATAGATAGATAGATAGATAGATAGATAGATAGATAGATAGATAGATAGATAGATAGATAGATAGATAGATAGATAGATAGATGAGATAGATAGATAGATAGATAGATAGATAGATAGATAGATAGATAGATAGATAGATAGATAGATAGATAGATTCCAAAGGTGCTTGCAGTACGGAAACAAATGATTCGCATAGAAAAAGAGACAAATACGCAAACGAAAAGAAAGGTTGAAAAAACACCGTCACTAAACTGGCCCACCATTTTTCGAACCTGACTTGCGTGGGCTCCAGGAGCCCGACAGTACCGAGACGAAGCATTAAAAAATAGCAAATAAATAAATCAGTTTGAAAATGTATCGCAGTAGAAAAATTGTTTATTCACTCACCTAGATCAGTACGCCACTTAATCGCAAACATCGAAATAACAAAAAAGTGTACGTACACGTCACATGAGTTCATACAGCGGCAAAAAGTAGATATCACAACCAGTGTGTCAAAGAAATAGCAATAGGGGCAGCAGTGGAGTACATCATACGCACTTCCCCTGAAAGGCGTGCCATGGGCGGGCCACCATAGTGGATGCCTCTGTGAGCGCAACAACTCACTTCAACCTAAGACGCTCTGAGAGCGCAGACTTATGGAAGGAGCCTAAGGATCTAACAAAAAAAATCACACGAAGGGAATCGGTGTGTGGCTGAATATAATGACTCGCCTTCTTCTCGGTGACTGGAACTGTGGACCGAAAAGAAGGGAAGGCAGGGGCAGTCCGTTGAAGTTGGCGATTCTCGGAGTCAGGCCGAGCGGGCGGCAACCTGCTAGCGTTGACAGTAGAGATAAAGCCTGACACTTGGCCTGACATGTATCGATTGCAATGGAGCCAAAGGCACATGTCTGGGTTAATAGGAAATACGAGAAAACAAAGTTGTACGAAAAGAGACATGCAATGTGATAGGTTTAACAGGCAGCGCAATGGTAAAGTCCTTCGAGCACAGTGCGAGGCGCATTTCCAATGCGATGTTAGCTTTTTTTCCCCATTTCACAAATGGTTCTGCGCACTCAAGTCCCTCTTCTTTGAATGTACGGAAATGTGGGAGTAAACACGTCTATATTATTTAGCAAATTTATGAGGTAGCTAATGTGAAAGATATACCTTAGGATGGTACCGCTCAGGTGAAAGCTGTAGTGAGCAATAACGCCTGCGTTCTTCTTAAGTGTCGGCGTCGATAACACTAAGCTTTTGCTCAAAAACATGTTCCTTAAAACACCTTCTTCGGTCCTTATTTGTATACTGCGCAAAGTGGCTAAAAGATGTTCTGTAGACTTGGGATTCAACATAACTCATACAACAATTCTTCCAACATTCTAGCCAATATCTGGCCTTTCAGAATAGGCGGCAAGCCAACCCTTGCTGCACGTTCCTTCTGGTAGCATTTTGAAGTTGCAATACTTGAGTACACTGCCTTGTCAGTATAGTTGAATGTCCGTATTAATAATAATATCCTTCAGGTACTTCAGGCACATTTTAATCACTCAATATATAACTTTCTCACGACACTCTACAACTGAGGGAAGTGAACTCTATAAAGCAGCATGCAGAACTTGCGAAACAGAGAACACCTGTTTACTAAATGACAATATTTACTGTGCAATTTGTGAATTAGCCTCCTTTAGCATAGCGCAGCAGTTCCCTCTAAGTCTGGTGTAGTGAGCCTTAATTCTTGAAGCCTGCGAGACGAAACTGGCTAAAATACGTTTAGTGAAGAGTCTCTGTGTGTGTTTGTATGTATGTGTTTGTATGTGGGTGTTAATGATAGACGTACTTCCCCCGCTTTTCTTATTTTAGGTTAGCACATGCGGGAACACGGTATTACGCTACATCGCCTGAAGCTCAACGCATTAAATAATAACATGAAAAGTTGTCACACAATATGCTTGGTACGTTTTGATCCCTAAAAAGAAGTAAAGCAAATTTATTTCGACTCCATCGCCTTCTTCCCTTCTCCTGTACTTTAGTGGCGTAAAGTACCGCTGTACCAATGCAGCAATGAATAGACAGAATAAAATAACCAGAGGAATAGTCTACACAATTACCCTATAGGGAATCAGAAGGTAATACGAAACAATAAAAAAATCTGTAGGTGACAAACATGCTATCCCATAAGTGCTTGTTATGCCGGTAAAGTTCGCTGTTGCAACCTTCAGCATTTCTGGCTGTAGAAGTTGGATGTTATTGTCCGAACGTGCAAAACATGGCAAGCCGTAAATCTTAAGGAAGCAAACAAATAGCTATAAAAATAGAGCATGCGTTACGGTGACTGCTTTACGAAATCCAGCACTGCATTATATTTTCTGAAATGTTGCAGAATGAGACGTTGCCGACCTTCGCCATTAAAGAATGGATCTTGCGCTCGTCTAACGTTTCTTTCAAGGAAGCGCAAGAAAACGTTTTTTTTTTTTTATATGACGACCGTCACAGAAGAAAGCACTTTCCACGGTTCGCCTTCGCGCTCTCGGTAAGGTGGTCTTTCTTGACACTGCACAAGTGCTTTGATAGTTCACTCTATTTTTATCTGCACCACCCATGGCGAAGAACTTTCAACCCTGGAGCGACATACGTCCATTCTGTGTTCCTGTATACGCTTTCTAGAACGAAACTGGCACATACCTGGATGGATACTTTAGCAAGGCAATCATAATCTTGGGAAAGTGCTTCCAGCAGCCCCACATTCCCTCTTTTGAACTTGAAGAGTGCTCTAGGAAATAAAGTAAACGTGAACATATAGTGTGTTCGCGCGGGCTTGTTTATATGGAGGTGAAGCGGGGCCACTCGAGAACAAGCAAGAACACTATTAATGTTAGTGGCGGAGAAGGGCACCACCTCGTGCGCACCTCTGTTGACCATTGTTTACGCTGCAAAGGACACGTCACGAAGGAGGGATCGGTCACTATAATGAACATTTTTGCGAATTGTGCATGTAATTGACACGCAACAAAACACTGATTGTGAAAACTTGTCGATAATCGTGAGCCGCTTGCTTGATGGAGTACGTGATATTGGATCACACCAATTCACACCGTTATTTGATGTGCTCTTGCCCACATAGTAGAGCCTTACCAGGACATTGGCAATGCTAGCATGTGGCTCTAATAAAACAATAAGTGCTCCCGGTCGTTGTCCTTTTGGCTTGGCACGGAAACCAATAACCATCGATCAACCTAGAGTGATGTAACAGGATTCTCTATATTAGACTGTCTGTTTGATGGATGCCTTTAAGGAGTGTTCCGGAAGTACAAACTTTTCCTGGAGTCAGTAACGTCAACGGGCATAATAGATTGGTTGAATGGCTGAGTGAGTTCATGTCGGTTGCATTTCGCTGCGCACAAAATAGTAATCGAGTGGGTAAACAAGCGCCTCGGACTATATATACACACGATGACTGCATAAAACAACACTTTATGTTGAATAATTGTTTAAAAAAAACAAGTGTATCCCATCATTAAGATGCCTATGAAAAAATTTACCGAGCATTTTGGCTTATTTGACCTGCTTTTCTGCTCCTCGAGCCTCACGTGACGTTACAAACTTCTTCAGGTTCGCAAACATTTCAGTAGGTCTTCGAGCAGCGTCAATCATAGCGCGCCCTTTAGCGTTAGCCGTCGGTAAGGCGAGTCACAGCAACACTGTTTCTTGCAGTGAGAGCAGTATTGGTAGTGTTTTAGCCATTTCGCTCTGATCGGTGGCCGCAGCGTGATCTGTGTCGTTGCCTGCTGCCACCACAGCTGGCAGCACCACTCACCGCGTCATCTGGCATGAACTCAGAGGAGGAGCCGGCGATACCACGTTGCAGCAACAGAGGAGTAGCTGGCAATGCATCGCATATATAAAGTAGGACTCAATGAGATTGATCACCAGATATGGAAAGCTGTCTTGTGTCGTTCCATTTCTCTGTCTTCGTTATTCCCGCTGTTCACCTCAAACATCAAATGTGCTTTCAAAGCTTTCACCCACTCACCCTATCTTCATGTTTCTTTTCGGTGGCCTAATGTTGGTGACCACATACGTCGTCGAATTTGTAGCTGCCTCGAGACAAAGAAACATTTTTCTCAAGAAAAGACGCCCACTTTCTTGAAGCCAGTGAGCAAGTGAGGTGCTTCACAGCACTGAATATTTGCATAGCAGCGAGGGTAATACGTTAAAGTGTTTTCATATGTACACAGCATTCACTGACCCTTTCATAGTCAATGCGTGTCTGTAATTAGGAGCCAACCTAGTGATTGTGAGGGGTTGTCTTTTCTGGGCCTCATCAATCTTACTCGCATTGCAGCAGCAATAGGAGTTTTTCAAGCAAAGCGTGATCACAACTCAAGGTAATAGTCACGTCATATCTCAGTGATAAGCGAGAAATCGCAGCGTACAAACTGCGAGTTAAACAACAGCAGTAAAGTTCCGTAGTGCGCTCAAAGTTGTGCAGCTATGAATACCAACATCTTGCTTTGTATACGCATTCCCTCTCTCGATGATGCATTTAGGCTTGCTGCAATTGATAACAGCTTGGCGCTTCTATACGTCTCACTCGGCCTTGCTTTCGGAGGAGCGTACATGGTACGGGCAGTGCCGAAAGCACTGAATACAATTCTGCTCGCTATTCGGGCGCACGATGGATATCCTTCCATGGCCCTACGAAGTGCGTCGTGCATCGTGGCTGAATAAATTATTAGCACAAGGCGAAGTGAAACTGTTGCAGCGTAGTTTCGATAATACAAACCGTGTACTTTGTATATATACTGACGTACGCTTCTGCTGCTCTTCTAGAATGGCTGTCATCAAAGCTTATAAAAAGACGCGTTATTCTTTCTTAGGCAAGTAGAGATAAGGAATATAGGAAAGGTAGGGAAGCTAACTCTTCTTGCTGCCCTATCGGCAATGCATACCACGGTTTATTTAAATTAACCCCGCCCTTTCAATTTTGTGGCACGCGAAGGAAAACGCGTGTTTTGCTCGATAATGAATGTAGGCCGCGTGATTTATTTTGAATTTCCTTACGTCCTTTGCAAGTCACCGTTTGACGCCTTCTTTATAACTCGGACTCAGATTTTTATAGCATTTCTTTTTCGTTCAATAATTTATTATTTGGCATTTTGCTTGCAAAAAGCACAAAACGACAATGAGGTGAGTCGCAGAGGAGTGCTCCGGAAAGTGCGACCATGTGGTGTTCTTTAACGTGCCCTGAAATTATACAGTGCACGAGCTGCTAACTTTTTGCCCCATCGTAATGTGACCACCATAGCCGGGATTCAAAAAGCAACTTTTGGTTCAGCAGTCCAGCGCCATATCACTATATCACTATGATAGACAGTTTTGTATTCGATTCACTGGCAATACGAAAGCACTTGCCTGTGTGATGACAAAATCTTTGATCTTGCAGGTATAGGGTAGTCAGTATTCATGAGTTCTCCACAAGGACAGCAAACTGCTCATCATTGTATAGACCAATTTACTAAAGTGCACACCCCAACAACGCATATTTTTGTTGGAAAACTATATTAACAAAGAAACATCTCCCTGCTTAACCATACCTAATCGATCCGCACATAACTTACGTAATCTAACACAAGTTGACACAATGTCGTCTAACCTAATTATGGGGCTTTGGATCTTGTTAAATAAATGAGCTCACGAAAGTACGTTTCAAGTCTCCTCATATATTTCTAATAACTTTATAATAATGTATTTTAGGCACTTTGCTTACATTAAAAGTATATTATTGCTGCATTTTACTTTATAACAAGTATAAATATGACAAGTTTACTTGCTTCACTGAAAAAAAAACTAATACGCCTTCAAGTTTCTTCATTTGAAAAGTCAGGTAAATAGAATTCCACCTTTAACTACGTTCTTTTAGTTGTTGTGGCCAACCCTATTCCTTTATTATACCCGTGTATGGCTTTTCTATCCGTTACGCGACCTACCCAGTTTTGAAATAGACACCCCGACTTGAGGGATTACACTTAATATTGGAAGCTGTCATTGTGGCGTAAACAATATATAATACTGATTGTCTTGCAACAAAACTATTCATTTTCTTTCCTTTAAGTAAGACGTGACTCTTATCTACAAACCCTAGAGCCCGAAAGCATGTCGGCCAGAGTAAGTCTTCGCTGTCTAACTGACATCCTGTACAGGGCGGGCCTGCCTTATACAGAGTGGAATCCTCCATCAGGTCTTGTGTAATACAGGCACTCCAGATTCACTAATCTCATTGAAAAATGGGCTTCTGAAAGCTTAGAATGTAATCCTGTTCCTCAATTTCATTTGGGCCCACCAGCGTCTTGCCTCAGTATTCCTTCATGAATTCTGTTAGTTTGGGTCTCTGGGAGACGCAGACGCAGGATTTATAACTTCGTGGTTGATACAAACGAATGTGTTGAAATTACCCAGCGCTTGCTTTTTTTCCTTTGTTTACCATGAGTTGTTGAAGCGCTTTTAAGGATGGTGCTCTCCATTAGCATAGTGTAGATTTCACCTTTAAGCTCTGATTTCAAGGACAGACAAAAACGCTTGTTGCATTTATAACCCTCTTTCGAAACACAAGGGCGACAGTCTCATAGTTTCGTAACAACTTAATGCTGACGGTCAAACACCTTTTTGTGCCATAAGAAGGAAAACTCGGGAACATCATGAGGATGAGAGAATGTTTACGCCAGGCCACTTCACGCAGACAATTTGAAGAGTCCCGGACAGATATTTATTGCACGCTTTCATTTCTGAGTAACACACATTTCATGAAATTTTTTATAGTCAATGCTACTTTTTCTACTGCGAATCAGAAATATTGAAAGCTTGCCTTATTCTTGATTTTGGAGTGAACACTAGTGTGCAAATACATGTCTGCTTTCAGATCAAGACTTAGCAACTGACTCTGTTCATCCTGCGAGATTGTAACCGACCTTTTAAAATGCCAGGAGCAATAAACAAGTTTTGTGAATGGATATGAATGCCACACAGCAAAAGTTTGCGGGACGGGAAATGTCCAATAAAGCGTAAATTGCCGCTTTGTTTGGGATTGTAATTTCAAAATAAATGTTCTATACGACACTTGGCTTTCCGACCAATACAGTCTCCAGCTTGATTACAAGCATTAGGCAGTAATATAGCAGAAATATAACTTTTTTTCTAGATCCTAGCATCCCGAAAACGTTATCTGTTGAGGGTACATGTAAACAATTATGCCTAGGGCAGCAGGTTCGAAACTGTGAAAAAAGAGTGCAATTTTTTTTTCGAATATTGTGGTAAATAGAGCGCCTATACACACAACCTTCTCCTGCATTCTCCATGAAGCACAATTCGTGTGTGACACACTTTACGTTGCACGCAGGTGGGCTGTCTACACTCCACCACCCAATGTTGTTCACATTATGTAACTACCTAAAGTATTATGCATGCACATGCTGTTAGTCTTACGGAAAATGGTTACCTCTTCTTGAAGGCAGTCATTTGGTCCCTGTGATGTGTGGTGCGCGTTCAAAGTGCGCGCCTTCGAAAAGTGCGCGTCACGGAAAAAAAAAAAAAAAAGGAGAAATACCAGAGTGCACGTGCGGTGCTGCTTAAACAAGAATGACGACGTTAAAGAGCGTCAAGCACGAGGATGCGTGGCAGGACGTGAAGTAAACAAAAGGTAAAACATCCAATGGGCAGCGAACACGGAGATTTCAAGGCCCAATGGCTTGACACCACGAAACAGTAGTATCTCCAATGAGAACGAGACAGTGGGCCAGAGCTGAAGCAGGAGCCTGGGAGACCAGAGCAAGGGGAATTCGAGGCAGGCAGTGCAAGCGGAAGGTCGTCACCGGACCAGGCGCTGAAGATGGGCCGTTGGGTTCCGGACCCGAGCCTACAGGACTTCCACCGGCCGGGGCCTCCTGCTGTCGGGTTCCCGCTCCAAAGGACCGTGGCCATCCGGTCCTGAACTCCTTTCCAGAGCCTGCGGACTTCGGTTCCGGCAGGCGAGCTACAGCCGTCGGGCTCCGGCCCGAGCTGTGCGCCCAGCTGCTTGACTAGGTCGACCCTAGTTCCCGACGCGTCGCCTCCAGCCTGCGTTCTCCCGTCTCCGACGTGTCCACGCTCCTCAAGCCGAAACCATCACGATTTGGTAGGGCTTTTCGACGTGTCGCCAGCAGCCAGCGTTCCCTCGTCCTCGTCCAGCCCACGCAGTGACGCAGGAGTCACGGCGTTCCGGTTTCTCATCACCGCCGAAAACCAACTTGTGGGTGAGACTGCACCGATACTCTTGCGCTACTCCCATCACTCAGCCCCGTTCGAACGTTAGGTTTAGTTACTGACTTTGAACGTTTTTGTTGGGTGTTTACAGATGTGTTTCGTGGAAGAAAATAATATGATAAGACTGGTACAGGCTTTTGTCATCAGCCGTATTGTATATGTGATTCCGTACCTCAGACTGCAAGTGGCCGAGAGAGAAAAGATTGACAGAATCATTAGACGAGTTTTCAAACAGGTGATCGGGCTTCCAATTACTACCTCTAATGGTAAATTACTTCAATTAGGGCTTCACAACACATCAGAAGAGCTTATAGAAGCTCAAAGAATCGCACAATATGAAAGACTAACGCAGAGTAAAACAGGTAGAGTCATACTAGAGGAACTGGGTATAAACTACGCAAATCGATTTGGCGCCAAAAAGGATATCCCGTATGAAATCAGGAAATGTTTAGTAATCTTACCGATTCCCAAAAACATGCACCCCGAACATCACAGAGCAAGGAGAGCTGAAAGAGCGAAAAATATACATAACAACGTAAAAGCTTTACCGGAAACAACATACGTAGACGCGGCCAAATACAAAGGAAATGACAACATGACTATAGCAGTAGTGGACTACAAAGGAAATCATAAGGTCCGCGGCTCAGTGAGAACGAGATTTGCAGAAGAGGCGGAAGAAGCAGCTATTGCAATGGCCATAGCATCCACCTCGAATTCATTAATTGTTAGCGACTCGCAGACGGCCTTGAGAAACTTTGCACGAGGGCGAATTTCCCAAATAGCTTTAAGAATATTGGTTGGATACAAAGACCAACGAACAATGAAATAGTCTGGGCACCCGCTCACTCCTCCTTGCCCGGCAATGAGGCTGCACACCAGACAGCTCGAGGACTTACAGACCGAGCCTCTGGATTGCCCTGGTCGAACGGGGAGGACGATGAGAGATTTGAGCGGATGACCACTTACAGAGATATCACGCAGTATTACAGGCTAAGCAGGAAAATTTATCCTCCCGCACACTCGTCATTGAACAAAAGGACAGGCGGTGGCGTGGCGCCTATTCCAGACCCACACGTTTCCTAGTCCGGTAACAATGAACCGTGGCGTGCCGGAACTTCATTCGGACAAGTGTAAATTTTTGCCACAACAGGGCGGATTTGAGCCACATTTTATGGGCATGGCCACAGGCCCCCATGAGAGGCGAATTTCCAGACGGGAGTGGATGGGATGCCGTGCTCCTCAGCTCTGACTCTCAATTACAAGCACGCTTAATACGGCAGGCCGAAGACGCCGCCAGGGCCCATGGGATCATGGCCGTCGTCTAGGTTTGGTCCTTCCTTCTCCTCTCGCACATGAAAAGGGAAGAGGACCTTTCTGCTAATTAAATAAAGTTTGTTCATCATCATCATCATCTCACTGCTCTAATTTACGCTCTAGGAATTTCTCAAGATTATTGTGGTTTCACTTTGCCACACTTTCTTGCTTTCCTGTGAGTGCATAATATAATACTTTTGACAATAAAATGAAAATAAAGTTTCGTCCTTGTAAAGCATTGAAGAAAGAATGATTTGAAGTCTCCACGCAAAAAATAAATAACTACTTCAAGGGCACCTAGCACCACTGAAGGAAAGTTTCATATTTTTACATCGGAATGAAAAAAAAAACAAGGGCAAATGGATTTGTAGAAACTGAATGACTTTCTGTAAACAATGTCCTGCTAAAAGTGACTGCAAACTCTCCAGAACGTCTAGAAAGACTCATCTATCTTTCGATTGTTTAAAAACAAAGAAGAGCCAAACACAAACTGAACGTCGCTAAAAAGTACCTGATACTCAGCCTGATGGCGGTGACAGTCATCGTACAAGGTGTCATGCAGCGGGTTTGAAAAACACCTTTGTTGCCAAGCAACGATCTCGAGGCTAATAAATTGCTATGCTAGAACAAATGAACCCGACTGGCGCGCAGGTGCTCGTATCTTGGAATTATTACCATGCTACACGTCAACATTGGAGTTGAAAACAAAATAAAAAATAAATGAACAGAGGACACAAAAGAGCAGAAAATGTGAGGCACCATGTAATAGAATTCTCATATGAAAACTTCCCATCGATGGGGAACGTCCTTGTACTTGCAATGAATACCGGCAGTACTAAATGCCCCGCCGCGGTTGCTAGTGGCTAAGGTACTCGGCTGCTGACCCGCAGATCACGGGATTTAATCCCGGCTGCGGCGGCTGCACTTCCGATGGAGGCGGAAATGTTGTAGGCCCGTGTGGTCAGATTTGGGGGCACGTTAACGAACCCTAGGTGGTCGAAACTTCCGGAGTCGTCCACTGCGGCGCCTCTCATAATCATATGGTAGTTTTGGGACGTTAAACCCCACATATCAATCAATCACTCAATCAATCCTCAGTACCAATTATGAGATCCTGGAAAACATGAGAAAAAAAATGGCAGCATATCCACAGGGTGAATGATGGAGAGTTGGGCGAAGCATCCGTCCACCCATTCGTTCTCGCTTACGTCCATCCATGCGTCCATCTGTGTGACCATCCGTGCGTCCTTCCGCCCATCTGTGCGTGCGTCTGTTCGTGCGTCCGCACGTCCATCCGCGCGTCCGTCCTTACGTTCGTCCATGCCTCCGCCCCTGCGTCCGTTCATGCATTCATCCGTCCGTGCAGTCATCCGTGGTGCGTCCGCCCATGCATCTGTCTGTGAGTCCTTTCGTCCATCTAGTCAACACTCCAAGTACCACTGTATCGCATCTTTTCATCATATATTTCGCATATAGAAGCAACACCATCTAGTACACATTCCAAGGACTAAACGGGAGGTGGCACATGCACACTTTCTTACGGCTTGCGCTTCGGGTTTACTTCCCACCTTCAACCACCTCGAGTTCATGGTATGTACTAGCTCACTGTCTTCATGGCATTGCGGCTCAACGCTCGCCAAACCTTTCTAAAACCAAGGCGGTTACGCCCAGCGAGTATAACGTAGCAACCCTTTCTTGTCAGATAGTGCTCAATGTGCATGCCAATGGCTGCTAATTGAAAATGAGAGACAGGAGAATTCGGCTTTTAGTTAACGCGCACGCTGCGGTTTTTTTTATTGTTCAACAACGCACAGGAGAAATCTCCCACCGGCACCACCTTGCAGGTCAAAACGTAAGAATGGTTATGCACTGCGATGAGGAACAGACGGGTGCCGCTTTAAGGAGCTTTGCACCTAGAAGGGGTGGGGTAACCAGACCGCTGATGGTTTCTCTCGCGACCACGCCTTCGACACATGTCTGCTCAAGCAGCCTTGCTTGGGTTTCGGTTAGACCGACACGACTACCTTGCCTATTGTGCACGTGTATCACACGTTTTTCTGACTATTCGCAACCGACGCGTGGTTGAACCCCTTCCTTCACACCATTCTCACCTCCGTCGCCTCGCAATCATTCCTATTTTTGCACCGACTCCCGCATTCTCTCAAATGCAAGCTTTTCTCATCATCGTCGTCGGTAACCTTCTATAGTAAACAAGCAGTACCTGCGAACGAAACACAATAAAATGAATAGAAAAAATTCGCAAAATTGGCGCACGTGTCTTTTGCATATTGAGTGTTTTTGTATGTCAGGTGCCTTGTGATTCAAAGACCGCATTTGAGCTGCTTCCTGAAAAGGTGGGATAGAACGTCAAAGAGTGGCTGGGACATGATATGTGCGGACCGCAAGTGATGTTAAAACTCTTTGTTCAATCATTCTTGTTTTTTAAATTTTATTGTCACTGTTCCGAATAAACAATCCGAAGAACAACAACATTAAAAAGAGCGCTTACAATGTTCGGCTCGGTGAGAAAAAGTTCAGTCAGCTTTGTTTGCCAGATCCCGTGAAGCTCAATCAATTGCCTATACGTTCTCCCTACCACAGTACCTTCTCCGCCTAAACTTTGATAGCTAAAAGTTCTTGCGCGTCCTTAATAGCCGTTAGCACTTCACGCATGGTGCCCAGGAACATACGTACGCACGTCCACCAGTTAGGCTCCGTCTTATCGACTGTTCCACCGTTTAATCGATTTCGACCGAAGGTTGATGAGGATAGGAAGGCGACGGAACTGCAAGGTTGGCAGCGAAGAGGCTAATGAGGCGTCCGAGAGCTTTCGTCGTTGGCCTTGATAGGCGAAAACGGTCAATCGATGTTCGTATTGATCGTCACTCAACGGCTGGCCACTGCAGAGCCTGAGTATTCACTCTGGAAGCCCTGTTTTATACTCACTCGTGAAGGCCAACACCCCTCCGCTCCTTCCACTTCTCCTAGCTACCGCCTTTCACTCGTGCTGTTTTCGTATCAACTACTTATCATCGTTTTATCTTGATACAAATACTACAGAAACAAATGTAACGTTAAAATCGATTATTTTATAGCCGGATGCTCCTCCTTCGAGGCTGGAGGTCCCTTGCTCTCAGTAGGAGCACCGCACGTATGTTCTAGGGCGCTTTCGCCATCTTTTTTACTGTGCAATATGATTACATGGAGGTTTAGAAAATCGATGTTTGCTTATAGAGGTACACCGCATTCGGTTTTCATTTTCGTTGGGCACGCAAAAAATAAAGTTTTGACCACTCGCTGAACAGAGTTCGCGGACGCTGCTCGTTCGAATTAGTGCCAATATATATATATATATATATATATATATATATATATATATATATATATATATATATATTGTAGGGAACTATGCGAACGACGACGAAGCAGCAAGAAACGGCAAGCCACAGCGTTGGTGCACACGCGCGACCCGAGCTTGCGTTTGTTTTGTATTTTCGGCCTGTTGGCGTTCCTCGCTCTTCTGGCGTTCCTCGGCCTTCCAGTAGGTCTGTACGTAAATAAACTGCGTGACATCTGGTGGAGGGGTGTGGACTCCCGTACAAACCTGGAACGTCGCTCCCGTAAGCTTCCCCCTCTACGTGACACGAACATGGCCACCGAGACACCTCTCCAGGTGGGACCTTCGACCGTCCATGTCACTTGCGGCGCCATGTATCCTCAACGAGACCCTCCTATCTTCACGGGCTCCACTGAGTAGGACGTCGAAGATTGGTTGGCGAGGTACGACAAAGTCGGCGCAAGTAACAAATGGGACGACCGAAGTAAGCTGGGCTACGCCACGTTCTACCTTGCAGACACCGCGCAACTGTGGTTTATTAACCACGCAGCTGACATTACTACGTGGTCTGCATTGAAGACTGCTATTACGGACGTCTTTGAACGACCTGCGGCACGGAAACTTCAAGCCGAGCACCGTTTAATTCACTGTGCACAGAAACCAGGCGAGACCTACACGGGCTACATTGAAGATGTGTTGCATCTATGCAACCGCATCAACTCTACCATGCCTGAGGAAGAAAAAAATTACGGCATATTCACGGGGTGAATGATGATGAATGGGCGAAGCTCCGGAGGGATTCATCGGTAAACTGTGAATCTTCCGTGTAATTGGCCCAGTCGATCATCATGTAAAGACGTGAGAAACGCTGTGTGTGTATATACACAAATCAACTTTTATTTGTTCTTAGACGATGGATGGCTTGCGATGTCCCTTGCCTCGCGCGCTCGCACATCGGGATTCTGTCTGCGAGCGCGCGCTGCTGCCACCTTGCGCTCTCTCCGCTGTGCAGCCTTATCCATCCGGCGACTCCGAGCGCGCGCCAACAGCGAACGAATTTTATTACAACGCTCCCCCTAGCGTACGTCGCCGCACTAAATCGAACGATTGCCTTCAACCAATGACACGCGCCATATGTGACATCATTCCTATTTTATAAGATCTCGCGTCTTTCATCAACTACAAGTACCGCTTTCTAGTTTATAACATCTTGCATCTTTTCATCATCAGCTACAAATACCACCATCTAGTAAACACTACAAAAAAACGAGAGGTGGCTACATACAGGAGACGGTACCGCCATCTAGTGAACACTGCAAGAACTAAACTAGAGGTGGCTACATACAGGGGACGGTACCGCCATCTAGTGAACACTGCAAGAACTAAACTAGAGGTGGCTACATACAGGCTACAGGGGACGCACAGCCCACGCCCTAAGGAGCTTCGCCCCTAAAAATCAGGCACATATTGAAAGGCATCGACGACAGCGCCTTTCAGATGTTGCTCGCGATAAATCCCCCCACAATTGCTGTCCTCGTTTCCCTCTGTCCAAGCTTCGATGAATTCCGTAGGCAGCGCGCAATTGCTCGTCAAGCCCTCACGACGCTAGACACGCTCGCAAGCTTGCACCTAGCTGCCCATCCTACCGATCAGCAGCCGCTGCTTTCGACAATCGAGGATTTGTCCGCGAAGACGTAGCGTGCCAGCTGTCACTGCTGCCACTGACACATGAGCCCGTGCAAGCTTTGGCACCGGACCTCCAACACGTCATTCGGACCCAAGTCGCTGAGGCCCTTCCGCCGATGCATCAGCAACCACCAGTCACTACGCCTCTCACGTACGCCGCCGTCGCTGCTCGGCCTACGCAACAGCGTATGCCATATGCTCAACCTACCACGCCACCCTATGTCGTGCCTACAACCCCAATTGCTGCACCGTATCCCCACGCGAGATCTTCAGCTCCATTTTACCGTCACTCAGACGCTTGGAGGACGCCGGTTAATAGGCCCATCTGTTTTGTTTGTGGTATCGCTGGACACGTCGTCCGCCACTGTCGCCGAGATCCCCCTCCAGTTGACACCATGGGCAGGCCAATGGCGTCGTCGTCTAGGACGCCATCAAGGTACGCCACTGACAGTCCTCGACCCTACGCAAACCATCGGTCACCATCGCCCCGACGACGCTCTTTGTCACCTATGCGTCGCCGACCTGATATGGAAGAGGGAAACTGATCGCTGCAGCTCCGGAGGCAACAGCTGCATACAATTCGAACTGCTTAAGGCCTCCATCTTTCTCGCCGCAAAACGTTATTGACGTCAATGTTGAGGGGACCACCGCACAAGCGCTTAACGACACAGGGGCCACCGTTTCCATAATCTGTGACACCTCATGCCGCAAACTGAAAAAGGTGACGACGCCTCTTTCGGGCCTGATGCTCCGGACGGCCAACTCGCAGTGCATAGAACCTACAGCTGTGTGCACTGCACGTGTCATTATCCAAGGTGAGCTTTATTCCATTGAATTTTTTGTGCTGGCATCATGCTCCAACGAAGTCATTCTTGGATGGGACTTTCTTTCGCGTCATTGGGCCATCATAGATTGCTCACGTGCAGAAGTTGCCATTACACCGCTCCCAACCTCTTCTTTGGTGGATTCTCTTTCTGAAGCTTACAAACTTGTCGTTGTTGCAGACACGGAAATAGCACCGAGAACATCCACTCTTGTAGCCCTGACCTGTACGGCCGCTCCTGCCGGAACTGTTTTGTTCACTTTGTCTGACGTATTTACCCGCCGCCGTAGCCTACACCTGCCCTTTGCCGTAATCACCGTGGCTTCCGGTGCTACCGCCATGTTCGTCGCGAACTCGCTATCGTCGCCAGTTACCTTACTTCGCGGAGAATGTTTGGGTAACATACAAGATGTTGACCTCTTGCGCCCTCTGGAGTTCGCCAAACACCCACCTCACCTCTAGCTCAATGCTATGACGCCACCTGTGGCCACACTGCCCACGCCAGACTCATTCCAGCCCTCTGTTGCCGCTGGGCTATCGCCGACACAAAGAAGGGAACTCTTGTCCCTTCTTCGAGAGTTCCAATCTGCCTTCGATTGCGCTCAACCATCTTTGGGTCGCATAGCGAACATCACGCACCATATTGACACCGGTACTCATGCTTCCTTACGCCAACGACCATATCGAGTTTCAGCGGAAGAGCGCCGTATTATCAACGAACAAGTCAACGATATGCTCAAGCGTGGTGTCATCCAGTCATCGCAGAGCCCTTGGTCGTCCCCTGTTGTACTTGGGCACAAAAAGGATGGGTCTATCCGATTCTGTGTCGACTACCGCCGGCTCAATAAGATAACTCGGAAGGATGTGTACCCTTCACCACGCATCGACGATGCTCTCTATTGCTTGCAAGGAGAAGAATATTTCTCCTCTTTAGATTTACGCTCAGGATATTGGCAAGTTCCAATGGCTGATGCTGACCGGTCGAAGATTGCATTTGTAACACCTGGTGGGCTGTATGAGTTTAACGTCATGCCATTTGGACTCTGCAACGCCCCAGCTACCTTCGAACGGATGATGGACACCATCCTTCGCGGCTACAAGTGGAACACGTGCCTCTGCTACCTAGGCGACATCGTCGTTTTTTCTCGCGACTTTTCGACTCACCTTGTTCGTCTTCGTGCTATTCTCACGTGTCTCACCTCTGCTGGCCATCATCGTGCCTCTTACCAACCTGTTGACAACTTCCAAAGGCATTCCTGCTTGGTCAAAAGAGTGCGACGAATCCTTAACCACGCTTCGGCGGTTATTATTATCACCTCCAATACTACGTTATTTTGACCCCGATGCACCTACGGAGGTCCACACCGACGCCAGTGGTGTCGATCTTGGTGCTGTATTGGCTCAACGAAAACCAGGATACCAAGAATACGTGGTCGCTTACGCGAGTCGAACCCTCAAGAAAGCCGAGTGTAATTTTCCATCATGGAGATAGAGTGCCTAGCGATTGTCTGGGCTTTTACGAAGTTCCGCCCATACCTTTATGGCCGCCCTTTCGAAGTCGTCACGGATCACCACGCTCTATGTTCGCTATCATCGCTCAAAGACCCGTCGGGGCGCCATGGTCGTTGGGCGCTTCGCCTACAGAAATACGACATTCGTGTAATATACCGATCCGGCCGCAAGCACTCCGACGCTGATGCGCTATCTCGCTCGCCGCTACCGGCTGACCCGACCTCCTCATCACCTTCTTCAGCTGTCATAACACCAATCGACTTCACAGACATGGCATCAGAACAACGCAAAGATGTGTGGATTTCCCAACTCCTCGCCTTTCTGACTGATCCGTTAGCTGATTTGGTCTCAAGAACTATCCGCCGTCAAGCCAGACATTTCCCTATTCGAGACGACCTCCTCTATCGGCGGAATTACACGCCTGTAGGTCGGAGGTGGCTGTTAGTGATACCCAACCACATGCGCTCGGAAATCTGTACTGCTTTCCACAACGACCCACAAAGCGCTCACGCTGGCGCTCTCAAAACGTACAACCGTCTATGTCAGCGGTACTACTGGCGCGGCATGTACACATTTGTCCGCAAGTACGTACGTGCTTGTACTGCATGCCAGCGACGTAAAGTCCCACCTCAACGCCCTGCCGGTACACTTCAGCCTCTGCCTTGTCCAGCGCGTCCGTTTGACCACGTTGGTATTGACTTATACGGACCACTTCCTACGTCGTCTTCTGGAAATAGGTGGATAATTGTTGGCGTGGACCACCTCACCCGTTACGTGGAGACGGCAGCACTACCCGCAGCAACCGCAAGGGAAGTTGCGTTTTAGATGCGGAGCATATTATACTCGCGCCTTGTAGTGCGCCGTCCGCGCCGTCCGTGCCGTCCGCACCGCTTCTCGAACATTCGACAGCTGACGCACGCGCATGCGCCGTCGCGCCGTCGCCCACTCTTCCACCATCTGTGCATCCCTTCCTCCTCTACACACCGCGTGTGCTTCACTCCTCCACCATCTGTGCACCCTTCCTCCTCTACACACCGCGTTCGACATCTAAATTCTCCTGATTTTCCAGTGGACGCGCATGTGGCGTCACGCTTCAAGAACATTCAACAGCTGACGGTGCATGCGCCGTCGAGCTGTATATATACTCAAGGTCGGCGCTCGCTCGCTCAGTTGCCGCTCGTCGGTTGGTTTGTACGGCGCGTCGACGTCCAAGGTCGCGGTGAAATGAATTCCAACGAATCCACAAACACAATAATCGACGTCCCTTCGACAAGCGCCGCCCTTTCGCATACGTGTGTACGTGTTCACTCATTTAACACCCCCTCCTACAACCACGTTAACCAATTTAGCCATCGACCCAAGTAAGTCGCAATTTAACACCCCATTTCACAACCACGTTAACCAATTTAGCCATCGACCCAAGTAAGTCGCACTTTAACACCCCGTTAACCAATTATATGCTCCGCATCCTCCTCAGTGTTCCCCCGAGGGAAGCTGCGGGCATTTTTTTTTTCATCTTGCGCAACTTTGTTTTTCGCCATGGTGCCCTCCGCGAACGTTTGAGCGACCGGGGGCGTGTTTTCTTGTCTGACGCAATTCAAGCGTTGCTCGCTCAGGGCAACATAGTTCATCGCATGACGACAGCATATCACCCGCAGACGAATGGCCTCATAGAACGATTTCATCGCACTCTCGGTGATATGTTGACGATGCCCACAGCTTCAGACCAGACCAATTGGGACACTGTCCTTCCATTCGTCACGTATGCGTATAACACCGCTACGCACGTGACAACAGGGTTCTCCCCTTTCTTTCTGTTGTACGGGCGCGAACCATCGTGCACGCTGGACACTATCCTCCCATACACGCCCAACTCCTCTAAGTACACTGCAATTTCTCATGTTGCCAGGTAGCCGAAGATTGCAGACGATTGGCCCGTTCACTGACAACCGAGGACCAAGGCCACCAGAAGCTACAGCTTGACACCGACCGACATCTCTCTACTTTCACGACTGGTGCTCTCGTTTGGCTCTGGATTCCACCGAGCACTCCTGGCCTTTCGTCGAAATTACTGGCACGATACAACGGGCCCTACCGCATTCTCGCCCGTACGTCGCCAGTCAATTATGAGATTGAGCCTTTGACACAGTCTCATGACTTACGCAGTCGTGGCCGAGAAATTGTGCATGAGCCGCCTGAAGCCGTATTACGACCCCGCTATAGTGACTACGCCTTAAGTCGCCAGGTTGGCTATGCTATTCACCGGGGGCCAATGTAGGGAACTATGTGAACGACGACGAAGCAGCAAGAAACGGCAAGCCACAGCGTTGGTGCACACGCGCGACCCGAGCTTGCGTTTGTTTTGTATTTTCGGCCTGTTGGCGTTCCTCGCTCTTCTGGCGTTCCTCGGCCTTCCAGTAGGTCTGTACGTAAACTGCGTGACAATATATATATATATATATATATATATATATATATATATATATATATATATATATATATATTTATATTTATATATATATATATAGAATGCTTCTAGCTGGTCCCAATTTACGTTTCTTTTTTTTAGTTTTTTATGCCCTGATTGAAACAAATCACGCTGGAGGCAGCTGCCTTTCCAATATTTTTGGCGCACCTAACGTACTTTGAATGTATCCAATATGGCTAGGTTATTATGCACGCAGATCAGAATTTGGTTCCGTGCACAGTATAACGACGCCAAAGAGGCAGTGAAAAAGTATAGCGTGTCTTGCGACTTGACACCCACCATGGTAGCTCAGCATGTGAGGTATTGCGCGTGCATTTTGATGACGGCGAACTACAAATAATCAATCTGTGTTGTTTTTTTAGTAGATTAGAACCCAGGCATAATCGTGGGCTACACCTGCAACAGTCGATGTCCTAATCTGAAAAAAATTCACATTGATAGTTCATTTGGTTGTACCTTATTATTTCAATGACATCGATTATTCTTTGTGTCAGATAGATGTGCTTGCCATTCAGATACATGTCCGCGTCGCACGTTTCTGGTCGGAAAATTTTTAGATAGACCTCAGTAAAGTTTCCGACAACTTCGCTTAGACAAGCACGATAAGGCAGGCAGCTACGACAAGCTTCTAATTAGCGATTTGTGTATTACTCGTGCAAGAAGAAAACATTATTTACAGTAACGGAAGCCACCTTGTACAGCTGTCATGCGCATGTTAATAGTAGGCGCGTCGCACTTCAATGTTCCAGGGCGGGGCTTGTTTTTATTGTTGTAGCCGGATAGAACTTCAGGAATCTGTAAAGGCCGACAGAGGTATGGTGACCTAAGTGGGGCAGTCAGTCGGCTCCGTGAATTACAACGTTATCACGCGCTCGGTCAAGTGATAATGTTGTCCAAATGCGGGGTCTCTGGACGTCCGTCTCATGATGTAAGTGAGGAGTGCATGCCCATTGGTGCAGGCTTGTGTTCATCCGCCTTAAAGGGGGAAGTGCCGCTGCCTGCTAAAGTTGTATACCACTGTAGGCTGTGACCAACTATAGGCTACAGGTTGTGACCGACAACAAGCTGCTACCCCGCAGCCGAGGGCGCGGGAAGTGATGGCTCGCGTTCGCGACTCCGAAGCTGCGCAATGAAAAATGGGGGTGTGCATGAACGTGCTCCATGAATCAAGTAAAACAAAATGAATGAAGCTGTTGCCAGGCAGGCATGCTTCGCTTTCAGACGGGACCACAAGTAAACGCCGTTATGCCCACTGTTAGCTAGTTCACGCATCTCGCTCACGATCACTCAACGCATGAGGCATAACGCTGTGTGATCAACTTCAACGAATGACACCTAATTAGAATTTACGTTAACCCGACGTCACGGCTGTACCATAGGAGTAGATATGTAATGTTTATGATATTAGGTAGCCAGTACTTAAACCACAATTGACGTTTCACAAACATTAGGGTCTATTTGAGAAGTAGTTCCGACTCTTGGCGTGACTCTGTAGTAGAATACCTGATTGCCACGCAGAATGCTAACGTTCGATTCCTGCGGAACCCTAACACTTACTCTTTCCTTTTTTTCAGGTCGACGCTGCCGATGTCCGCTTTTTCTTAATCCTCTCGCGTCGGAATTATCCGCTTACGTCCTCGCCGTTCTTGGGTAGATACTTGAACAGCGCATGATATTCTTCAAACCATCTTACCCTCCCATACTAATTTAGGTTTATGCCAAGATGAGAAGGTGATCTCGATAGCTTCCAGACGTAAGTGGCTAGATAGATAGATAGATAGATAGATAGATAGATAGATAGATAGATAGATAGATAGATAGATAGATAGATAGATAGATAGATAGATAGATAGATAGAAAGAAAGAAAGAAAGATAGATAGATAGATAGATAGATAGATAGATAGATAGATAGATAGATAGATAGATAGATAGATAGATAGATAGATAGATAGATAGATAGATAGATAGATAGATAGATAGATAGATAGATAGATAGATAGATAGATTTCAAAGGTGCTCGCAGTACGGAAACAAATGTTTCGCATAAAAAAAGAGACAAATACGTAAACGAAAAGAAAGGTTGAAAAAACACCGTCACTAAACTGGCCCACCATTTTTCCAACCTGGCTTGCGTGGGCTCCAGGAGCCCGACAGTACCGAGACGGAGCATTAAAAAATAATAAATAAATAAATCAGTTTGCAAATGTAACACAGGAGAAAAATTTTTTATTCACTCACCTAGATCAGTACGCCACTTAATCGCAAACATCGAAATAACAAAAAAAAGTACGTACACGTCACATGACTTGATACAGTGGCAAAAAGTAGATATCACAACCAGTGTGCCAAAGAAATAGCAATAGGGACAGCAGTGCAGTACGTCATACGCACTTCCCCTGAAAGGCGTGCCATGGGCGTGCCACCATAGTGGATGCCTCTGTGAGCGCGACAACTCACTTCAACCTAAGACGCTCAGAGAGCGCTTTCCAGTGGAAGGAGCCTAAGGATCTAACGGGTAAAAAATACGCGAAGGGAATCAGTGTGTAGCTGGATAGGTTGACTCACCTTGTTCTCGGTGACTGGGACTGTGGAACGAAAAGAAGGGAAGGCAGGGGCAGTCCGGTGAAGTTGGCGATTCTCGGAGTCAGGCCGAGCGGGTGGCAAGCTGCTAGCGTTGACAGTATAGATAAAGCCTGACACTCGGCCTGACATGTATCGATTGCAATTGAGCCGAAGGCACATGTCTGGGTTTATTTTATTTATTTATTTATTTAATACATACTGCGGACCACACTTCGGTCCAAGCAGGAGGGCATGGTGTAATGCAAAGAGAATTACAATACACGCAAAACAAAAAAAAACAGTGCAAAGTTACTCAGTATCCCAAGTACTACATTCGATTTTCTGGTTCCAGTCTGAAATGGAGCGTGGAAAAAATGAAAGTTTGAACGTGTCCGTTCCCGTGAAGTACGGAGTTAGTGCATTTGGTTGGGGATGTCTTGTCGGTCTTGTGCTTAATGGAGAAAGAAAAGGGGTTGGTTAATAGGAAATACGAGAAAACAAAGTTATGCGAAAAGAGACATGCAATATGATAAGTTTAACAGGCAGTGCAATGGTGAAGTCCTTCGAGCACAGTGTGAGGCGCAGTTCCAATGCGATGTTAGCTTTTTTTTCCCCATTTTACAAATGGTTCTGCGCACTCAAGCCCTTCTTCTTTGAATGTACTAAAATGTGGGAGTAAACACGCCTATATTGCTTGGCAGTATTATGAGGTAGCTAATGTGAAAGATATACCTTAGGATGGTACTGCTCAGGTGCAAGCTGTAGTGAGCAATAACGCTGGCGCTCTTCTTAAGTGTCATCATCAATAACATTAAGCTTTTGCTGAAATAAACATGTTCCTTAAAACACCTTCCTCGGTCCTTGTTTGCATACTGCGCAAAGTGGCTAAAAGATGTTCTGTAGACTTGGGATTCAACAAAATTCATACAACAATTCTTCCAACATTCTAGCCAATATCTGGCCTTTCAGAATAGGCTGCAGGCCAACCCTTGCTGCACGTTCCTTCTGGTAGCATTTTGAGGTTGCAATACTTGAGTACACTGCCTTGTCAGTATAGCTGAATGTCCATATTAATAATAATATCCTTCAGGTACTTCAGGCACATTTTAATCACTCAATATATAACTTTCTCACGACACTCGGCAACTGAGGAAGTGAACTCTATAAAGCAGCATGCAGAACTTGCGAAACAGAGAACACCTGTTTACTAAATGACAATATTTACTGTGCAATTTGTGAATTAGCCTCCTTTAGCATAGCGCAGCAGTTCCCTCTAAGTCTGGTGTAGATAGCCTTAATTCTTGAAGCCTGCGAGATGAAACTGGCTAAAATGCGTTTAGCGAAGAGTCTCTGTGTGTGTTTGTGTGTATGTGTTTGTGTGTGTGCGTTAATCATAGACGTACTTCCCCCGCTTTTCTTATGTTAGGTTAGCACATGCGGGAACACGGTATTACGCTACATCGCCTGAAGCTCAACGCTATAAATAATAAGATGAAACGTTCTCACACAATATGCTTGGTACGTTTTGATCCCTAAAAAGAAGTAAAGCAAGTTTATTTTGACTCCATTGCCTTTTTCCCTTCTCCTGTACTTTAGGGGCGTAAAGTAACGCTGTACCAAAGCAGCAATGAATAGACAGAATAATAAAATAACCAGAGGAATAGTCTACACAATTACCCTGTAGGGAATCAGAAGGTAATACGAAACAATAAAAAATCTGTAGGTAACAAACATGCTATCCCATAAGTGCTTGTTATGCCGGCAAAGTTCGCTGTTGCAACCTCCAGCATTTCTGGCTGTAGAAGTTGGATGTTATTGTCCAACTGTGCAAAACACGGCACGCCGTAAATCTTAAGGAAGCAAACAAATAGCTATAAAAATAGAGCATGCGTTACGGTGACTGCTTTACGAAATCCAGCACTGCATTATATTTTCTGAAATGTTGCAGAATGAGACGTTGCCGACCTTCGCCATTGAAGAAAGTATCTTGCGCTCGTCTAACGTCTCTTTCGAGGAAGCGCAAGAAAACGTTTTTTTTTTTAATGACGACCGTCACAGAAGAGAGCAATTTCCACGGTTCGCCTTCGCGCTCTCGGTAAGGTGGTCTTTCTTGACACTGCACAAGTGCTTTGATAGTTCACTCTATCTTTATCTGCACCACCCACCGCGAGGAACTTTCAATCCTGGAGCGACATACGTCCACTCTGTGTTCCTGTATACGCTTTCTAGAACGAAACTAACACATACCTGGATGGATACTTTAGCAAGGCGATCATAATCTTGGGAAAGTGCTTCCAGCAGCCCCACATTCCCTCTTTTGAACTTGAAGAGTGCTCTAGAAAGTAAAATAAACGTGAACATATAGTGTGTTCGCGCGGGCTTGTTTATGTGGAGTTGAAGCGGGGCCACTCGAGAACAAGCAAGGACACTATTAATGTTAGTGGCGGAGAAGGGCACCACCTCGTGCGCACCTCTCCTGACCATTGTTTACGCTGCAAAGGACACGTCACGAAGGAGGGATCGGTCACACTAATGAAGATTTTTGCGAATTGTGCATGTAATTGACAAGCAACAAAACACTGATTGTGAAAACTTGTCAATAATCGTGAGCCGCTTGCTTGATGGAGTACGTGATATTGGATCACACCAATTCACACCGTTATTTGGTGTGCTCTTGCCCACATTGTAGAGCCTTACCAGGACATTGGCAATGCTAGCATGTGCCTCTAATAAAACAATAAGTGCTCCTGGTCGTTGTCCTTTTGGCTTGGCACGGAAACCAATAACCATCGATCAACCTAGAGTGATGTAACAGGGTTCTCTATATTAGACTGTCTGTTTGATGGATGCCTTTAAGGAGTGTTCCGGAAGGACAAACGTTTCCTGGAGTCAGCAACGTCAACGGGCATGATAGATTGGTTGAATGGCTGAGTGAGTTCATGTTGGTTGCATTTCGCTGCGCACGAAATAGTAATCGAGTGGTTAAACAAGCGCCTCAGACTATATATATACACGATGACTGCATAAAACAACACTTCAATAATTGTTGAATAGTTGTTTAAAAAACAAGTGTATCCCATCATTAGGATGCCTGTGAAAAATGAAAAAATTTAACGAGCATTTTGTCTTATTTTACCTGCTTTTCTGCTCCTCGAGCCTCACGTGACGCTAATAACTTCTTCAGGTTCACAAATATTTCAGTAGGTCTTCGAGCAGCGTCAATCATAGCGCGCCCTTTAGCGTTAGCTGTCGGTAAGGCGAGTCACAGCAAAACTGTTTCTTGCAGTGAGAGCAGTATTGGCCGTGTTTTAGCCATTTTCGCTCTGATCGGTGGCCGCAGCGTGAACTGTATCGTTGCCCGGCCGCCGCCACAGCTGGCAGCACCACTCGCCGCGTCATCTGGCACGAACTCAGAGGGGAAGCCGGTGATACCGCGTTGTAGCAGCAATGCATCGCACATATAAAGTACCACTGAATGGGATTGATCACCAGATATGGAAAGCTGTCTTTCTTCTTTCTATTTCTCTGTCTTCGTTTTTCCCGCTGTTTACCTCGAACATCAAATGTGCTTTAAAGCTTTCACTCACCCTATCTACCTGCTCTTTTCGGTGGCCTATTGTTGGTGACCACATACGTCGTCGAATTTATAAGTGCCTCTAGCGAGTCAAAGAAAAGTTTTTTTAAGAAAAGACGCCCACTTTATTGAAGTCAGTGAGCAAGTGAGGCGCATCACAGCACTGAATATTTGCATAGCAGCGAGGGTATTATGTTAAAGTGTTTTCATGTGTACGTTGTACAACATTCACTTACCCTTCCATAGTCAATGCGTGTCTGTAATTAAAAGCCAGCCTAGTGATTGTGAGGGGTGGTTGTTTCTGGGCCTCATCAATTTTGCTCGCATCGCAGCAGCAATAAAAATTTTTCAAGCAAAGCGTGATCACTACTCAAGGGAATAGTCACGTCATATCTGAGTGATAAGCGAGGAATCGCAGCGTACAAACTGCGAGCTAAACAATAGTGCGCTTAAAGTTGTGCAGCTATAAATACCAACATCTTGCTTTGTATACGCATTCCTTCTCTCGATTATGCATTTAGGCTTGCTGCAATCGATCACAGCTTGGCGCTTCTATACGTCTCACTCGGCCTTGCTTTCGGAGGAGCGTATATGGTAGGGGCAGTGCCGCAAGCACTGAATACAATTTTCCTCGCTATTCGGGCGCGCGATAGATATACTTCCATGGCCCTACGAAGTGCGTCGTGCATCGTGTCTGAATAAATTATTAGCAGAAGGTGAAGTGAAACTGTTGCAGCTTAGTTTCAATAATGCAAACCGTGTACTTTGTATATATACTGACGTAAGCTTCTGCTGCTCTTCTAGAATGGCTGTTATCAAAGCTTATAAAGAGACGCGTTATTCTTTCTTAGGCAGGTAGAGATAAGGAATATAGAAAAGGTAGGGAAGCTAACTCTTCTTGCTGCCCTATCGGCAATGCATACCATGGTTTATTTAAATTACCCCACCCTTTCAATTTTGTGGCACGCGAAAGAAAAACACGTGTTTAGTCGATAATGAATGTAGGCCGCATGATTTATTTTGAATTTCCTTACGTCCTTTGCAAGTTACTGTTTCACGCCTTCTTTATAACTCGGATTCAGATTTGTTATAGCATTTTTTTCGTTCGATAATTTATTATTTGGCATTTCGCTTGCAATGAAGCACAATACGACAATGAGGTGGGTCGCAGAGGAGTGCTCCGGAAAGTGCGACCATGTGGTGTTCTTTAACGTGCCCTGAAATTCTACAGCGCACGAGCCGCTAACTTGCTAACTTTTTGCCCCATCGTAATGTGACCATCATACCCGGGATTCAAAAAGCAACTTTTGGTTCAGCAGTCCAGCGTGATATCACTATACTACTATGATAGACAGTTTTGTAATCGATTCCCTGGCAGTATTAAAGCACTTGCCTGTGTGATGATGAAATCTTTCATCTTGCAGGTATAGGGTAGTCAGTATTCATGAGTTCTCCACAAGAACAGCAAACTGCTCATCATAGTATAGACCAATTTACTGAAGTGCGCTCAGCAACAACGTGTATTTTTGTTGGAAAACAATATTAACAAAGAAACATCTCCCTGCTTAACCATACCTAATCGAGCCGCACATAACTTACGTTATCTAATACAATTTGACACAATGTCGTCTAACTTAATTATGGGGCTTTGGATCTTGTTAAATAAATGAGCTCACGAAAGTACGTTTGAAGTCTCCTCATATATTTTTATTAACTTTAATAATGTATTTTAGGTGCTTTGCATACATTGGAAGTATAATATTGTTGGGTTTTTAATTTATAACAAATGTAAAGATAACAAGTATTCTTGCTTCGCTGAAAAAGAAAAACTTATAAGCCTTCAAGTTTTTTCATTTAAAAATTCAGTTAAATATATTTTCACCTTTAACTACGTTCTTTCAGTAGTTGTGGCTAACCCCAATCCTTTATTATACCCCGTGTATGGCTTTTCTATTCGTTACGCGAGCTACCCAGTTTTGAAATAGACGCCTCGACTTGAGGTATTACACTTAATGCTGGAAGCTGTCATTCTGGCGTAAACGATATATAATACTGATTGTCTTGCAACGAAAACTATTCATTTTCTTACCATTAAGTAAGACGGGACTTTTATGTACAAACCCAAAAGCCCGTAAGCATGTCAGCCAGAGTAAGTCTTCGCTGTCTAACTGACATCCTGTACAGGCCGGGCCTGCCTTATACTGAGTGGAATCCTCCATCAGGTCTTGTGTTTGACAGGCACTCCGGATTCACTGATCTCATGGAAAAATAGACTTCTGATAGCTTAGAATGTAATCCCGTTGCTCAATTTCATATGAGTCCACCAGCGTCTTGCTTCAGTGTTCCTTCATGAATTCTGTTAGTCTGGGTCTCTGGGAGACGCAGACGCAGGATTTATAACTTCGTGGCTGATACAAACGAATGCGTTGAAATTACCCAGCGCTTGCTTTTTTTTTCTTTTTTTTACCATGAGTTGTTGAAGCTCTTCTAAGGATGGTGCTCCCTAGCAGTATAGTGTAACTTTCACCTTTAAGCTCTGATTTCAAGAGCAGAATAAAATGTCAAGTGCATTTATAACCCTGTTTCGTAACACAAGGGCGATGGTCTCGTAGTTTCGTAACGACTTAATGTTGACGGTCAAACACCTCTTTTGTGTCATGAGAAGGAAAACTGAGAATTATCATGAGGATAAAAGAATGTTTACGTCAGGCCACTTCACGTAGACAATTTCAAGTGTCCCGGACAGAAACTTATTGCACGCTTTCATTTCTGAGTAACACACATTTCATGAATTTTTTTACAGTAAATGCTACTTTTTCTACTGCGAATCGGAAATATTGAAAGCTTGCCTTATTCTTGATTTTGAAGTGAACACTAGTGCGCAAATACATGTCTGCTTTCAGATCAAGATTAGCGACTGACTCTGTTCATCCTGCGAGATTGTAACCGACCTTTTAAAATGCTAGGAGCCGTAAACAAGTTCTGTGAACGGATATGAATGCCACACAGCAAAAGTTTGCGGGACGGGAAATGTTCGATAAAGCGTAAATTGCCACTTTGTCTGGGAATGTAATTTCAAAATAAATGTTCTATACAACACTTGGCATTCCGACCAATGCAGTCTCCAGCTTGATTACAAGCATTAGGCAGTGATATAGCAGAAGTATAACTTTTTTTCTAGATCCTAGCATCCCGAAAACGTTAGCTGTTGAGAGTACATGTAAACAATTATGCCTAGGGCAGCAGGTTCGAAACTGTGAAAAAAGAGTGCAATTTTTTTTCGAATATTGTGGTAAATAGAGCGCTTATACACACAACCTTCTCCTGCATTCTCCATGAAGCACAATTTGTGTGTGACACACTTTACGTTGCACACAGGTGGGCTGTTTACACTCCACCACCCAATGTTGTTCACATTATGTTAACTTCCTAGGGTATTATGCATGCACATGCTGTTAGTCTTACAGAAAATGGTTGCTTCTTCTTGGAGGCAGCCATTTGGTTTCATAGTGAGTCCCATAGACTTAGCTGAAAATTTCCGTATAAAGGAGATTTTCTAAAATATGCAACATGTTTGTGCCCTGTGAGTAATTTTCACCTATGCCGCAGTTTTTTTTTTGGCAATACACATAAAGTGTCATTTGTAAGTTTTGTAGAGAAGAACAAGGCCCAGTGCTGCAGCGACATAGCCAGCGCTGCACGAGCCACGAGGTGGAGCTGCTGGTCGGTGGTTGCTGCAACGCTGTTTGTGCCTGTCTAGCTTACTGCTAGTGTTCAGACGATCGCTTCGCTTTCGGCCCAGTGTTTTCAATATAGTTTGAAAAATATTGTGAAACAAATTTCGGTGTATAACGCAATGCGGTATGTTAAAATACATAGCCTAATTTTATTTTAAGAATACGTCAAAAGAGAATAGTTTATTGGTGTTTCACAGCACCTTCCACGAAATCTTACCTCTTGTTTAAAGCTGAAATGAACGTGTGGTACTTCAAAACATTTAATCCTTATACGACGATTTACTATATCTGTGTGCGTTCACTGTGTGCGTTGATTTTTCTAACTTATTTAACTTATTTTCTAACAGACAAAATTGAATAGCAAGAAATATTGGAGAATATTGTTCTTGGAGCAAAGAAAAAGCAACACAGATAGGGAGAATCTGAATGGAAATCAGCCTGAGATGGCCGTCGTTTATCTCAACAGATTAAATAGGAGAACGTAACCTTGATATCTCTATTGACTTGCGCTACTGCATGCTGAGCTATTATGGATCACCAGTTCCTTTCTCTGCTTTTGATAAAATAAGAACATAAGCGTAAAATCTCAAAGCAATATAAATAATCTAAACACCGATCGCATGGTACTTTTGATTTCTTCTTGAGGGGAACGAGAGTGGGTTTGTATTTTTTGGCACCGAGAAAGTTTCTGATCCAACAAAGCAAGTTTTTTCAGAGTAAAATATGAACATATTCAAATACATTCGCCTCATATAAGGGATAGAGCACCAAGCCTCTAGGAACTAAAGAGAGAGAGAGAGAGAAACAGGCAGCTCTGGACTTGTCTTTCATGCTTTGTTATAGTAGTATGGATTGATTTAGCCGAAGCAACTCAGCTTTCCCTTTCTCTCCAAATCAAATTTATTCTCAAACGCAACCCGTATTTCAGTCAAGAGAAAGGTCAATTCTTGTTTTCGTCTCTTTCCTTTTATTAGGCTGAAACAAAAAAAAAGTCTGAGAAAGACTTGAGTTGGCGGCAGTCACTTCAAGTGTGAAGTGAGGACGATGTTGAGAATGAGTTTGAAATCTCATGCTTTCATTTCCTTGCCTTAAATATGGAGATATAAGGAAGTAGCGGCTATAAATGGGTTGGAAGCTATATAGCTATCATGGGAGATGTGGAACGAGGTGGAGCCGCATTTGTGAAAAAAAGGGTCAATATAGAACACACGAATCTGGCGAAATTGTCCTTAAAACGAAACGAACTGTTTAAAAATGTGCTTTTTCCACCTTTTCTTTTCGGAAGTGGGCATCAGCCTAATAACAACAAGTGCTTTACTGAAACGAAACCCTGTCTCCTTCTGGCATCGCCTTTATGGCTGCGCCTGTGCATATGCTGGCGTAAATTTTATCTTTCGGCGGCAACGTGGTTCTCTTGGGAGGTTCTTGCTTCGTTTTCACCGATTTGAAGAGCGAATAAAATGTAACACTTTATTAAAAAAACTGAAACCAAGTGTTGCAATGAGTGTAAAAAGAGAGGGAAAGGGAAACAAAGCTGATTGTTAAGTTCCCTAATTTGTAATATGGTACTTAATTTAGCCTATACCATTTCTTCGTATTTTTGAGTTCTGGAAGCGCAAGGTTGTTCGTTGTCTAGTTTTCTCTGTAGCATCCTGATATCATTGTTTCTTTTTTATTTTCAGAACAAAGTGGTTTTGCACGAGCGCGAGTGAAAGAGAAAGAGAGTTCGGGATACGGAAAGGCACAAAAAAAAATGGACGAGCGCTGGTCTTTAAGGGAAAATGGTGGTAAGCAATGTATATGCGGGTGCACATAACTTTATATATACTCCTTCTTTTCTATCTGTTTTTCTTTCTTTCTTTTTATCTTGCTTTCTTCCTTTCTTTTTGTCTTTCGTTTTTACGCATTGCGCACTATTTCCAGTGTCCATGCCGGGAATCGAACGGCCATCCACATGCTCAAAAGCGCAATACTTAAGTTGTTGACAGTCACTCTCATACTCAGACAAAAATGAAATGAGACTATGAGTGACCTCGATAAAAGCTTAGATTTTTATTACAGAGCCAGCTAATTAGCAAAAAACCCACGACTGAGAGAGCATTATTTCCTGTAAAACAGCGCACACAATGGCGCATGTCACTGGCAGATCTTTGAGAACCGCATTTATTCGCCCTCGTGCACGCTAAATATCCCCTGACGACGACACCGAATTCTTTCAGCTTGCGTTAACATTTCCCTCAACGTCATCTTATATCTATGTTTATGTAAATGACGTCTGTTTTGTCGTCATCTTTAGTGTATGTCTAAGAAGAAAATGTTCTGTTGAGTGTTATCGACGTTTGTGAAAATGAATTTTTCTAAACACATGACAACTTGTGTCATTTCCTTTCTGTAGTTTTTTGCAACTTCAATAATATACCGCGGTTATTGATTACTTAAGTGGGTCAGCAAAACATTTTTGTTTTACTTGTTTTACAATAGATGCGAGAAGACTCAACGTCACCCAGCTAGACCCACTCGGGGACCATCAAGTCAAACGCGGTGACCCCCGCGTGGACGTCTGGACAGTCATGACTCGAGAAGCCAGGTCTTGTGCCTTATTGAGCTTCTTCAATTCATCATGAGGGAAAGGAGACGGGCTCAGGCGCAGCCCCACAGTACAGGCTTGACGTTGCACGCAGGTGGGCTGTCTACACTCCACCACCCAATGTTGTTCACATTATGTAACTACCTAAAGTATATGCATGCACATGCTGTAGTCTTACGGAAAATGGTTACTCTTCTTGAAGGCAGTCATTTGGTCCCTGTGATGTGTGGTGCGCGTTCAAAGTGCGCGCCTTCGAAAAGTGCGCGTCACGGAAAAAAAAAAAACAAAAGGAGAAATACCAGAGTGCACGTGCGGTGCTGCTTAAACAGAATGACGACGTTAAAGAGCGTCAAGCACGAGGATGCGTGGCAGGACGTGAAGTAAACAAAAGGTAAAACATCCAATGGGCAGCGAACACGGAGATTTCAAGGCCCAATGGCTTGACACCACGAAACAGTAGTATCTCCAATGAGAACGAGACAAGTGGGCCAGAGCTGAAGCAGGAGCCTGGGGAGACCAGAGCAAGGGGAATTCGAGGCAGGCAGTGCAAGCGGAAGGTCGTCACCGGACCAGGGCGCTGAAGATGGGCCGTTGGGTTCCGGACCCGAGCCTACAGGACTTCCACCGGCCGGGGCCTCCTGCTGTCGGGTTCCCGCTCCAAAGGACCGTGGCCATCCGGTCCTGAACTCCTTTCCAGAGCCTGCGGACTTCGGTTCCGGCAGGCGAGCTACAGCCGTCGGGCTCCGGGCCCGAGCTGTGCGCCCAGCTGCTTGACTAGGTCGACCCTAGTTCCCGGACGCGTCGCCTCCAGCCTGCGTTCTCCCGTCTCCGACGTGTCCACGCTCCTCAAGCCGAAACCATCACGATTTGGTAGGGCTTTTCGACGTGTCGCCAGCAGCCAGCGTTCCCTCGTCCTCGTCCAGCCCACGCAGTGACGCAGGAGTCACGGCGTTCCGGTTTCTCATCACCGCCGAAAACCAACTTGTGGGTGAGACTGCACCGATACTCTTGCGCTACTCCCATCACTCAGCCCCGTTCGAACGTTAGGTTTAGTTACTGACTTTGAACGTTTTTGTTGGGTGTTTACAGATGTGTTTCGTCATGTCCAGTCAACTGTTTATTAAGTGTTTTGTTTTGTGAGGAATCTTTGCCTTTTTTTCTTTTCAATTAAACTTTTTGTGTGTTTCTTGGAAACCGAACGGCTTTGTCCTTATTAACAAAACTCTCTGAGGCTCAGCCCGGGAGAAACAAATCAGCAACAAGAACCCGCATCACAAATTGGCGTCCCGCGACAGGACAAAGTCGTTTGTTTTTCCAGTAGATTTTTTTGACGCGGTTAACACGATGACGAACACGTGGGAGTTAATTGAGTTGGCGGATAAAATGGGACTGACGGGAGCGGAGTTTAGAGTATGGTACGAGGAGCGGATGGAGAGGGAGCGTGAGCAACGGGCTGCAGAACGAAAGGCGGCGAAGGAAAAGCTTGAATTGGTGCTTAGAGCTAAGAAGGAGGAGCTAGAGCGCGTAACGCGTGAAAATAAAGTGTTGCTAGAGCGTCAGACACGCATACTGAAGCAGCAGCTCCAATTAGAGAGGGTGGACTTCGAGCGGCGACTCGAGCTTGCGATGGCGAAAAGGGGGCAGCTGGCGATGCAGAAGGTCGAGCAAGCGGTGAATGTTTGCTCCGATAGCAGCGTTTGCTGGAGGGAAGTCGATTCCTGCAAGGTTGGCCTCGAGCCTCGCGACAGCCTTACTTCGGAGCGAGAAGCTCAGATAGAGGAAGGCAGAGAGGTGGACAGCCAAGAAGGCAGGAGTCATGAGGAGTTTGTTGAAGCGACGGAAAGCTTCTCTGGCTGGGAACATATTACTTCCGTTAGCTGCTTGGGGACCTCTGAGAGGCCAAGCACCTATGAAGAAGAGCGCCTGGATATGGGCGACCTAGAAGCTGTGGAAAATGTTGTGGAGCAAAGCTTCGATAGCAGGGAACGAAGAAGCTCCATTCAGAATGAGGTGTGTATCAGAACGTCTCAGAGGCCGAGCACATTTCGGGAAGGGGTAGGGCTACCTCTCAATAGCTCCATGGAAGGAGCGCTAGAACGTCATTGGGAAGATGGCAGCGAATGCCATGAAGGCTCTGATATAGTGGCCACTGATTGTTTTGTACCGACAGAGGTAGCAGCAGGCACCACGTCAATGGTCCTAGACCATACATATATCTCACTCAGAGAGAGAGGGGATTCTAGTTCACAGGATAGCGTAACTGCTATTTGTCCGAGAAAACACGATGGGAGTGCTGAAGCACTCTTCAAAATAAACAGTATCGAATCGGAGGTGGGCTCGATAGTAGGTATGGAGAATGCCAGACAGGGTCTTGAACCTGAGAACGTGATTGGTTTTGAACCTATAATTAAGTCCACTCAAGATGAGCTGTATAATGACCGAGCACAACGGCATCCCTTCTCAAGAATCCAGGAACCTCACACGCTTGTCGGAGCGTTTGGGCTTGCTGAGGGCACCCCGAGCTTGTGTTCATTAGATGGTGAATTAAAAGAAAGCATTTGTGTGAGAGATTGTGGCATTTGGACATTCGTGTCTCAGTGCGTTTCGTGTCGACGCCGACGGCTCGAGACCGCGCCCTGTTCCTCTGTGACCGGTAAGCGTTCATGTGGCCGGCGGGGGCGCAGACACGCGTTTCAGCGAAAGTGCATAAAAGCATGTTTGCCACAGTTACTTTCGAAACGCGCGAGAAGGGCAGTGCGTCTGGTTTGGGACGCGATAACCTGAGTGTAGGGTTAGAAAACCGGTAGCTCTTTCTGGACTTCGACTTTTAGATGCGGACACAAGTAGCTTTGTCCATAGTCGATTTTGTAGTAAAAAGGTTTATTCCGGGTTTCAGAACTTTTAAATGCAATTGGGTGAATCTAAAGTTTAAGTGTGGACATTTGGACGATGTAGCGAACTGTAGCCCGGTGATGTGTTGAACTGCGTGGTGCAAATATGTGGTTTAATTGTGACGTAGTGCAGAACGCGCACTCATCGGCAGTTTTTTTTTCTAAAAAAAAAACTTGAATAAAAGGGGGGCGTATGTGATGTGTGGTGCGCGTTCAAAGTGCGCGCCTTCGAAAAGTGCGCGTCACGGAAAAAAAAAAACAAAAGGAGAAATACCAGAGTGCACGTGCGGTGCTGCTTAAACAAGAATGACGACGTTAAAGAGCGTCAAGCACGAGGATGCGTGGCAGGACGTGAAGTAAACAAAAGGTAAAACATCCAATGGGCAGCGAACACGGAGATTTCAAGGCCCAATGGCTTGACACCACGAAACAGTAGTATCTCCAATGAGAACGAGACAAGTGGGCCAGAGCTGAAGCAGGAGCCTGGGGAGACCAGAGCAAGGGGAATTCGAGGCAGGCAGTGCAAGCGGAAGGTCGTCACCGGACCAGGCGCTGAAGATGGGCCGTTGGGTTCCGGACCCGAGCCTACAGGACTTCCACCGGCCGGGGCCTCCTGCTGTCGGGTTCCCGCTCCAAAGGACCGTGGCCATCCGGTCCTGAACTCCTTTCCAGAGCCTGCGGACTTCGGTTCCGGCAGGCGAGCTACAGCCGTCGGGCTCCGGGCCCGAGCTGTGCGCCCAGCTGCTTGACTAGGTCGACCCTAGTTCCCGGACGCGTCGCCTCCAGCCTGCGTTCTCCCGTCTCCGACGTGTCCACGCTCCTCAAGCCGAAACCATCACGATTTGGTAGGGCTTTTCGACGTGTCGCCAGCAGCCAGCGTTCCCTCGTCCTCGTCCAGCCCACGCAGTGACGCAGGAGTCACGGCGTTCCGGTTTCTCATCACCGCCGAAAACCAACTTGTGGGTGAGACTGCACCGATACTCTTGCGCTACTCCCATCACTCAGCCCCGTTCGAACGTTAGGTTTAGTTACTGACTTTGAACGTTTTTGTTGGGTGTTTACAGATGTGTTTCGTCATGTCCAGTCAACTGTTTATTAAGTGTTTTGTTTTGTGAGGAATCTTTGCCTTTTTTTCTTTTCAATTAAACTTTTTGTGTGTTTCTTGGAAACCGAACGGCTTTGTCCTTATTAACAAAACTCTCTGAGGCTCAGCCCGGGAGAAACAAATCAGCAACAAGAACCCGCATCACAGTCCCATAGTGAGTCCCATAGACAGAGCTGAAAATTTCCGTATAAAGGAGATGTTCTAAAAATATACAAATGTTTGTGCCCTGTGAGTAATTTTCACCTATGCCGCAGTTTTTTTTTTTCTGCATTACACGTAAATTGTCATTTGTAAGTTTTGTAGGGAAGAACAAGGCCCAGTGCTGCAGCGACATAGCCAGCGCTGCACGAGCCACGAGGTGGAGCTGCTGGTCGGTGGTTGCTGCAACGCTGCTTTGTGCCTGTCTAGCTTACTGCTAGTGTTCAGACGATCGCTTCGCTTTCGGCCCAGTGTTTTCAATATAGTTTGAAAAATAATGTGAAACAAATTTTGGTGTATAACGCAATGCGGTATGTTAAAACACATAGCCTAATTTTATTTTAAGAATACGTCAAAAGAGAATAGTTGATTGGTGTTTCACAGCACCTTCCACGAAATCTTACCTCTTGTTTAAAGCTGAAATGAACGTGGGGTACTTCAAAACATTTATTCCTTATACGACGATTTACTATATCTGTGTGCGTTCACTGTGTGCGTTAATTTTTCTAACTTATTTAACTTATTTTCTAACAGACAAAATTGAATAGCAAGAAATATTGGAGAATATTGTTCTTGGAGCAAAGAAAAAGCAACACAGATTGGGAGAATCTGAATGGAAATCAGCCTGAGATGGCCGACGTTTATTTCAACAGATTAAATAAGAGAACGTAAGCTTGATATCTCTATTGACTTGCGCTACTGCATGCTGAGCAATTATGGATCACCAGTTCCTTTCTCTGCTTTTGATAAAATAAGAACATAAGCGTAAATTCTCAAAGCAGTATAAATAATCTAAACACCGATCGCGTGGTACTTTTGATTGCTTCTTGAGGGGAACGAGAGTGGGTTTGTATTTTTTGGCACCGAGAAAGTTTCTGATCCAACAAAGCAAGTTTTTTCAGAGTAAAATATGAACATATTCAAATACATTCGACTCATATAAGGGATAGAGCACCAAGCCTCTAGGAACTAAAGAGAGAGAGAGATAGAAAAGAAACAGGCAGTTCTGACTTGTCTTTCATGCTTTGTTATAGTAGTATCGATTGATTTAGCCGAAGCAACTCAGCTTTCCATTTCTCTCCAAATCAAATTTATTCTCAAACGCAACCCGTATTTCAGTCAAGAGAAAGGTCAATTCTTGTTTTCGTCTCTTTCCTTTTATTAGGCTGAAACAAAAAAAAGTCTGAGAAAGACTTGAGTTGGTGGCAGTCACTTCAAGTGTGAAGTGAGGACGATGTTGAGAATGAGTTTGAAATCTCACGCTTTAATTTCCTTGCCTTAAATATGGAGATATAAGGAAGTAGCGGCTATAAATGGGTTGGAAGCTATATAGCTATCATGGGAGATGTGGAACGAGGTGGAGCCGCATTTGTGAAAAAAAGGGTCAATATAGAACACACGAATGCTGGCGAAATTGTCCTTAAAACGAAACGAACTGTTTAAAAATGTGCTTTTTTCACCTTTTCTTTTCGGAAGTGGGCATCAGCTTAATAACAACAAGTGCTTTACTGAAACGAAACCCTGTCTCCTTCTGGCATCGCCTTTATGGCTGCGCCTGTGCATATGCTGGCGTAAATTTTATCTTTCGGCGGCAACGTGGTTCTCTTGGGAGGTTCTTGCTTCGTTTTCTCCGATTTGAAGAGCGAATAAAATGTAACACTTTATTAAAAAAACTGAAACCAAGTGTTGCAATGAGTGTAAAAAGAGAGGGAGAGGGAAACAAAGCTGATTGTTAAGTTCCCTAATTTGTAATATGGTACTTAATTTAGCCTATACCATTTCTTCGTACTTTTGAGTTCTGGAAGCAGAAGGTTGTTTGTTGTCTAGTTTTCTCTGTAGCATCCTGATATCATTGTTTCTTTTTTATTTCCAGAACAAAATGGTTTTGCACGAGCGCGAGTGAAAGAGAAAGAGAGTTCGGGATACGGAAAGGCACAAAAAAAAATGGACGAGCGCTGGTCTTTAAGGGAAAATGGTGGTAAGCAATGTATATGCAGGTGCACATAACTTTATATATACTCCTTCTTTTCTGTCTGTTTTTCTTTCTTTCTTTCTAATTCTCTTGCTTTCTTCCTTTCTTTTTGTCTTTCGTTTTTACGCATTGCGCACTATTTCCAGTGTCCATGCCGGGAATCGAACGGCCATCCACATGCTCAAAAGCGCAATACTTAAGTTGTTGACAGTCACTCTCATACTCAGGCAAAAATGAAATGAGACTATGAGTGACCTCGATAAAAGCTTAGGTTTTTATTACAGAGGCAGCTAATTAGCAAAAAACCCATGACCGAGACAGCATTATTTCCTGTAAAACAGCGCACACAATGGCGCATGTCACTGGCAGACCTTTGAGAGCCGCATTTATTCGCCCTCGTGCACGCTAAATATCCCCTGACGACGACACCGAATTCTTTCAGCTTGCGTTAACATTTCTCTCAACGTCATCTCATATCCATGTTTATGTAAATGACGTCTGTTTTGTCATCATCTTTAGTGTATGTCTAAGAAGAAAATGTTCTGTTGAGTGTTATCGACGTTTGTGAAAATGAATTTTTCTAAACACATGACAACTTGTGTCATTTTCTTTCTATAGTTTTTTGCAACTTCAATGATGTGCCACGGTTATTGATTACTTAAGTGGGTCAGCAAAACATTTTTGTTTTACTTGTTTTACAACAGATGCGAGAAAACTCAACGTCACCCAGCTAGACCCACTCGGGGACCATCAAGTAAACGTGATGACCCCCGCGTGGACGTCTGGACAGTCATGACTCGAGAAGCCAGGTCTTGTGCCTTATTGAGCTTCTTCAATTCATCATGAGGGAAAGGAGACGGGCTCAGGCGCAGCCCCACAGTACAGGCTTGACGTCCACATGATTACAACATAGGAGCAGTCCAAGCTTGGGAACATTGCTAGTTTTATCCAGGTCTAGAAAACCTAGCTCATCCTTGGAGCTAAAGTTTACGCTTATTTTATCTCTCTTTTTCTTTTAAACTGCATTCACGCTATGTTTGTTCGACAGGGAAACTCTTTTCAGGCGAAAAACTATCGTCTTTCACGACATTTGCAGTGAAACATGCAGATACGGGGTGAATTTCTCTCTTTCTTCTCTGATCACTCTTTTTTCAGCCTTTTTTGCTTCTGTTTATTTCTGTTTGTTTTCTGGCTTCCACTTTCTCTCTTAATCTCTTCCTTTCCAGTCTTACTCTCAATCTCTCGATTTATGGATTGCGTTCCTTTTTGTCTTTTTATTCATTTCTTCGTTGTTCTCTCTTCCTATTTATGGATTTCTTTTTCACTATTTTTGTGTGTCTGATTCTTTATATGCAGTGCTTTACTCGCTCCCCTGTTTCTTTCCTTCCTCACCATATCATCTCTGATCTTCACATTGACTTTCCTTCGCTATACCTTCTTCCTGTCCGATAACAAGCAAGTTTATTATTACTTTCTGTCAGCGCGCCTAGATATAGTCGAGTTGTAAGACGCCCGCCTTCCCATCGTGGGTATGCAGTATTCAATCTTTCTGCCTCGGGAGGAGTTCTTTAGCTATATTAGATGTCATGTAGAAATCGATTTTGGTGTTTCACGAGAACTAAAATACAATAATTAAAAGCCACAAAGTTAGTTCTGATACATCACGAGTTAGAGTTGTTTCATTTGACAAAAAATATTCAAGCATAAAAAGCCACTAATAAATCGTGATAGACCACGAGACATGAAACTAATCACCTCATCAATTGCTGATGATAGTTACTGTTATATATCATGTAGCCGGAATTTCGACAAAGTATAAAACTCATTGAAAAAGGGCTCAGAAAGGCGGAAGCTTGAAATATTACCCAAGAATTATATTAAAGTATCTTCCTCTAAGAACACAAAAAAAATTAAACTTGAACCAGCCAGCCAACAAACAAAACAAAACGAATACCCGTGATAAATATGCTATGGTAAGACCAGTGTTTCCGGGTCGGGGTGTCCCGTCATCGAGAAAGTTTTTCCCTATTACCGGCTCCGTTGTAAATCATGGCCGGGAACCAATTTACACGCGACACGTGCGCGGTGACCTCGCGTTTCTCCGCAACTTGACACACGCGGGTACGGCACGCGCACTGCGGTAAAGGCCGCAGAAATATCGCTCGGTGGCATTTATGCGCGAACCCGCTGGCCCCTTTTTACTCGCGCATCGGTTGACACGCCTCCTTCGGGAATGCGTGGTTCAGGGCGTCGCGGACCTTTAGGGACTTGCAGGATGACGCTCCCTACTACCGCTTTAGCTGCTGCTGCTCGTTACGCTGGTGGAAGTGTTAGCGGTGGCGCCAGAAGGCGGCCACGGTTTTTTACGAGCTTGTTTACCACCACGCGCCCTTAACCGGTGGTATCTCTTACAAGCAGCCGCCGACTCCCGATTTCGGCGTGGCTGTATAGGAGCACGAGGGAACATCTAGTGGTGTGTCGGCGAGAAAGCGAGGGCGTCTCTCTTGACACGTATACTGTATATTTTCTTCTGAAATGTAATATTTGCATAGATAAAGCCTTTACACCTCGGAAACGCTCGAAGTGGCACTAGAACGGCGAAAAAGGTCCTCTGCCGGTCAGTTGCATTAAGCTAGATATGAACGGCTCTGAAAACACCCATGAATTTTGAAGGCTTGGTGTTTTCGAACATTTTGATTTGCTTATTTTATATTTGGCAGTGGGCCGCAACTATGAATCACGATGTAAAGTGAAAAAATACTATATTTATTCATAAGTTTTATTATTATTATTATTATTATTATTATTATTATTATTATTATTATTATTATTATTATTATTATTATTATTATTATTATTATTATTATTATTATTATTATTATTATTATTATTATAACACAGTCATTATTTGCCATGACAACATCTCGGACCTCTGTCAAACGATCAAGCAGTTGAAGTTTCACGCTCTAACATCTTTGTTGTTCGTCCTTAAACATTTCACCCACCACTTAACGTACGTTTGTGTGTACGTACCAAAACTAGGTGCCACAGTAGTCATTTTAACCAGTCTCCAAGATTTGCTTTCAAGAGACTTGATTGCACGGGCTTTAATCATTACTTGTCAGCCGTTGATTGATCACAGGTTACTCCTGACAAACCAAGTGTTGATGACCAAATTGGGCAGCTTACGGAGCTCGCATTAAACAGCATGCGTAAGTTTATAGCGCGATATACACCTCAACATCGTAAATATCCCCACTAGTTCTCCCCAGAACTTATAAGTGCACTGAAGCATAATTATCACGCGCACAAGAAGGCTAAATGTTCTTTATTTATCAAATGAAGGAAGAGTTCAGCGCTTTCAGAACTCTCTCTAAATGCCTATGATAAACGAGACCACAGTTCATATATTACATTATTTGAAAAAATTTCTGACAGGTCAGCTGAGTTTTGGATATGTGCGCAAACGGTCAAAGTGTGGAGTCCTTCAGGCTACTATATAGACTCGGACAGTGTCGAAGTTCATGCTGTTGCTGACTGTTTCGCGAGGCATTTTTCATTCGTTTATAATACCGCAGACTGTAGGGCGTAGATATATCACAATAGCACAAGGCAGTTAGCACATCTAGTGGTCTGTCGCTGGATGAAAAGCTCATCTGTTCATGTTGTTCATGAAACAATGTGTCGAATTCACGTCTCATGTTGAATCAAAGACGAAGAAGCACCGCGGGATTGTTGATCTATAGCTGAGCACCTCTCTAAAATAGTTTCTGTAAGAAATAATGAACCAGTACTCCGTTGCCTATACCACGCGTTATCAAGTCGAATAAAGCCGTTCGCCAATGTACCACTTTCCCTCATCAAACTGTGAACTATCAACTGTGGGAAAAGTGTTGCAAAAGCACTTCTAATGTATCGACAGAACCCACACATGTAATTACAAATCCCGGGAAGAATCTGGTTTCCGCCGAGGAGAGGAAGGCAGCAGTGAGGCACTGCACATTATTGTTTCCTCATCGAAGCGGCACCTTTTTGAACCGGGGCCTGCCTTATTTCTCGGCACCTTTCCCTGGTCAGTCATGTCGGTCTGGGTTTCATTTGGCGCGGACCCCAGAAATATTATTTGGCACACCCTTGCTCACAGAGAGAATCCTCTCCCGTTGTGCTGGAAACGCTTATTCAGGGCCTAGGCGAGCTAGTGCTGCCCCGACCACCATTCATTTTCGTAGTGTAACAGAAATGAAAGTATTCGTCTGCCTTTGTTACTTTTTTGCCTTTTCTCTCAAGGTTTTCTTTCAATTTTTTAAGCTCTCGACTCATTCAACACTTCCACCAATTAGAAAAATTCAATGCGCTGCTAGGTAATTGTTTAGTTGTTGTTGTTGTTGCCATCATCGTCATTATCTTGCCATCTTTGTTTTCTTTTTGGTTTTCAGAAAACATGTTCTGGGCTGTTCTGTCGACGCTGGTGCCTTGAGACACATCTTTTTTCTCACGCGTCTATATGTGTATGTGTCGGTGCCTTTTCGGCGTTCTTATTAGTTGAGCAAGTTATTTAAAAGAAGACCTTAGGCAGGTGTCAGGCGTTGTTTACGTTTCAATATTGGTCGCAGCCAAACAAGAATGCGCAGAACTGGAATGATGGGCTGCAGAAAACTTTAGCAGCTTATTTTTCTGCATCCAAAATAAACATTACGTTAGGAAATCTCTGATATGTATGGTACACCCTCTGCTTTTCTTATCAGACCGCTTCGTACAAAGTGTTATCGAATGTGCTCTGCACTTACGAACCGAAGCCAAGAATATTGATTTGCAGTCTAATTTCTCGCTTCGCACGCTTTATTTTTGTTTCAAGATGAAGTTTGCTTTACATAGCTCGGGTTAAAATAATACAGTTCGGGTTATAACACCTAAAAACTCCCTAACGTGGGCTGCGAATAATCGCTGCGATGAGATGCCATTTCTCCTAATCGAAAGTTTTCCCTGCCCACTCTTCAACACATCCTTCTGACTCTTCCATCATGCTGGTGCTTTCTAGGACATAATTTAGCACGGTGAATAAAAAATGCTTATAAAAATGCAGTAGAATTATACGTTGAAACATATGTTCTTTATGATCATACGCATTTTATTTGAAACAGGACTGACGAGTTATGCCACTGCCACCAACACTCGATCGCCAACAGAACAGTTGAATCAAGACAAAGACGCAGAAATTTGTCATTTCTTGCGATGGCCCATGAAGCTCCAGTAAAACAGACATGCGTCTGACGCATCTTTGCCCAAAAAAGGTCTGTTTTTTTTATAGCAAAAAGGGAGTTACACTCGGAAGGCTGCAAAGTAATACGTGTACGTTAACGGTACGCTACTTACCGCATCTCACCAACTGAGCACTCGTACAACTGACTGTACTGTGATGTTCAGGACACCCTATGCCATCTGGTATGGGGATGCAGACAAAGCCCTGGAATTACCACGCTAACCGAAGAGCAGTGGGAGGCCAAGTTAACGGACCCACGCCTGAAGAATCAGCGAAGCCTGGTTCGACGGGCGCGTGACGATGGTGAAGACCCGCGGCTACCTGGAATAAGGAGACCGCCATCTTGGGCGCACAATGCGCTTGCTCAAGTAAAATTCCATTATCTCTCTCTCTCTCTCTCTCTGGCATACCCCTTAGAGTGTAAGTCATTCGATCACTGAAGCCCGAGAAAGGCATTGCTGGGTTCTGGCTAAAAGTCACGAAAACGACTCACTTTTAACCATCACTGGCACTTTGGCCATCACTAGTGCGAAAAAAATTGATATCAGCCGATGCAAGCACCATTCATCTATCGAAATTTGTTAATGGAGTTTCAGGGTTTCGATATTCTCGTAGGAACAACGTGACAACTACGGTGGCTTTTATGAATTTTCATAAATAAATGCCTGCTGACCACCATACGAGTATCAGTTGCCGAGGGAGGTGAGTGACTGAGGAAAGCTCTACTTGCGACGCACAAATACTGATAGAATATTTGTTTGATGCCCAAACACCACTGCCATTGATCCACCACTAAGGTTAATTGAAGAACTTTGTGCAAACTCTCTTAAAGCCATAAAATATTCGCGTGGACGACCACGCAAACGAGTCAAAGGTGTGGACAGGCAGAAAAACTGGAGAAAGACGGTGGTTCTCAAATAGAGATCTCCCCTCGTGTACACTTCGTTGGTGTACGCCGTTATATGCGAAAGAGTGTGCGAGGAGACGATTAGCAGTGAAACTGCTGACTGCCCTCCGAGAACACGACTTCATAGTGCGCATTTGCACTTCAAATAATAAAAAAGGTAAATGAATACTTCTTTATTTGTGCTGATGGTGTCTTTTGTTAAACGCTTGCACGTGATCAGGTTTCTGAATGATTGGAGGCTAGATATGTTCTGACGCATCTTCTTCGCCTCTTTTTGCTGTTTTGACGCAGAACTGCTCGGGCGTTTCGTGGCTTTCGACTTCGTCAAGGAGCGCTCTGTGAGGCGATAAATATCGGATTTTCTATTGCTTGTTATTTTTAAAATGTCGACATCAAAAAAATCTCACTGAAATTCAATTTTACGACGTGTTTGTGAACGGCTTGATTTGTGTATTCTTTGAATTTTTAATGGACCTTGTGAGAGCATTCTTGGGAACGCGGAACAGCCTGGATGTAGCGCGAATGGAGTGAGTCCTGCCCTTAACAGCAGTCAGTGCTTTTTCATTCCGTTTACCACCCATGAAACTTTAGATATTATTTTCTGCCTCCTAACCTTCCTGAACAAAAATATATATAATTAGTAGGAGTAAATGGTTCACGTAATAAGATTCTCATCTGAGGCATTTCGTTGTTGTCGCATTTTGCTTTGCAACAAGCCCAAATTTTCAGAAAAATTCTGCTTTTGCACGATGCACCAAATGAACCAAACTTTTGGCGGTATGTATGCGGCTAGTAGTAAAAAGTAGCATAACGAATACGTAATTTGTTGTACTGAGGTCGGAGTAGCTTCATGCACGCACCTAGAAATTCGGCCGAGCATAATTTCGCCCTTTATTGACCGGTCGCGAACACACCAATACCAGCCGTGTAATCTTCCACTATAATTACTCTACCTCTTTTCCTATTATGCCGGATCGGCAATAATGTTGTTTCACTCTCTCACTCACACGCGAACGAACGTCGGGAGCAAAGATAAACTTTTCCACACAAAAAATCACAGCATATCCACGGAGTGAATGATGATTGGTGGGGCGAAGCGTTCGTCAGTCCGTCCGTGCTTTCGTCCGCCCATTCGTTCTTGCTTGCTCCTTACATGTGTCCGTCCATGCGTCCGTTCGCGTGTCCATCCATTCGTCTGTCCGTCCTTCCGTCCGTGCGTCTGTTCGTACGGCCATTCCTCTGTCTGTCTGTCTGTCTGTCTGTCTGTCTGTCTGTCTGTCCGCCCATCCGTCCATGAGTCCGCTCCTCTGTCTGTGTGTGCGTCCATCAGTCCGTCCGTCTATCTGTATGTCCAGCCGTCCGTCCGTACATTTAATTAACACTCCAAGTACAGCTATCTCACATCTTTTCATCATGTATTTATCATATACAAGTGCCGCCATCCAGTTGAAATTCTAAAGACCGCTCTTTCGGGTATGGGCAACCGGTTTCTACATACACCATCGTAGGATGGACAGACCCACACCCTAAGGAGCTTCGCCTCTAAAAAGTAGACAACTACCGGAACCTATTTCTGAAATAGAAAAACAAAGAAAAGGGTATTAGCTACAGAGGTCAGCAAAGTCAAAATGTCGCGTCACGCCCCAAGTTTCATTTTACCCCACGTTACGCTACTGTCAAAATGCCTCATTTATGTTCCTTGTGGTGTGTTCCCTGTGATTCAATAAATGAAGCTCCTAATTAATGAATTATTATAATTTAGATAATGTAGGTGCTGATAGCCACATTTGTGATTCTGAGTCTGGGTAATCTGGCCAACTCAAAGTACAATACATTCAAGCTAAAATTGAGCTAAATTAAGCCATTCAAGCTAAATTGAGCCGAGATCACTTTGCATTTAAGTACTCCCAGACTGTTATTGCTTATGTTGAATTCCAATGGCGGAGTCGGTGCAGCCGACCGACTTCACGAGTGAGCACTCGACTCTGGCGTAGAGCAAATCCTCCAAATCCGCCATCGGAACACAACCCGCCCTGCTGGAGCATGGCGGAAGCTGCCGCGATACCCAGGATACCTTGCGCGTGGTTTCTTCCGCTGTCTGTTTCCCAGGTGGTTTACCAGCATCGCCGCATCGTTCGTTTGCTTGTTCAGCGCTATTCACCTGTGTGGAATGGATATCACGCCGAGCGTGCAGCAGCTATTGTCCACGATGTCTGCGATGGTGACCAGACAGTATGCGGAGCAACATGGTAAGTGTCTCCTCAATTTCAACACTGTGCTGTAACTTTAAGTGGAATGCAACACACGTGTTGCGTGGAGCGATTGTCTGCACGCGCTATGTTCATGTTGCAACGTTGCTTTACTGCTGATGCGATCGTGTCACTGAAACGCATCGCATGCGTCATACCGTTGTTCGTTTGCCTGTGTCCGTGTAGAACGAAAACCTTCGCATTGATTGCACAAACACCGCTGTAAATATACAGCCAAAAGTAAACGTGCGCGCAACGCCGCTGTTTTTGCACGGAACGGCGTCATTAGTAAGAAGTGACTTCCTATCACTTTAGAATGTAGCCACACGAATAGAAACGAACCGCGTTGGTGATAAGCGTGTTTGCTATAAGGGCAATTTGACCGATCGTCCAAAACAATTTTTTTCTGCCCCCTACTTCACTCCCGCGGCGAGTCCCCCGATTTCAGAAGTCTCTATAGGTTGGCAGGTACGCATTTGCGGTGAGATACCTCCAAAGTAACGCTTTTACCATACAAGCACAACGCAGTGCGAGCGTTTCAGTACTGCACTACTATGAGGCAAGTTCCAGTGCACTAGCCTTTCAGTGGAAGCGGCGCAGGAGCAGTTGTCTGCCTTTATGTGTCTCGAAGACACTATAAGCCAGTGTTACGCACCCGAGAATTTGACTACCAGGAAATTTTAGCTGCAGAAATAGCAGCGTGAGTGCATGTTCTGCTATCTAATGGGTTTGCAATGTTACCAAGGTCAGGACATTGAGCACATCCAAATTAGGAATCGGTCTCAGTCCACAGAAATTAAGTTGCTTAGTTGCTTTCCCTGGAGTGTCACTGCCTGTTTCAGACCTGAAAGATCGTGCTTCATTTTAATTACCAGTAATCTAATAAGAAACTCTGTGCATCATGATGAGAGTGTGTAATTATATCAAGAATGTGCACAATGTGTTGAGCTACTGTTGAAGAACTTGCATGCCACCATGTATGCTTACGTGAATTTGTTATTCAAAATTTTGTGTCGTGATGAGATAGCTTAGCAAACATAGAGTTACTGTTTTGTGAAGCTGTGTTAGGAAGCCTCACATGGCTTAGCTTAATTGCATACATAGTTGCATGAAATTCACATGGTGCTTCAATGTACTGCAATTTGTGTCACAGACCACAAATCGTTGGTCGTTATGTCACTTCATGTATGCCAGCTGTATGAATAACAATGCATTTCGTTTTTCCATTCACAGCGCCGGAACACAGCCAAAAGAGTGAGCAACGCAGTGAGTCCATTTATTTATTCATTTATTTAGAGAATACTGCAGGCCCATTCAGAGGTTCTAGCAGGAGAGGATACCAATGCATTCAAGTAACGAATTATACATGATATATACAGTAAGATCAGTGCAAAGAACACCAAGCACTGTAACGGCAAAAATCAAAGTAGAAAAATTGATATCAAGACAAACTGGTGCTTATATATGCCTATAAGCACTACACTTAATACCGGCACAGCAGAATACCACAACTCTCTAACACCTGTTTCGGGTGACGTGCAACTGGTAACGTCTGTACAAATGTCTCAAGCACTTTTTCTTTTGAGGTACAGGCTGTGAGTAGACGGCGGGAGAAACAAAGCTGTTGCTCGACTACGACCAGCAGTATTTTTCCCAAATAGGGCCAATGAAGAAATTTAAAAATAAAAAGGCAATGTTTGCCAAAATAGCGGCCAACATCACAGAGGTTTTCAGGGTCCCTAAAACAGGGGACCAGTGCTGCAGCCGCTGCAAAAGTGTCATGCGACGAAAAAAAGGCAGCATATCCACGGAGTGAATGATGGAGAGTGCGGCGAAGCATTCGTCCATCCATGCGTCCGTCTGTGTGACCGTCCATGCGTCTGTTCGTGCGCCCGTCCCTGCGTTCGTTCATGCAACCACCCCTGCGTCCGTTCATGCGTCCATCCATGCATCTGTCTGTGTGTCCGTTCGTCAATCTATTCAACACTATCTCGCGTCTTTTTATCATATATTCCCCATATAGAAGCACCGCCATTCAGTGGACATTCCAAGGACTAAACAAAAGGTGGCACACGCACACTTTCTTACGGCTTGCGCTTCGGGTCTACTTCCCACCTTCAACCACCTTGAGTTCATGGTATATACTAGTTCACTCTATTCATGGCACTGCGGCCCAATGCTCGCTAAACCCTTCTAAAACCAAGGAGGTTACGCCCAGCGATTATAACGTAGCAACCTTTTCCTGTCAGATAGTGCTCAATGTACATGCCAGTGGCTGCTAATGTGAAATGAGAGACAGGAGGATTCAGCTTTTAATTTCTTACGGCTTGCGCTTCGTATCTGCTTCCCCCCTTTAACCACCTCGAATTCATTCATGGTATATACTAGTTCATTGTATTCATGGCCCTGCGGCTCAACGCTCGCTAAACCTTTCTAAAACTAAGGAGGTTACACCCAGCGAGTATAATGTAGCAACCCTTTCTTGTCCGATAGTGCTCAATGTACATGCCAATGGCTGCTAATAGGGATCGCAGCGTGCGCGTTGACACTAGCCGAATGCTCCTGTCTCTCATTCGCCATTAGCAGCCATTGGCATGTACATTGAGCACTATTTTTTATTGTTAAACAACGCACAGAAGAAATCTCTCACCGGCACCACCTTAGAGGTCAGATTTTATACCTATTTCGGGTATGTGCCACTGGTGGTTGCGTTCTACGAGGGACGCCCAAGCCACGCCATAAGGAGCTTCGCCCCTAAAAGAAGGGCTGCAGCACATAACAACAAATTGGTGAATTCTCCTTGCGACGTTCCCTTTGAAGACGACATAGCCAAAATACGTTGGCTAGATGATAGCCTTGAGCCAGAAGAGCTCAGGGACAGCTCTGGAATAGTTTCTATAAAAAGACTGCCCAGCCAAGCGTCGACGAGCCAATCGTCGACAAGCCAAGCATCGAGGAGCCAGGAGCTGACAAGCCAAGGTTCAACTAGCCAGTAATTGACCAGCACAACGAAGGAACCTGAGTCCAAAAAGCCGACACTCTCGGCTTCTGGAATGCTGGAAATTAATCACTTCTTTGACGAAATGAGCAAAATTCAGGAAGAAAAAGAAAAAAAAATGAACTGAACGCGAGAATGAAAAAAGGAAGCATCATGAAGAGAGGCAAGAACAGAAGGAGCCCATTCGGCAAGAAAAAGCATTACAGCATGAAGAAAAAAATGAAGTTTTTGAGCCGCTTTCTTGGCTTAGACAATGAATGATTCCAGTGGCCTAAAATACAATTAGCATGTTGAAATAAAATCTACAGTGCAAAACACGTGCTTGTGTGTATAAAGGGAGCTGCGCATTGGTGCACACCACAGCCTCCCAACTACTGTGGGGAACTAAAGGGCTAGTTCAAACAAAACAAAGAATTATGATGTTATTTCCCAGAATCACTTCGCAGGAGCTTAGTCAAGACCTTTGCACGCTTAATTTCGCCAAGCTTGTGCAAAGCTCGCTCCTCATCAGTTTTATCACTGTGGTTATCAATGCAGTTCTCCCACTGAATAGCATTGGGTGCTCCATCATCATAATTATCATCATCTGGCTCTTCATCACCGTAATTGATACACAAGTTATGAAGGATACAGCAGCTTATGATGAACTTATTGAGTCAGTGGATAGTGTGCAACTCCAGATACATGAGCTGCCTGAAGCGCTTCTTGAGTGTGCTAAATGCATTTTCAATGAGCACTCGTGGGCCGGAAAACTTAAAATTGAAGCCTTTTTGTTGCTTATTTATTGCACCGTAATCCCTGTATGGTGTCAACAGGTACTCCCGCAGCGGATATGCTGCGTCCCCTAATATATGATAACAGCCCTGACATACTGAAGCTATGTTCTTTGAAAAAGGCGATAAGCTAAACACATGAGAATCGTGGATTTTGCTGGAGGTTCCAGTGAACGCATCGAGGAAGCTCTTCTTGTGGTCACAGACGGCTTGCAGCGTTAGTGAAAGGTAATGGTGCCTGTTGCAGTATGTGGAGGCAACCTTGTTGGCTGGGCACTGTATCTTGACATACGATCCACCTATACAGCCAATAACAGCAGGCATTCCAGACACCTGCAAGCAAGTTGTACTCTTCTAATGAGTGATATCATCCATGCCTGAGCAAGAAATGAGCATTTGCGAGGAGTTTTAACAGAAAATACTGGTGCTCAAGCCCATTTACTCACAATCACAGCACACGCTTCATGACTCAGCACAATATATTTTATGTTAAAGATGCAAAATGCAAACCAAATTCAACTTTGAGAACTAGTTAAGCTAACATACATTGCTGTCCACACCATATACTACACGTTTTCTTGCTATCCACCTCTCTTTTTACAATGGCAAAATGGGAGAGAAAACAAAACAAAGCCTGCGTATGTTTTTGCCTAAAGTGAGTTGAAGTACGTAATGGTAATTTAATTCTTAAATTTAAAACCGAACCTCGTGCATATTGTATCGTACATCTGTACAGAAATGACAAAGCATGCAGCATCATCTCCATGCAAAGAATCGACTTTGCCTGCAGGAGAGACATAAGTCTAATGTTTCGAACACAACTGGATGAAGCTCGGTATTATCATCACGACCTATCACATTTTTCTTAAAGCCCTACCTCAGCGCGAAATTGAGCTTGAAATAACCCACAATAAAATGTGCACTCGTGTTGGTGATATGATCAATATAGCTTGGCCGGCCAATATTATTGGTCCTCACGACAAACAAAATCAAAACAAACCTTCTCAAAACTGCTAGTGAGGTTCTCCAGGTCTGCGGGAAACTTGATCACCGATGGTCCCAGCGTCATCAGGAACTGCGCTACTCTCTGAAGAACTCTGTACACGGTGCTTTCTGACATGTCTAAACGGCTTGCCACGTCTCGCATGCAGGTTTTGTTGGCCGCGTACTTGCGCAGGGGGATTACAGGTACCCGAAAGAAAAAACAAACGGCTTCAGATCACACTGCACTGTAAGCAACGGGCTCATAGTCAAATGCGTTCTTGTGCAGGCCTCGTACAAAGAAAATAAAAGGGGGTGAAGGTGGGGAAGTGTAACTAACCAGATAAATGTCAAGACATGCGTTTCCGCGGATTTCGCTTGAACTCCTCCGTGTGTGCTCGAAGGGCACATTGAGGAGACAGCAAACTCCGCGACCAACTTTTCGGCCATAGGACGAGCCAGCCTAAAGTGCCTCCGGAACTGCCCAAGAAAAGAAACAAACGAAAACACCACAACGGGTTAAACCTTGAGTATAATGCTTTCCTTCTTTTTTTCTATTTCTTTACCTCATGGTCCGAGTACTGCCGAACGACGTCCTCGATGAAACCAACGACTTTGGGCCTCTTCGCGGGAATGCGGAACAACTTGTTGAATTCCCGCTCGTAAGCGCAGGCTTTAGCGTCACTGTCACTGTCCGACGAATCACTCGTGTCGGTACTTGAGCTTTCCGACTCAGAGCTGTCGCTATCGAGTAGCAGAAGCATTGCCGCACGCTTTGCCGAGGTAGCCGAGCCGTCCATGCCGTCCGCCATTATCAACACAACTCGCGCCGCGCCAGCCACGCCCCAAGCAGGCAAACGTGTTAAAGGAAATGCGTCACGCTGAGTTCCGGTCCACTCCACCGATTTCGGCGGAGCAGTTTTTCCTGCTGCATGGAGGGACTCCCGCTCTGAATCCCCTCCGGCTCTCTCAATGGAACTTTTGACTCCCACTCTCACTCTGTTATTGGAACACACTTGCTCTGAAAGGAGCAGAAAAACTTGCTCCGACTCCGCCATTGGAATTCAACATTAGATGTGACCTACTCCAGTGTTTCGCGAATATGACTGGGACAGAGAGAGAGTCCAGATTATACGACCTTAGTTCGACCTTGATGAGCGAGTGTGAATTAGCAGTATGTAAGAAATATCAGTTGGTATTTCTGAAGTTTGTTTGTATCGTCTTTCTATGATTACCTGTTTCATTTTCATTATTTTAATATCGACGACTGTGCATCGGTGTGTGTCTCAGTGGTACTACTTATTCCAACACACACATTGTCCACAATCTGCTGCTTTGGGCTGCCTTTAGTCTCCGCATCGCTGCTCCACCCTTTCGAGTGAGTGACATTTGCTCCGGATACTTACTTTATGCGCAGCCAGTGGCTCTTTCCGTTGAGCTAATCACAATCCGAGGGTCGAGAAGGAAGAGGCGACTTCGTTTCCGAAGTGCCAACTCGCTTGAGTGGAACATCCCGACAAGACTTCGCTTTGGGAGTCAGCGAAGCTTGAGGCTCGACTTGAAGCTTGAATCCCACTCGGCTATAACCCCCTCGCCTGTCCTTTCAAATCTTCCGTCCTTTATCCCGTTCCTTCTAACGACCTAAATGATTCTCGGCTTCCCGTCTTCGTATTTCATTTGTCCGTCGGGGCCTACGCTCGGTGCGAGATCGGAGAGACGTCGGCCGATTGAACGCGGCGGTGGCTAGTGCGTGCCACGTATCGTGTTTTAATTACAGCTATTTATCTCCGGACCCGAACTGCAACGCTCGTTGTTCACAGTTAAATCGCAGCGTGACTTTCTAACACTCGGGGAAGCACCAAGTGGCGGGACCAGTGGCACCTTCACGTGACGCTGCTGCCGGCTTCGAATCTAATTTGACGAGAACGCGCATATTAGCCGAACGGCCGTCTCCAAATGTGGAGAAACGGGTGAAAAGGCAGTATTGTATGGATTAAGAAGTTGAGCGATGCATGGAATGTATTAAATAGGCATCGAGCTATCGACTTAGTAAAAGCGACGTGGCTGCTTTGAGCTAGGCTGGCTCTAGCTCGCAGCATCCGGGGCCACGACGACGGGTTGGGGGAGGGGGAATGAGGCAGTGCGGGGAAGAAGTGGGCCGCTTGCACAGCGCCCAAACACGCTTGACAGCGAGCCGAGCGTTCATATGCTACACCGGCAGCCGTGGTCGACTGGGACCCGCGATGCGCGGGGGGGATGCGATGGGCGCGCGTTGACGGCGTTGGCGCCTCGCTTTGCTCTAGAAATCCTCGGAAGCCTCGCGATGATGCTTTCCTCGCTGCTCGCGTCTGTAGCCCGTGACGACACGTACCATAGAGCTTTTAATATATGTGATGGTGCAATTATATGAATGGCAGACACCAAAGCCTTCAGCGGAATTCTACCGGTAACTTGTGTGCCGATAGCTTAGTTAACAAAAAAGCTTGTGTGGCGCATGCAAACAGGAATCACTACCTAATTAACTGGCGTTGGTTCTGACGCTGACCATCTGCATTTAAATGGCAAATAAGACGAACATATCTCTGCTACGGTATCTATCATATTTCCCCAATACTCAATTATACGTCTCACGAGCAGGAAACATGAAGATGTCCTCCATGTTTGTATAGAACTTTTTTTCTTCTATGATAAACAAACCATGAGTGCTCCACTACTAATGAAGGCCTGTGATGTTTTGATAATGCAGGAGTAACAACCAACGAACCTATCAAGCCGTCAGAATGCACTTACGCTCATTTGTTAAATAAGGTGGACCACGTGGTAGGTCAAACACGAATGAGCACGTTGCGCAGCGGGTTATAATCGAGTAATTCATTTCGAGCTTCGTATGCGGAGAAACACCAATGGTGTGATTTGAGGAAGTGGAGGAAGAGGAGGTGAAAGAACTTTATTCAGAGTCCGGCGAGCAGAGAAGGTGGGCGATTGGCCCCGCCTAGGTAGAAAAAAAAATGCTAGTAGCTTTATATACATTATCCTCGAGGCCAGTTTGTTATGGTAGCACTCCTTCATCATTAAATCGTGGCATATTTTGCCAAAGGTTTGTACACGATCAGTGGTGGCTCAACGGGGCCTCTGGTTGATGGCATAACAAGCCAAGATGAGAAAAGGCAGATCAAGTTTATTATAACATAATTGTTGGGATTTAACGTCCCAAAACAGCCATATGAATATGAGGGACGCCACAGTACATGGCTCAGAAAATTCTGACCAACTTGGGTTTTTAACGTGCACCTAAATCTGAGCACACAGGCCTCCGTCATTTTTACTTCCACCGAAAATGTGGCAGCCGGGCCGGGATTTGATCCCCCGATATGAGAGTCAGCAGCTGAGTGCCTTAATCACTAGGTCATCGTGGTGAATTAGGTTGATCAAGTTCGCGTGATTGGATATTTATTTATTTATTCACAATACTGTAAGCCCTGTCGGGCTGTTACAGAGTGGGAACTACATCATACAATGACAATTCTAATTTACCAACAAAAGATTCAACTGTGTCTACGTTCTCAAAGAAATCGGCGGCAAGACAGTTCCAGTCGACAATCGTTCTGACAAGAAAAGTGTTTTTAAATGTGTCAATTCTCGGTGTGTAGGGCATAATTACGTGTGGGTGATTGGTTCTTGATGAGACTCTTCCTGGGGGACGCAAATAGGGAGAAGGGTTTAAATTGAGCTTATTGTTGTAAAGCTGATATAAAAACTTTAGTCGAGTGATTTTTCGGTGAATGGCAAGTTGAGGAAGTTTAACCTCAGTGAGCAGGGTTGTTATTGACTGCCTCCTCTCATAAACGGAAAAAATAAATCGCGCTGATAGCCTCTGAACACGCTCCAGTTTATCTATTTGATATTGGTGATGCGGGTCCCAGATCACACTAGCGTATTCTACGGTAGGCCGAACAATAGTTTTGTACGCCTGAAGTTTAACCTCAGCAGGAGCACCTCTTAATTTACGTCTCAGTAGTCCAAGTTTTCGCTGCGCTGATCCGCAGATATTGTCAATATGTGCATTCCAATTTAGTTTATCTGTAATTGTCATACCAAGATATTTAATTTGGGTGGATCTTTTGATTTGGTTAGTATTCACTGTATAGTCAAACATTAAAGGCGTTTTCTTGTTTGAGACTGTCATGCAGGCAGACTTCTTAGGGTTGATTTCCATATCCCATTTTGCACACCAATTGTGAATAATGTTTAAGGCATCATTTAAACAAGTTTTGTCAGAGACAGTCTTGACGCCTGTAAACAAAAGACAATCGTCGGCAAACAATTGCACTTCAATGTTGGGATGTGCACCACTTGCAATGTCATTAATGTACAGCAGAAACAAAATTGGGCCCAAAACCGACCCTTGCGGCACACCAGAAGGAATGGGCAAAAAAGATGAATGTTCGCCGGCTATTCCCACAAAATGTTGACGATTCGTCAAGTAAGCTTGAATCCACCTAATTATTTGTAAATTAACACCGTAACCATGTAATTTATTTAGAAGTTTCGCATGACATACCCTGTCGAAAGCCTTTGATAAATCTAATGAAATAACATCTATTTGTTCTTTCGAATTCATAGCTGCAGCAAAGTGATGAACGGTTTCAAATAACTGTGTCACAGTTGAAAGGCGTCGGCGAAAACCATGTTGTTTGTTGTAAAAGAGGTTGTTATTTTCAAAGTACGCAACAAGATGTTTACCAATTATATGCTCTAAAAGTTTACACACTGTACATGTAATGGAAATGGGGCGATAGTTTTCAACCATCAGCTTGTCTCCAACTTTGGGCACAGGCACAACCCTTGCTAGCAGCCAATCACTCAGTACAACACCAGTTTCCAATGAGGAGGCAAAATTTTTGACTAAAAGTAATGCAACCCATTCGCAATAGCGCTTTAAAAACTCGTTTGGTATTTTATCAGGCCCTGAAGACTTCTTGACATCTAATTTTAAAAGCAATTCAATTATACCTTCCTTAGAGATAACAATGTCATCTTCACAATGGCTACCATGTTCTTGACTTATCGACGCCATGTCCGTCGGGCTAGTATATGTACTGTTAAAGAAATTGTTAAAAGCTTCAGCAACTTAAACTGGATCACTGCAAATGTTTCCATTTAAAAGTACAGTGGTTGTAGCCGGTTTTGACCCAACCAAGTATCTCCAGAACTTCTGAGGTGAATTTTTCGAATAATCAGCCAACGTTGTTGAAACAAAATGCTTTTTAGCAGTTTTTAACTCCTTCCGCACGTCGGTACTAAGCGTAGCGATGGCAGTGGGGTTTCTCGGTCTTTTTTGTCGTGCCCGGCGCAGTCGTCGTTTCAAATGAATTATATGTCGATTAACCCACGGGTTTGTTTTTTGTAAGCATTTCTTTCTTTTCGGCACAAAACGAGATAAGCATTCACTCACGGTAAGTGTAAAGTATTCCCAAAGTTCATGAACGTTATTTCCTCTGGGCATCTTATCAAGAGCAGTTTCTAGTAGATCAAGAATGGATGTGTCATCAGCGCGTTTGAAATTGTAAACCTTCACAATCGGATTCTTTACTACGCCCTTATTCGCAATTTGAACCGTGGCCACGACAATCTTATGGTCAGAGATCCCTTCCTCAATTTCGACTGTGTAATGAAACGTTTCCTCTGACAAAAATACGAGGTCCAGCAAACTCTGGCACTGTCCTTGTATTCACGTGGGGCTGTCAACTACCTGAATAAGACTGAGTGTTGCCATAGTTTCCAATACGCATTCCGCGTGAGGCTTCTCTAAGGGCCCAGGATTGCGTGCCTCCCAATCTATTCCAGCCAAGTTGAAATCCCCAACAATAATTATCCGGCTTTTGGTACTAGTTAGGGCTGTTAAGTGATCATCTGTTTTTTGAATGAATTCGACCGGGCTTTCCGGGGGTCTATAAATAACGCCAGTTATTAGAGCTATTTCGTCAAGAAATATCTTGCACCAAACACTTTCGTGGTCATCTAAAAGGGGTAACTGCTCATACTTGATGGAACCTTTAATCAGCAATGCCACACCACCCCCTCTCGTTGCCCTATCTTTACGGATTACACTGTATGAACTGGGAAATACTTCGTCATTCGTAATGTCTTCGTTTAACCATGTCTCAGTTATGGCAATTAAATGTGGATCATGCTGTAACAATACGCACTACAATTCTTCAAGCTTGTTTACGACACTTCGGGCGTTTGTGTTTAGTAGCTTAATTCCATTGGTCGCCTGCTGTCAGTCCCGATCCCACGAAGCAGTTCCATTATTACTGCGAATTCTGGCCCGAGCATTCGACTGCTTGTCCCACGTGTACATTGTACCATTATTATTGAGCTTGTCGTGAACAAGCTTGACTTTCGCTCCCTCTTTCTTGTCTTTTTGGGCTGATTGCCAAAGTAACCTCCGTTTTTCAAGAGTTTCCTGCGAGTAATCATGGGATATACTGATCTCTGATCCTTTCAATTTTTTACACTGGTTGAATATCGCAATTTTTTCGTTGTAGTCATATAGCCTCATAATAATAGGTCTGTCTTCATCGGCCTTTTTTCGCCCAAGTCTATGGATTCGCTCTACGGACGACACAGTGACACCAAGACGTTTAGTGAATACGCTTTTTAGCACCTTATCCTGTATATCTTCTCGCGTTTCGTTCTCAGCTTCCGGAATACCGAATACAATCAAATTGTTCTTTCGGGCTTTATCTTCCATTGTAGTTATTCTTTGCTATTGGTACTGGATAGTTCGCTCTAGATTGCGGACGGTTTTTTCGAGGCCAAGGAGCCTCCCACACTGGTCCGCCAGAGATTGAATTTTGCCCTCAATATTAGCAAGCCTGGCCTCCATTTGATTTTGGTTGTCTAAAATTTTTTGAAGGAGTTCCTGAGTGGTTGGGCCCGGATCGCATGAACATGCAGACACGCACCTCTAAACTTTCCCATATGACGAGTACCATACGACGGGCTATAATGTTGCCGCAGACCAGCGAGAACTGCTGCCTCCGTCCTTATTCACTGCAGAAACTACGGCGTTAAAGACGCTATACTGCACAGTCTATCCCTTGTTTCTCTCTGTCTACGTCCGGCCTGGCTTTATCAATTAAGATCTCTTGGTCACACGTGCAGGATGGCTTTCATTACGAAGCGCAAGAGCGGAATGCCCCGATGTGCAGCTCTCTTGCACCGCCCCTCTTTCTTTGAAGTTTTATTTTTATTGCGATAGCAATTATATATTTATATGGACACTCTGGGCTGGATTTTGCCGCCAGCGTCAATGTCATGCACTGTAAATGTTTACGTATCTATATATATGAAAACGCAAGAAAGAAAAAAAAATCACAGAAAAAAAGGCTCCGGTGCGTGGTATCGAACGTGGGTCCTCGGCGTCGTCAATGCGAAGCGTTAACCACTGAGCCACCGGGAGGGGCGTCCTTCAACGTTCAAACGGCAAGCTATTCATATCTAACATCTAACACTTACCGCTGTTGGCGGGCGTGTTAGGGGGGGGGGGACGAACTATCATTTTTCAGCATTATCCGCACAATTATCATACATACATTATCAGACAAACAGGAAGAAAAGCTCTCTCTCTCTCACACACACATACACACACACGCACACGCACACGCACACAATCAAGCATGGGAAAGTCATATACGTTCAGCGAATTCGATTGGCCGTAGAAACTTCAGCAGCGCCTTCGTCACTGACTGGCTACGAGAAGAAAAAAAATATTAGAAAAGTAGAAAGGCGAACTTGACTAAGTCCAGTTTGCTACCCTAACGGCTCCAAAAGTTATGGCTTGGAAAGCAGCCGATCATTGAGCCGTACTAACATTGGTGAAAGCTGTTGTCTACTAGAGCTGTAATGAGGACAATAACTAAGGATGTGTACAATGGTTTTCATGCTGCTACAGTAATTACAGGCAGAACTGTCTGCCATTCTTATTTGGTAAGCAAAACCCTTCCTAAATGGCAATGCAAGTGCAGGCTGCGGAGTACTGTTGTTTCGGATCGGGATATACCTGGTGGATGCTGAATTCGAAGTGACGAATTCAAGTTGTGAAAGCGGGTGTGCAGAAAACCAGTCATATTCCACACTGAATGCGTTATATCATGTGCGAACAAGCGAATCTTTTATGCTGCATGGACTCCTCATAGTAAAATGTCTTCTTGCGCATCCCTTCCGTGAGCGTTTTCAGCAGATCCATGGGTATTTTTGTTGTCATCAAGGCCACAGCGTCCTGGAAACCTCTGGAAAATTATGTCATGCCCTCTGTCTGTCATTGCTGAAAAGTTTCTTATTGGGAACACTGGCTAGTTTTGTGCAAAATTACGAAAAGCTCACGACAGACATTGGATTGACTCAGACTATGAGAATGTGTCCTATTTTAGTGACGACTCTAAATGGATCTGTCCAAATGCACTTCGGAGTGCTCCCAGCACCACGTCATTCAATGTATTCCTATGAGACGTTCTCAAATGATAAGCTGCAACTTCTGCTGGAAATTTAAAAGCATCTGCAGATCCCTCGGCAGTTCTCGATTCATTGGTCTAAAGTTCGATACGTGGCTATGTGATAAAACGCCTGCTTGTCATGCAAACAGCGTGTGTTTTATGCTCACTCGGACCCGGAAATATTATTTATTTTATTTGCATTTTTCTAGATTTTTTGCTCACGCACAATGTTATAATATTTCGCTCACAACCAGTGACGCCCAACGCCGGAATTTCTGCGAAACAAGCTTTTTAACGTATTTGCGTTAAAATTTGGTAGCTGATGCAGATTTCTAAAAATGTGTGCGTGGACGCTTGATTTTGTTATAGTTAAGCTCGTAATCGAAGGATGCAACAACATACAGAATAGCTCTTGCCAGCCTTAGGCTACCTTACCATTCAACTATGTTTAGTTGGTAAGTGATTGCTATTCAAAATGCAGTTTATATATATATATATATATATATATATATATATATATATATATATATATATATATATATATATATAGACTAAATACGTCTATCTTATGCTGCCTTTTTGCTTTTACATTGGTTCTTGAGTGCACTGCTTTCAGGACAATTACTGTCTCTTAACGACTGGCACATCAACATAAATAATAAAGTAATGCGAGGACACTAGAGTTTAATTCACGATAATCGTGAGCCCGGGATTAGGAACGTGCGCACGCACGCACGCACACACGCACACACACACGCACACACACACACACACACGCACACACATTCACGCGCGCATGTGCATGCCCACTAACGTGCGAACACATTTACGTTTTGAAAAAAAAAGGTGTTGACGGCTCTAACGTGAAAGCAGCCCGCTGAGCGTTGGGTCGTGTAACGGGCTTTTGCACGACTGATTGATCACGAGTCATGCAGATTGCGACCGACTTATTTATGTACAATATCGCGGTCTCGTACTGAAAGCAAAAACTGCCATGTAATCCACCCGACCTTCGTAGTTACTCTCGCCACGCCTGCAATTGCCCATACGTAATATCACTGATTTTACGATTTTGTAGAGGGCACGGCTACCAACGTGCTAACTAAAGAAAAAAAGAAGGTTTCAACTTTTGCACTGAAGGTTTTACAAAATCTTATCACCATATCTTTCTTTACTCGCATGCTTTTGTCTTACCGTGCAAGTTCAATCATTATATTTTTGCGTATGACTTCATCAGAGAAACAAAAGCCCAGGAGAATGGACATGATAAGAAAAGGACCGAGTGGAAGCGAAGGAGCAGATTTTGAAGCCTTGACAGCCACTATTTATAGAAACATTGTCCCTTGTCCGTCACACCGGGTGAAGGTTAGGCTGGTACACTACGGAGGACAACGGTGCTCTGCTGCTTCGGCAGGAGTGAGAGGCATGGAAAAAAAGGGGAGGGGGGACAGCCTGATTTGAACGCATATTCCTAACAGGCTGGGATAGGCTTCAGTGCGATTTATACGGAGACCAAGGGGACACACAGAACACAGGCGAGCGCAACTGGCTTGTTTTTACTGGCTGCGTGAAGAGAACCGCTTCTACTCCCTCCGAATCAATTGAAACGTCGTGCGCGAACCCAGGAGGCAAGCCTGCACACTGAGACATTACGTTCCGCTAACCTAAGGAAGGTTTCACCCCTCATGTTTTGTTGACCCCCCCCCCTCCCGCCTTCTAATTTCGTTTCCAATATTAAAGGCTGTATTCGCTGTCTATCTGGTACGCGTAGCGCAAGTTCAGGGCGTGAACACGTCGACGGTGTCACGTTCAAAGCTTATTAAAAAATTTAGCGCCGTGAAATAAATTAAAAATGAAACCAAGAAGGAAAGTTAGCTAAAAAGAAACGAGTTACAAATCAAAGTATGCATATAAATTCGCGAGCGGGGTGTGGGGGTGTTGCGGGTCGTTATAATAGGTCCATCAACGTTGATGTCCATTTGAGCTTGGTGACATCGGTGCACATACGGTCAAAGCCGTGGGTATTCATGTTCTAGTGCCTCAGCTGTTGCAGAAAAAAAATGGTGTAAACTGTCGATTAACGTACATGGTTCATTACGGGTTTACTCTTATTGCTTGGCAAGCTAAGATGAGTGCAGTGTTTTTTGCATTAGGGGTGGGGAGGGGGGAGGTGCACGGTAAGTTCTAACGCAGTTTTCCTTCACCCCTTGATATTCTTCTTGGTCGAGCCCGAACGGACAACACGCTGCGCAATAGGTGCAAAAATAAAGTGCAAGCGTCATACATTGTGCTTCCTCCAACGGCTTGCTTTTTGTCTCCGACTTTTCAGAAATAACGCTGAAAAAAAAAGCTGTATTTACAATGAAACACGAGGGGTCCTTATATTCGAAATGTGCATCGCCTCAACTTTGCATTTCAAGCAGAGTGCGCACTTGTGCAAGTGAGTAAAGGCATCATCGAAGGGCGCACTCAGGGCCCCCAACCCCGTCGATAATCATCGGAGGAGGGCCAGAGGCAGCGAGGCTCACGCGTGCAATTCAATTTATATTGACATGACAGGCCTCAACTACAAGGCTCATTTCTGCGTTCTTGTATCTGTATAAAATTGCACCTTCATCTTTTTGTGGACTACACGTGGGATAACATTATCTTTCCTGCAGATCATGTGTGCTTGAGTTCTACATGTGGCGCTGCCTTTTCTGGCCATGCGCAGGTAACTTTTGTGTGCGTATATCTTTGTTTCCATCACGGTGCAATCTTTCATCGATAGTCATTGTTTACGTTGCCTCTTTTGCTGTTGCATTGTGTGTATAGGTATACTTCTTGAAGGAGTGTTGACGTTACTTGGAACCTGCCAGAAACTCACTGCAGCGCGTCAACGTTGCTTCAACTCACTTTTCTTGAAATGTGCCTCCTCTTAACATCGTTAGAAGCCGTGGCTTTTACGTGCGTACCTGGCGTATGTTACATGGAAAAAAAAAATATGACGGGGATTGCCAACCAGGTGTTCTGCAGCACAAGGACAAGAAGCCACAGCCATTTTTATTACGGCACAAAATGAGCCCACGTTGAATCTTCGCCGCCATTAATCGCAGGATGCTTTTGTGTCAACGTCGCCAACATCGGTAAAATTCTGCTTGTTGTTGAACAGTTCTGTCAAAGGTCTTGCTCGAGAACCTAGTTGCCTTGAACAGAGCGCTTATAAACTTAAACACCGCAATGAGCACTTGTTAACTCTAACTATTGCTGCGATAATATTGTCACGGGGTCATGACGTGGTCGAAGACAGGAGACTTCGTGTTGGGATTTAACTGTTTATTTGGGCGAACCTGTGCCCAGTAAACGGAAAGTCCAATTACAGCAGCAGTCTTGCACAGATAGCAGTCTCGGACTGATAGCGGCGAACGGAGCGTCGGCCTTCGTTCAACAACTGACAAGCGGCGAAGCGCGTCGGCATTTATACTCTTGCCGTCGAATGTTCTAGCGTTATCGCTGGCGGTGGCGTAGGTTCCAGAACAATCTGTACCGTTCGCACAGTGGGCGTGATCTTATCGAAATGATCTACTACAGTCCGGAACCTTCTCGAAACCTGCAGGCGCGGTTTGCGCTGAGAAGCGTGTGGTGTTTTGGGACGATAACAAAACTTGGGAAATGGAACGTGGCATTGCCCCCCTCTGAAAAAAGGCATCGTCCCGATGCTTTAACTAAAGATGAAGGTACAATAATAATGCAACAAAGTACAATAAATAAATTACGATCCAACAATAATACAAAAAACACTGTTTCAGTTTGTTAACGCGCATGAAACGGCTTGAGGCGCGCGACATGGACGACTTCAGGTCGCGATCGGCGTCGTTGAGAGTTCGTGATGCCGTCGGGGACAACCTCGTAATCAAGTGGGCCGAGACGTCGAACCACCCTGTACGGTCCGAAGTAGCGTCGCAGAAGCTTTTCACTTAGTCCACGTCGGCGTATCGGCGTCCACACCCAAACACGTTCACCGGGCTGGTATTCCACGAAGCGTCGTGGAAGGTTGTAACGGTGGCTGTCTGTCGTCTGTTGATTCTTGATACGGAGACGCGCAAGTTGTCGGGCTTCTTCGGCACGTTGAAGGTACTCGCTCACATCGAGGTTTTCTTCGTCGGTGACGTTGGGTAACATGGCATCGAGCGTCGTTGCCGGGCTCTTTCCGTAGACCAATTTGTATGGAGATATCTGCGTCGTCTCCTGCACCGCCGTGTTGTATGCGAAGGTCACATACGGAAGAATGGCGTCCCACGTCTTGTGTTCGACATCGACGTACATTGACAGCATTGTAGCGAAACGTCGGGGTTGTTCAAAGTTAGGTGCATCGGACGACCAGGGAGCCGAACAAGTGTGGGTGAAACTCCGCGGAGGCAATCGATGAGAAGTCAACACGATGATTTCGGGGAGCACTCATTGGGGGTTTATTTAGCTAACACAACTTCAATTTACAAAATTCACTAGGTCACAAAGACAAAACAGAAAAAATGGTGGCATACCCCTCGGCTTGCATAGCTGGTCTCCGGTGGTGAGATCCGCTGTTGATCCCGACTCCGCTCACCTCAAAAAGAGACCCAGTCGCTGCTTAAATAGGGTTTTTTGTAGCGCCCCCGGTGGCGCGGACCAACCAGGCAAGCCGAGGATAATCAAATCAACATGTGGTTGCCTGCAGCCTGTCTGCGACAACACTGTGGCAGCTTCTGAAACGGGCGCGTTCTCCGAAACGGCCCTGACGCATGCACTAACGACTGCTCAAATTTTAGGTGCCCTTTGTCCCCGGAGGACCGAAGGGCGGCTCGTTCGTTTGAAGCGTGGGGGCTTAGTGGTTAGAAGAAGGAGAAAGGCACCCAATTTCTGCGGTCTGGTCCAAAGCACGGCGCGGCGCCTGCCTTGGCGCCAAGCGCACAGAGACCGGCCAGACGCAGCCCTTTCTGTTCACTCCTTCTTCCTCAAGGCGCGCTCCCCGAGACAAGTTAAACGGCGCCGCTAACAAGGGCGTCTGGCAAAGAACAAGCTCCAGCTGCAGCCGAAAAAGAACAAGGTTTTCCGCGAAACATTGCTCTCGCGACACCTCCCCCCTACGAAAAAGAGTGTCCCACTCGTTTTATCTGCAAAACACGACAAGAAATAGACTAAATATACAAAAAGGTTTTGCATTCAACAAGTGTGCTTATTTAAAGACACTTATGCATGTGTATAAAAGGTGAGAGGCTTTAAAAATGAGATAAAAACAACAGATGAAAAAAACAAAAACAAAATCATTGGGCACAGAAATATATAGGTTCACTCGTCGGTACTGCAATACAACTCAGTGTCCGTTTCGTAAGCACTGACATTCTGTTGTGCGTTGTTATTACTTGAAAATGTCTTCCAGTCAGAGTAAAGTTCAGTGTCCGTGTCGTAGCTTTCGCACTGCCGTACTGGAACACTGGTCTGTGTCCCGCGCACACAATGTTGCAAACGGAGTTCTTGACCCACTCGCGAACCGCACTCGCGCACATCACCATTGGAGCCGCACTCGCGCACAACACTTTGATAGAATCCCTGTTCATCACTCGTGGCACTGTTCCCGCGCACAACACTTCGATGCGATCCGTGGTCATCTCTCCTTGCACTGCACTCGCGCACATCACCACCTACATCGCGCACCTCATGATTATCATCAGACTCATCGTCCGCGTCGTCGGCATCGGAACCCAATCGAACGTGGCAGGGCTTTAAACGCGCCACATTCACAACGTCACGTTTTTTCCCAGTTTGGTCTACCACCTCCCAGTTGTTCTCGGCTATCCGGCGCACAAGACGGAAAGGTCCGTGATATTTGTGAAGAAACTTCGTCGTCTTCCCTTTCGCCCGGGAGGGAGTCCACAAGTACACCAAGTCGCCCTGATGATAAACAACACTTCGTCGCCTAGCATCATAGCTGCGTTTGTTCTTCTCCTGCTGACGCTTCTCCCGTTCATTTACTATTTTTCGAGTCTGCCGCAGCCTGCGAGCCACTTTCATTGCATCCAGGGTGTAGTCGAATCCGCGTTGCGCGCCCGACCCTACATCCACCGGTAGTGTCGGTTCATGTCCGTGAAGAAGAAAGAAGGGAGTGAATACAGTCGTCTCGTGGGTGGAAGAATTGTATGCAAAAAGAACGTACGGTAGGAATTCATCCCAGTCGCGGTGGTGTGAGGAAACGTACATGCTGAGCATGTCAGCCAACGTGCGGTTAAAACGCTCGCACAAGCCGTTGGCCTGTGGGTGGTATGCTGTTGTGGTGGCATGCTCGCTACCTACGAGCCGGAATATTTCTTCGGTCAAGTTGGCGACAAAGTGCTGCCCACGATCGCTTATTACTTTCTCTGGGGCACCATGACGTAGGACGATTTGTTCGACGAAAGCTCTTGCTGCTTCTGCGGCAGTGGCCGCTGGACACGCGACAGCCTCGACCCATTTCGTATGGTAGTCGGTAATCACGACGGTGTAGCGGTTCCCTGCTTTGGATTTAGTGAAAGGCCCAATGAAGTCCATGCCCACCTGCTGAAAAGGTCGACCTGCAGGTGGGATCGGTTGGAGGAAACCGACCGGCCTCCCCGGTGGTTGCTTTCGTGTCTGGCAGTCGGGGCAGGAGAGAACGTACTTGCTTACGTACGAGAACATCTTCGGCCAGAAATATCGGCAACGAACTTTCTCCCATGTGCGCTTGACACCTAAGTGGCCTGCCGTGGTGGCGTCATGGCAGTACCTTAAAATCTCAGATCTCAAGCACTTGGGGACAACGAGCGCCGCACGATCCTCCTGAAACCCTTTCGCCCTTCGATACAGTAAACGTCGATCAACCGAAAGCTCCGTGCCGTTCTTTTAGTTTTCCTGACAACGGGCGCATCCGGGTGCTCGAGGTGCTGCATAATTTTTTTCATCCATGGGTCTGCCCTCTGCTTTTTTCCAACATCCACCTGATCCAGAACTAGCAACGGTAAGGGGTTTTCTTCGCTTACAGGCGCGGGATCATGAGGAAGGCGGGAAAGCGTGTCGGCATTTCCATTCTTGAGGCCAGGGCGGTGTCGCAACGTTATGTCGAATTCCTGAAGCAACAGAGACCATCGCATAAGACGACCGTTCGGATTCCTTACTTTCATTAGCCAAGCCAGGCTGGCTTGGTCAGTCACGACCGTGAACTTAGCACCAAAGACGTATGGCCGAAACTGTCCGCAGGCGTACACAACGGCGAGGCATTCTTTCTCAGTTGTACTGTAGTTCATCTCAGCCTTGTTAAGGTGGCGGCTGGCATAGGCGACGACTCTCTCTTGAGTTCCAATTTTCTGTACAAGCACGGCGCCAATGCCGTAATCACAGGCATCAGTGTGCACCTCTATCGGCTTTCCCGGCTCAAACTGACGCAGAATTGGGGCTGTGATCAGCTTCTCTTTGAGGGATTGCATGGCCACTTCGCATGCCGTATCCCAGACGAAAGGAACATCCTTTTTGGTTAAGTTGGTCAGAGGTCGGGAAATGCGAGAGAAATCTTTGATGAATCGCCGATAGTAGTTACAGATTCCGAGAAAGCTCTGCACACCTTTCTTGTTTCGTGGCTTGGGGAATCTTTCGATCGCTGCTACTTTGTCTGGGTCCGGCCGGATGCTTTCACCTGTGAGAATGTGTCCAAGATATTTGATCTCCTGGCGGGCGAAGCTGCATTTCTCGGACTTCAGTCGTAAGTTTGCCGCGTCCAAAGCCGAAAACACACTTTCCAAATCTTGCAAATGAGTTGCCATAGTCTTCGAGAAAATAACGATGTCGTCCAAGTAGGCCAAACAAACTCTCCAGAGAAGACCACTGAGGACTTTGTTAATCATTCTCTGGAATGTGGCAGGGGCGTTGCCCAGGCCGAAAGGGACAACATTGAATTCGTACAGGCCGGATCCACAGGCAAATGCGGTCTTTTGCTTATCTTCCTCCTTGATGCCCACTTGCCAGTAGCCTGATGTTAGATCAAGTGTGGTGAAGTATTTTGACCCCTGTAGCACGTCGAGAATGTCATCAATTCGTGGCAGTGGGTGCACATCTTTTTTAGTGACCTCATTGACTCTGCGGAAATCGACGCAGAAACGCCAAGTCCCATTTGGCTTCTTCACGAGGACGACAGGTGATGACCAAGGACTGTGAGACTCTCTAATTATCCCATCACGCAGCATTTCTTCTACTTGTTGCTCAATCTGGTGTCTTTCAAAAGGGGAATGACGATATGGGTGCTGATAAATTGGTCGAGAATCGCCTGTGTCGATCACATGTTCAGCGACATGAGTCTGCCGGATTGGGTTACCACTGCTCGTAAATAGATGGCGGTACTTCTCAATAAGCGACAGCAGTTCATCGCGCTCAGATGGCTGTAGGTGATCCCCATGTCAAACTCTTGAGGCACTCGACCGTTCTCGGGGGCCGTGATTACCAGCTGTGCGTCATGAATAGATGAAGCCCATCCAAGCTTTGTTCCGCTGAGCAGGTTTACTGGCGACATGATAGGATTAGCTATGCGAATGAGGCCTCTCCCGTGCACGATCCTCGTTATTGTGCGTGCAACCTGAAGTCCGTTTCTGAGCGTGCTGTTCGGTTCGATGAGGTGAATTCCGTCCCTTGCGGCCTTTACTTCAATAGCGACTTCTGTGCGAGGTTCAATGCGAATTTGCTCGTGGCACCGCACTGTAAGTACATCATTATGTTCGGGGGCACTTGAGTCTATACGTAGCCGGAAAATTTCACCGTTTAGTTGCAGCTCTTTTTTGGAGAAATCAATGAGAAGCCGGGCTGCTCGACAAAAAGGAAGACCACCGAGTAGCTCGTACGGGCAATCCTTGACCACTAAAAACGTCTCGTGAACTTTGGTGGTGCCAAATTCAATTTTTATTTCAGCTTCACCATTGGGGGTGAGCAAGCCTCCGCCAATTCCTCGGATGAATATGTCTTTTCTCGATTTGAATGAAGCACATATTTTGTTAGCTAATTCTTCTGAGATGACATTTACGGACGAGCCGGTGTCAATTACAAGTTTTGTTTCTGTGCCGTTGGCTCGTGTGGGGACTGTGAGAAGCTGGCCTTCCGACAATGTTACGATGGGGCGGCCGGGCTGGCCCCCTAGGCCCGGCCGTTCTCGTTTCCCGAAGGATTAGGCTGCACATTCTGATCGCCTTGGAGCTCCGCCTGATCGTTCCTGCCATCTCGGAACCGCTGCCAGCACTGTTGTGCTATGTGACCTATGCGGCGGCAAATCTGGCATCGGGGACGCCCGTCGTTGGCACGGGAAGTTCTCTGAGGCCAAGGCATTGGGGGGCGACGCACCTCGTCTTCGATGCTTTTTAGCCGGTCAGACAGCAAAGCGATCGAGTCCGCAATCGCTTTCAGGTCTCTTTCGCGGCCGGCGGCCTCCCATGGGCAACGCGATTCGGCCGCGGCGCAGGTGGCGACACACGTAGGAGGAGAGTGCCCTGTCGCGGCGGCGGGTGCGAACCCTACGGGATGCGCGATGTTTTGCATCCACGACTGCAATCCGGTAGAATACTGGATGCCAATCGGCTGTGGCGCCGACGCACGGCTCATCAAAGCTGCCAGATTTACGCGTTGCAAAATTTGGAGGAATGCAGTGCAGCTCTCCAGGTTTGCGATTATCATCTTCTCCAGAATATCCGGACGCAAACCGCGCATAAGGTGCCGCAACCGATCATCTTCCGTCATGGACGGGTTCACTCTTGCACACAGCTGTACGACGTCATAGTAGTACTGCTCGGGGGTTTCGGACGGCAATTGGGTGTGGTTTTGTAGCCGCAAATGGGCGATCTCGACTGAGTGGCGACTCGTAAAGGACGTTTTTAGTAGCGTCGCCCATTCTTCCCATGTATTAGGAGCACCGGTTAGAATTTGAGTGGTGTGCCACTTTTTCGCATCTCCGTCTAAAGCCAGATATAGAAATTTCACCTTCGTGGCTTGGTCCCAATTATAAGCGACGCTACATGTTCGTAGCAAAGTAGCCACTCGGAAATAGATTCCTCCGGCGCGCCCCTAAAGACTGGTGGTCCGACGAATGGTTTAGCTTGGGGGGTAGACATAGCAGAGAAGAAGGCAGGGGGTTCCGTCATAGTAGAGCTGTCAGAGGTAGGTTCCTGATATTTGTTGTTGACTCGGGGCATAATTTCAGAGCGGGACTATCGTTACCGAGCAACCTCCACCACTTTGTAGCGAAACGTAGGGGTTGTTCAAAGTTAGGTGCATCGGACGACCAGGGAGCCGAACAAGTGTGGGTGAAACTCCGCGGAGGCAATCGATGAGAAGTCAACACGATGATTTGGTGGAGCACTCATTGGGGGTTTATTTAGCTAACACAACTTCAATTTACAAAATGCACTAGGTCACAAAGACAAAACAGAGAAAATGGTGGCATACCCCTCGGCTTGCATAGCTGGTCTCCGGTGGTGAGATCCGCTGTTGATCCCGACTCCGCTCACCTCAAAAATAGACCCAGTCGCTGCTTAAATAGGGTTTTTTGTAGCGTCCCCGGTGGCGCGGACCAACCGGGCAAGCCGAGGATAATCAAATCAACATGTGGTTGCCTGCAGCCTGTCTGCGACAACACTGTGGCAGCTTCTGAAACGGGCGCGTTCTCCGAAACGGCCCTGACGCATGCACTAACGACTGCTCAAATTTTAGGTGCCCTTTGTCCCCGGAGGACCGAAGGGCGGCTCGTTCGGTTGAAGCGTGGGGGCCTAGTGGTTAGAAGAAGGAGAAAGGCACCCAATTTCTGTGGTCTGGTCCAAAGCACGGCGCGGCGCCTGCCTTGGCGCCAAGCGCACAGAGACCGGCCAGACGCAGCCCTTTCTGTTCACTCCTTCTTCCTCAAGGCGCGCTCCCCGACCCAAGACAAGTTAAACAGCGCCGCTAACAAGGGCGTCTGGCAAAGAACAAGCTGCAGCTGCAGCTGAAAAAGAACAAGGTTTTCCGCGAAACATTGCTCTCGCGACAGCATGTCGGCGATCGTCTTGTTAAGCCGCTCGGTGAGGCCGTTGGTCTGTGGGTGGTACGCTGTCATCCGGCGGTGGTTTGTTTGGCTGTATGCCAAGATCGCTTGACTTAAGTCGGCAGTGAATGCCGTTCCTCTGTCGGTGACAAGGACCTCCGGGGCGCCGTGACGTAGGACAATATTTTCGACAAAGAACTTAGCTACCTCAGATGCACTGCCTTTTGGCAGGCCTTTTGTCTCGACGTATCGGGTGAGGTAGTCGGTAGCTACCACGATCCACTTGTTTCCGAAAGCCGACGTCGGGAACGGCCCTAGTAGGTCCATACCAATCTGCTGGAAAGGTCGGCAAGGTGGATCAATTGGCTGCAGAAGTCCCGCTGGCCTTGTCGGCGGTGTCTTGCGTCGCTGGCAGTCCCGGCATGTCCTCACATAACGAGTGACGTCGGTGGTAAGACGTGGACAGTAGTACCTTTCTTGTATCCTCGCGAGCGTGCGAGAAACACCGAGGTGCCCTGCCGTCGGATCGTCGTGCAGGGCCTGCAGGAGTTCTGGTCGCAGAGCTGAAGGCACCACAAGGAGGTACTTAGCTCGAAGCGGTGAAAAGTTTTTCTTTTGTAGAAGACCGTTTCGTAGAAAGAACGACGCAAGTGCGCGCTTGAATACCTTCGGGACTTCGGCGGTCCTGCCTTCGAGGTATTCTATTAGGGCCTTAAGTTCCGGGTCGACCCGCTGTCGTTCAGCGAAGTCGTCGGTAGTTATCGTTCCCAAGAAGTAGTCGTCATCCGGGTCGTCGGGTAGCGGTTTGTCGACAGGCGCACGAGAGAGACAGTCGGCATCGGAGTGTTTTTTGCCGGACTTGTAAATGACAGTAATGTCATATTCTTGAAGTCTCAGGCTCCATCGTGCGAGGCGACCTGAAGGGTCCTTCAAGGTGGCTAGCCAACACAAGGCGTGGTGGTCGCTCACAACTTTGAAGGACCTGCCGTAGAGGTAGGGGCGAAATTTCGACGTAGCCCAGATGATAGCGAGGCACTCCTTTTCTGTTGTGGAATAATTTGCTTCTGCTTTGGATAGCGATCGGCTGGCGTAACTAACAACCCTTTCAAGTCCGTCAGCCCTCTGCACAAGAACGGCGCCAAGACCTACGCTGCTTGCGTCAGTATGTATTTCTGTCTCGGCGAATTCGTCGAAATGAGCAAGTAACGGAGGCGTCTGGAGGCGATGTTTAAGCTCCTGGAAAGCGTGTTCCTGTGGCGTTTCCCACTTGAATTCCACGTCGGCCTTGGTAAGGTTAGTGAGAGGATCGGCGATGCGGGCGAAGTTTTTCACGAACCGCCTATAATAGGTGCACAGGCCCAGAAATCGGCGCACGGCCTTCTTGTCAGTGGGCGGCGGGAAGTCGGCGATGGCGGCTGTTTTCCGTGGATCGGGACGAACTCCAGACTTGCTGATAACATGCCCCAGAAACAAGAGCTCCTCATACGCAAATCTGCACTTTTCTGGCTTCAGTGTGAGTCCGGACGTCTTGATGGCTTGTAGTACAGCTTCAAGGCGCCGAAGATGCTCGTCGAAACTCGAGGAAAACACGACGACGTCGTCCAAGTACACAAGGCAAGTCTGCCACTTCAATCCTGCCAGTACTGTAGGCATAACGCGTTGAAAAGTTGCAGGCGCTGAGCAAAGGCCGAAGGGCATCACCTTAAACTCGAAGAGGCCGTCCGGTGTTATAAACGCCGTCTCCTCTCGGTCTCTTTCGTCGACTTCGATTTGCCAATAGCCAGTCTTGAGGTCCATTGACGAAAAGTACTTGGCGTTATGGAGCCGATCAAGTGCGTCGTCTATTCGTGGGAGAGGATACACGTCCTTTCTTGTGATTTTGTTCAGGCGGCGATAATCGACGCAGAAACGTAGGGTCCCATCTTTTTTCTTCACTAACACCACGGGGGATGCCCATGGACTCTTGGACGGCTGGATAATGTCATCCCGCAGCATTTCATCAACTTGTCTCTTCATGGCCTCACGTTCTCGCGTCGAAACCCTGTACGGACTCTGACGGAGTGGTCTGGCATTTTCTTCGGTTATGATGCGATGTTTCGTGATTGGGGTCTGCCGAATTTTCGATGACGACGAAAAGCAATCTTCGTATTGCAGGAGCAGGGCCTTGAGCTGTTCTTGCTTATCGTTCGGAAGTCTGGGATTGACGTCGAAAGCTATGGGAGGGGCTTGGTTCTTCTGAGCAGGTTCCGCAGAATCGGCGAGGGCGAAAGCACTGGTGGCTTCGACAATTTCTTCGATGTATGCGACCGTTGTTCCTTTGTTCACATGTTTGTACTCATTGCTGAAATTCGTGAGCATAACCGTTGCTTTGCCTCCCCGCAGCTCCTCAATTCCTCTTGCGACGCAAATATTTCGGGTGACCAACAGGTGCTGACTGCCTTCAACGACGCCTTCCAAGTCAGGTGATTTAGGAGCGCCGACTGAAATAATGACGCTTGAGCGAGGCGGAATGGTGACTTGTTCTTCCAGCACATTCAAGGCATGGTGTCCTGACGGCGTGCGTGGCGGTAGTGCTTCTTTTGTGGATAACGTTATCGACTTTGTTTTTAGGTTGATGACAGCACCATGGAGGCATAAGAAGTCCATGCCAAGGATGACATCTCTCGAACAACGCTGTAGGACTACGAAGTCTGTAGGATAAATACGGCCGTTAATGGTGACTCTCGCTGTGCAGATTCCTGCAGGCGTTACGAGATGACCTCCAGCTGTGCGGATTTCAGGGCCTTTCCAAGCTGTCCTAACTTTCTTTAACTTCGCGGCGAACGACCCACTGATGACAGAATAGTCGGCTCCAGTATCGACGAGAGCGGTCACACTGTGGCTGTCGATAAGAACGTCGAGGTCGCTAGTTTGCCGTCTCGCATTACAGTTAGGGCGTGGCGTCGGGTCACGGCTGCGTCGGCTTGTTCCGCTGCTTCCATGTTGCGTCGTCACGCCACCTTCGGTAAGTGAGCTTTCGCCGTCAGTTCTTTGCCTGGTTGGCGTTGTGTTCGGAAAGCTTCGTCGCGGCGTCGTCGTCGTCGGAGGATCTTCGGTAGTTCGTCGCACAGCAACCGCACCTCCACCGGTTGCTGCCCTTAGTTTCCCGGATACGGGCTAGGAGACCGGCCCCGCGTGGGGCCGGAGTACTGCCGGGGGTGCGGTGACATGCGGCGGCTGGGCGACGGCGAACGGGAAGGACTTCGGGGTGTCCATTGAGTTCCTGTCAGGTAGTCGGCGATGTCACGTGGCCGTTACCCTGGCTGCGGACGTGGTGCATCGACGGCGAAGCCACGCAGTCCCATCTGTCGGTACTGGCAACGGCGGTAAGTGTGCCCGGCCTCGCCGCAGTGGTAGCACAGTGGGAGGCGGTCAGGGGTGCGCCAAACGTCGGTTTTCCTCGGCGCACTGCGCTGGCCCGCTGGCGAACGGTAGGTCGTCGGTGGGGGTGGTGGCGGCGGTGGTGTCTGGCGACGGAAGTGCGACGGGGCGGCGTTTTGGCGTGGACGGGGAGGAGCGTTGTGGCGCACTGCAGCGGCGTAGCTCATAGTTTCTGGCTCGGGCAGCGGTGTTTTGGGAATTCGAAGCGATTGCCGAACTTCTTCTCGCACAATGTCGGCGATCGAATCCACTTGAGGTTGCGCCGAAGGCAACAGTTTGCGCAGCTCTTCCCGCACGATCGCTCGGATCGTTTCACGCAGGTTTTCGGAGTCACTGGCTTGAGCAGCAGTAGCGCATTCTGGAGTCAGGTGACGATTATACTGTCTGGTGCACATGTCCAGGGTTTTTTCGATGGTGGTCGTCTCGGATACAAATTCTTGGACGGTGTTCGGTGGATTGCTCATTAGTCTCGCGAAGAGCTCCTGTTTGACCCCTCGCATGAGGAAACGAACTTTCTTCTCCTCAGGCATGTCTGGGTCAGCGAGACGAAATATGCGGGTCATCTCCTCTGTGAAAATTCCAACCTTTTCATTTGGTAGCTGAACACGGGTCTCTAGTAGAGCAGCGGCCCTCTCTTTGCGAGCGACGCTCGCGAACGTTTGCAGAAATGCACCGCAGAAGACATCCCACGTTCGGAGCGTGGACTCCCGATTCTCTAGCCAGGTCCTTGCGGTGTCTTCCAGGTAGAAGTACACACGACGGAGCTTTTTTTCGTTGTCCCAGTGGTTGAGGGCGGCCACACGGTCGTATGTTTCTAGCCAGGTTTCCGGGTCTTCAAACGATGACCCATGAAACGGTGGTGGTTCCCTGGGTTGATGAATGACGATCGCGGGCTGGGACGCTCCGGTTGTCATTGTCGCTGCAGTAGAGGTCATGGCCTTGGCCTTCCGCTCCGTGTCTTGTAGGAGCCCGTACTCCGGTGGGAGACCTTGCTGTCGGCGGCTTGTTCGCTGCTCTTGGTTGGTGTCGGTGTCTTCTCCGCGACGTGGGCTGGGTTCACGGCTTGACGGGGGCGTCCGGTACATGAACGAAGCAGCACCTCCACCAGATGTCACGGGGTCGTGACGTGGCCGAAGACAGGAGACTTCGTGTTGGGATTTAACTGTTTATTTGGGCGAACCTGTGCCCAGTAAACGGAAAGTCCAATTACAGCAGCAGTCTTGCACAGATAGCAGTCTCGGACTGATAGCGGCGAACGGAGCGTCGGCCTTCGTTCAACAACTGACAAGCTGCGAAGCGCGTCGGCATTTATACTCTTGCCGTCGAATGTTCTAGCGTTATCGCTGGCGGTGGCGTAGGTTCCAGAACAATCTGTACCGTTCGCACAGTGGGCGTGATCTTATCGAAATGATCTACTACAGTCCGGAACCTTCTCGAAAACTGCAGGCGCGGTTTGCGCTGAGAAGCGTGTGGTGTTTTGGGACGATAACAAAAACTTGGGAAATGGAACGTGGCAATATGGGGTTCATTTTGCTTTGCCATTGCGAACAATCGACACTGCGTTAATCGTAGAAAAGCAACATCTTTGAAAGTCTCAGTGACAACTTGACCTCTTACATACACCCTCTTGGTATCGTCAAAACAAAGACGATTACATGGTTGTTTACAATATAGGATGGCAGCTGCAGAACTGATGTCACAGTATACTAAGAAGCTCACCCGTCAATAAAGCAGCTAGAGCACCACCATGGGAGTGCCACCTAACTAAATTGTCCTTCCCACCGTGCTTACTTTTCATAGTTATCAGTTTTTACCTATGATAATAATTAGACCTGTTAAGTTCAAACTCTATGCGACGACATGTTTGCAGTCCCGCCGGCCTTTCCAGGAGGACTGTCCAAGGCTAAACGTATTTTAACTGCTGCTGGTGCAAATACACGTTAACACAGGCAACGCATAGCTAGCACCGTACCTCTTTGAAGCCTAATTAGATGTGAAATGAGCATGCGTGACTATAAGCGCCACGCAGGTGTAGCGGTAACGGCTCTCGGCTGCTGGTCTGAAGGTTATATGTTTGATCCCATCCGTGGCGGTCACATTTCAATGTATGTGAAATGATAGATGTCCGTGTAGAGTGTATTGTTAGCGCACGTTTAAAAACGCCTGATGGCCAAGTTTTTGGAGCCCTACACTACAGCATGCCTCGTTATCCTATCATGATTATGGCCGGTACAATTTCAGACATTATTACATTACGAAGTATAACTAAAGGGTGTCGCGGTTACCAAAACTAGATCGCTGCGGTCGGTGAGTGCACGTAAGATACGACAAGCAACCGTGAACACGGTACAAGTGTCTCATCGCGTTAGGGCATAGGCGAATGTACAGCGCATAAAGAGCGTACTGGTTGAGCCGTAAGGTGACGCCGGAAACAGCCTGGCTAACTTGAACTCGGAGGCTAAATGACGGGTTGCGCGGGGGATACGCCACGCTGACAAATTATTCGCGCTGCTTTCAATATCACCGCGCCTGTGTCATGTAGGTTAGTTCGTGCCCTCGGGTGGCAATCTGCCTACTCGCCCATCGCAAAGCATGGGAGGCCGCGACACAAGCACTTTCCGCTACTCATGCCCTACTTTACTTTCTTTTGTGATTTACTTAGTTTTATGCCAGCCCAATCGATACTCCCCTCTTGCCACGAAATTGTTCCTTTCATGCATCGTCCTGCCCTCACTGCTCACTACGCGCCACAGGTAGTGAAGTCGCCAGAACATGTGAAAGATGGACATAGAACAGGGTGACAGGAAAAAGAATAATAAGAAAAAAGTAACAACTTTGCCACAAAGGCGAAGCAACGAACGCGATAGCAACAAATTCGAAGGTCACGCGCAGAATGGCAAGAAGATCGAAACGCGCACCGCATTTCTCACGCAAAAAGGACGCACTAAACGCACTCACGGGTGCAGATTAACGCGAATAAGCGTCTAAGTTGTTACTTCATGTTGTAGGCCCGTGTGCTCAGATTTGGGTGCACGTTAAAGAACCCCAGGTGGTCGAAATTTCCGGAGCCCTCCACTACGGCGTCTCTTATAATCATATGGTGGTTTTGGGACGTTAAACCCCACATACCAATCAAAGTTGTTACTTCGCTGTGTCTAAAAAGAGTGCGCTTTTCGCAAATGGAGGCTGTGCAACGATTGTAGTGGCATTTGTGAGCCCGATAACTTGCCGCCCAATTCCCGCCAACAGCGGTAAGTGGAAGATATGAATAGCTTGCCGTTTGAACGTTGAAGGTGGTACCTCTCGGTGGCTGAATTCTGTGGGTGTATTTCGTGACGCACTTGTATTTGACCAATATGTAAATATGCAAAATGTGAAGTCTTGATATGCAAGGTAATAAAGAAAAAGAAGGCCTCTCGGTGGTCCAGTGGTTAACGCCACGCATTTACGAAGTGGAAGTCCCAACTTTGATTCCACGTGCTGGAGTCTTTTTTTTTTCTGTGATTTTTTTCTTTCTCACGTTTTCATATATATAGATAAGTATACATATACGGTGCATGACATCGACACCGACCTCGACGCCAACGGTGAAACCCAGCCGGGAGTGTCCATATATTTGCTATCGCAATAAAAAAAGTGCGAAAACCAGCAACAGCGGATAGTGAAGAATGAAAGGGGACAGCAAATTTTCGATTTTCGGGTTCTGAGCCCCCCCCCCCCTCCGAGGGCTGGTCAGAACAATGAGGGATGCCAACCAACGCGTTGGCCATGAAAGGTCGTCAGCCCGTCGGTGCTGTCTCCCCTGTCCTCTTCGTCCGCAGTGCTCGTTCAATAGGGCTCTGTATACCAGTGCGTGCCGAGGGTGGACGGAGCGAGCGCTCATGCACAAATCTCCCAGGTCCGACGTGAACAGCGCATACCGGGCTAGCTCGAAATCGTCCTGGCTTCTCTAGTGGCGTGGCGTGATTCAAAAGCTAGAAGCACCGGCGTCTGCACCTGGTAACGACACTCCCTCATTGACGTTTCAGACAGCCGTCGGTGTCGCTAGTGATCGCTGCTGGTGGTGGAGTTCGCGTGAAAGTTTGCTCTGCTATGTCGCCCTTTTTGTGTGGCACGCGTTCTCTGGTCTACCTTGAAGAGAGGAGGATAGTATAGGCGATAATAAGCAGATTAGGCTGACCGGCACTGGCCTGAACTCGGATCTGTTCTACGCGTTTCAGTGGGGCCTGCTATGCGCTCGTGTTCTCTTGGGGACACCCGGCCCCTGAAGCCCAATTGGTTGCCGGTTGAAGCTTCTGCAAGTTTTCCCAGCAGTGTGTTGTCATTTTCTCCCTGACTTTCCACTTCGCTTATACGTTGTGCTTCGAACTGTGCGTTTGCTGTGCGCTAGCAGTACAAGGTAGGCGGGGACGGGGGCACGATCTCTGGCAGCTCGTGCTAATATATATGCCCTCACAACAGGACATGGCAGGCGGATTTGAGCGAGGCAAATGTGGGGAATAGGTTACACCGGTGACATCTTCGTCTTTCTTTGCCCCATCGTCATAACCGTAGCAAATGTGTCTTTGGTAACGGCAAGTCAAATGCTACGTTATCTAGAAGGCAGGAAGTCGAAAGCATTTTATGCAAGAGAGGGGACAGATGCTCATTTTGGCAAAATGCACTTGAGGTGATGGTTCATAATTCACTTGAAGCTTATCCTTTATAGGCAACCTTTCAATAAATTGCTGAAGCACAATTAGAGATTTTTTTCCTAGTTGCTGGTCATTCATTATGCAAGAACAGCAATGCCAAAGAAATTCCAGCATCTCCACAGAGTGGATGATGGTGAGGTGGGCGAAGCTCCGTAAATATTTTCGTCATACCATGAATGCTCCGAAGAGCAGCATCCGTGTCCGCCCACGCTTCTCCACCGCTTCTCGCTCTCGCATTCCTGGGTCCACTTCTCGCTGCGCACGTTTCGCAGCGGCATCCTTGGCGCGCACCGTCTCGGTATCCGCCCGGTCCCGCGCCGGTATACGACTTGCGTAGTATACGCAGTATACACTCCACCAACTGCACTGCTGCACGACTAGGGCACACAGACAGCGAGAGTAGAGTCTTGGGTGTCTGTGGCCGTAAAACGCGGTTCCATCATCCCAGCGATCAGTCAGCGCTAAAGTCCACTGTATTTGCATGCGGCCACTTTCGAAAACTAACGTGGGCCGTACTTCCTTCTCCTATCACCTCCTTACAACCAGTATGTTTCGGCGACGAGCATGCTCCTCTGAGCTATACTGCTTAATTATATTACTTCTGTCGTTTCCTCCCTCTGTTCAGGACAACACTCTGAGAAAGAATGGGTTCGGCTAAAAGAGAAGGGCTGTGGGTCTCGTTTGGACATAGGCGTCTTCTATAGGAAAAAAATTTGAAGTGATGCGGCTACATTTTTTTTTGTAGACTACTATGTGACCCTCTCATGTCAAACAGCAGGCATCAGCGAAAACACACATCAAATCATCTGATTAGATTACACGCAGCCTCTCGTCACGGTCTCGTCTCCTTGCCTTTGTTTTTTTATATAATTGCTGTGGTGCTTTCCTTAGTACCATGATCGAGGACTGACGAGGCGTTGAATGCCCTCTTTGAATGTATCGTATTATTCGCGAGCAATTTCGACTGCCTGCCTTCTGGCACGACTTGGGATGGTCACCACTGCACTGAGCCCGTTGGTTGAGATGCAGAAAGAAGAGTCCGATAGCAAGTGGTGATGAGTTGTCGAAATGAATGCAGACTGCTTATCTGCATATCGCAACAGCACATCATTCTTTGCTTCTTTTCGTTCGGTTTATTGCAAACTCTTGATGAGCCACGAACATCTCTTTAGCTTTGTGGCTCCAATGTAAGCTGCACTAATTTCTTATATGCTTGTCTTTCATACGCGTGTGCTGTGTCGGTGATTCGGTGCTGTCGCTTAAAAGTGGTTCTATGCGCTCAAATAGGAGCTCGTCTAAGGCAATCATATAAAAGTAGCAGCAAAAACAGTAAAATCAAAGAATATAAAATGAAAACAATGCGCTTTGTGTCTAGTTGTTGTGGCTGCAACAAAAATGACATTCTACAATTATGAAGAACGTCTAATACATGTTCTGGTATCTTGCGCTCGGTATCCAGCAAACACCTGTAAACATTTACGGCAGTTTTTAAATATAATGCTTTTCAGAATAGAAACAAGATAGCGTGAAAGGGTACACACCACGTGCATCTATATACAATAGAGATACAGTGCTTACATAAATATTTGGCCAGTGGCTTGTTTATCTGTGCATTCTTACTGATAATATTTTGCCGTGCTGAATGTCAGCATTACATGTAAACATGTAAATGAGCTAGCTAGTCACTCCCGCCAGCAATAAACTCTCGCTTGCTTATCTCTTTCTCGAACTCCTAACAACTAATCAATTGCTTCTTTTCACGGTACGAACTCTGTACGCTAACCAGTGCTGGTGCCACAATGAGAGTGTTGCCGAGTTCAGCCCTCGAATCTACAGCCGCAGTGCAGATGAATAAATGTGGAGAAGAATCCATCGCGAAACCAGGCTTTGGTGATTGCTGCATCAGTCACGACTAACCTCTGCCCACTCATCCGCTTTGTTACGTGCCTAGTCTTATGCACACAAGCTACTCGGGAGCATGCCTGTGTTCTGTAAGTCTGGAAGCTTCATCAGGTAACGAGCCAGGAATGTTTTGGCAATAACTCAGGAGAAGGTTTTATTAGCGGCGTGCAGTTAGAGCACTGAGTACTCCTGGCTACGCTGAAGTGCGCATGTACTGTACACGAGACAACACAACCCATCCGCAGCGCCGCCATTCTGCTCTGCGAATGTTGTGTGCATCAGTATTTTTCGTCTATAGTGGCTACGCAGGTAGCGTAAAGCTAGCCGTCTTGAGCATGAGCCTTAGGGGGGCACTTGAGAAGCGAGGTATTGTGATCGCCATTATTCCCGAGTGTACGCAATCAGGCACGATGCAGGAAGCATCCGCTTCTGTCATCCTCATGACAAGCAGCCCAAGCTGAGCTCGGCTGGATTGAGCTGTCAGTTGCGCTTCAGTCCTTGCCGTCATCTTTTGATTTTAGATGCGGAGCATCTAATACTCGAGGCTTGTAGTGCGGCGCCGTCCGCAAGCTTCCTCCTCCTTCTTCCACCATCTGTGCATCCCTTCCTCCTCTACACACCGCGCGCGCTTCACTCCTCCACCATCTGTGCACCCTTCCTCCTCTACACACCGCGTGCGCTTCTCCTCTTCACGAACATTCGCTAGCTGTATAATGTAGCGCGCATGCGCCATCACGCTTCGAGAACATCGGCAGCTGACGCGCGCGCATGCGCCGTCGCGCTTCGAGAACATCGGCAGCTGACGCGCGCGCATGCGCCGTTGCGCTTCTCCCCCTTCTCGAACATTCGACAGCTGACAGTGCATGCGCCGTCGCGCTGTATATATACTCAAGGTCGGTGCTCGCTCGCTCAGTTGCCGCTCGTCGGTTGGTTTGTACGGCGCGTTGACGTCCGAGGTCGCAATGATCGACGTCCCTTCGACCAGCGCCGGCCAAAGTGGCATCTAAAAGCCATCGTGCTCAAAGTTCGTCGCAATAAATAAACACCGCCCTTTCGCATACGTGTCGTACGTGTTCACTCATTTAACACCCCTCCTACAACCACGTTAACCAATTTAGCCAGCGACCCAAGTAAGTCGCAATTTAACACCCCATTTCACAACCACGTTAACCAATTTAGCCATCGACCCAAGTAAGTCGCACTTTAACACCCCGTTAACCAATTATATGCTCCGCATCCTCCTCAGTGTTCCCCCGAGGGAAGCTGCGGGCAATTTTTTTTCGCCCGCAACGATCAAAGCAGCGTCATCTTTCATGGCAAGACGTTCCCGACTTCTTCGTAGGATTCACCTGACCGCCTCTAATTTTTTTCTTTTTTCGTCTTGGCCTCGCAAATATGTAACTCTTGGTCACTTGATTTTTCTACCTCCTTTTACTAGCTTTGATTTGATCACTTGTTGGGTACTAATTGCTACTTTCTTGACACATCATTACATTTTGTATCGCGATTCGCACTGACGTATGTCCTGTCGCTTGCGCTTAGGCACACGTCTCACTCAAAAGAAGGAATCTTTTTCCGACAGATGCGTCAAGCAGCAGCCGAGTAATCCTCTTGCGCTGACCTTATAGCTTGTAACGCCCCTCGAAGACGCTAGTAACAAGTTACGGTAAATAGTTGGAGCACAGTTTCTTTTTTTTGCGTTTAGGTCTGCGTTTAGGAATCATAAGATTTGTTTACTCAAGCTGCACAGAGAAACTATGTGAACGCTGCAAGAATGAAGGAAGTTCGAGAGAACGGGAGAGGAAAATGAGTAGTAGCAATGTTATACTTGTGAAGTTAAAGTCATGAAGAACACGCCATACGCGAGCGAAAGAGCTGGAAGATTATTTTAACGCCCATAAAGAAGAACCGCAGAAAAATTAGCTTGAGCTTTCTTGACTATACTAAAAGGTCTCGGAAACGTTTTTCTAACTTCATACATACACTAAACATTTTTGAGTGTTATACTGCTTTTTGCTTCGCAATAAATTCCTACGTTAAACCTTAACCGAAGTCGACATCGAGAATTTAAATGTAAAAAAGTGTTTTTATCAGAACAAGAAAAGAAATTCCTGCACCTAAAAGCAGCGCTGCCTTCTTCGCTGCATAAAAATAAGCACAGTTCATTTCAATCAACAATCCATCGGTACTAAAATCTCTTGTTAGTCATTTTTCAGAGCTTACAAACGATTGCATCAAGAAGCTGCTCTTTTGTGGTGTGTGATTGTTCGTTTCCTGCTCCCTTATTTTTGAACAATGTTTTTTTGCGTTCAGCATTGTTCTGTCGTTCACACTGACCAGCTTTCGGTGAGGACTATGGTAATTCTCGCACAAAAAGAGCGTATGTGACTCGGCTGTCATTTTTGATGACGTGCTGTCACACTCAAACTGACAAGAGTGAGCATTCTTTCTTAAAAAAAAACAGGACCTATTTCTTCATTCGATTGTGACTCTCAATCCTTCCTTTTTTTGCTGTTACATTAGAATTTTCATCCCTTTGTTTCAAGATCTTAACCGGGAGTAATTCGGCTGTCCAATAGTTGCTATATCAAAAGCACGATGCTTGATTTTATTATTTGTATTTTGTTATATTTTGGCATTTCTGGCATGGTAAATGTATTCTAGACCTGGGCAAGTGGTTCAAGCTCTAGTTAATTTACAGTTTCTTGTGAAAAAGAGTTCTCATCACGCTTATATTCGGGGTCCGCATGAAAACGTTGTTCGTATACAATAGTAGAGTTGTTCATGAGTGTGACAACAGTGACCACCAGTTACCATTGATGGAGTTTTTTAGCTTTTATGAACCACTTTAAGTGATTATCGAACGTTAGATGCACATTCAATACCTCGTGCACCCCGTGTTTACTTTCGTGTTAAGCACCAGAGTGGCGCGTGGCTCAGTGCTAGAACACTGGGCTGGCACACTTTATGTGTGCTCTTCTTTACATCTAATCGACCGAAACCTGTCTTGGACACCCCACGTAAACTACGTGAAAAAGCGGCTGACTGCCATTTGTCACTTATTCAGGTTTCTTGCTGGGAAAAGTTGGGGAATGTCTGTCGAGTCTATGTTACAGCTGTACAAGATATTATTTACTGGATTCCAATGGTATAGCCTAACTATTATATCTAACACGTGCAAAACGAGCCTGCGCACAATCCAAAATATTCAAGCCCAAGCGCTTAGGATATGCCTTGGTTTACCCCGCTGAGCATCGACAGCTGAAACAATTGCCATTGCACAGGACTACTCGATCATGACGTACATCACCATTGAAACGATGCGTACGTACCTCAGGCAACATGCTAGGAATCCTTCCCGCCACTTGGCAACCCTCGCTACTGAGAGGCCCCGCACGAAATTTAGTGCAATTGTCTGTGCTCATCGTGCGTAGTTTACGTCAGGTTTAACGCCTGCTGAGAAACTGGTGTATTCTCCGTGGTGCCTGACCCTGGTGTATTCTCCGTGGTGCCTGCGTGTTTCAATTCCAGGAATACAGAAAAAATCAAATTTGCCTTCATCAGCCCTAAAAAAAATTGAGCTTGAGCCATCTGCACGAAATGTACAACAACCACGTGCACATATACACCGATGGTTCAACCCCAGCGTCTAGTTCTGGTGGTGCGGTGGTGATTCCAGCTAGAGGAATCACTCTGCGAATCAAACTGTCACATGCCACTACGTCCACAGCGGCAGAACTTGGGGCTTTGCGTGGCGCCCTAGAGTACATCAAATCCCAAACACCGAGCAAGTGGGCTGTGTTTTCCGACTCAAAACCAGCCCTGCAGAGCATGCAGTCAGTCCTTTGACGAGGTTGCCATGAACAATTACCTTACGAAGTTGTCAAGCTTGTTCACCACGTCACAGAAACAGGCCACGAGGTCAAGTTTCAGTGGCTTCCTGGCCACTGTGGGATCAGTGGCAATGATTCCGCAGACAACGCGGCTCGCACATCGCACCAAGAAGAACACACCCTTCCGATTCTTTTGTCAAGGACTGACGCTGCAAAGCAACTTCGTTACCTGGCACGTAGTCTGAGTCTGCAGGAGTGGAACACCCCAAGCATAAGACATACGAGACTATACCAAAGAAACCCTCGGCTGGAACTTCGACCTCCATCCGGACTTCGTCGACGTGAAGCTTCACTTCTTTGTCGCCTTTGGTTGGGGGTTGCCTTCACAAAAGCATATAGAACCCTCATCGGATTGACCGGCAATGCGGAATGCGACGTCTGCTGCACCAAAGAAGACATCGACCATCTGATATGCCATTGCCCTCGATTTGCCTCTGAAAGACAGAAGCTTTCGGACGCATTGCGACAATTGGACGATCGGCCACTCTCTGTGCAGATCCTACTGGAACACCGTCATCGCCTTTCGTCGACTCAAAAAGCAGTCAAAGCTGTCTTGGGCTTTTTGAGGACTTTAGGCCTATGTGACCACCTTTAACTTTTGTGTAGTGCCACCGCTGCATACGCGCCAGCCGATTGACTGACAATCCTCCTTTTTTTTCTCTCTTTCTCTTTCTCTTCTCTTTCCTTTCTCTCATATTTATGCCCCCTTCCTATTCCCCCAGCGTAGGGTAGCAAACCGGGCATGTGCCTGGTTAACCTCCCTGCCTTCCCTCTTGTTGTTTATCCCCCCCTTCTTTACATCTAATACAGGATAGCTCATGCTATGATCATCTTCTTTACATATAGGAATTTTCTAGTCTTTACTTTCTGTCTGGCAGTTTTAATAATGAGCAAAATCATTATATATAGGTAAGCATCTTTGTGAGCAGCAGTTTATGTTACTGATGTGAATTTGTAAGTAAAGTGGGCCATTTTTTTACTTGCAGATGCGCGGAATTCTCAGTTACAGTTCGTTTAAACGTGTAATTTTGTTTGCAATATAGTGCAAAAAGTTTTGAACAAGGCCATTTTAGTAGCTGCATGCATTTATACCACAAATCACTTTTTCTTCCTCTTTTTATTGCCCTTCTAAACTCCGTTTACGTATGTATCAATTTTTTCATTGTTCTTTATTTTTTCGTTTTCTAAAACTAGAGCACCTGAATCGCCGACTGGATTATAAGATGAAGGCAAGTTTCTTCTGCTTAAATCTAGAGGTGCACTTAAAAGAGCAAAATGAACAAAAAAGCAAGCAAGTTGTGGGATAAAGTGAACGTTCTCTGTGATTCTCTAAGCTCGAGGATTGGCCCCCAGAAGAGGCCGCCAATCTTCGAAACTATGTGCTTGTAAGCACGCATCTTCCAAATGTGTTTTCGATTATTTATAGGCAAGCTTCGAAACCCGTCTCTATTATCCTGAGTACTCACACTACACTGACTGTGCGCACCTCTGACGGAAACGAGAGGTTTCAGGCTTGAACTGGTGGAGACATATATCTTACTGATACAAGCTATGTCTTGTATATATGTTCATTGAGCTAATGCGACACTTTCCGTGTGAATATAACGGGTGACGTTATTGTCTCATTCTTTATGAAAGCGAGAACAAAAACTCAACTTTCTCCTACTAGCAATTATGCTATTACCTGAAAATCAAAATTAAGAATGTTCTCGTTTGTCGAGAAAACTTCTAATGAAACTCGGCGTGTAATTTATTTATTTTTTGTGCATAATGTGATTGAGGCTTTATTTTGTATTCAGGATAAATCGAAACCTTTCGAGTTTCTTGGTTGGCTTTATGTTGGGGGCCATGTTTAGTTCTCCGAAATTACGTTCCTCTTTCGGTAGTATTTTTCTCGCACTCAACATCTGGCCCATTTCTCACAGCACGGCTGAGCAAACACACGTCTTTCCCGTAAGTGTAAAGAAGGATTAGTCGCTTATTGGCTGTGAAGTGTCATTAGGCCGGGCGTAATCCAGTACAAGAGCAAAAGCATCTTTTATTGTTGAGGGGCGCTGCTGTTCGACCACACACGAGTACACTAACCACTGTGATCCCCCTGCGTATACTCAGGGAGACGCTAAGACCTTCGAGCTTCCCCTATCTTACGAACGACAGCATAATTGAGCACGAAGAAATTGTATATATATATATATATATATATATATATATATATATATATATATATATATATATATCGGCTCGCATTTCGCATTCGCCCCGCCGCGGTGGTCTAGTAGCTAAGGTACTCGGCTGCTGACCCGCCGGAGGTCGCGGGTTCGATTCCCGGCTGCGGCGGCTGCATTTCCGATGGAGGCGGAAATGTTGTAGGCCCGTGTGCTCAGATTTGGGCGCACGTTAAAGAACCCCAGGTGGTCGAAATTTCCGGAGCCCTCCACTACGGCGTCTCTCATAATCATATGGTGGTTTTGGGACGTTAAACCCCACATATCAATCAATCGCATTTCGCATTCATATCAAACCCAATCAACGTAAAAATGGAGCTGGGAAGAAGATACTGTACGGATACAGTTACCATAGTGTGCCTTATTTAGGGTGGCGAATAAGCGAAAGTACTGCATTGAAACATTACAAAGGACCACGGTGAGGATGGACAGACAGAACATGGTGTTATGCTTAATCATGGATAGTTACATAATTCGATTTCCCCTACATGCACCACTGTTTGGCCTAACACACCTGTGCCGCTATACTTATGGGTGTACAAAATAATACTAGAAATTCAATACGTAAGATTTATCAAGTTTGAGTGCAGTATATATATATATATATATATATATATATATATTTACATTCCATTGGTTCTAATAACTTCCCCTATACATTCCTTGGCATTACTGTCTGTTATATCTCATTAATATTGTGTCAAAACAAGGAAAAACGAGCCCTTACGTATACACTTCTTTCCCTTATTCATTAACAAGGGTCTCGTACTGGCAGACTTGGTGTCATTAGGTTGTATACGAGGGACTATTGATCAGGTGTCCGCTCGTAATAAGTTCACGTGCTACGTGACGCCACACATGCGCATAAAAGAGTGTTTCACACTCGTCGCTTGGCTTATAGATGGCGCTGACTGACACTCCTACTTCTAAATTCACATATAAACCCAAACAGTGGATGGAGGGAAGGCCGCTGTGACAGCTCAGTGGTTACAGCATCTAACGCGTTATTCGAAGGTCGTAGGTTTGATTCCTGCTCACGGCTGGTTATTTTTTCACCCACTTTTCTTTCTTCTTATTTACATTTCATTGGTTCTAATAACTTCCTCTAAACATTCCTTGGCATTACTGTGTGTGACTGGAATGCATACCTTACAAGGTGCTTAGCATGTTGCAACAAAACTTGTTTATGAGAACATTAGTTAGTATGAGAACATTAGTTTCATTTCAGAATGATTTAAAGTTCCGCAACATATAAAACCGTTCCCGCTTTCCGTCCATTAGCAAAGTATTCTTTCAAGCTTATTCTTTGCTCCTTTTTTACGACGTTCGCATTGATATATACAAAGCCTTTAAATGCTTCAGTAATTATCAAAAAATGTGATTAGAATAACTAGGCCGTAAAAGCAAACATGAACAATTGGATGCTGTCGATAGAAACAGCTTTGCTTTTTAGGAAATAAAAGGATTATGTATGGAATTCATCTGATTTACTTTATCATTGCATGTAAAGTGGGGTTGTTGAAAGAGGTAAATGTGATTTGCCCGAAGCGTGTTCAGGGATGTTAATATAAACCAGTGATAATCACGGTAAAATAAAACCTGTGTTTTTTTTTTACTTGAGTATGCTATTACACAAACGAAGTTTATACGGTGTTCGTAGACGACCAAAGTGAGCAATATGTTAATTGCGACAAATATATGCAACAAGAGCTGTTTTATTGTGCGCTGCAGTTGTTGAATGAATAGATATGTATAGTGGGGCACTTGCATCATCTTGTTATATAAGGCGACAAAAACGTTAAACAATAGTTAGTGATCAAACGTTTCCCTACGTAGTATTTTAGACGTTCCCACTCACGCCTCGATTCACGTATCGAATTTTTCCCTAAAGGTAAATTAGTGAAAGCATTGGTTCGTTCACGCAGATTAATCGATCCTAACTTTTATTCGATCCATAGTGGGCAGCGCACAAAAGGAAACACACAAGAGAAGGAATCAGGACAAGCGCTGGTCTAACAACTGAAAGTTTTATTTGAAAGAAAGCATATATATACATGTGTACACAGAAAATCAAGTGCTACGCAAGATTACTTCCGATCAATGAAACCAATCTCCTGTTCAGATAAAGAAACAGATGGCTGGCTAACGCAAATGCCAACACTCTTCGCCATGTGATAAGCCTCAGCAATCTCACGTGTCCTTTGATTATTGATTTGTGAGATTGCTGAGGCTTACCACATGGCGAAGAGTGTTGGCATTTGCGTTAGCCAGCCATCTGTTTCTTTATCTGAACAGGAGATTGGTTTCATTGATCGGAAGTAATCTTGCGTAGCACTTGATTTTCTGTGTACACATGTATATATATGCTTTCTTTCAAATAAAACTTTCAGTTGTTAGACCAGCGCTTGTCCTGATTCCTTCTCTTGTGTGTTTCCTTTTGTGCGCTGCCCACTATGGATAAGTTCCAACTCGCCCGCCTTTCGGTGCTACAACGTTTTATTCGATGTTCATTTTCACTGGCGTTGCTCCTTAACATGAGAGAAGAGTGTGCTTCATTCGAGTAAGTTGGCGACGCCATTGCGTTCCGGACGCCATTGGTAGACTGGCACCAGGTGAAAGTGCTACCTCATTACTGCGAACTTGAAAAGAGGGGGGGCAACGTACTTAGGGAAAGGACCAGAATTTTTTTTGTGCAGTGAGACTGTATAAATAAATTAAATATAAATAAGAAAGAAGGTAGTGAAGATGCTTTTACCAGGGCTCTCTAAATTTTAAAGCTGAGTTGTCAAAGACTATCCCCCTTGGCATCCGGTCGCTGTCTTCTATTTCCCTCTCGCTGATTTCTTCACTTTTGAGTCGTACATCTGGCCACGATGATCAGAAGTCTAACTGTTGCACCGCGCCTGGCGGCACCGCTAAATATTTGACGATCCCTTAACTCAGCGCTTAACACCGTTCGATGATTTACTACTCGAAAATGAGACTAAGAGAGGCTTCGACGAAGCGACTTGTGCATTATTTATACGACTGGTTTAATGCGAAAAACCGATCGACTGCTTTCATTGACTCGGTAACCCGTGTGTCTGTGTGGGCAGACGGCACTTCTTACCGGGTATATGTACTCATGTTTCACTAATATATGTGTGCCCAAGTAGCAGAAATAAAAGGCTCTTTGCGCTAGTCAGCCTGCCTATAGTCTGGTTAACCTCCCTGCCGTTCTTTTTCTCCCATTTTCCTTCCTCTTTGCGCTAGTAAATAGCCGGATAGTAAGCGCCCTCTGGCTTGTTAGTTAATCTATCATGATTACAAAAAATCGTTCTCTTGTTCCTCATCTTTTCGTAATTCGTGAGAAATGAGCTGTGGTACAATTTAAACTCTGCCTATACTATATTCAACTAAAAAAAACTTTTTTACATGAAATTCGTCGACCATTAATGGGAAATCTATCGTTTCGCATTAACGCTTGCGTAACCATGTGATTCTTAACTAGCAGTTTTCTGCGTATGTTTTTTTTTCTTAGTACCGTTAAGGTTTTTGCTCATTCTGTCGGTGCCTTCTTCACAAGTGAAACACTAGCCGGTATGACGAAAAAAAGCAGAAAAAAAAATGTGTTTCTTGATTATACCTTGGATAATTTCGCAATATTACGCACCGAACGCGCAAAACGTAGGGTTCTCTTGTTCATAGTAAACGACGTTGTGGGAACTCTGAAACAGAACACCGGCGTAGGATGGTGCAATCAGTCTTCAAAAAGCATTTGTTGTTTAGGTTTTACAATAGCCTACTCTGCGCAGGAAAACCAGAATATTTACGAACACAAAAGTACGTGGATGCTCTTATTTCTTCTTTTATATATTTTTTGTAGCATGCTGTGTTGCAACATTTTATTGTATTCGGAAAACAAACAAGTCTGAATAGACATCTACAAGAACTATGCCGTGTTATGACTGTCATAAACTGAGTTACGTAAAGTTGGCTGCACTGCGTAAATTTGTTATTTTGTGAAGAAGCGCTGTCATCTCTAGATCAGTGCAAGCTGGTTTGTTTAGTAAGATGCGAAGCGCCAAGCTTGTCACAAACTTAGATGCCAGTAAGCTAAGAGCAAGCCTAGTCTCTCAGGTAAATTACTAGAATCCTAAACCAGCTAATGTTTGGGTAATAGTGAAACTGCACCCATAAAACTCTTATGTGACTGTATTCCTGTACTGCATCATGAGGCTTTTGTAGTGCATGCATTGCAAAAGCACCAGCATTGACCATACTTGCCTCAGGCTCCAGAAAGTTCTACCTCACTTCAGCTGCTTTCTCCCAAAGTCGACGTTGTTACCATGAGCGCAGTTACCGCGAAGTTACAGGCCGCTTTGGTGGGCGAAGGGAAACAGTAAGCAGTCACGAACCACTACTCTTCCGCACTTGTGAGCCAGCAGCTGACAACATTCCTGGCGTAATTAGAAACACAAGAGCTTCTATACGGTGACCTCAATTAGAGCGGGGCCCACAGGTGCCACCATGAGACAACGAACTTCCAGCACAGTATTCACCCTGGCTTCTATTTCTTCTAAAAGAGCCTCCGCGTAACGTGGAAATTCTTTTCCCGCCATTTTTCTTTTCATTAAACTTTCTTTGGCTCTCTTTTTTTTATCGCTGACAGCGACAATGAAGTTCGCATAGGAAAGCCCATTAAAGCTTGCCGAGATCCAAGAAAGCACGACGCAAGATAACGTAGGTAAAAAAACAAAAAAAAAACAGGACATAGAACTGAGACACTTTGAGCACTACTCGCGAAAAAGAAAAGGAAATAACCGATACAACCAGAACTGTGCTGACGAAAGGAGAACGCTTCCAGCGTGCGTGTGATACAAAGGAGCAGCGAGTTTTTCTTTTTTTTTTTAGGCTTCACACTCAACCACCAGTCAAGCTTGAATTCAAGAACAAATCGCTAATCACTCGCTGGTCGCACGAGATGTGCGGTGCCTTATGATACAGCCAACGACTTATTTTTCACGAATGTGACCACCCTGGTCGTTACTCTTTCCTCTAGCTGTTTAGATTGTTTAATGTTGTGGCATCGTGGTCCGAATGTAGGTTGTGCTCGGTAACGTGTCGCCGACGCAGGCGACACGTATACGAACACATTGTTATATGCCGTTCACGAAACGGTAATTTCGTATTTTGATCATGAGAAGCACGTCTAATAAAAGCGGCAGACTGCGAAATCAAAACTCGGGATGTTGATGTTTCGTTCTACTGCATAAATTCTCCTGCGAGAGGCACCTCTCACTGATTACTCGTTGCGAATGCCACGTTCAAGATAATTTAAATTGGTTTCAAAGCGATCGTCAGCAGCTGGATGCAATATTGCCAAATTTAAAAAGTATATTTTTGTAGGGCCTATTGTTATGTTTCATTAGTTTCCTCTAAGAGAAACACAGGAAGCTTCACATTTTATAATTCCATGTACCGTATCAATAAGCTTATTTATTTATACTAATAACCTCATTTAGTCGTTATAGCTTCTTCATCGCCCACTCTTTTGTGCATCGTGTGCTGTCTACTCCACCTTCCCATTCTTTAGGTCTCACTCAAGTGCTTCGTCGTTTAGAGTTTGATTAGATAAAAGCAAGTCTCCGAATTAGTTTCTTTTTTTGCTCTGGTACTTGTGGTTCTCTAAATCACGACCGATGTTCGTGCAGTTACAGATATCATGTAATTTACATAGATGTGTCATTTTGCTAAAGCATAAATGATCTCAATTCAAAGTAAGTGCACAGAACTTTAAATTTCAGGTTCTCGCTCAGAACACACAGCGCCTTATGGAAGAAAAAAAGCAGTAAACAAAGAAGGCTTTTCTGATTGTGTTTGTCATTGTACTCCCTATATACCAGAAGTTTTCATCAATCACCTAGCATGCACCCCCCCCCCCCCCCCTTCCTAACGATACAATGCATTGGACGGAGAAACAGGTTCAGCCTAAATAAAAAGACGTATATGCATCACTATAGATATTCCTCAACCAGTAATGGTCGTTCATGGGCATGCACGCGGTCCTTCTCTTTTCCCAAGCACCAACGGGTGGTGGCGTCTGATAAAGAATGCTAAACTATTCCACAGCCAAAGCAAGACAAGCAATTGGAATATACAGGAGCCGGAGCGACATCACGCAGCGCTTATTATTCCAGCATTAGGCGAGTTATCCGTCAGAATGATAACGCTCTTTAGGTGAAAAGATAACAAAATGAAAAAAACTTTAAAAAAGGCAAGGTTGGAGCAGTGCTTGCAATGCAAGTATTCCAAGGCCAGGAAGTGCATGCCGAGCACGCTGCTTTCGGGATTTCTCCGCCTACATTGCGTTTTAGTTAGTTCATTTTTGTACGATTTTTTTTACTGGAACACGGCGAAAGCGGGGGCTGCTTTGGCCTGTCTTGGAAATCCGTTTGTGCATATGCAAAGAGTAAATACGCATTTGGAAATTCGAAAGACGCCTCTTTGATGTCGCCCTTGATCATATTTCTTCGCTCTACTTCATGACGCTTCCAAATGCGGCCGCAGTTACAGTTCATGGTGGAGTGGAGGATGCGTAAGAACAAAGAAATAAACAAGCAGCGACGTTATAGAAAGCCCAATGCAGAGTAGTCGACGCAGAACAAACCCTGTGCATTCAGCTCGCCGATTTAGACAGTCCGCGCTGAATTGCATTTCATATAGTGCACGGCTCAATTCAAAACTATCGGTGAATGGAATTCACGGAAGTTGTTTTATGTAAATTGACCCGACTACGAAGCTTTTTTTTTGTTTGATTGGAAAGTGATTACTTAAGCAAGACAGTAAATTCAGGGACTAGCCTGACACATTGCCAATCAGCCATATGCTTGCGCGAATGGTCGGTACAGTTCATTTTCGCCCTTTTAAGAGCAGTTGTACGAGTGACCCACTTACAAAATATAGAAAAAAATTGCTAACACTGGTGAGTAAAGTTCTCCCGATCCTAAGTGTCATGCAGCGTTTTGAGAGTTTGTAACACCGCAAAAAAAAAGAAGCATGCAGTTTTTGCTCCATTCGCCATATTCTGATAGAAGCACAACTTTGGAAACTATCGTCGTTTTCAGTGTCCTTTATATAGAACACCGGCAGTCTTTTTTTATTTCAGGTTGTATGAGACAATAAAGAAAATATTATATTGAAACAAGATGGTGAGATGTCTTCCAAACATCGCCGAATTGCCGCGAAAATAATTGTTTCCTTCAGGCATGTTGCACAATGTCATCAATCTTCGAAAATTTCCTTGCATTGTCCGCGTAGGAACCCAAGTTATCGGTAAGGAAAGGAATATCTTACATTTGTCTTCGTTGCTTTTCTATCTTGTTTACGCTTTCTCGTAAACCAGTTTTGTTTACTAAGTGAACTTCAGGTATTCCGAACAACTCCGACATCGAGCTCCCTATCTCCTGGGCACACTCTACTGAGCCAATGAAATAAATATATTGTGACGCATATCGTACCTTCTTGGGTACTCATAAATTTTCCTCGAAAAGCTACTGCACTTCTGGCTTATATATTCGTAATTTAACAGGGCGTGTGTGCATTTGGCCGTGACACGTGAGCACAAAAAAAATGAGGCTTTGCAACAAGTGGAGGAAGCATCTGGCTTCCTCTACTACCGAGTTAATACCAGTAATTACATCTTCATGGCACGAGCTTCAAAAGAACCTCATCATTTTGTTTTATCACTCCTTAACATGCTAGAGCTTCCACCCACAACAGCCTTACAGAGGTGTCGGCACAATAATTATTTGAAATAATTGAGCACAATGAAACGCGATGACCCAGTGCCAGTAACATATCTGGATATATTTAGCCAGTATATCGTTATCCAATAACGAAGGAGGTTTTCAACTACCATACATTCAAATAATATCAAATTTTATTTCAACATTTATAAAATGTCGAGGACCATGAACAAATTGCCCCGCCGCTATGGTCTAGTGGCTAAGGTACTCCGCTGATGACCCGCAGGTCGCGGGTTCAAATCCCGGCTGCGGCGGCTGCATTTCCGATGGAGGCGGAAATGTTGTAGGCCCGTGTGCTCAGATTTGGGCACACGTTAAAGAACCCCAGGTGGTCGAAATTTTCGGAGTCTTCCACTACGGTGTCTCTCATAATCATATGGTGGATTTGGGACGTTAAACGCCACAAATCAATCAACCATGAACAAAACGTCACCAACGCTTGACTACGTTGCGAACACTACCACGTAACAATGAAACACTTTAAGGAGTGCCGATACGAATCGTAACACTTATCGTTTTTTTTTTGCAATAAATGATATACCAAGCACACGAGAGCACAGAAAATGTACCGGTAAGCGTGAATGCTCCCTTAAAACTATTTACATCATACTTTTTAAAGCCAATTTCAGTTCCTACTGTACTTTGACGTCACGAAATGGTATGAGAAGTGCCACCAGGCGTTAGTACGTGCACGCGCAAGTATTCATGACGTGGCCTCGTCTGCATGTCGCTTTTTCGATCGTCTGCTTCGTCTGCTGCGCGCCGCACGTGTGGCAACAGTCACGGCAGGGGGTGAGCACAACGTTGAGATAGGCGCCGATTTTTCGTCGACAATCCAGAGTCGGTCGGCAACTGTGTAGTGCGTGTTTACGCGTCCGGAGTGAAGTGCAGCGAACAGAGTAAACTACGCTTTTTTTGGCGTCCAGTCTCCGCCTCTGCCGCAGCGCACGAAGCTGACCAACGCTTGTCTCAGCGCCGGATTGGACGAGAATCAATGAAACTTGCACCTATTGTCTCCCGTATCACTGGCGCAAGTCTTCACATGGTAAAATATTGGCGCCATAACGACAAATTCAAAATCAAGTGATTTATTTGCCATTTGATAAACGTACATCTTGTATTCGCGTTCACACACATTTCACATATATGCATGACTACCCTATCTCGCTTCATGCGTACACTGGATGACAGTGACTGCATGACCACATGATTGCAGCGAATGGTCGAGAAGGCAACACGCAAGCTGCCATTCTTTTTGTGTGTTTTAATGCCTGATGTCTCACAAGTAGCCAGACAAGTAGCCTGACGTCAAGTTAGTGTCGATGTCGTGAAGTCTACCGCGAGAGTGTTGCATTGATGTCACAATAAAATATCTTATCAGTCTTTGTATAAAGGAGACTTATATGGCGGAGCAACTGCGCCTCCGATAAAAAAATGTCAGTACCCCTTTAAGAACACCTTCAAATGCTACCGTATCTAAAATCGTAATTTATTTTTTCAGCAATGTAAAGTTTCTCGTGAATCAGTACATGACCGACAGCACAAGACAGACAAGGAGTAGTGCTTTATCGCCTACCAGTGTTCTAAGCAGAAAAGCTTCACGGAAAGGTGAAAAAATTCTTCAATGCTAGGCATCGCTGTAGCCAACGTTTTGTCGAGCCATCTTGTCGTCTTAAAGACAAACAAGCAAATCTGCTCGGCGAAGCGTTGAATCCACTGAATCCTCGTGTTCATCTTCAACATTTCTCTTCGCCTGAACTCCTGCCTCATAAAACTGTACTGCACTGCCAAGTTGTATACAACAAGCTAACAACATGGTACATAAGCGTATTAGGCTTAGAAATAACACAGACCACACAAACGCCACCTTTACTTGTAAATAAAGAGAAAATAACTTCCCCTATTTGATAATGCAGTGAACGTAACACTCATAACAAACACACGCGTCCTGTATACAAGCTTCACAATACAACATGAAATACGGCAGTAAAAATGCTGGTGCAAGCATACATTGCTATCGAGTGTCGGAACATGTTTTGCCTGTTGTGGGCAATCGATTATGACAGTGGTTTTTTTGTTACGTCACGTTGATAATAGGGGTGGTTTGTGGGGACGTACATGCGTGGTGCACCTACATAAGATTTTTAGTTTCGAAATAAAATATTCAGGTAGTAAGCGCTTGTCCTGTATCCTTTTTGAGTGTAAGTATATATACACCTACTGGGCCTTCATTCATTCTAAACTTGTACTAACAAGCCCAACTGGCATTCATACTAAGGGCCTCACTGACTAAGATCATATTAGTTAGGATCTTGCTTATTAGGATTCTGCTCATTAGCTCTATATTATCAATGACATGGAAAATAACATGGATTAATAATGCTGTGTAAATAGGGCATAGCAAATTGAGACAATATATTTTACTGTCACGTTGACTAGTATATAGCTAATTACTACCATCAAAATGGAGTGCGAAAAGACGCTGTCTTCCCTCCGAAGCGTACCGAGCAGACGGAGTAGATGAGCCACGTAAAATGCTGGTGAGGAGCTGTGATCACACGCTCCTCTTATGGCTCTAGCCTTGTAAGAGTAAATTACTTTATGTGCCAAGAAGCTGCTGCTTATTGTCCACCGCCTGACAGATCACACCGGCACTATGACAGTCACCAGCTAAACTGGAGCTTTCACAGAATCGGCGAGTTTTTACCTGAGTTCGCACGTCACTCAGTTTAATTGACAGCCACGTACCATCACGAAAATCAAGTTGCTCATTCCTTAGAGCTGTGCTTACGCCGCAACGACAGTGAGTGGCACGATTTGTTTACAGTCGAACCCTCGCATGGCAATACTCAAGTGTCTCAAAATTTTTATAACCAATGATTCCTATGAACGCCTTCCACGAAAAAACAATTACAGTAGGGGGACTGCCGACTGTCGTGAGAATACTATAATATCAAAGCAATACTTCTTTGCAGACTACTTGGTTCATACTGAAATTTAGACTGCACTACACAAGTAAAAAGAAAGACTGGCAACATGATCCCTATAGTAATAAGAATTTCCACACACCCTGTAACCTGCAACATGTAATTGTCGTGGATGTAAACTGCAGGTCATAGTAGCATCAATGCGCAATAGCTTAATTTGATTTTGTGACATTTCTTTCCTCCCTAATCTACCATCTACAAGAGAAGTGGAACTTGCACCGATGCCGTTTTAGAAATAAAGGTTTTTCCCTCTTCCTCAAGCAGTTGTACGCGACTCAAGCATCGCTTTGCAGTGTATTTTTTTTTCTAGTGAGACATTTCACCCTCACAGAGTGCGTACATCGGCGCATCACAAGCGTAAAGGTTTATCGTTTTCTGGGAAAGTGCCGGAATCAATACTAACCACCGTATTCTAGAACGTCCCTTCACTCAACGCTTCACCTTCTCTTGAGAAAGCCGACGGGAGCGCCATCTGTAGGCACGGCAAGTCACTGCATATCGGCAATAATCTGCTGCGATCCTAGAGTAGCGCAGCCTCATTCTCAGCCGAGCAGCGGCGCAGTGCTCAACTCTGTCAAGTGAAGGATGAAAGTCGAGTCGAGTAGCGTTTGTGAATATGGGGGTAAGTGAGGTATACGAATAGAATGGGCCCAAAGCCAAACCGATTCATCAATTTCAAGTTTACCACTCACAAGTTTCGTGTCACTAAAACAACAAAAAAAAACTCTATGCTCAAAAGAAGTCCTTCTTGGAATATGTGTTTTCTATCTCTTCAAACGAAAATGGTGAACTCAGATAGCGAGGTGTTTTGTAAAAATATTGTTACGGGGAATAAAGTATACACTGATGAACAAATGTGTACTGGCGAATATACTGGCGAGCTAATGCGTACGACGCTGCTGCAGTCCGAGCACGTTCCCGTTCAGCACTTCGTCGTCGTCATCCTCAGGCATCTACTTAGCCCGTGACATTACCCGCCGGCGGCAGAAGCACCGTCCCGGTGCGATCAATTCTCGGGGCGTGAGAAGTATGGCTTGAGCCGTGAGACGTGCACTATATCGGTCGGGACTGAAGCTGGTACTGACGTGGTATGGAGTGGAGCTATCTCATAGGTCACGCTGGTGACCTTGCGTATGACGCGGTAGGGGCCAACGTAACGGGACATCAGTTTTTCGCTGAGACCAACACGACGTGATGGTAACCACAGCAAGACGAGTGACCCCGGAGAGTACTGTACGTCGCGGTGCCGGCGATCGTAAGCACTCTTTTGGTTAAGCTGCGAGGCACATAAACGATCCCGGGCGACTTGGCGGGCGAAGTCAGCTCGGGCCAGGGCATCACGAGCATAAGCAGTCGATGAGGCGGCGTCAGATTGGAGCATGGTGTCCATGGGCAAAGGCGGGTCATAACCGAACAGTAGGTAAAAAGGGGAAAATCCAGCTGTATCATGACGTGAACTGTTGTATGCGAAGGTAACGAAAGGTAAGTGGATGTCCCAATCTTTGTGATCCTTGGAAACGTACATCGCTAACATATTCGTCAAGGTACGGTTGAGGCGTTCCGTGAGGCCGTTGGTTTGCGGATGGTACGCTGTAGTGAACTTGTGGTGGGTAGAGCAGGATCGCAGGAGCTCGTCGACTACTTTAGATAGAAAACAGCTGCCGCGGTCGGTGATCAACTGACGAGGAGCACCATGACGCAGAATGATGTCATGAAGAAGGAAATCGGCTACATCAGTAGCGCAGCTTGTGGGGAGGGCGCGTGTAACGGCATACCGCGTTGCGTAGTCGGTAGCAATAGCAATCCACTTATTACCGGTGGCCGACACGGGAAAGGGTCCTAGAAGATCGAGGCCGACTCGGAAAAATGGCTCATCTGGTACTTCAATGGGCTGGAGGGTACCAGCAGGTCTCAGAGCAGGTGTCTTGCGGCGCTGGCAGAGGTCGCATGCCGCAACGTACTTTCGCACAGAACGGTAGAGGCCAGGCCAAAAGAATCGGCGGCGAATGCGGTCATACGTGCGTGACACCCCTAGGTGTCCAGCGGAGGGGGCATCATGCAGCTGGGCCAAAACGTCTGAGCGAAGATGCACAGGAACAACGAGTAAAAGCTCAGCACCATCAGGGCGGGTGTTGTAGCAGTGCAAGATGTCGTTGTGAAGAACGAACAGTTGTAAGGAGTGGTCAGGGTGGGGAGAGTGCAGACCATTGATAATAGCACGCAAAGAGGGGTCGCGGCGTTCTTCAGCAGCTATGTCGGTGAAGTCGGTAATTGAAAGAACGAGGGCCTCTTGCTCATCTTCCCTCGTGTCAGGGGGATCGACTGGGTAACGGGACAAGCAGTCGGCATCCTTGTGAAGTTGTCCGGATTTATAGGATACGGAAAAGTGTACTCTTGTAAGCGCAGCGCCCAGCGACCAAGGCGTCCCGTAGGGTCCTTGAGTGAGGAGAGCCACCAAAGCGCATGGTGGTCCGTAATAACTGAGAATGGTCGGCCATACAGGTACGGTCGGAATTTCGCAATGTCCCAGACGAGAGCTAAGCACTCGCGTTCTGTGATGGAATAATTTTGTTCCGAGCGCGACAACAGACGGCTTGCATACGCGACGACGCGGTGCATTCCTTGTTGCCGCTGCGCGAGCGCTGCGCCTATGCCGTGGCCACTGGCGTCAGTACGAAGCTCCGTAGCAGCAGATGGGTCGAAGTGTGCTAGGACTGGTGGATTGGTGAGAATGTCGACGAGCGACGAGAAGGCGTTTTGCTTGCTGTTGGCCCCAGGTGAATGCGACATCCGTTTTGAGGAGGCAGGTTAGAGGACGGGCTACTTCAGCGAACTTCTCGACAAAACGACGGAAATAGGAGCACAGTCCCAGAAAACTTCGGACGTCCTTGACTGAGCGGGGTGTGGGGAAGTCGCGAACTGCTCGGACTTTCGCAGGGCCTGGTTGAACGCCCGCAGCGTTAACAAGATGGCCGAGTACGCAAATTTGGCGTTGCCCTAAGCGGCATTTGGACGAGTTAAGTTGCAAGTTGGCACGTCGAAAAACATCAAGCACTGCGGACAGACGGGTAAGATGGTCGTCGAAAGTAGTCGAAAAAACAATAACGTCGTCAAGATAGCAGAGGCAGATGGTCCACTTCATGCCTCGAAGGAGAGAGTCCATCATGCGCTCAAATGTCGCGGGGGCATTGCATAATCCAAAAGGCATCATCTTGAACTGATAAAGACCATCAGGAGTCACGAAGGCCGTCTTCTCTCTGTCTTTGTCGTCCACAGCGATCTGCCAGTAGCCTGTGCGAAGGTCTATTGAAGAGAAATATTTGGCACCGTGCAAGCAATCGAGTGCATCATCTATGCGCGGTAGGGGATAGACATCTTTCTTGGTAATATGGTTGAGATGGCGGTAATCAACACAGAATCTCCAGCTATTGTCCTTCTTTTTAACAAGTACAACGGGTGAGGACCAGGGACTAGATGAGGGTTCGATTATGCCCTTATCAAGCATTTTATCGACTTCTCGCTGTATAATAGCACGCTCCGGAGCTGACACACGGTAGGGTCGTCGGCGAATGGGTCGAGCGTCACCGGTGTCGATGCGATGGGTTACTACAGATGTCTGGCCCAAATTACGGTCGCCGAAGTCAAAGATGTCCTGATAAGGAGCAAGCACACGGCAGAAAGCAGAGACTTGTTCAGAGGTGAGCTTGTCAGATAGCATTTGCTTGAAAAGGTCGGAACAGGAACGTGACGAGAACGACGTTGATGAAAAATCGGGTGGCGAATTGGTGGTTAGAGCGGAAACTGTGTGGTCGACCAGTGGTGTAAGATGCGCAAGTGACATGCCGCGAGGAATAACTTGCGCTGAGAGGCCGAAATTGAGGACGGGAAACGAAGTTCGGTTGTCCTTAACGGTAACCACCGTGTTGGGGAGTGCAACATTGCGTGTCATGGCGACGTCAGAAATCGGGGCAGCAACATAATCACCATCGGGTACTGCAGGATATGGCGAGAGTTGGACTTGGACTGCGGCTTGCGGCGGAAGTCTAAGGAAATCGACAGAGCGTAGACGAGGTGGGCTGGTAGAGACGGTCTCCGAAAAGGATGGTAGTTCGAGCTGAAGAAGACCTTTGGAACAGTCAATGAGCGCAGCGTGTGAAGTCAGAAAGTCGAGTCCAAGGATTAGGTCATGAGGGCAATTTTCCAGTACAGCGAACAAAACTGAAGTTTGATGCTTAGAAATTGTTAATCGTGCAGTGCACATTCCAAGCACAGCAGGAGTACTCCCATCCGCGGTACGAATGGTAGGTGCAATCGCAGGCGTCAGAACTTTTTTGAGGCGGCGGCGGAGGTCTGAGCTCATCACAGATATTTGTGCACCGGTATCAATAAGAGCCGTTATAGGTAAATCATCAACGAGAATTGTTAGGAGGTTGCACCGCTGGTCGGGAGTAATCAGAGGATTTGCAGTCCAAGTCGTGTATGCAGCGTCACCTCCGGGGGCTGCACCGGCTAGTTTTCCGAGCGACGGTCGTAAGGAGACCGAGAACGGCGGGGTTGGGGCGAGCGGGACTGACGACGCACGGGCGATGGCGAGCGGCTGGTCCGACGTTCTGGATTATACTCTGCACCTGTTTCAGCACGGTAGGACGGGGCATAAGGTGCACGTTCAGAGCGAGGCCGCCAATCATAGAAGCTCGGTCGAGGTGATGAGGTCCACCGGCTGCGGCAATGGCGAGCGATGTGTCCTATCCGATGGCACGTAAAACATATGGGCCGATCATCATGAGTGCGCCATTCAGCTGGGTTTCGTCGTGGCGCGAACGTGCGGTTCGGAGTGGCAGCCGCAACGACTGGAGCCGAGCTGGAAGTAGCAGAGGCATTTTGATGAGGTGGCGAAATGCCCATATTCGCGATCTCTTGGCGAACCACGGCCTGTATCATTGAAACAGCACCGAGGTTGTGTCCTGGCGCGCTGACGGTAGACATAGCGGGAGCCATGGCCTCGAGTTCCCGACGGACTATTCTGGTGACGTTTTCTGGCGCTGGTGGTTGGTGTAGTGTGGGCAAATCTTCGCAAGAGGACGTAGCCGCCGTGTTGGGAAGGCGGTCAAATCGGTGAACTATGCGCCTACTTTTTGCCTGTTCGAAGCGACGACATGCTTCGATGACCGACTCCACCGTCGAGCAGTCCTTGCACAGGAGAAAATTGAAGGCGTCATCCGCAATTCCTTTCAGGATGTGTCCGACTTTGTCCTCGTCGAGCATGTCCTTGTCGACCTTGCGGCACAAAGCCAACACGTCCGGGATGTACGCGATGTACGGCTCCGTGGATGTCTGGGCACGAGTCGCAAGCTCTTTCTTTGCGGCCACTTGACGTCCGATGGGTTTCCCAAATAGATACCGCAATTTCTGCTTACAGACGTCCCAGCTAGTCAACTCTTCTTGATGTGTCTCGTACCAGAGTTTTGCCGTGCCATGCAAGTAGAAGATGATGTTCGCCAGCATAAGCGTTGGACCCCAATGGTTGCTGCTGCTGACGCGCTCATATTGAACAAGCCAGTCATCGACGTCTATGCCACTTGTGCCGTTGAATGGACCTGGGTCACGAGGTTGCACCACAACGATCGGCTGCGGGGCTGACGGATCTTGTTGACATTGAGTAGCCTGGTCAGTCATCGTGGTAGCTGCAATGCGCCGTCCGCTGCGAAGATCCAGCTCGTTGGGCTGTATAGCGAGTGGTACCCCGCACCTTCCACCAATGATGTTACGGGGAATAAAGTATACACTGATGAACAAATGTGTACTGGCGAATATACTGGCGAGCTAATGCGTATGACGCTGCTGCAGTCCGAGCACGTTCCCGTTCAGCACTTCGTCGTCGTCATCCTCAGGCATCTACTTAGCCCGTGACAATATGTAGGAATAATAATTGACAGGGTCGACGGCTTAGAGAAAAGTACTACTAGAACAGAGAAAAATGTAGGGTTGATCGATCGAACGGAATGTAACACAAAGAAACATGACAACAATATTTGTAGCAAGCTGTGTTTTGTACGGTGAGAATCTCGTCATACCACAATTTCGTTTTGCTTATTCCTTTGTTTCTTTAGTTTATTGTTGGTTTCTTGCAAGTACATGAGGACCATGTACCAGCAGACATTACTGAAACGCAAGCGAGTGGTAATTACTCAAACTGAATGCTCACACGTGTAGTAATGCAATTGCACAGGTAGCGAGTTAACGAAGAAGTTGCTGATATATATTAAATTGGGAGTGTACATATTGTGTGCGTTTACAGGACGCATCAGATAAACCAGAGCACGCCAGCCATTTGAAGGGATTTACAGTTTCCGCCTATCGAAAGCTACTACTGGATCTCGATATTATTTTAGCTCGATTTTTCCATGAAACACTCAGTTTGCGATTTGAGGCTTTTTGAATATTCATTTTGCAAATATTTTAATTCCCTGTCTTGTTGGAGTGTGTGCATATGTGTCGCATTGCGTTTTGTCACCACAAAGAACTGACTTATCTTTCGCAGTTTCTTCCCGTCCATCCATTGGCATGATTGTCTATTTTGTTCTTAGAGAAAATTGAAGCTTTTATTTCTTTTTAGGGGAAGGGGGGCATCAATTTTCATCAGCGCTGGAGAGATTGTGCAGAATTCGAATATCGGATCACAGCGTCGCGCTTAGTACGGGTGGAGAGGACCAGCGGAGCTTCGGAAATTGGGAAGCACCGTACCTTACACCGTATAGTCCAGGCGCACGTGCCCTTACTGGTAGGCTTCTCTAGACGCACGGAGTAGAAACAGCGCTAGAACCTTTTGATGGTGAACGAGTATGAGTGACTACAGTAGCCTACATCACGCTCCCGTGTCATATTCGCTTCCGCTTTACTGATATTATTCTTCTACTTTCTATTGTACAATTTCTTGATATGTTCAAAACCCTGTGGAACAGAGCTTGGGTGGCAGGGACATTGTGGGGCAGTTAATTTGCTTTTAGCCGTACCGTCTCTTCGGACGTAGCATGTTGACATGTAACGTGCTTAAAATCAACAGTATTCAACTCGGGTTGTTGCTTTAAGGTTTGATGCCCTTGCTGCACTCAAGGAATGTGGACATCGTGCTCAAATACGGGGAGATTCGCATATTGCAAGTGATACTCCCGGATGCTAGACTATTGTTAGCGGCTAGATCACCTCATTACATGTTTACAGCAGTTACATTGCAAAAGGCTTGGTTAAAACGAGAGAGATACAATAGAAACAAAAAAGTAATTTGTGGCATTGTAGCAAGAAGCTCCCCAGAACTGCCCCGCCGCGGTGGTCTAGTGGCTAAGGTACTCGTCTGCTGACCCGCAGGTCGCGGGTTCAAATCCCGGCTGCGGCGGCTGCATTTCCGATGGAGGTGGAAGTGTTGTAGGCCCGTGTGCTGAGATTTTGGTGCACGTTAGAGTACCACAGGTGGTCGAAATTTCCGAAGCCCTCCACTACGGCGTCTCTCATAATCATATAGTGGTTTTGGGACGTTAAACCCCACATATCGATCGAAGCTCCCCAGAACGAAAGCGAATTTGAATCCGGGCCCTCTGCGTTGCAGTTGAGTGTTATACCCCAGAACCACGCTGTGTCAAACTCAAGCGTAATACAGGCGTCATGTCGCGCAAGCAATACAAGCGTCATGTCGCACAAGCAATCACGTTAATCTATGCGAAATAGCAAGGCCGATGAGTAAAAAAGCAACCATTCATCACACCAGGCTCGTTATGCAACGATTGGTGGTTTAATGCTTCCAACCCACTTCAATGTGCTCAGCGGTATTCCTTCATCGTTATCAACAATAAACATTAACAATGTGCGCATAATACCTTACAGATGTGTAGCTGATCTCTCGTTTATCCGCATAAAGACGACTATTCTCGTAGTGCGTGTTCTTCTACTTCCCAAATGCTTTATTCAACGTTTAGTGGGTAACTTGCGCGAATCTATAACTGCGAACACAATTGATCTTGCCTCAACGTTAAGCTGCGTTCTGAATTTTCTCTAAGTAGCATCGTAATCGTCGGCATTTTTTTTCTTCCTACGAACTCCAGTGAACCGTGTGCTACCCACGGATGGGTGTGTGTCGCTGGTATGCGGGTATGAGCCACAGGTGATCGACACTTAGTGTCTACGCAGGAACAACGAGAACACACAGGGGTAATTTCAACGCGCGAGCGTTAAGCAATACCCGACATCAGTAGCGTCGACCCAACGAATGCAAGGATAAATGTCAGGGTTCCAGCTGAAATCGAACCCAAGCATTCTGCGTGTCAATAAGGCATTTTAGCACACAGCTACACCAGGCCTCGAAACTACTTTTCAATTAGACGCTGATCTTCGTGAAACGCGAATATTGGTTGCAGTGCTGCCTTCTCAATTTTGTAAACATTAGTTATGTGCTCCTTTGATACAGCCGTCACGTCGTGTTAACGTCAATTGTGGTCAGTTGTCATGCGCTAAAGATGATTTGTGTAGCAGCGTGCAGAGCCAGCACCCTCATGAGCATCGGCGCTTCATTGATTGATATGAGGGGTTTAACGTCCCAAAACCACCATATTATTATGAGAGACGCCGTCGTCGAGGGCTCCGAAAATTCCGACCACCTGGGGTTCTTTAACGTGCACCCAAATCTGAGCACACGGGCCTACGACATTTCCGCCTCCATCAGAAATGCAGCCGCCGCAGCCGGGATCATCAGCGCTTCAGATCAACTTCTGGTGTTTCTAATACGCATGTTCCGGTTGGCATCCTTGTGCAAGTGCTAACAACTGGTCATATAAATATGTGCAATCCTTCATATGTCTCTGCGTGCAACATTTGTGCATTTGTTTAGCGTCATTTGATGACGTGATCTTCAATAAAAATTTCCAACACGGTCGCCTTCCCTCCATACGCTTCACGTAACGTCGATTCCCATGTAGGTGGGATCTGCCGAATTTTTCAGAATTAACTTTACGACATGCCTTACGTAAGGGAAAAAGAAGAAAACGTTTACAACACTAATAATACACGCTTACGTGTGTCCCTTAAAGGTTTCCCATTTTCCAGCGTTCTCTCTCCTAATGTGTTGCTCTCAAAGCTTCGTATAACGGGCCTCGGTGTTCACCATTCGTTTCGTCAGCTCTCCCCGCGCACCGATACAGCTTAGCGTCGTTCCTGAAAAGTGCAGCTGCCATCAAGTGGCACAGCACGCAGTCGTAGGCGGCTGGGGAACGAGGCTATCAAACCATGCGTGAGCTGGCCAGCCACCGTTATGGCAGTTTGGGGAGCCGCGTCATTGGGGAAGTCGGCGGGAGAGGAAACGCAGCAGCCTAGTCGGCCTCGGGTCCGACGGGCAGGAATGTGGGGCTTTCACACTGGCTGCCAGCACGGGGGAGAGAAATGGGAGGGCAAAGTTGTAAAGGAGGCAGACAATCACTTCGTCTCTCGACCGATAGAGGGGAGTGGGCTCGGAGCACAAGCCGATGGGAGTGTGGGTGTGCCGTGCTCCCTGCCGGGCTGCAGAAATTAGGCTCCTTCTTCTTCTTCTTCTAACCACTACCACTTACCACGTTGCCTTTCCTCTTCTCTCTTTTTCATTCAGAGCGCTATTCCTCTTTGGTAACCTTTTCATTCTTGCTCTCTCCTTTTTTCTTCATTTTAGTGAAATCACCCTTCAGGGTCTATAGGAAATTAGCTTAGGAGCACTTGCACTTCCGCGTGCACTGTTGAGAATGAAGGAGGCGAGCTAAATTAGGCGATCCCAACACACGGTAGGACCTCGACGAGGCCAGCATGGCAGAGGCTTAAGGAGGAGAAAGAGGACGCGGAGAACTAGCAGAGATAAAGGGCAAGAATTCAGGTGAGATCCAGTCACCGGTGTAACGCTGCGGACGTGGGGCTATCAGAAATAACTGCGTGACTCAGAGTCAGCTGAGTAAGCGAGATATACGCGACTAACAGTTTCTTTCGCGAGACTTGTATGCTAAGCACCGTTCGCAACCACACCCCGGGTGGAGATATCGGAAGGTCGTCTACGTCGGGAGCTGCGCTCATGCTTTCGGGATCGTAGGCGTGCACGTGCTTGCGAAATTAATAACCGTTGGCTGCTGGACCACGCTCTTTGTAGGAACCGTTGGCACGGGCAAGCCGAGACTGCACACAGCGCAGTACAGGGCATGAGTGGAGGGGTGAGTTATTGAAATCGCGAACTGCCGCGGTCGGGCTACTCGACACGGGGATCTTTCGTAAGCGCTGGGAGGGTTCCTAATTGAAACTGCCCATACCAGCCCAGGACGCGCACCCTGCTGTGTACGGCAGTGAGCTGCTTGCTTGCCGTACAATAACAAGCGCACGTTTGTCCTTCCCGCTTCACGATTTGGGAATGATAACGGTAATCCACTGAACAAATGTTGGGTTGTTCAAGGGGTTCCTCCAGAATGTATCGCCTGCCACCTAGCTCTTTCTTTTAACGCTCATGTGCTCAGTGGTTCATGTGGAGGCACGGAGTTGTGACGAACCATGTTGAAGTTCTGGCTGGGCTAAACGAATGCGCGCACACAAGCATATCCTCCTATTTATTTTTCTTAAAAGCATGTTTTAAACTTCGGACAATTTTGAGTGGGAAGCAGAACCCTCAGCTGCCACAAGTTCCGGTCGTGGAAGTATTCGGTTGCGTGGTTGAATCTTGTGGCTCCTAAGAAACCTCGTTGCTCGAAAGAGTTCGTGGAGTTTCACATACAGCGAACTCCCACTCTCACTTTTGTGATGTGTTTCGCCGTAGAACTCGTGAGGCTACCGCGTATACTTTCTATGCACAAGAAGCAGCGTTGCTTGCGATTTTGTGATTTTGTGGTGTTAGGTGCACTTAAATTCAGGAACAGATACTACCAGGTTTCCTGTGTATATTCAATAAAAGATGCTATTTGTTACATTTTTAATAGAATAGGAACATTACAACATGTTCAGCTCGTAAATACGCCTTTTCAATCCGATTGAAGTGAAACCAAGTCAATATTAGATACTCGATTAGCGGTGGTGACATTTCAAAGTGGCGACAATTTAGAAGCCCTTTAAATACAACTCAAGCGTTTTCGCAGGCTTGCTCGGGAAGAGAACCTAAAAGTTTTGAATGTCGGAGTGCGTCTTTCTTTTTACAGTTACTACCATCCTTTATTTCACACACACTACATAAAAGTAATTGTAAGGGCCCACTTTTTTCGATGTTATCAGGGCTTCATTAGGGGGCACAGAGTGCCCTAAATTGTTATCATTTTGTTCTGAACCCCCATGAGTGGCAATCGAATGTTTTGTTGAATTCTTATTCGGTTAAGTCATCCGCAACATAATACTCTTTGCTAAGCCCCCCCTCACGGGATCTTTCTTCGGGCTGTTTTGCCAGGAGAGCTACATGTAGCTTAATAAAAGCTTCTTGTTAGGTTATAGTTGGTGCAGGCTACAAGAATATTACACAACTCTAACCACCGGGAAAAAATAGGCGAAAGAAAACAGCGTCAACTTTCCACCTCGCCCAATTCATCTCTGCCTTTCTGACCGACTATTTGACACATCCACAAAAAAGTTGCTGTTCAAGCGCGACGGGACCGGTACGCCGACGCTGTTTGGCGCAAATCACAATAAATTAAAGCACGGTTATTACTGCGCCGGCGATGCAGCAACGGTGATGCCGCTGCCAGCTCGCGAAGATCAAAGTCTCATTTCTCTATCATTAGTTCGCACAGGGCATGCAATTTTGTTTTTAGGTTAAATGCGAATGGCAGTATAATTGCTCGCAGAGGGAGTGAAAGTGAAAAAGCATGCTAATCTCTTCCTACTCTTTTTATTTTTGCTTAATTTTTTTGCGGCTTCTTTGCTTCCCGCATTCAGGTTGGCCGATCGCTCACATTTTAAATAGGTACAAAAGTATTCTTCGCTCCGATTTTTGCTCTTCACCGCTGTTCCTTTATTTTGTATGCTGATCGCTGACGAAACAATGTTCCGAGTAATTAGCTTTCTAATTGTTTTTTGTCATCACGAATAAAAATAACTTTCTCTTTCGGGGCCACAGCAAGCTTTTTCATCTAATGTTTTTGCGAAATTTTGTTTTAATGTCAATTTCAGCGGAGCGTATGCTTGGTAGAGGGATGCCCATTACAAATTTGTCACAGCTTCGCAAAATATGAAAGGACACATGGGAACGAACTAAAAAAGCTTCCTCTTTCTCTGTGTGTGTTTTTTCGTCTATGTCCACTACTTTGCGCTCTAATTAAACACAATATAGATATTGGTAGGGTGTCCTCGAAGTTGATTAAAAACAAAAAGGCATGTGCGTCAAGCTCATACTAGTAACTGGTTCACAGCCCTTCGCTGGGGTGATTGCCTTGGGTATCTTGCAGATAGCTAAAAGGCTAAAGCTTGAGCTATCCAAGGTAATTAAATCCTGAATCTCTCCACAGCAAGGCACTTATACTAAAACAGGATGCATTATTTTGAGAACACCAGCATAATTATTCAAACATATTTCTCTTTACTACGAGGATATAAGATTGATTAGGTAGGTTTTAAACCTGTCAATCGAAGGGAACAGCGCAGGCAAAAATACTACTAGAAGAAATCTTTCTTGTTTTATTGAAGCTTGTACCGTCTTTTTTCTTGTTATTTTTTTACCAAAAGACAACATAGGTTATACGCGTTATTAGTGAGGACTAAAATACAGTGGTCACAAGAAAAGAATGGGGGGGGGCGCTGTTATTATAAGCAAATTTAATGTAAACGTGAGGAAAGAGAAGTCGACTAAGCAATAATTTGCCACAGGCAGTGCTTGAACAACGCGTATAATGCGCTACCTTTCAGCTACATGGTGGCAGTTGCCCACCCGTTCACTTCGTATATGTAACTTAAAAGAGCATAAATAGTGATAGCTACACCTTTTTGTTTTTCATTAACTTCATATTTTTGTCGCAACTTCAGTTAACGCAGGGTGGCGAAGAATTCTTCATTCTTAATATGCGGCAACAAAAATCGCGAGATAAGTCACAATCTCAGATAGTTAAAAATGCAGTTTTGATCGCTTATCTATGAGATCACGAATGTGTACTAAAAATTGAGCTTGCAATACCGGCAAGATCGCGAAAAGCTTGAGAAAAGAAATTTGACAACCACATAATGTTGCACTTGTCGCAACTCATTGAAGAATCAAAACACACAAGCAGCTTCGCTAAGAATTTTCATTACGCAGATCGTAATCGTCAATAAATTTACCCAAACTCCTGCAGTTGTGCGCCTTTGAAGTTTTTTAGTCAGCGTTTGTGATGAGTTCTCTTCATTTTTGTGCACGTGTCCGCACGCGCTGTCTGTCAACCATAAATACCTACCAAATACCTCAGCTCTCATTATAATTCAATATGATGTTTTCAGTTTGTGTTCAGACGCGCCTAGCACATACGACATGTTTTCAGTCGCACATAGCACATACGACGATGTTGTAGATTTGGACTTGTTACGTGACCTCTGCTGCTAGCGTAAAGTCGGATGGCAAAAATGTAATAGTATGGCAAAAATGTAATAGTAAATATATGCGACAATCACTATACGAGGAGGAGGAGGCAGAGGAAGGAAAAGCAGCTAGGTCAATCAGGCGAGCGTTCAGTTTGCTATTCTATAACGGGGGAAGCCCCGCTATGGTGGTCTAGTGACTAAGGTACTCGACTACTGACCAGCAGGTCGCGGAATCGAATCCCGGCTGTAGCGGCTGCATTTCCGATGGAGGCGGAAATGTTGTAGGCCCGTGTGCTTAGATTTGGGTGCACGTTAAAGAACCCCGGGTGGTCGAAATTTCTGGAGCCCTCCACGACGGCGTATCTCATAATCATATGGTGGTTTGGGGACGTTAAACCCCACATATCAATCAATCAATCAATCAATCAATCATTTACACCGGGGGAAGGGGATTGAGGGACGAAAAGAGAGAGATAGAAAGAAGAGAAAAAAAACTGGTGAGTGAATTAGACTGCAACGTTCAATAGTAGTGGACGCAGGACTTCAGGCATATGCTGTTTCACCGTAGGTTGTTGGTTTATGATGCCTATTGAAGGAAGGCTTGCAAGCACTGGACGTAGAACGGCCCGTATCGGTTGTACGGCCTCTTTGTGTGGTGATTTCAGCCCGCCGACGAACACTTGAAGTGTGTCGAGCAGTGAGTGAAGAGATTGTTCATATAAATACGATCGCAATATTGTTAAAAAAATAACAGATTCCCGAAGACAGGAGGCAAGAATGTTGATGATTACCGCACTGCCCTAAGTGGCGACTTTCTCAATCCCCGTGTGAAGAGTAAACGTACTTTTATGCTCCATAAATCCAAGTACTGAGAAAAGAGGGGCAAAGCACAAGTCATAGTTCACGAAGATTGTAATATATCTCCTTATTAAAATACAAATAAACCTAGTCACACATTTGTGGCGCAGTGAGCCTACACACCCTCGTCTCCTGTCACTTCTTCGGGAGGTCTTATCTCGTGAACTTGTCGCCAACCCGTCAGTGCGCATTCTTCCTTGTCGCCATCGGGAAACCAGAGATGCCGAATCTTTCTGACGGGGCCCTGTGCTTCGTGTGTAGAACCGGAGAAGTCGACGGCAGTGCAAGAGGAACTTGAAGATTTTACTCAGAACGTGTCTTAGAATCCCGTTCTTTGTGTCTGGTTTCACTTCTATGCGATGTCCGCATGTAAACGTTAACTTCGCTATGGCTATCACAGACAATATTTTGAGACTTCGCATCGTATTTGTTTACTCTTACTAAGCTGATTATTTCTTATTTTATGATGAAAGAAAACTTTTGAGAATTTTAACGTTACCGCAGCATTCTGCTTTACCTGATTATCTATTTGTGTACGCGTATATTTTTATTTATTTTTAGTGCCGTAGGTTATCACTCTAAGAAAGAATGTTCGAACACGTAGTAAGGAGACATATCGGCGCTAGGTTTTCTATAGATGATAGGGATTTAGAAATGGAACAGTGCCAAAGAAAAAAAAAAACTTGGGTTCCTTAAGTCTTTAAGTTCTTCTGATGTTGTTGTTTTGATGCCGTTAGGTTATATTTAGACAGAGTCTTGTTACCGAGCTTTTTCTATCGGTAGTATAGCACAGAGTGCAGAAGGAAACAAAAACAAGACAAGCTGTATTGTGAAGTATAGCAAAACACGTTTCAGAATTCGGCATTGTTGATAGAATGCCACCACCCCATTGTGTGGCACAGCAGTTCCTGCTTTGGTCAAAATGTTTGCAGTTTCTTGTCACTTTATTTTCTTTTTGTTACTCGGCCAAGAAAGCTTGCAGGTCCATGCTCTTGTCGGTGGAATCTTTTGATGATCAGGAATGAAGAGAAGGCGGGAAATTCGAAAAGTTCATTCCGACGCAAAGTTGATGACTGTAGATAACATTGCACAATGTGCGAGAAACTCATAACTGGGGCCCTGAAAAAAGCCTGCGTGTGCTTGCAGTTTTAGGGGTGAAAAAGACATGGTAGGTTGGTGTGGCTGCCGGACAAAACCGCACCACACATGCTCGCCGTTGCGAAGGCGAAAGTAACTTTCATTTCTTGACGTTTACGCTGCGCTTGCTGTTTTTGTACCGTCGCGTCAGTGTTATAGAGAAATAGTGGTGTGGCGTCGTTGTCGTGTAGTAGTACACACAGATAAGCATGTCAAGCTGTCAACCCAACCAGCAGATGCGTTTCCACTCCTAAAAAGGTAGAATGAAATGGAAGACTGCTGAGCAATATTGAGCCACGAACTTTCTCTTTATTTTTTGCCATGTAACATGCGGAAATCATGGCGTCCGCGTGCGAATTCGCGTCGTGTTGCGGGATATAAATGTGGAATTTAGAGTAAGGAATATTATAATAAAAGAATTGTAATGACACGAGGGTCTGGTTTGTTACCCTGCACTTTGGAATACAAAACGCGGGGAAGAAGGGAACTGTACGGCAAGACTGAAAAAGCAGAGATGATGGAGATGGAATATCAAGCAGGCATCGTTCTATACGTTGTTGCTTTATTTCTGCTTTACACGACTTATTTATAATTATTCTCAAACTAGTCTTCTCTCAATAGTGGTGGCCGTTGTCCCACTCAGGGGACAATGGCCCCCACTATTGCTTCCTTACCCAGTGTCTGTCTCACCCACAGCTGCTCTCTTATATTTGTAGTATGTCTGCGGCGACTGCTGTTGTGTGGCTAACGTTGTCATAAGGTAGTTGACGCTGCCACAAAGTATTTACTGTTGCAACTTCAGACACTGCAACCATACGCACGGCCAATCCTTCTTCTAGTGCGGCTTTCTTATGTACGCGGAAAGCGAGAAAGGAGTGGAGGAGAGAAGAGAAGTAAATCTTTTGGCTTTCATTAAATGACTTCTAGGCTGGGCATTGACCGACAAATATATTTCGCAACAAGTTCAATGAGGAAAAGACCTCCCCCCCCCCCTCCTGTTTTCCCAGCTTGTCGTTTTTGGCTGCGAGAAAAAAGGCTCCTGTAATGACGCGGAAAAGAGTCTGAATGAAAGCTCGGACGAACAAAGCCAATAGATCACATCTCTAGCAGGGTAGCGAATGGGGGGAGGGGGGAAAGGAAAATGCTGGGAAGTCCCGCTTTTGACGAAAAAAGAGAAAGAATTTCTGCTCCTGACCTCCCTTTGAGTTTCCAGTTTCCTGTCCACCAAAGGCATTACGACACGCCACTGCGTGCACTAACGGAGTGGGATGTTAGCGCCCTTTCAGTAGCTGTTTATCCGATCTTGTCCCTGTTCGCGGAATGGAATTCCGGCTACGATGGCTGCATAAAACTCTGTAGGCCAGTGTGCTCAGATTTGGGTGCACGTAAAGAACCCGAGGTGATCGAAATTTCTTTGCAATCCTCCACTGCGGCCTCTCATATTTATATGGTGATTTTCGGACGTTAATCCCCACATATCAATCGATCAATCAATTATTTTTGTCGCAGTTTCTTTTATCGGCGCCATACACAGCATTCGCAGATAGCAAGTCATGTCATCACATGGCTTGACCTTTTCTCTTTGGTTACTAATCCCTGATACCTGGCAAAGTATAAACATCAACAGCACTAGCAGCAAGACTTAGGATTTCGTGACACCGATTGTCGTGATCTCTTGCTGTCTGGCTGACTTGATTTTACCATGTGACCAGTGCTCGGGTTCGCCTCGTTTTTTGTTCTTATATGTGGCAGGAATGCAGACCTGAAGGTAGGCCATGCAGTACATGTAAATTGCTCTTCTCACAAACCTCCGAGAGCCGCCACTCTCAGTCCTCCGATTCATGCGCTAGGACGTCAAATGTGTGGTTCTGTAGCCTATTCAAGCATGCCGTTATAAGGTAACACGTTGGTTCAGTTTTGTTTTTCGGTATGGCGAAAAATAAAGCATTTTCCTGGCGTAAGTGGCTTAACATATTGTAGTAACATCTGATAACACTAAGTTTAATGGGAAACATTTGGTTTGAATTTCAGGAACACAAGCAACACTTGTGAAATAGCCATGAGTGTATAGCACTACGTAAACGATGGTACTTGCGTTTTCATTGTTTCTAAGTGTGAAAATTTGTCACATTGCTGTACCGATTCCGCTGCCCAGTAGGGTGACTCCTCGCATTTTCATATTCGCTATCTCTTGGTAAAAGTACCAGGATGCATACCACTATCCCATCGTAGAATATATGTACTCAAAATTGTTATTATTTTGTTCTAAATACTGAAAATTTTATTCCAAAAGCTGTTTTGAGATCATACTTGCACCCATTTAATATTCAATAGGGCCTGATTCACTATTGCACACATTGATCATTTCTAGACGTCTTTGCAGCCAATTAATAAATAAATAAGTATAGCAGCTTCATGAAGCAGCAATAAAAGCAGAGCGAGACTGCACAAACGTTCCCGAAACTCATGTTACATTCGAAAAAAAAATATCTCATAGTAGCAGGATAACGCAAAACTATCCACGTGGCATTGCACTATAGGAAATTAATTACCTACTACAGGCAGTTACTAACGTTTTCTGTACATGTTACGCTTCGATGAAGAAATGACAGCTTTCCAGGGAGGCAAATCAGTTTCAGATTACTGTGCGTATCACTATTTGAGCTCTCCTGGTTTGTATATTTATTGCATCATACTCGGATGAAAAAGCTTTCGACATGCTGTATGAGCTTAGCCCTTGTTATTGCTTTTTTCGGATAGTGTTTAACTCTGCTTTTTTTTTATTGTAGCAGGGATACGTGTATAGTTTTAGATAAAATTTCTTGGAGGTTTCAGCGCCGCAACAACCGCGCAGTCAGGACAGCTTTTAGTCTTGTGGAAGAAAAAGAAATCACATCACGTACTGAAGGGCACGTTATTGTAACCTTTACACACACCTTGCTTTTACGACACAAAACGGAAAGAAAGCAAGAAGTTCATACAAATGCTCAGAGGAAACTTCATACAGTACGCAGCTGATCTGGAGGAAGCCGGTAATGTGCAGCAGGAGGATGGGCAACGGGCAGATGGAAGGGTGAGGGTGGAACGTATTTGTCTCAAGGAGATTTCATGTTTCACTGCAAGAAAACAGAAACACCTGCAAGGTTACTTCCTCGGGGGACCCTATTATGTGCGCGTGCGAAGCCGAATTGTTTCAGCTCTGGTCCGGAGCTATTGCAAGACGACACAGGAAAGCTGCATTAAAGGGCGAATATCGACGCTCCCGGCTTCCGAAGTGCTGTTGCAGAGGTGGTAAATGAAAGGAACTGGCCACGTAAATAAAAAAAGAGGCTGCAGAACATGACGAAAAACGCTGGAACAGGCAGGAAAGAAGTTGTACTCGAAGTAAACTCCCAATCTGATGCGGCGTCACGTTTGAGGCTGAAGAACAAGCTGCGACTTCCTCCTCACCCTCCCGCCAACTGACGACATCTCGAAGTGCAATGATGGCCGTCTAAGGCACTGCGCACAAGCTTGCGCAGGCACTCAGCGTTGACGCAGAGAGCAGCTTCCACCTCAGCTTGTTCTCTCAAGGAAAGCTGTAATCTTCTACGCTCCCTTAGCCTTAATTTATATCGTAGACATGCGCGTCGCGTTTTCTTTTTTACATTCCTTTTTGTTTCTACTTTTGCTTTCTACCTTTACTTGGCTTTTCTAAAATTTTGTTCTCTCCCGGAGTCAGCCCAGACAAGACTTGTGTAAGGCGCAGTTAGTGCCATATTTCTAGCGGTGTGTATCTTCCCCACATGAGCGTCCAATTCTTTCGGCAGACTTGCTTTGGGGAGATCTCCGGTGTATGAAAGGCTCTTGGTGGTTGTTACGTTAGTGGTTTTATTCCCGAATATTTCATGCTATCTGCATTCATTTCTAACCTTCCATGTCGTAGAAGAGCCCCGGGACATCCTTTCTTTATTGTTTAGTTTCCCAATGTAGTTCCTTGCTAGCTGGTTTATTTTCCTTGCTAGCTGGTTAATATATTTAATGCCTGAATTTTTTTTGATACTCTTACAGCGCACATGAGATAGGGAGGGGTCACACTGACAGCGTGACTGCCATAAATCGCGGAGTGGTATCTTATTGAAGTTCGTCTAATGATTGGCTGTTGCATTTACATTTAGTTGCTGTCTATGTGGATTGCGTTTCGTGTACTAGAAGTATTAGTTAAACAGGAACAAAGAAGAAAGTTGGACCTGTTAGTGATGGTGGTTGAAAGAGCCACATCTACATTATTATATTAAATGCGAAGCATTTCTTAGCGAACTTCGTCGACTTTGAGCGTATCTATCTATCTATCTATCTATCTATCTATCTATCTATCTATCTATCTATCTATCTATCTATCTATCTATCTATCTATCTATCTATCTATCTATCTATCTATCTAGCCGCCTACGACTATAAGCTCTCCTGGCCGTTTCGATAATGGTATCGATACCAATGGCATAACATGACTGTATGAAGAATATATAGTCTTAACATTAAAATTATAATTTGTATGTGAATAATGTAATGATTTACATTTTATGGTCCTGCAGCACTTGCGGTGGTGTCGTTCACATGACATGTCGCAAAACTGGTATGGTATGACATTATTGCATGGCAAAACACAAGTGACACACCCTAACATGAAAATCATGACATGCGTGTCATGTAGCAACATGGCTACATGCCATGCTCCTGATCCGCTCGCGGCCGTTTCGCCAGCTCTACTTGTACCAAACTCGGTATTACGCGACGCGAACGGATGACATAGGTAAACGACACATCCAAACATGACAATCACGACATTCGTGTCACGCAAACACATGACTAAATGCCACATTCATGATGCTCTCGCTACCGTTTCGCTAGCTCCACATATCCCAAATTTGGTATTACGTGACACCAATGGATGACGAAGGTATGTGACTGGTGCAAACATGATGACTATGAGATGCGTGTGATGTGAGAACATGACCACGTTCCACAGTCAAGACGCCAATAGATTTCGACGTGATGTGGTGCGCGTGGTCACCGGCGTTCATTGCGTTGCGTCATGCCTAAGTGGCCACGCCAGGCGGCGATCCTGCCATATACTCGCAGGCACGCGCCTCGCTGCGTTGCTTTGACGCATGCGCGTTTCAGCGCGTCTGAGTGTCCCTCCATCACGAAAAGAGGAAGCCGCAGTGTTGTCTGGGTAATGAATCGGCATAGAGTAACGTTACTCTATGGCATCGGCGGGGAATGCAGCATGTCGCATTTCGCGCCGGTTGCCGTCGGGCTGCGCCGAACGTCGTCAGACTATAGAGGGCTCGCGTTTTGCTAACTTAACGTCACTGTGCCCAGCATGCGCGCGTGGACGCGTGCGCACGCTGGGCACAGTGACGCTAAGGAGTATAGTGACGCTCCATTGGAGTATATTGGGCCCTTTATGATGCGCTCGCGGCCGTTTTGCTAGCTCCACATATACCAAAATTTGGTGTTACGTGACGTCAATGGATGACGAAATATATGACTGGTGCAAACATGATAATACTGACACGCGTGTCATGTAAGAACGTGCAACATACCATGCTCATAGCGTGCTCGCGGCCGTTTCGCTAGCTCCACATATACTAAACTTGGTATCACGTGACGCCAATAGATGACGAAGGTAAGCGACACATCCAAAAATGATAATCATGACACAGAAGTCGTGTACGGCAACATTTACTTCCACCTCGTATTGCTGTCCTTATTTTAAAGTGACATATCAACATTTCTCATTTATGCTTCGCATATCATCGATTCCCACTGTACGTTGGATCTGCCATTTTTTTAGCAGGGTGTTGTTGTTTATGTGTGTGCATGTGTTTATGCATCAGCGCGTTCTCAGCCACACGCACTCATGAAACTTACTAAGTTACTCAAACAAGCCAAGTCAGTCGCTAGTTTACTTTTGAATGCACTTGTTGCGGCACAGCTGCTTGATTCTCCATACCCATAAGACCATGAAATAATGAGTAACTTATAATCAGTGATAACACAATTGAGGACATGCCAAGGCATACCTCTGAAGCTAGTTGAAGGTGCTAGCAACGCTAGTATCATCTTGTTCCTGTAATATTTGTTTATTATTTCTTGCCTTTAAAATAAATTGAACCCTGTTTACTGCGCATCAAGGCCATCCATAGCAAGCATTTTTGTGTGTGTGTGTAAGGCAGCAGACGCATTTCTCTTTTTTCGTCTCGGTTGGCAGAAAGGATGACTATCTGTTCGTTGAAAAGGCAAAAAAATAACTTCCTGGCTTCGGCGAAACTACTCCAATCCCTTTCTAAGAATGCTGTGGTTTGCGTGACTGGATGGCCCGTCTTTACTTTTGGCGTCATTATTTTTACTAATTTACTTTTCGGGCATAGCAGCCGAGCGCTCTTGCTCGTTTGTCAACTTGAACGTAGCACTCTCTCGGCTACGCGCTCGCTTTAGGGTTTAAGACACATGACCCGGCTTTTGGGTCGCACTCCCAAAAGCCCTTTTGACTGTCCCGTTACGTCGGTGTGCGACTGATCTCTCTATACAGCCTACCATTCACCCCCACGTGTTTTTTTATTTCTTCTTTGTATCCGTCTCAGGGACTTAGTGTCCAGGTTTCCCAAAACGACTGAACATTGCGGATTGGCTGAGAAATCGCATGGTAGATGTGGTACCTATATATACCCCTCTAGCGTCAAGTTTTGGAATAATGCCCAGTTGTGGGATACCTTTTATATAAAGGGTCAAAATATTACCAACCCTCTTAGCTAGATTGGAAAGGGGGATATATAGTGGCTATGCGACGAAATACATTTACACTGTCTTTGATTACGTCAGGGGGTAGAGCGAGTGATGACCATTGGACGAGCGAGGAGGAAGCACACGGAAACTAGCTCAAGTACATGTACGGAGATGTTCGTGGGAATAGAAAAGTTCTTTTCGCACGTTCGAAGTGCCAGTAACACGATAGAGTGCTATTAGGATTCATTCCTGTTTGCATGTACTTACTTTTATAAGTCTTGCACATTCATTCAGCTGTGCATCCTTATCTTGATATATACTCAGTACCTGACGAGCCAAAGAATGATGATGAAGAAGACGCAAATGACAAAGACTTGCGCTTTGATTTCTGTTTGTGTCTTTTTCGTTTAAGTACTCAGTATATCTGTTAAAAATGTTTAACGATTTAGAGTATTTAGTACTCTACTATGGGAAAGCATAAAGCCGTTCCTGTAGATCTGCAACCATTCAGCAACTGTGGAGTACATATACCACTTCTCGTGCATCTCTACAAATATCTCTACTGAAATAACTATGTTTTGATCCCATTTCTACGAGCCTAAAACAGCAAGTATTTGAATGTTAGAGTAGTTTAGCGACGATGATTATGTTGTGCTACCCATCAGGAAATACACAACAACTGCTCCTCCGATAAAAGAAGGTAACGTTCTTTATTTAAATAATTTGCCACAATTGAATTCATCATTACTTTATTGATCGGAAGCAAACAAACTGTATGCTGTAATTTTAAAAAAAAAGCTCTGATACTTAGCGTTTTAGACATTGCGTGGCAATTGTATGCATTGTTCTGTTGAAAATCCCAATCACGCAAATGGCAAACTGAAAATGAATGCACTGATGTACACGGTCGCGGTGCATATACAGTGAGAGAATCAGTTGTAGTGTAAAGCGAACAAACAACCTCAATATTAGGACTATTTCGGGTTTGCATTCAGCTGTTATTTTCACTAGGAATATTTACGATACGTGATCAAAGTATTCACCATAATTCGCATTTAGCTTATTCATAAAACAATAATTCAATGCTATATCCGAGGAGCCACTTGATGCAGGTTATATGGTGTGGTCAAACATTCATTTAATGTTATATTCAAGGTGGACGTAGTCAGGCTGATGATGATGATGATGATGATGATGATGATGATGATGATGATATTCAAGGAGTCACATGATGTTGCCAAAATAATGTGGCAGCATGATGCGGGCAAGTGAATGTGGCATTGTCATTCTCGATGCCACATGTTCGGTTTCTGGTCCGAACCACCTAATTTCTAGGTGGCATGCAAGAAGTGCTTGTAAGCCTTTTATTGGGGGCGCTTGAAAGAATCGGAGGTTCCCAAAATTATTGCGGAGCGCTTTGATGCACCGTGATTTGTATTATATCAGTGTTTCTGTGCACAATACCCCATAATACTTTTCATGTCAATTAATAGCATGAATGAAATGACTTGGTAGCCATTCTGTCACTTCTGATCATTGTTCGGAGTCACTTTTCAGCTATTTCTTTGACAAGAATAAATATAATGACAACAGCTAGATCGAGATCGGAGAAATAACCGTCATGCGGTGATGCTTTCAATCGCCAGAGATCGCGACCGCCGGCTTGGCCGCTGAGAATGAAGGGCCCGGCCATTCAACGCGAATATGCTTGGTACCGAGGCGCTGGCCCTGGTTTTCCGTTAACGACACCCGCCTGAGCTCAACGCCCCGCGCCGCGCGGTGTTTTGATGGCTCCCCGTACATGAAGTGTTCGTTATGAAAACAGCTCAATACTCGCGCTTCGCGTGCAACAGCGTGATATCGATCCCCACGCCAGTTCGTCGTTTCCCTCCGAAGCCCTGGCCGCAAGTTTGAAAATACCATTTCTTTACGCACGCCAAACGGAACACCATTCACGCTGCATTAACTAAGGCGCCTATTAACAGGTTTCCCCATTTTCCTTCCGCCAACATGATAATAAGGGGACAACCTCCATTTATTGTGGTTCACTGAATTGTGCGTACTGTGTTACAGATGCAACAACCGTCGAAAGTTCGGCGGAGAACTCTGTTGAAGAGATCTTTTCACAAAACGTGAATGAAAATTGATCCAATTATGCTAACCTCAATTAGCTAAGTAACGTAGGGTTAGTTCAATAGAATAGCTCTAAAAGAACAAGAACAAGCAAAAAGTTAGTTCACTTTGCAAAAAATCACATTAGGCCGAGTCCCAAACTGGTGAACTATAGGAGAAAGACGAAGGCTAAGATGAAGGATATAACGAAGAAAGGGTGTGCTGGTTCATAAACATGACATTTTGTTCAACACCCCACGGTTAACAATAGTTGCTGTAATGTACTATACATGGTTATTCTCTGTTTATCGCAATTTTGTAGCTTGTTTTATATCTATTTATCTCTGTGTCCAGTTTATCTCTTTATTTTGACTTTTCCTCTCTTTCTTCCTTTTCTTTCTTTATAATTTTTAAGCCCTTGTTTTTCCCTCTCGCTCAGTTTTCTATGTAGACAGATTCGCACTTTCTGTCTGTTTATCTGTCGTCTTATTATCGTTTCTGTATCTATATCTCTGTGTAGTTGGCCTGACGCCTACTATCTTTTTCTAGGTTGATCTTTTCTGTTATTTTTTTGTTTTTAATTTTATCTCTCTCTCTCTATGTATATATATATATATATATATATATATATATATATATATATATATATATATATATATATATATATATATATATATATATATATATATATATATATGCACAACGTTGTTGTATGATACATGTGCCAGTGGGCTATAGATGTCCGAGTGGTTTGGGGTACTTGCATTCGAATCGCGCGTGCGCGAGTAGAAATTTTGCCGCGTGGCAAAGCAAAATATTGTTACGTGGAAAATAACAGTTGTCGGTCCGCAGACACAACGCAGCTCACTCACAACGTCCACTTCTTTACTCTCAGTCCGAGGCACCTTCCTTGGGTATGCCCCACTATGCCCTCTTTCAGTCAGACGAAATCACGTAACACGACCCCCGGCGGCAAAAGCGCCGACCCGGCGAGTTTACGGGGCCACAGCAGGAGCAGTGTGGTAACGCTTGAGCCTTGATACGTGGACGATGTCCCTTGACAGCAGAGCGGAAGAGGTTGATGGACTATCAGGGACAATTTCATATGTAGTGTCGGTCACTCGTCTAAGCACGCGGTATGGGCCCGTGAAACGAGAGAGAAGTTTTTCTGACAGGCCTGCATGTCGCGTAGGGGACCAAAGAAGAACAAGGGGGCCTGTTGGAAAGTGTTCGTCGCGATGCCGCTCGTCGTAACGATGCTTCTGCGAGTCTTGGGACGCCATTAATCTGCTGCGGGCAAGCTGACGAGCATGGTCAGCTCGGGTAATAGCGTCGCGTGCATATTCAGAAGTATACTGCGCAGCGGCTGGCAGGAAGGTATCCAACGGCAATGTTGGTTCGCGTCCAAACAGAAGGTAAAATGGCGAGTACCCGGCAGTGTCATGCCGGGAGGAATTGTATGCGAACGTCACGTAGGGTAGTGCAAGGTCCCAATCACGATGGTCGGCCGAGACGTATTTCGATAGCATGTCTGTCAAGGTGCGGTTTAAACGTTCTGTAAGCCCGTTTGTCTGGGGGTGGTACGATGTCGTGAGCTTATGTTGGGTAGAGCAGAAACGCAGGATATCGTCAACCACTTTCGAAAGGAACGTACGGCCTCGGTCTGTCAGCAGTTGACGAGGGGCTCCATACACTAAAATGAGATCGCGTAGTAGAAAATCAGCGACGTCTGTAGCGCAGGTTGTTGGCATGGCTCGCGTAACTGCATAACGGGTCGCGTAATCCGTAGCCACCGCGACCCACTTGTTTCCGGAGGCGGATGTTGGGAAGGGACCGAGAAGGTCCAAACCAACACGGAAGAATGGCTCCGATGGGATGTCGATGGGCTGAAGATATCCGGAAGGTAGTCTCGACGGCTTTTTGCGACGCTGGCAAATTTCACAAGCGTTGACATAGCGACGTACAGAGCGTGAAAGGCCAGGCCAGTAGAAGCGGCGGCGCACACGGTCATATGTGCGAGAGACACCAAGGTGACCCGCGGTTGGCGCGTCATGGAGCTCGCGTAGAACTGTAGAACGCAGGTGCTTTGGTATGACCAGAAGTAGGTCGTGACCATGGGGCGATAAATTACGCCGATATAAGGTGTCGTCCCTTAAGGTAAACATGCGAACGGAAGCGTCTTGCGGTGAAGATTCGAGCTGTTGTATTAGGCGGCTGATATCCGGATCGCGACGCTGCTCGTCCCCGAGATGAAGCAGCTGGGAGATGGAAAGGACGCAGCCCACAGAATCAGTGCTCGTAGGATCGCAGTCGGCCACAGGGTAGCGTGACAGACAATCCACATCTTTGTGCGGTTTTCCTGATTTGTACACTACGGTGTAAGAATACTCCTGGAGGCGGAGTGCCCAGCGGGCGAGACGACCTGTGGGATCTTTGAGGGAGGCGAGCCAGCAGAGAGCGTGGTGGTCGGTAAGAACTATAAATGGTCGGCCGTATAAGTAAGGGCGAAATTTCGCGACTGCCCACACCAGCGCTAGGCATTCGCGCTCTGTGATGGAATAATTACGCTCCGAGGTGGACAGCAGCCTGCTGGCATAAGCTATCACGCGATGCTGCCCACGTTGTCGCTGAGCCAACACAGCGCCTATTACGTAACCGCTGGCATCGGTGCGCACTTCCGTCGGTGCCGTAGGGTCGAAGTGAGCCAGCACAGGAGAAGAAGTGAGCCAAGTGGTCAGGTCGGAAAATGCTGCTGCTTGCGAGGGACCCCAGGTAAACGTCTCATCCGGTTTGAGTAAATCTGTTAGGGGCCGAGCGATTTCCGCGAAGTTCTTGATGAACCGCCGAAAATAGGAGCAGAGCCCCACAAAGCTGCGGACATCTTTGGCGGTTTTCGGCACAGGAAAGTCCTTCACAGCTCGAACTTTTTCTGGGTCAGGCTGTACACCGTAAGCGTCAACAATATGTCCAAGTATTGTAATGCGACGGCGACCAAACCGGCACTTAGATGAATTCAGCTGAAGGCCGGCGAGACGGAATACATCAAGAATTTTTGACAGTCTCTCAAGGTGCGCTTCAAAAGTGGGAGCAAACACAATCACGTCATCCAGATAACAAAGACACGTAGACCACTTGAATCCATGGAGCAGGGAGTCCATCATTCGTTCAAAGGTGGCGGGGGCATTACATAAGCCGAAAGGCATGACTTTGAATTGATAGAGGCCATCGGGTGTTACAAAAGCCGTCTTCTCTCGGTTCATGGGGTCCACGGCAATCTGCCAATAACCAGAACGAAGATCGATGGAAGAAAAGTAGGCGGCACCATGGAGGCAATCAAGGGCGTCATCAATGCGGGGCAGAGGGTATGCGTCTTTCTTGGTGATGTTGTTAAGGTGGCGATAGTCCACACAAAATCGCCACGATCCGTCCTTCTTTTTAACTAATACCACTGGGGATGCCCAGGGACTGGAGGATGGTTCAATAATGTCCTTCGCTAGCATCTTGTTCACCTCCTTCTGAATTATGCTCCGCTCAAAAGCAGACACTCTGTAGGGACGGCGGTGAACAGGGTTGGCATCACCTGTGTGTATGCGATGCTGGACAAAGGACGTCTGCCCAAGAGGTCGGTCACCAAAATCGAAAATATCCTGGTAGGCCTCGAGAAGATGTTGTAGGGCTTCAACTTGCGGAGGCGGAAGATCTGTGGCGATCATGTCTACAATTTGACGGCTGCCCGAATGTGTTGCGAGTGATGTGCGCTGCGGTGAAGCAAGTGTGTCTAAGGCAAGCACTTCAATTTGTGAATCGAGCAACGGACACAGGTGGGCCACAGAAATGCCTTGTGGAAGCACATGATTCATGTAGCCGAAATTGACAAGAGGTAGACAAGTTTTGTTATCTGTGATGCTGAGCACCGTATAGGGCACTGCAACATTGTGCGCAAGGAGTACGTCGGTGAGAGGCGTAGCGTAATAGTCACCGTCGGGCACAGCTGGTGAGCACAGAAAATCGACGTACGTCACAGTTTTCGAGGGCAGGCGAACAAAATCGCTGCATTGTAATCGGCATGTAGGTTGGTACGGGGCGGCACTGATTTGTGGCAGTTCAAGGCGGAGCACACCAGCGGAGCAATCAATCAGAGCAGAATTGGCGGCAAGAAAATCGAGGCCTAGTATGAGGTCGTGGGGACATGTTTCAAGCACGGTAAAAAGGACGACCACTTGATGACCGGCTACGGTAAGTTGAGCTGTGCACATACCGACGACAGGGACTTTTGCACCATCTGCAACTTGGACGACACTGGTCAAGGGGGGCGTGAGGACCTTCTTCATGCGACGACGAAAACGCGAACTCATAATACAGACGTGAGCGCCCGTATCTATCAAAGCTTCAACAGGTGTACCATCAACATATACTTCTAGGGTGTTCCGGTTCAAACGTAAGGGCAACAGAGGATTTTTGGGTAAGGTCGACAGGGCAGCTTCACCTCCAGAAGCTGCGCAGCCTAGTTTTCCGGGGACGCGCGGCGGTTGAACGATGGCGAGGGAGAGCGGCGACGCGTGTTTGAACGAGAAGGGCGGCTTTGAGGCGGTGGCGACAACGGGGCACGGTGGCCGTAGTCCTCAGGGGCAGTAAATGCTGTAGACTCGGTGCAGGTCGGATAACGGTGGTTTGGTGGACGGAATGAGTTACTGTAAGCGGAGTACGAGCCAGAAGACATAGATGGCCATTGGCTGCGGCAGTAACGAGCAATGTGTCCTGCGCGACCACAGCGGAAGCAAATTGGCTTATCATCAGCTGTTCGCCATTCAGACGGGTTCCTGGTTCGGATAGAGTACGGACGGCGACGTCTCATGTCCACAGAAGCTATCGAGGGGCCAGTATTATCCAGTGTGGATGCAGTGGACAGGATGCCGAGGTTAGCAAATTCCTGGCGGACAACAGCCTGGATCAAGGCGACAGCTGGCGTTGAGGCGTCGGGCAACGTCGGTTTGTTGGCAGCCGGGTAAGCGGCCTCGAGTTCACGTCGGACGATGCGCGTCACGTCGTCGGTTGTAGACGGATGACAAGGAGTGGCTTCGCAAGACGACGTTGCTGCGGTGTTGGGTAGGCGCTGAAACTGCTGCAAAATGCGTCGACTCTTCGCCTGCTCGAGACGGCGGCACTCTTTGATCACGGCGTCCATGGTCGTTACGTTGGTGAATACAAGTAGACTGAACGCATCGTCGGCGATTCCTTTTAACACGTGCGAAATCTTGTCGGCCTCAGTCATGTTGGGATCGGCCCTTTGACACAACGCTAAGACGTCTTGAATATAAGTCAAGTAGGGCTCAGTGGACGTCTGTGTACGGACAGCCAATTGCTTTCGGGCATCAAGTTGTTGACCAAACGGGTTGCCAAAAAGGTCGCGGAGCTGTTGTTTAAACATTTCCCAGCTTGTGATTTCGTGCTCGTAAGTCTCAAACCAGGTGCGAGGGGTCTTGTCAAGATAGAAAATGACATTCGCAAGCATAACGGTTGGGTCCCAGCCATATTGCTTGCTGATGCGCTCGTACATGCTAAGCCACTTGTCCACATTCACGTTGTCCTCTCCAGTAAAGGTACCGGGATCACGGGGTTGCGTTAGGGCGACGTACCGGGTTGCTGTCGTTGCTGAGGTAGGTGGCGAAGCCGTATCCTCACCCGGAGCCATGGTAGCAGACTTAAGGAGGCGTCCACTGCGTAGCTCCGTTGTCAGAAGAGCACCCAGCACTTCCACCAAAATGTTACGTGGAAAATAACAGTTGTCGGTCCGCAGACACAACGCAGCTCACTCACAACGTCCACTTCTTTACTCTCAGTCCGAGGCACCTTCCTTGGGTATGCCCCACTATGCCCTCTTTCAGTCAGACGAAATCACGTAACAATATAAAGAAACGTCACGAATACTTTTTTTTTCTTGGTGACTCCATCTCTCTCATTTTCTCTCCTTCTGTATTCGTTTTATTGCCCATCGTGTTATTGACCGCGCCACGCAGAGCACAATATGTGGGCTATTGTCTTTTCCTTTACTTCCTGTCTCGTTTGCCCAATTTAACACTTTGAATCATGGAGCAACACCCCGAATTGCAAGTCATTTTGAAGTGTAAACTGAAAGTATATGGTGCCCGCACGGGCAACGCTTCGTCCAATGTGCGCAGCCAGCAGCGCTTCAAACCCCAGGGGCCGAGCATCGGTGAGTCATCCGTCGAAGGGCACGGATCTTTCACAACAGCATCTCCCATCAAAAACCTCCTCCGCAAGAAGGAAAGAAGAAATAAAGAGAACAAAAAATAGGAGCAGGACGGTGAACGGGACTGACACAGGATGGAGGGATAAATAGAAAAGTTTATGTAAGGGCTCTCTAGATTTAGAGGAAAAGTTAATGTATCTCGAAGTGGAGCGTTAACATGGAAACCTCCCACCTCTTTTCACTTTTCCATACTCATCCTCATCTCTTCCTCTTGAAGTCGCTGCGAGCGCTCTTCGCCTATCTTCGGCAGTCGAGGGTTTGATGACGCCCATCTAGTGTTCTGCTTATTTTTTCTATTCGTTTTTTCACTTAGCACTTTTAGATTCGGCTGGGTTTTAGGCGTGCAAGTAGAGAAAAAAGAATACTCGGTCATTTAGCGGGTTTCGTAATTCAACGGCTTGTAGCTCTCTTTACGGCCTAATGGAAGAGTATCTGTGTTCTGCGAGAGGCATGCTGTGTAATGAATAAAAAGAGCCCTCTGCCTCAATTTTTCTGAGTCCTAATTCACAACGTCTGCGACTCTCTTTAAAGAACAACATGCGCGCTCACTCTGGAGAATAGTATACTTTCGTTGCAAAGTCGTGGGACCCGAAAAAGAGTTAACGCCTCTCTTTAAAGAGAGTCACATATACGTGGCAAGAAAGGGCATAGGCATAATTTTTGGGGGACGTGGGGAAACGGGCACTCCTTTTATCTGAAGTGGGGGCGGGCAAGCAGATGAGGTCTAGTGTCATTTTTTGGGTCTTCATACTAGGGCGGAAAATAAAAAGGGGTGGGGGTGGTGGCATGGACCCTGTGTGCCAACCGCTGGCTACTGCTTATAGTGGCAAGTCAGGACTCTCCCAAAACAGTAGCTACATACTTAGTTTTTTTTTTCTTAGAATATTCATTTGGCCTCGTAGCTTTACTTATAACACCATCGCAACACAAAATTTTGTTTTATTAAACTTTTGAATACATGAAGCATTCTTTCAACGTACTTATTTATTTTCTTTTATCTGTCGTCTTCCAAGTTTTTGTTATGCTCGCAAAAACATCGTTCTAGCTTGGCCGCGGGCAAGCAGATCAGGACATTCGTGAATAAATAGCGGTTTCGTTTTGGCGCACCTGTGACGTACTTTGCCCTGAATCCCCGTACAACACTGACACCTCTCTTCTCTGAGGTGACCAAAGAAAGTTAAAAACTGATAAAAAATGTGGTTGATCCCTCTTTTTAGAAATCAGTATAACACGGAAGTTAGACATGTCTTCGGAAAGGTATAGTTGCGCATTCAATGTGCATTGTTTAGCCACAAAGACGAGCAAAGTAATGCTGCAGTAATCAATTGCAATGTGACGCGAAGAATGCCAAGCAGCACAAAACTTGCAGCACACACCTCAAGTAGAAGACATGCACGAAATGAGCAGACGAAACCTCTGCATTTACTCGAGCAGAATTTCTAGCACGCAACACTAATCACTAATGGTGGCAGTATCAGTTGACAATGAATTCGTGCATACAGAGACAGGATCTCCCTTGACACCGAAGTGATGCGCTTGCGTGACGCTAGTTACAACCTCCTCACATTGGTGAGGTTGTAACAGATACAGATATATGATGAAATAGAACGATGCTCCTTAACCATTTTGCAATGCGTGCCTTGTTGTTACAGGCGCACACGTTGACCGCGAGAATTCAAGAAGTTACATTTAATTACTCGCTCGTAGCAGTCAGAACACACTAGCTTTATTGGTGGAAACTTTTCTGGTTATGCATATTATGTTGCGAATATGGTTACGCGGAGGTGCTGTTCATGCACTACATAAAGTGTCGTTGGCACAGTTCATTTCACACGACAGAACGTCAAAAAAGACAAAAACGGTGCCAGGCGGGTTTTTGCGTGTCGCTCTTTTGTTCTGTCATATTCGAAGAAAGCGGAAAATACGGAAGTCTTCGGCTTATACAGCTCTCATTGGGCACAATGGCCTCCATGCAACGAATACCAAAGTAATCAATCCATGAACGCTCTCCGGAGAAGAAATTACTTTCTTTCCTTCTTTATTTGTAGTTTTTGCGCAATCCTCGTGAGCTTCTTCCCGTACAGATTGGCGGCGTCCATGTTGGAGTGCTAGTTTTTACCGAGTAGTGGCTGTAAATCTGCTTTATTAACTGAGATGAGCTTTTTAGAGGCTTCATCCTAGACAATACTATATGCACACGACGTGTAAATGTAAATTTTTGTGTCTTTATGTTTTGTCACATGTTCAAGACATAGATTGCTTTGTTGCGTTTGGTTAAAATTACTCGTAAGGGCAACCAAATCGTGGACATTTAGCTCTGAAGAACAGGGATACAAAGGAGAAATTCATCCTTTAATCTTCTCATACTGTGTCTGTGGCCGGTGTTTTATCTTTTTTGCCTGTTATGTAAACGCTTTGCACATTTGTGTCCGAGTGTCTAAACGCGATCGACAGTGCTCAGTGGGACATATATCATTTAATCAAACAAACCAAGACCTTATGCCTTAAAAACACTTATATAACAGAACATTGCTCGTGTTACTCGCTAATTACTGTTACTACTCTTTCTTTATGCCACGATTTGTTGCAGCTAGATCTCTAACTACCACGTGCGATGTATAAACCTCCTCGTATGTTAAGATTATTTTATGGCCAAGTACTTTCTATCTGAAAATAACACATTAAGCAGATAATAAATCATGTACTTGATCTTTTTTTTTATAGTGAATAACTTTCGCTGTTAAAATTCTCATACGAATTATTGCTAAGAGTGAAATCTTCTTGGCGTTTGTGAAGTGTCTCGTATTAGATGAATGATTGAAGCGTGTGATCGAGTTCAATGTACACCCATAAAGCGAACTCTAGGAATGACACTGTAAACTATGGTCATGTTATCACGACGATCACGACAGTAATGGTCACGATAATCAGGTTATGAACGACCAACAATGTGGGCGCCGCTTTTCTTGCACTGTGAGTATCGCTTCTCTTTCTGGGCACAGGATCGTCATTCCCCAGTTGTCAAGCTTGATTACAAACTACGTTTGTAATCAATCGTATTCTTACCGACGCCGAGCAATGCAAATAAAACTCCACGCGCATCCCAAGCGCTGGGCAGCGCTCCTGCGCTCAGTTTCCCACACTTCCATGCTCGATGATATGCTCGTATATAATATATCTGGAACGGAACAGAGGGATGGCATCGGCAACTCTGTGTTACTGTAACGGCCTGTGGCGACTACGCTCGAGAAATTTTATGAACTCTGGGAAAGACGATAGAGAGCCAGGGATGGGCCTCTTTCCGGGAAAGGAAACGAAGCGGTCATCGAGGAGAGAAAGAATGGGTGGAGCACGACGATGGCGAGGAACGGCCGCCCCAAAATGAACGAAACACCGAAAACACCAAAAACGCAGAATGGAATAAGCGATGGACGACGACTGACGCTGGGAGGAGGTTGGAACGGTGACGCTTGTGCAGGCAGAAGCAAGCGAGCCCGCGGCAGAGTTATTGATTTCTGCCGATGACGTGGCCCTGTCACCACCAGCCAGCCAGTGATCCCAGTGAGCTAACAGAGCGTAGAAGTTTCCGGGACTCGTTCGTAGCCCCCCCTCCCTCCTTTTTTTTTTCTCTCTCGCTGACTCGTGCCTTCATGTCGTGCCGGGAAAGAGTTCGCGAGCGTCAAAGAAGGATGTCAGTCCTGCTGCTCTGTGTGCGTGTGCTGATACTGAGGGGGGAGGAGGAAGGGGAAGTTAGGGGCTCATGCGTAAGCTGTCTGCAGGCAACAGGTCCTCACCCTCAGCTGGTTGCTGCTCAGTTCAGGAAACCTAAAGCAAAGACGGCCCTAGGAGCACACAGAATGCAGATACGTAGCATGACAGAGTTCCAGGTAGAATGGCGGGAGGCTGGGCTATTCGGTGTGCGCATGAAGGATCCAGCTGAGAACGTAGACGTATTATAAGATCTTCACAGTGCGCGGAAAAGGTGAACTGGTAGCTAGCGTCCTCTTGAATGTATTGTAGTTTCTCTATGATTTTATTATTTCCATTGTTGTCGTTCCTCGGCTATGGTGTGTTCTCGATACTTTCTTTTCTTTTTTAGGCTCGCTTTACTTACGATGCGGACCGAAGTTTGAATCACGACTTCCATAATGATGGAAAAGAAGCAAGCTTGTATTTTCATGCTTTTTCTTCGAGTAGACTTCCCCGTCTAAAAAGACACTCTCAATGCCAGTTCCGTGTTACTGCCCATGTAGCACACCTGTCAGTGCAACAATAAACAAGAAAATGGCAGCACATCCATGGGGTGAATGATGGAGAATGGGGCGAAGCATTCGTCCGTCCATTCGTTCCTGCTTCCGCCCGTCCATGCGTCCGTCTGCGTGACTGTCCGTGCGTCCATCCGCCCGCCCGTCCATGCGTGGATCTGTTCGTGCATCCGCACGTTCATCCGTGCGTCCATCCCTGCGTTCGTCCGTGCATCCGTTCCTGCGTCCGTCCATGCGTCCATTTGTCCGTGCAGTCATCCGTGCATCCGTCCATGCATCTATCTGTGTGTCTGTTCGTCCATCTAGTCAACACTCCAAGTACCACCATCTCACCTCTTTTTATCATATATTCCGCATACAGAAGTACCGCCATCCAACGGACATTGCGAGAACTAAACGAGCGGTGGCACACGCACACTTTTTTATGGCTTGCGCTTCGTGTCTACTTTCCACCTTTAACCACTTCGAGTTCATGGTATATATACTAGTTCACTGTATTCATGGCACTGCGGCCCAACGCTCGCTAAACCTTTCGAAAACCAAAGAGGTTACGCCCAGCGAGTATAACGTAGCAACCCTTTCTTGTCAGATAGTGCTCAATGTACATGCCAATGGCTGCTAATGGGGAATGAGAGACGGGAGATTAGGCTTTTAGGTAATGCGCACGCTGCGCATTTTTTATTGTTCAACAACGCACAGGAGAAATCTCCCACCGGCACCACATTTCAGGTCAAAACGTAAAACTGGTTACGCACTACGACGAGGGACGAATGGGTGCCCCTTTAAGGAGCCTCACCCCTAAAATGGTAAGGACTGTTCATTAGAAAGAAAGATAGGAAGAAAAAAAGAAAGAAGGAAGGAAAGAAAGAAAGAAAGAAGGAAAGAAGGAAAGAAAGAAAGAAAGAAAAAGAAGGAAAGAAAGAACGTCCTATCAAGTTTGCTAAACATTTGTGTTGCACTTCCACAGAAGTTTTGGTTCTTATGCAATGCTTCTTACTGGGTGAGATCACAGCAAGTTTTGTCCGTTAAAGACGAAGGTGCTACGTTCATGATATCGCTAGCCCAGTAATTCACACTAAGCTGATCAAGACTACATTATTAGGGAGCATTTCAAAATACTGGTCCATGGCAAAAAAAATAGCAGTGCCATTTAAGATACTTTGTTCTGGTATGCAAGCGTCTTCTGTGTTTTGTGAATTTAGTTTTCTTTTTACCATTCGGACCTGCTATGTTTTCTGCTTTCTTTTACTGAATGTGTCCCTAGTAGTTAAATGACCGTGTTGTTACGAAACTATTGTGCTATCTGATTTGATATCATTGCGCAGAAATGGGCCATTGGCGTCATGAAGTGCCCAAAAGATTTTCTTGTCAGCATCATCTTTCGAAGAGTGCCTTCGCATTGAGCAGAGACGCTCCGCACGCTAAATCGCTAATGACCAGGTAATAAATCCACTTATCGGTTTACCCACTGCATTCCACGCCTCTAGTCGATGCTTGCGCGTTGCGCAGGATAATGATCTCTGGTGAGGTTGGCTGAGAAGAATTCAATAATTAGCATTGTTGTGCTTCTGAACAGCGAAGCTCTTTCCAGATGGCTATATAATCATACGCCGCCTCCAAATTTGATTATTTCGCTAACATTCAGCACAGTACCGGAAGACTTTCGTCCTAAGCGAGCCCCGAATTTATGCATACGCAATAATCATTCCGAGGGAGGAATCCATAGGGTGAGAAATTATACATTTTTTTCTTTTGTAAAAATGCTGTTTGCAAAAGCAGGAAAATTGAATGAAGAGTGGGGGCCTCACTACACAGGTTGTGTTTTATTCGCAAAAATTAAACGGGAAACCCCAGTATGCCAAAAAATTTCGTGACACTACTCTTCTGTGTGACGTTCACGCACATAAATATTACACAAATGTACTAAGCTCAGTATGAAGTACTAAGTACAGAAAAAAAAAAGCCTAAGAACAAGCAATCTAAATTCATGGCTCCACACTCCAGTAAGATTATTTTATGTTTACGTATGTCTGAGCTGAGATTTAGAGGTTAATGAATGATCCGGACATCATTAGCTAAAACGTGCGCAGGGTCCTCCTTCAAGGGACACAGAACGTTATTGCAGCGACTCTCCCCTTACTAAGTCAAAGCATGTAGCAGACTTCACCCATCCCTTCTCAAATGAATAGAGGTCCCCCCCACCCCCTCCCTTCCCCTTGGCACGCCCAAGATCAGCAGCATGCATGAAATGTCAAATACAGAGTCAATATGACATTTACATCCTCTAAACGTGCACTAGCGGGGACTGGTATAGAAACCGGGATGTTGGCAGTGGCTCAATAGCAGAGAGACAGAGAGAGTGTAGCGAAAGCTATTCGCAGCCTGACCTCTAAACTTATCAGCACACAAACACAGAAAGCCTTACGGGCTCTTCTACAGCTATAGAAGGCAATAGAAATTAGTGATAGTCTGTTCGTCTGTATATGCCCTGCAATGAGTCTGTGTCTTTCAAACACACGCACACAAAATTATATAAATACGATTCCAAGGAAATATCCGACAGGTCCGGGTACTTTTCGTATTGATTAAAGTTGAAGCCAGCACACATTGCAATGATAAATGCTTTTGCTAACGTTTTAGCCAGGGCACGACCGTCAACTTCATTCAATATATATTCTGGGCTGTGGTAGAAGGTGATGTGCAAAAGGAAGACGAGTTTGCCGGATGGGCCACTTTCCGGATCCGGTGCCACGCGCTCTCACCAGACCGTTTTGCGTCCGGGAGTCACTTCAGAATCTTTACGACTGCCGTGTACTGCGTCTGAACACTGTCTTAGAGCACTACGCGTGGCATCACCGTCACTTCGCCGACACCGCCAGTACCGCCTCCACTTGAAAGAACATTCGCATTATATATATATGTATATATATATATATATATATATATATATATATATATATATATATATATATATATATATATATATATATATATATATATATATATACATTCTGCATTTAACGTCCACACACCACGGCGATATCAGTACCAGTATGAGAGACGGCGTAGTTGAGGGCTTCAGGAAATTTCGACCGCCTGAGTCACTTTAACGTGCGACTAAACCTAAGCACACGGGCCTCAGGCGTCCGCAATGGGGCCGCCGTGGCCGGAATTCGATCATCCGACTTGCGGGTCAGCAGTCGAGCTCCGTAACCGCTAGATCATCGTGACAAGTGTGTGTTACAAATCGTGTGTGATGATGGCTTACGTAAAAAAGGACTATTACGTCAGTCTGGAACCGACAGCAATTGAACTGAAGTCGTTAATACAGATTCAATTCCTGCTGCTTATGAGAAAAGAGCGCTGTACCATTTTATAATGCAGTTTCGCTAATGCAAGTATGCCAACTTGAAGTGCTAATCAGGATCAGTGCTCTTAGCGTAAATCATTGTACAGGTTCAAACCAATAAGGATGACGTAGACGAACAAGTGATCGCCTCGTGCTGCCGCACGGGGCCGTACACTTTATCATAGAAACATCTCTCTCTCTTTCTCTTCTCTTTCCTCTCTCTCCCATCTTTATGCCCCCTTCCTATTCCCCCAGCGTAGGGTAGCAAACCGGGCATGTGCCTGGTTAACCTCCCTGCCTTCCCTCTTGTTGCTTACCCCCCCCCCCCCCCTGCAAGGCTGGATATCTGGTGGGATATTATCTTAATGCCCCTCTCCGGAAAGTTTACCGCGCCTGTTTTTGAACTATAGCGAAACTATCAAAGTCAAGCACATGCACATCTTCTGGAGCAATGACGAGGCTGCTCTCAACCGTCGCCTTAAGCCCAGTGGGCCGCTGTTGGCGTTTGTCTCCTAATGTGAAGTTGTAACATGAAATAGCAATGAATGTCTGTTCTTGGATTTCATTGCAGTTTGCAGGTTTGTTATCAGACCCGTTTAAACCAAATGAAAGCAAGACAACAATATTGTTACGGTGGGTTATAGTGGATCTTGGCCTCTGCGTAACGATGCGTTGCATAAGTAAAATAAAAATGACGAGGAAGACTCTTGGTGAAATGCTTGGAACTCGAACGAGTCTTCTTCCTGAAGGCTTAGAAAACGCAAGCTGAGCAACGCAAAAGCACGTTTATCTAAGGCACAGAATGCATGCGTGCTTACGCCGGTTTGCTATCTTTCACCGACGCACAAGATTTGTTTCGCCTCGGATACACGCAGACATAGACAAACGTATACACGCGCACGCTAGAAGGAAGCTCCCGGTTCTCGCTTTATCAGCGCGAAAGGGTTTCATTCGTGAGGCTGCGGCAGCAACCCTGAGCCGCCATCGCTTCCAGGCCATTTCGCGACGACTGGAAAGCGCCACGTTGCTTCGTGACAGCGAACCGCTTCATCGAAGTCGTTCCTCTAGAAACAATAGAGGCGAGCGTTTCGTTGAAGCCTTGGGGAAAAAAAAGAATACGACGTTGGAGAACAAGGAAAAGGAGTCTTAGACGTGGAGCGTGTGAAAGTAAGGCAAAGCGACATTGAGACGTCCTCGTCGTCGTGTCTTTGTTCCTCGACTCGGACGGAAAAGGGCGCGCGTCCTGCATTTTAAGACAGTAATGGCGTAAAATGTCTCGACTTGCTTTCAGTTCTTGGCCTTACTTTTTTTCTCGTTTGTAAACGTTCGGCACTTTTTTTGAAACAAATGTTCATTTCTCATCATCCGAAATAAACTGAGTGGCACATTTCTTATTCATTCTTTGTTATTTACCATTGCAATTTTTTTGTTTTTCGTGAGTGCAGATACAGCCCCTTTTTTCCTCTTTTTTTGAGCCCTGAATCAACGTTCTCTTCGGGATTGATAATCTCCCTGAGAAGTAAGAAAAAGTAAACGTAACGTGTAAGAGGTGACGACAAGGAACATAAGAGACCAGAAGCAAGGAAGAAAATTAACTTCATTGTTTAAGAAAAATATCTTAAAACACAAGGTAGGAAAATAGGGATTCAATGTGTACGCCATAACAAATGTGTATGCTGTTGTCTAACACTTAGCGGATAGTACACGCATGCTCAAGAAAGAGAAAGTAATGGATTAGCAAGAAGGAAGGGGCATAAGTTACCTTGCACTGAGGAAAATATTACAGATTTAGGCTGGATTAGCGTGGGGGCCACCTTTACCCTAAATAATGTGCCTTTCTTACCCACTTGTAATTCATAACGCTTTTATGGTTAAAGTAACAACACGGTGTGTTTTTTCTTCTCGCACAACTCCTGGCCACCATTGCCTGTTCTCATTGCATCTTTATTGTTGCCTTATGTGTCCATCCAGCCTGAGCCCACAACGTACGGAAATACACCCGCAGTGGGTAACCTTTATTAAAGAAAAAAAAATTTTGCTAACGCTAAGGCACGCAGCATTTCTTTCCTAAATAAAGCTAATCAACCCATATAAGCCTGTAACGCCACATATGAGTCTGTTACCCAGGGAAAAAAGTTGCGTATTAATTTGGATGAGTACTGGAAAAAAAGTAAGTTCTCAAAAGCATTAAAAGTTTTAAACAAATGTTCCAATTGTTCTCCGCTTTTTCTTCTTTCCTCTTCACTCCCGCTCTGTCATTTTTATGCATATTTATGCATATTATGCATATTTTATACATACTTTATGCATAAATGAAAATTGGGCAGCTTCTGAACAGAAAATTATTAAGTTTTGTTCTGAAAAATTGCAGCTTACACTCACTGGTACTCAGTTTAAAAGGGTTCATAGATTGGGTAAACATGATAAAGAAAAGTATCGGCCAATTGTTGCCAAACTTATCTTTTTTAAAGATAAGGACCAAATCTTGTCGCGTGCCCGAAATCTGAAAAGCACTACGTTTTCAATACGTGAAGATTTTTTATTGGCAACGCGACAGACCCGCAGAAACCTAATAGAATTTGCCAGAAATCAAAATAAGCCATTTAGGCTCGTAGTAGACAAGCTGCGCATCGAAAACGTTACTAACGTCTATGACGCCGTCACTAAGTCAGTTATACGCTCATGCAGATAGCTAGAAGGAAACGTACAAATGTTTAGGAAGCCGGAGCTGCATAAGCCTTGCACTCCTCTATCACTAACAGTATCATTCAATAACATTAAAAGCATCTCATCCAAACGTGAAATAGTCTCATCTTATATCGATTATAGCCTTTCTGATATTCTTGTCTTCAGTGAGACATGGTTTAACGCTGACATCAATTACAATGAGATTTTTACGCATGCTAACAGATACAACGTCTATCGAAGCGATCGTCCAGCAGACAGAAGGGGTGGTGGTGCTCTTATAGCTGTTAAAAAAACCATCACGTCTTATGTCGTCACTTTCCATTATAAGATTGAAATTATATGGGTAGTTTGCACAATTCATTCCACAAGGATGTTGCTCGGCAGCTGTTACCGTCCTCCCGATTGTCATCATTCTTTCTGAGAAGAGTCGCGCAGCAGCATTATTTCTGCCATCGAAATCTGTGAGGCTCGCATCGTTTATCTAGTGGTTGACTTTAATCTACCATTTGTTGAGTGGGAGCAGCTGTCATCTTCTTGTAAGTACTCAACTGATTTCATTAACTTAACTTTAGACTTTGATTTGGCTCAGGTTGTCACTCACTCAACTCGTGGTTCAAATACACTTGACCTCGTTCTTACAACTGCACCTGAAACTGTAGACCACATAAACTATTTGAATGGCTTTAGTGACCACAAACTGCTGCAAGTTGATCTTTCTATCTTGCCACCTTTTTCAGAAACCGAATCAAAGAAAATTAGAGAGAGAAAGAGATAAAGATGCAAGGAAAGGCAGGGAGGTTAACCAGACGCACATACGGTTTGCTACCCTGCACTGGGGAAGGGATGAAGGGGAGAAAAGAGGTTGCAGAGAGATGAGAAGGTACACACAATCACGAGCACACTCGGGGAGCACACACAGTCTACAGGCGGTCGCTCAGGTTTGTTCACTTTAGGTAAAGTAGCAGTGCTTTAGTTGCTTTTTGCGCAACTGAGGCAGATGCCCAAGGTCCTAGTATCTTCTGCACACAAAATGGTCCGGGGTCAAGTTGATTCAAAACCATCCAGAGCTGGCATCGCTGTGTGTCGTAGCAAGCTCAGCTGCACAGCACGTGTTCGATGGTCTCTTCAGCTCCGCAGTAGTCGCATGTAGGAGTGTCTGCCATACCAATGCGAAAGGAGTACACCTTTGTAAATGCAACACCCAACCAAAGGCGGCATAACAGTGTCGCATCGGAGCGGGAAAGTTGTGATGGTAGCTTTAGCTTGAGCGAAGGATCCATTTCATAAAATTGACACCTTTGGAAGCTGGTAGACAACCAGAAGGTGCGTGTGAGATCTCGAGCCAGCAGGTAAAGTTAGAGATTTATAATAAAGCCGATTATGAAGCCATTAACAGGAAACTTGAGTCTTTCCTTGACAACGTGCTACTGCCTTCTTTTTACAGTCGCTCAGTTGAGGAAAACTGGCTTCTTTTCAAGCATCTCTCATAATTATAGGGTGATTTTGGGACGTTAAACCTCACAAATCAATCATCAAGAATGAGATTTCAGCCCTAATAAAAAACACGTGCCATTAATAACAATTACAAATGATAAAACTAATTCATGGTTCACCAAGTCTTTGCGCAGACTTAGAAACAAAAAAAGCGGCTTTATCGGTCTGCAAAAAAATTCGCGTTCACACACGTCTTGGGATAGATACGAGGAATGCCTAAAGAAATATTGCCACGAAATTACAATTGCGAAAAAGAAATACTATTCCCAGGATTTGCCTTCACTCCTAAAATCTAATCCGAAAAAATTCTGGAAAGTAATAAGTCCTGATCGGGACGATAACTTCATTTCGTTACACGATGCAAATAACACTCCTTTTACCGACACTGATTGCCCTCATGTCTTTAATTCATTCTTTTCATCCGTGTTTACTAGTGAGCATGATCATCTTCCAGAAATTGTTGAACGCGATTACTCATTCATGTCACCTATAGATATCACAATTGAAGGCATAGTTAAAATTATTGAAAATCTGAAGATGTCCTCATCTTCTGGTATTGACGATATCAATTCAAAAATATTAAAGAACACTGTTTATTGTGTCTGGCACTATCCTGTTTTACATTTTTCGGCGGTCGCTCACTACAGGAATGTTGCCTTCTGACTGGAAGATAGGAAAGGTAGTGCCAGTCCTTAAAAGTGGTAGTAAATGTTCACCTGGAAATTATCGCCCCATTTCGTTGACGTGCATATGTTGCAAGATGCTTGAGCATATCATAGGTTCTAACATTTATGCGCATCTAGAATCTAACAATTTCTTTTTCTCTAACCAGCACCGGTTCCGAAAGGGTCGTTCTTGCGAGACTCAACTCTCTGAGTTCACCGCCGACCTACATTCTAACATGAACACTAATCTACAAACAGATTGTTTATTTCTTGATTTTGCAAAGGAATTCGATCGTGTTGCTCATTGTCGCTTGATAATAAAACTGTCATCACAAAACTTAATTCACTCACGCTAACATGGCTCAGAAACTTCCTAACTAACCGCCAACAATTCACTATCGCCAACAATCACTCTTCATCACTTTGTTATGTTTCCTCTGGTGTACCACAGGGCAGTGTTCTTGGTCCCTTACTTTTCCTCATTTACATTAACGACCTGCCTGACAACTTATCCTCATGTATGCGTATATTTGCCGATGACAGCATTATCTATCGTCCCATCCGCAACAATAGCGATCATCTAACTCTTCAAAAGAGACATCGAGCACATTAATGAGTGGTGCAAAACATGGCAGATGACACTTAATCTTTCCAAATGCAAACTAATCACCTTTGGTCGCAAACGTGATAACTTTAATACCCAATACATAATATATAATAGCATTGTAGAACGCACTGATCATTACAAATACCTAGGCATAAACTTAACTTCTACACTTTCGTGGTCCACACATATCACTTCTATCTGTGCCAACACATCAAGATCATTAGGTTTTCTGCGCTGAAATCTATACAGTGCTCCCTCCGATGTGCGCAAGCTGGCTTATCTTGCTCTAGTCCGTCCTCAACTGAAGTTCGCATCCTCCATTTGGTCACCATATCAACAATACCTCATAGATAAGTTAGAATCTATACAGAACAGAGCTAGTCAATTCATAGCGCGTAATCACAGCTACCTGTCCAGCGTAACACAGAATAAACATAGCCTTGCACTCAAGCCACTGAAAATTCGCCGCGACATCTCACTTTTATCACTATTTCACAAACTCATCCACACCAGCATGATGCCATCTGTTCACCTTAATCTAGCGCATCGAACTTCGAGCGCACTACATAACACCTTTAGCTTATCACGCATGTACGGCAATACTAATGCTTTCAACCAGTCGGCTCTTCCACGAGCTATTCGTTTGTGGAATGATTTGCCAGATGATCTTGCGTCAGAAGAAGACCACACAAAGTTCTATCATACTCTAAAAATACCTATGCACCAAAAACTGCTCTATCGCATCTTCGTTATCTTCAGTGTATATAGGACTGTTGCCGATGATAATTGGTATGTGGGTTTTAACGTCCCAAAACCACTATATGGTTATGAGAGACACCGTAGTGGAGGGCTCCGGGAATTTTGACCACCTGGGGTTCTTTAACGTGCACCCAAATCTGAGCACACGGGCCTACAACATTTCCGCCTCCATCGGAAATGCGGCCGCCGCAGCCGGGATTTGAACCCGCGACCTGCGGGTCAGCAGCCGAGTACCTTAACCACTAGACCACCACGGCGGGGCAGGACTGTTGCCGATGTTTTTGCACTATTGCTAGGTTGTAGTTACTGTCATAATATTTTTTGTATTTCACCTTCACATACTGTAACTCAATTTTCTAGTATGTATTTTGCTTACATGATCATAAGTTGAACTGCATTTTCTATTATACTAAATATTTGCCTATGTATGAGTAGATATATATTGTTGGGACTCCGGATCCTGCCGGTCTCCTTTTCGGTAGCTGGCCCCGTAGCAGGATCCATCGTCCGACAATTCAGTGAGAAGAAGCGCCCGAACGAACGACAGAGATTTATTTACATGTTGAGAAGTGATCAACTGATCCAAAGAGAGAAGAGATACAAAACGTCTTCGGCATTTTATAGCGCCGCGTTGCCAACACTGGGCGCATTGTCCGCATCGTCAGCCAATACGGTGGCCCCGGCACCTCGGCCACAAGGGAGCGGGAAACACACCTCACAACACATGGAGTGGCACAACCTAACACGATGCCCAAATATAGTCACGGCGCCCTAAAAATTGCCCAAACATGGTCACGAACGCACAGCAGATTCCGGAATTCTCCCGGTGAGAGGGAGGAGCCTGAATGGGGAGGTGGGGGTCGACGACACAGTTGGTCAAGAACCGGTTCTCCCCGCAACACCTCTTGCTTGGTTCCCTAGGGCCGGTCGTAACAGTCTCTCGCGCGGGGGGTAAAGATCTCGATGGGCTGAGGTTTGCAGTCACTGTCCGGAGAGATCAGCGCCGGCAGTCGGTTTGGTGACGATCATCTTTGATGAAGTAGAGGGCACCACCTGCTTCATTGTGGGCTCAACAGACATCACATACGGACATGAAAACACAACTACTCAGCCGGTGAGCGCCGGACGATTCCGCCAAACTCCACCAGGCAATTTCCCCCTTTAACTGATATTAAAGGAAATACACAATTTATTCAAAATGTTACTGATACGTTAAGGTGACACGAAACAACAACACTGGAAGCACACCGAACCCGAAACCCTGGATAGCCGTGTCTTCAACGTTTTCAAACAAGTACACCTAAAGAGTAAAAAAAAAAACCAATCACTAGTCCTTGTCTAGGTCAGGAAAAAAAATGCCAGAGTTCTCGAGACATCCTCTTGAGTCAGGGGCATCGACTTAAGCCATCAGCGTTGCCATGGAGTACACCCTTTTTGTAGCGTATTTCAAACGTATATTGTTGCAAAACGAGGCTCCAACGCAGCAGGCGGCCGTTCTTAGAGAACATGGTCCGTAGCGAGGTGAGAGGACAATGATCCACTTCCACAATGAACTTGCTTCCGGCAATATAACAAGCCAGTTTCTGGACTGCCCAAACCAAGCACGCACATTCCTTTTCGCTAGCGCTGTAAACCTGCTCGCGAAGGGTGAGTTTCCGGCTAACATAGAGGACGGGATGCTCTTCATCCCCCTCATCCCTTTGACTAAAAACTGCCCCCATGCCTCTATCACTAGCGTCGCATTGGACTATGAAAGGCCTCGAGTAGTCCGGTGAACTAAGCAAAGGTTGGCTCGACAAGGCCGCTTTCAAAACGCGGAAAGCCTTTTCTTTCTCCTCATCCCAGTCGACCATTTGGGGCTCGGTCTTGCGCAACGCGTCAGTAAGAGGGCTGGCAATGTCGGAATATCTAGGGATTTACTTACGATAGTAATCAGCTATTCCAAGAAAAGCCCGAATATCTGTTTTCGTTCGGGGCTGGAGAAAGTCTCGGATAGCTGCCACTTTCATTTCAGAGGGATGGCGATGCCCTCGACCGATAACATGCCCGAGATAGAGTACCTCTGCGTGTGCTAGCTGACACTTGGGCGCCTTTACCGTTAAGCCTGCTTCGCGTAGGCGTGTCAGTACTGCTCTCAAATGCGCCAAGTGTTCTGGCCAGGACGAGGAAAACACGGCGACGTCGTCCAAGTAAGGCAATGCGAAGTCCTCTTGACCCCGCAAAACCTTATCCATTAAGTTTGAAAAACAGTAAGGCGCGTTCTTTAGGCCGAAACTCAACACTCTAGGGCGGAATGTCCCCAATGGTGAAATAAATGCAGCATACCGGCTCGCCCTCTCGGTGAGTGGCACCTGCCAGTAACCTCTCACTAGGTCTAGCGTTGAGATAAATTCCACGCTGCTTACCCTCTCGACGCGTTCCTCAATGTGGGGAATTGGGTATGTCTGATCCTTGGTGATGAGGTTTAACTTACGATAGTCTACGCAAGGACGCGGATCTTTGCCGGGTACCTCCACAAGAATTAACGGGGAAGTGTAATCACTTTCACACGGCTCAATCACGCCCAATGCCAGCATCCTGTTAACCTCTGCTTTTATTAGCTCAAGCCGGCGAGGTGACACCCGATACGTCTTAGATCTTACCGGTTCTGACGAGGTGAGCTCTATGTCATGAGTGAGGACGGATGTCCGGCCTGTCTCGCTTACAAATCTGTCCTGAAACTCGGTCAAAAGACCACGCAATTCCTGCTTCTGCTTTATTGTCAGCTGTGACTTTGATACTAAATCCTCAACTCTTTTCTCGATCGCGACTTCGTCCGATTCGGGAGCTAATTCAGGAATTTCTGCCGGAACCTCTTCCGGAACATTTAAAGTCATGTTCACGATGGCTTCCCTCTCTTTATAGGGCTTGAGTAAGTTGCTATGATACACCTGGTGTACCTTACGACTTCCTGGTAATTTTACCACATAGTTGGTGTCAGACAATTTTCGAGTAATCTCGGCCGGGCCGACTCATTGCACTTCAAGCTTATTTTTTTGGGAGGGCCTCAACAACATGACCCTGTCTCCTACAGCAAAGTGTCGTGCTTTAGCTGTTCGATCGTAGTAAAGCTTAGCCTTCTGCTGTGCTTTGGTCATCGCACTCTCGGTCAGTTCTTGGGCTTTTGTTAGACGATCCAATAAGGTGAGGACATATTCCACTACTACAGGATCATCACCCTGACCTTCCCACGACTCTCTCAGCATACGAAGAGGGGATCGCAGTCTGCGGCCGTAGACAAGTTCCGCTGGCGTAAACCCTGTTGTCTCATGTGGTGCACTTCTTAGTGCAAACATCGTTGCAGGTAAGCACATTTCCCAGTCAGTTTTTCGTTCGAAACATAAGGCTCTTAACACTCGCCTCATCACGGAGTGAAGCTTCTCTATTGAGTTCGACTGCGGATGGTAGACTGAACTATGCAATAATTTCACGCCACACCGCTCTAGAAAGGTTGTCGTTAAGGCACTCGTGAAAATGGTGCCCTGGTCTGATTGTATCTCGGCAGGAAAGCCTACCCGGGCAAACACGGACAGAAGTGCGTTCACTACTTCCACGGAACTTAGCTCTTTTAGCGGGACCGCCTCTGGAAATTTAGTAGCTGGGCAGATTAAGGTCAGGATGTGACGGTAGCCTGAAGTTGTCTTGGGCAAATGACCTACTGTGTCAATTACCAGCCGACGAAAGGGCTCCGTGATTACGGGTACCAGCTTCATTGGAAATTTCGCCTTATCTCCCGGCTTACCCACTCGCTGACACACATCGCAAGATTTTACAAACCTCTCTACATCTTTAAAACATCCAGGCCCGTAGTATTCCTGTAAAATACGACTTTTCGTCTTCTTTACGCCTAAGTGGCCTGACCATGATCCTCCATGCACCAAACTAAGCAAATCCTGACGATACGCCTGAGGTACGACTACCTGGTCAAACTCTACTCCTTGCCTATCTAGATATTTTCGATTGAGTATGCCGCTCCTCTCTTAGAATCTCACATTTCGTTTGGCGATTCCCTCTTTCGAACTGTCCTGGAGTTGCTTAAGCGTCGGGTCACCCTTTTGTTCGGTTATTAATGAAGTGGGGCTCACCTGCAGCAGCAGACTGAAATTATCCGAAGTTGGCATGACACACAACTCTTTTGTAGTTCCTAGTACCTGGAATGTGCCACCCTCTGTGCTATACTCTGTACTACCAGGAATCGGCTTGGGAGCAACGGCATTTTCTATTTGCTCGGTCAACGAGGCGTAATTGACCCCTTCCAATTCGGGAGGAGGTTCATCGTCGCCTTTAGGAATGGTTGCCTCCACGACTACGGCTTCTGCAGCCTGTTCTCACACAAGTCGATTTGTTACCGTGGTGTCCAACTCGCAACCAGGCCCGTTGTCGATTTGAGGCTTGTTTGCCTCAGTGAATGGTGCTCTCGCAGCCAGCGCACGTGCCTTCGATCTAGTCAGTGCCTGCACTATGCCTTCTCCCAACGTTAGACCTTTCTCCTTCAGCATTTGATCTGACTTATTTGAAAATAAGTAAGGATACTGAGGGGGTAGATATGGCGATACCGCGGCTTCCGTTTCCAACGTACCAAATGCGCCTTTAAGGACAACTTTAGCTACGGGAAGGCACTGACTGTTTGCTTCTACGGCTTGTCTAATCCAGGCACAGTCTCCTGAATACTGTCTGGACTGAACAAAGGACGGATGAACTACGTCCATAGTGGCTGCGGAGTCTCTAAGAACCCTACACGGGTTGCCGTTCACGGTAAGGTCGTACATATAGGGCTCTAACAACTTCATGTTCTCGTCGGCTTCATTTATAGATAAAAAGGCCACCTTTTCTTTCGGGCAATGTTTCGCGAAGTGCCCTGTTTCGTGGCAATTGAAACAAGCCACCGGTTTTTTCACCTCGAATTTCTTTTTGCTTGCCTCTGCCGACGCCCCATGGTTAGATGCCTTGTTTTCCTCACCCTTTTGTGCGAGACTTGTCGGTTGTTTTCTAAACGGCGCCTTATTCGGTAGTAGGAATTTTTTCCTTTTAGGCTCGCTGTTTGCCCCGAGGGCGCGGCGCGTAACGAATTCTTCAGCGAACTCTGCGGCTTTCGTTACGGTGTTCACGTCTGGTCTATCCTGCACCCAGAACCTCACCTTTTCCGGTAACCTTTGATAGAATTGTTCCAGACCAATACACTCGAGCACCTTGTCATGATTCCCATACGCCTTTGCCTCTTCGAGCCACTCCCCCATGTTGGCCATTAATTGTAAGCAAACTCCGGGTATGAATCATTGTTCTCTTTTACGGCGTTGCGAAATTTTTGTCTGAAACCTTCCGCTGACAACCTGTATTTCTTGAGAAGGCTCAACTTTACCTCACTGTACTCGTCAGCTTCCTCTTTCGTGAGGCGCGCGATTACTTCTGAGGCCTCCCCCGGAAGAAGGGAACAAGCGTTGAGGCCATGTATCCTGGCTGAAACCTTGCCTTTCACAAGTTCTCTCAAAGTTGACGAGGAACAGCCCAATGTCCTCCCCTAGCTTGTACGATCTCATTAGGTCCGTCATTTTGAACCTGAGCCGCTCTGCGGTACCGGATGCCTCGCTGCCTCCTGCTCTACTATTATGGCTAATCTCTAGCTCGAGGCGCTTCATCTCAAGCTCGTGCTTTCGAATCTTATCTGCCTCGGCTTCTGCCGCTTTCCTTTCGGCCTCTGCCGCTTGCCTCTCCTGAATCTCCTCGACACATTCTGACAGCTTGTCATCCTCCACCCCCAATGCGAGAATCGCCTCTATCAGCTCTGGATTTCTTTGAGAGTCCGACACCTCCAGATTCAACTCCCTTGCAAGTAGCAACAACATGAATTTCGCAGGGATTTCAGATTCATGGCTGCCTCCAGTACCGCTGTCTCTGTTCCACAAAGATTCCTGTCCTGCAACTAATTAACGTTGACGGCAACGACAGCTCTAGGTTCCTGCCTTTCTTCAAGTTTTCCGTTAACTTAGTCTACAAATAAAGCTTCAAAAAGCTCTTATACGGAATCCTGCCCTGCCACTGTTAACCTTGACGCCACTGACAGAAAGAGCTTAACCAAGCTATCACACCATTTCTGCCTGACGCAAGTTACCTGTTAACCCAATGACCAAGACAGCCCCTCTCTACCCGCTTTTACTTAACACATAGGGTAAATGCCTGGTAAAATTTAACAGAGAAAGCCGGCACTCACCCAGTTCGCAGTCATGTCTCCGGCGTCGTGCCTCTCAGAACTGCCGTTCGATTCCCTCTGGAAGTCGATGAGCTCGTGTCATCCTTCTGTCGTCCCGTTGTTGGACTTCGGGCTCACTCCGTCCAGTGGTCGCTTTCGGGGTTATCGGCATCCCGCCGCTGCCATCCGGTTGTTGGGACTCCGGGTTCTGCCGGTCTCGTTTTCGGTAGCTGGCCCCGTAGCAAGATCCATCGTCCGACAATTCAGTGAGAAGAAGCGCCCGAACGAATGACAGAGATTTATTTACATGTTGAGAAGTGATCAACTGATCCAAAGAGAGAAGAGATACAAAACGTCTTCGGCATTTTATAGCGCCGCGTTGCCAACACTGGGCGCATTGTCCGCATCGTCAGCCAATACGGTGGCCCCGGCACCTCAGCCACGAGGGAGGGGGAAACACACCTCACAACACATGGAGTGGCACAACCTATAACGATGCCCAAATATAGTCACGGCGCCCTAAAAATTGCCCAAACATGGTCACGAACGCACAGCAGATTTAGGAATTCTCCCGGCGAGAGGGAGGAGCCTGAATGGGGAGGTGGAAGTCGACGACACAGTCGGTCAAGAACCGGTTCTCCCCGCAACTCCTCTTGCTTGGTTCCCTAGGGCCGGTCGTAACAATATGTATATATATTTTTCTAACGTATTATCTGTACCGCCCCCCTTACACAATGTCCCTCGAGGGATCTGTAAGGTACTTTAAATAATTTAATAAATGATTAAATAATAATAATATTATTATTATTATTATTATTAATATAATATTAATAATACACTCGCGTAGACACTACTTGCTAAGAAAATATAACGCAAACACACCGATCCTCGCCGGCTTTTCTTCATAAGCCATTTGCGATATGCGTGATAAGCAAACGAAAAAGAAGTCTGCCTGGCTCTTTTCTCGATACGTGTTGCCACACCGAACAATACTCCGGCGCCTAGAAAATACAAACAAATCCGAAAAAGAGACGGTATAATGCGACGTAGCATTAGATGCGGTGCGGAGTGGTTGCAACACAGCGGCATCTACGGGAACGAGTGCTGCTCCCTTGTTCGGGGGACCTTCCTTCGATGGGAAACGAATCTCCTTCAGCTCCTCGAACGCAGAAAAGTCTCGGGGTGAAAAAAAAGGGGGAATGCTTCACGGTAATTATATTCTGGAGAGCCCCTCAAATCCAGCCCGGAGTAAATCTGACTCACTGGGGAGACGCCCCAGGAAACAAGACAGCTTTCCTATACGTACCATCTCATTCACAGAGATCCCGCAGCGTTGAGAGAAGAATAGTAATGGAGCACGTGGTGGAAAACGCCCTTCTTCTTACCACGCTATGCAAGCTTACGGTCATACAACGTACGGTAATGACATCTCCGAATTGAATCAATCCCCGAGAAAAAGGGGCAGGGGTTGAGTGGGAGAGAATGGGAGGGAAAATTAGACGAAAGGGTTGTTCCTCAGCCATTCTTATGGTGGGCTGTTCTGCTGCCTTTTCTTCAACTAAGCACTCCACAGCCAGAACACCGCGGGAACTCGCTCGTGTTTAGGTGCGCGTTCCTTCACAAGAAACGAAGACCGCGATCTTGGTTGTTTACGAGCCCGTGGTCTACGCCCACCCACACAAGCCCACACATGTTATTCTATAGAGTTCTAGAATGTTCTGTCTCGTGCATCGCTCCAATTCCTTAATCTCTGCAGCTTTTCAAGATACTTTATATACTTTATTTCTGCTCTTCGAGGCTCGATTCGCAATTTCTAAGCCTATCACGGTGACGTGTGGCTGGGCCATTAAAAGAAGGGCGGCGACGACCCGATTACTTCCTCCCAAGACGAACGCGCCATTTGGAATGTCAGAGATCAGGAAAGGCTGTATGCCTAATATCCTGGTGGACGCCATTTTGGACCTGGAGAGGATCTGCGTGATGAAAAAACGGGAGCTTCAAATGCCATGTTAGTGGGCCGCTTTCGGGTAGCGTCCTCAACTGGCACGGCGTTATTGGGAGTCCGCGACTGAAGAACTGTGTAATGGCTAGCGATTGCATGAACTGTGCTTCAGTGGTTGTTTGTAGAGTTCAAGTGTGATATCTTAACAACTTTTCGAGCATTTTTTGGAAGCACTTAGCAATGTTGTGCGGAAACATGGAAAAGTTTTAGTTTGACCAATTTCAGGATTCCAGACAACATGAGAACTGCTTCGTTAAAAGATATCTGCGTGCGATGATCATCATAACTCTAGGTTTTCATTTTGTTGACTTGCCTTGTGATATAACTGCTGGGGCTAGAAATCTACAATGTTTAGTTAAAAGAAGATAGAAAAAGCTGGAAGTTATAAACGAAGACCTAAAGAAGCAGCCTTTTTTTATGTGTTGGACGATCTCTATGACATAAGCGGTGATCGTGCAGATTCAAAAAAAAAGAAGAAAAGGAAAAGAAGAACACATGTGGACGAAAGTCAGTCATCGTCTTCTTCTTTTAAATAATTCATAGCTACATGAGTTACAAATAACTGTCGTAAGTACACCTACCTAATTTTAAAAAAAAATTCCACTTACAGCTGATGACATAATTGATGTGAAAGATCATTTTCGAAGATTTCATTTTTATCAAGCTTGTGTATATTGTGTAACATGTAACATTAAAATAACTTTCACTCAGGTTATGCCCTTCAATAAGTGCATGACTATAATCTAGATCATTCCTTCTCCGTCTCTCTATGTTTTCGCTATTCTTCCTTTTCTTTTACCTCAATTTCTCGCTTCTCTCTCTCTCTCTTTGTTGCGGCACTCTTTCTTTCGCTGTCTATCTTCATGCCAGATAAATAGATGCACGTGTTCTGTGAGCTAAATCGGCATAACTAACTCGTGCGTCAATTCACTCAGACTCAGTTCGAGCTGTGAGTCCTCTTGCGGAAAACATTGATGAGTGTGAATTCGAGTGAGCCCTCAGGGCGTGGTATGCTTTGCTAGTGATCTGAGTGAGCCATAAATTTTTTGCCGACCTATGTCCGTGAGCTGAAGCATGAGTTGAAAAAATATCACCAAGATGAAGTAGAGAAGAAAAAACGGCAGATGCAGGTTATTGATGAAGATAGCTCTTGCATTCAATACTCAAACCATGTCCGGCTTAAACTGGTGTGCTGTGAAAGCTCCTGTAAAGCAGTGTCCGCTGTATTGTATTAGGCTTTGAAGAAATGCAATATTTTGACTTTTGAACGTGTGCTTAATCTGGAATTTCGTCTCAGCGGGTTTCATTTTTGTCAAATAAAAGTAAATGCGTAATTTTTTATAAGAACACCAGTTCATGTCTGAAGACAACGGCAGAACGAATCAGATACGTGCATTAAATTGGACGCATTTCCACCATTTTGTTATCTATAGCTGCCCACTTTTTGAGGCATACGTTCGAAGGCAATTAATAGAGCTTGCTTTCACAGCTGATGCAAACATCCACAAACTTTTGTTTAAAATGAAGAAAGCAAGCTCAAAGCGTTTAGATTATGAAGATGATCAAAGCTTTATTTTTACCAAAAATAAGGGGGGGGGGGGGGGACAAGCCCAGAGGTTGGGTACCCTGCTTAGGGAAGGTCAATGGGAATCCCTTGGTAAACTGCAGCCTCCTATGGCATGGAAGTGCTCAATGTACACTGACGCTTCGCACACAGAAGATACGTGGGAGTTGCTTCTGCATAGACATCCAGAGGTAATGGGGGGAAAACAAGCTGGCGTTTCGTGTTCTCCTCTTAGTAAAGCCAATTGTGCCGAGCCGCATGGTAAACATGCGCGTGTTTGACAGCAGTTATATAGAATACAATCTGCAGGAAAGCGAAGTAATATCCTTAGTGTTAGGTGCTCGGAGAGCAACACACGATGTCTTATAGCAGTAGCATGCCCCTGTGCTACAGCCCTGCTGTATCAACTTCGTAAAGTTCAGAGCAAGCGGTGCGTCGCTTCACTGCCAACTAGAGCGAGAACCACATTAAACACGTCGTTCTTCCTTTGTACCCCCATTGTGATCCTTTTCTGTGTCACAGGCTGAATTAAATGATCACCAGTGAGTTATCAGCCCATGATGAGGGACGTCTTCATTCCTCTCTGCCTTTCTTTTTTAGGCTTGTGCCATACCTCACTTGCAACCTTTTTTTTGTAATTAGCAACAACGTTTGCCAGCATCGCGCGTCCGCCCAACTGTCGATGGCATTTGACGTGGTTTCCAACAATTACATGCAAAGGGCTAGTTACGCGTTTTTACACTGGCGTATCTTCGGCGTCATCCTGCATTTATGTTATCCATGTCGCAAGAGAAAGACATCCTTTCATACAAAAATGATTGTATCACCATTAGTTCCACTCAATGTATTGCAAAAATAAATACATAAAGCAACAGGTTTACAAGTGCGTTAAAAAATGACGAGGAATGGGTCCGATGAGGGAACCACTTAATGATACGTCTGTTGTCAAGGCGTTGATCTAGGCTACTTGGTCAGATTGATAAGAAAACTGGAACTTCAACAACACTAAATGACAACTACTTCAGCCTATTTTCGACTTGGCACCCGTCTCTAATATTAGGCGTTATTGAAGTTTCCAATGAGGCCTCGTATAGCCTTCACTGTCCTGCACAGCTTTTCGTGACATGGAGTGTTGCTATTCTTGTTCTTGGTCAGTAAAAGGACCAATCTATAGTGGCACTGTCATAGCTCCACCAGTGCTGAATCCTAATAAGAAGTTAATAAAAAGTCTCAGCTTTGCCGTAAAGGTGAAGTAATAAACGCGATAGCAATATATTCCGCATTTCTCATGCACAAATGACGCACGAAACGTGCTCACAGGTACAGGTGAACGCAAATAAACGTCTCAGTTGTTACTTCGCTATGCCTGAAAAGCGCACCCTTTTCGCAAACAATGGCTGTGCAACAATTGCAGTGACCTTTGTACGCCCCGTAACCACAACAGAATCGTGTCAGAACAAGCCCAAAGCCAGCCAAAACGAATGATCATCCCCACTGGAAAATAAGGGCGCGCGAGACATTGTCCGCTACCCTCCTCTCCACGGGCCAAACGCGTAAGAGATGAGAGTTGCCGTGCGCTCGTTGCGCCATCTTGCTGATAATGCTGAAAACGCAATAGTTCCCCCTTCCCCCTCGAGATGTCCGCCAACAGCGGTATGTGATAGATATAAATAGCTTACTGTTTCAACGTTGAAGGAGGGACCTCTCGGTGGCTCAGTGGTTAACACCTCGCATTCGCGGCGCGGAGGTTACAGGCTCAATTTCGTGCACCGCAGTCTTCCAGATTGTTTTCTTACTTGCTTTTTCATATATATAGATACGTATACATATACGGTGCTTGACATCGACGCCGACGCCGCCAGCAAAATCCAGCCGAAAGTCTCCAAATAATTGCTATCGCAATAAAAGGGCTGCCTCGGACTTCAGCGAATCAGTCGCCCATCATCAATAAGAATATGGCGTCACATCGCGGTCGATGCGCATGGCACCAAAACTACTCGCGTAAGCACGCACAGACACACACACGCACACACACACATATAGTGGAGTAGCGTGAACGCTCGTAAACAGCGGACGTTCGTACCATACCATCGGAGACCATCAGGCTAAAATTACACTAGCACGAAGCCAAGATTTGTACAGTTTGGCTAAATGCTCTGCTGTGAAGGCAATGCCCTAGAACGCCCGTTAGAGCAGCACTTCGCAAAACAAACCTTACGCATGATAGTCCTGTTCTAAAAGCCCCTCCTTATTTGTCTCCTCTTTTTTATATAACATGAGGGTGTAACTGCCGTCATTTATTTATTACGCGCCCCCTTGCACTATCTACACAAGGGTATGCGCTTGCGTGAGAAACGACAGCTGCAAAAAAAAAAGTACGCAAAGCTTCACACACTGCCTGAAAATAACCAAGGCATAACTTGTTTGTCATGCAATATACTTCAATTAGGCACCCCATGTTTTAGTTATGCAATATTAGGTTACATTCTACACGCTTAGGAGACAAATGTAGAGCCCCCAATATTGAGCTAGAGTAGGCCATTTAACAGGGGTTCTTGACAAGAAGGGCGCATGTGCGAACATCCTTTAATACATAAGACATGAGCCCTTGAATGCATGATACTCATGATTCTCTTGAATGTTTGTTTTTATAAACAGCTCGCGTCAGTCCAGTGCATTGTCAGATAATGCGTAAATAAGAGTGAATCAATGGCTCGAAGTGTAAATGGAAATTTGTATAAATCAAATCTTCTTTCAAGTCTACTCATGTCGAGCTGGGCCACTGCCCTGCTTTAGTCCTTTTTCTGTGCCCCTCTTACGTTTCACAGCTTAGCCTTTCATGTTCCTGGTATGTTGCTGTAATGAGCAAAATATGACTGTTTACGTCAATATGTTTGAATAACTCTGCACATAGTCTTTCAATAAGTATTCCTCTAGAATTTGTTATATCTCAAAACCTACAGGGTTCTCTTGCAGTAACATAATTCTAGATATTATCAGTGTCATAACAGAAGCACATCACACGAAGAAGACAGGATGCGTACTGAATTAAAACTAGTTTTTTGAACGCAGGCAGTGCCAAGAACAGCACAGGAGCGATAAAGAGAGGTGACAAAGAACTAAAGCTCCTTCTTTATTATTGTGTCCACTCATCACGCAAGGAAATGCGTATCCTCGAAGGTGATTGGTTACGGTTCGCATGGGTAGAGAGAGAGAAAAAAGGTTATTGCCCCTGCACCATTATTCACAAATGTTGTCAGTGTTCAACACGACAAGGTAAAGTTTAGCAGGCGGCTTGTCTTCTTATGATCACGTCCAGTTTTCTGGCCCTGCAATTGTGATAAATCCAAGCTATCTATAGGACAGCTTTACGTTTTGACGTAGAAACTCTTTCCCGTTAAAATTGGCATAGCCACTGACCCCATAATCACGCGTCAACACGAACAGCAGGCGAATAAAAAATGTCCTTTCCCTCTCACTCGATCGTGAGTGCCACTTTTCGCGCAACTACGAGTAGTGCTGTGTGTGACGCTGGTTTTTTTAGAGGGCCCGGGGTGCTACATCAGCGCAATGGAAGCCGCATCTCCTTCACCGCTGTCACCATGACAAATCACGGGTCTGCCACGCCGTCGCTCCGCCACGCGTAACGTGCACACCTGCGGTATACTGAGTCGAGTCCGCTCCTTCCGGTTGACGACTGCCACGACGAAGTGTGAACAAAAACCCCTAGTCATTATTCTTCAAGCAGGAATTGGATTGGATAAACTTTTATTTGGTCCTTCAAAACGCAGATCACTGTGTTGCGGGCAGCTCCCACTTGGGTACTGAGATGCCGATGGAGTGGCGTTGTATTGAATGCTTAAAATGCCCTACTGGTGGGATAGTTTGGTCATTATAGCGTATGACAGCACAGCGGGTTGAATGGATCACATGATACAAAATGACGTACAGAAGCTTTGAGTTTCAGCTGATGCTTAGCAGTGTTCGAGTGGAACAAAAAAATTCGTGCAGAAATATTCGATAGAAATAGCTCGGGTAACTGCCTTTCTTATAGTGAAATGTGGGCTGACGGGAGTAAGTGAGGGGGAGGAGAAATAGTAGACTGTACGTATTTGTGTAAGCAAAACTACATAACAAGATCAGTGTAATATTCTCTGACATGACAGATATCTTCAACATAAACACGGGCCAACAAAAAAAAATTGTCAGTAGCAGACCACCAGTTGCTTACATTCAATGCATTACTGATTAGGAGTCTAGAAAATGCTTCACATTTTCATGAAGTCTTACACTAGAGAACCTATAGGTTCGAAGTTTTTGAAGCTTAGACGTTCTAAATAGGGTAGCTATATGCACCTTAATTCATGGCACTGCCGAAACATCAACATGTTGTGGGAAATGTGGGGCATTTTTCGAAATTTTTGTATCTCTCAGTTTACACATTCTAGTGAGTTGCAGAACGAGTTCTCATTTAAAATATTACCATCGAGTATAGCATCGAATTTCATCGATAAGCTCATCTCTTGGGTAACGTACATGACCAAACTTAACAAATATTACTTCCTGGCCTATTATATGTCACTACAACTTTTGGTACGAGGTGACAGAGCGGCCGCGTTTCCGACGTGGCAAGTGTGGTCAGTTTTGTTTGTGATTAATATCGCACAATTCGACTGTGAATATCTCAAACTACATACTTCTCTCATTTCTTCATAAAATGGGCATGCCGTAAACTGTGATCACCTGCATCATTTTCATTGGAATAGGGACCGTGATTTGAATAATGGAAAAGTCAATTAGAGACCTTTTGTTAATCGTCTGCACCAACTTCGCTTTAGCTGAGGCAACGTATACTTGCACGTCGACGTAGAGCTCATGTGCGAAGGCGACAGGAGCCTCACTGTCGTAGCACTTTTTAAGAAAAGTGCTTAAAGAAGTGTCTTCAAGTACAAAGTGCACCCGTTCTCGAGACTCATTGAGCTTCCCGCTTGCCCTGGATCTCCTCAGCGAAGAAAAGCTGGAGGACGCCAAAGTAGCGGGCGCAATCAAGTTTGGTCCGAAAAGAGACATTTTGACACTGTCTTTGAAGTCTAAACGAAGAAAAACTGGGATGAAAAAAGAAACTGCGCCTGTTGTTGAGCTTATCAAATCTACGTTTCTTCTCAAGTTTCAAGCTTTCCGAGAAGCAGAAAACTGCTGCGGCTGAGCCCAATGTCAAAGTTACATGACACGCAAGAGCGCAGACGTACTTGAAAAAGAAAGAAGCAAAAAGATACAAAAATAATAAAAAAAGCACAAGTGGATTGGAAGTCATCCTGCAGGCGGCAAAGGCTCGCCCGGTCACATTGGTCTTGTGCCCGTGATCGAACTATCCAACTCTCCTGATCCCTACTTCAGCTAAAAGCATTGCCAAGTTCTGGCAGCTCTCTTTAATTTCGTTTTCTTTGCAGCAGCAAATCAGGGGAGGTCAGTGCTGCAAGGCTGGAAAATAGTAGTATCGAATAAAATAGAAAAGTGACTCGAAACGACTGTCTAAAAGCTTCTATCTTTGTCATTATTGATGGCAACTGCCTGAGATGAAGTTAAATAGGGAAAGGGTGGATGAAATGGAGAGAAAATTACAGGGAGAGAATCGATCAATGTACGGAAAGTTGAGGAATAGAAAGAGAAAGAAGGTTACGATTGCTTGCAAGAAAAAGCAGGGCAAACAACTGTCACTGGGAACTTCTCAGTGACAATGAGATGTGAACCACTGCAGATATACCCGGAACGAGATGCTTAAAGCATTTTACAATCAAGGGCAGCTTTGAAATGTAGACGACACCATCGGACACCGGATATGTGAGTAGGTGCGACTATAAAATGCTCTACATTTAAAATAGAGCAAATTTCATTGTTTATTAGACGGATTGAACCTTCTTCGTTGTCGATAAGTCTTTGGCTCAACCTCAGTGTGCTGCGTGTAACTGTAGCCAATCACCTTAGTCTAGGCTCTCTGATGTTAGATAGCTTGTTCGATGTTCAGCGTTTTCAAAACCAACGTCAAAAGTATTAATTTTGAAGCCCTAAACTAAGCAGGCGCAGATATGGGGCAAAATTCAATTTTCTTTGTGCCAAAACAAAGCCCGGCTGACCGCAGAATAACGAAGTATTCAATTACATGCTCATTTTTCTTGCCTGCCACGTAATATATATATATATATAAATATGTATATATCCTGATGAAGGCCAGACTCTAGGCCGAAACGTCGAAATAAACCACGTTGTGACCGCTCACGGAGAATCTACTGGACTCTATGCAACGCTACGGCCACTTAACCACCATTCCTGCCTAAATATATATATATATATATATATATATATATATATATATATATATATATATATATATATATATATATATATATATATATCGGACCCGATCAACGTAAAAATGGAGCCGGGGGAAGAAGAGACTGTACAGATACAGTTACCATAGTGTGCCTTATTTAGGGTGGCGAATAAGCGAAAGTACTGCATTGACATATTACAAAGGACCACTGTGAAGATGTACAGACAGAACATGGCGTTATGCTTAATCATGGATAGTTACATAATGCAATTTCCCGTACATGCACCACTGTTTGGCCTAACACATCTGTGCCGCTATACTTATGGGTGTAGAAAATATTACTAGAAATTCGATACGTAATATTCACCAAGTTTGAGTACATCGCCAGCACTTTTTTTTGTTGATCATATGATACTGTGGGACTATGATCGCCGTAAGAACACGGGGGCATCGTGGAGCTATAGTCATTAACATGGTACAGCGATTGAGCACCCGCATTAGCAAAAAACGTCTTACGCTAACAATTACCGTAAGCGAATATTTCAGTCGATAACGATGCGAGACTTGTCATTAGCGAAGCCAACTTCTGACAAAATGCAATCAAAAAGGAGTGGTTCTGTGAATGTGTCCCTAAAAATCTAGTAGTCATGAAGAAAAAAAGATAACCAACAAGTGAGGTAAATTAATATAAATCAGTTTGTATTTTGCTGCCTACCATCACAATCATTGATAATATTTAATGCTACATGAATGGTTAACCCGCACGAGGTTCACTGGTTCTACTCATAAAGTTTGGACGCGCGCCAGATAGTAAGAATATCTTCACTAATCGCCTATCTGGCGTTACCCCAGGCCTGCCTAATACCCCGGGGCATATAGCCTCTACTTTCTGTACTTAAAAACGTGTTCTTGTTGTTTATTTTCTTTCGTTATTAGGGGGGACAGAGACAAGATAAAGAGATCACCTATTTACGATTAGTGGGAGGTCACGTTATCCCTCACAAAGCCCTCGTGTTTATGTATAAAAAAGTGCGATGATGGTCATTGGAAAGCTCATTTATGGCTAATTTTCTAGAAAAAAGTGCCAAATTGTTTGCGCAACCAGTTTTGATATTTGCGGGAAATTATTCTTGGTGTCGGCTTACGTAATAACGTTAAGAGTCAACTGGCAAAGCAACGGCCGGGGCAGTGACGTCCTCTACTGCTACAACCTTGCTCAATGGCATGATAGAACGCAGCAGCTGTGATGCGACACTGGCAAACCTATCGAGGTCATCGCTTAACGCCGAGGAGTCTACGCCTTGGAAAGAAGCCAATTGACTCACGGCTCTGTGGGACACCGAAATAATGTTACTCGGAAGTTATTAATGCATGACGGTCGCCTCGTTAAAGCTATAGAGGTGGTCACTTTGCTGACCATTTTTCTCAGTGCATTGTTCGTTATCTTATTTTGACAGAGAATTGATGCGGCGTAAAGAAGCTGAGCGCTGACACTCGAAAAACTTGCTAGGAATTATCGACCAGGCAGAGTGATAAAATGATCAAGAGGGAAAGAAATCTGAAATGAAATAAATGAGTGGCCATGCACCATGAAAAGAAAAAAAAGGTGGATTTCAATTGATCGTCACTTGAACCTCACTTTTCAGGTAGGTTCAATTGGGTTTGATCCTCACTTCAACCGACACCTTTTTATATTTATTTTATTTCCATCTTTTTCGCTTTTTGACTCCCTGCTCATGTTGATATTTTTTTCAAAAACAACGACACCGTCGTACACCTCCGCCGACGCTGAAAATTGTTGAAACGAGCTCTTTAACGCGACATTGTTAAACTACACCGTAATTGGTGTTAAGTACATGCGAAGCATAACGAGGGAGGAAAGGTGAGCGAGGCGTAAGATGGAACTGTCCATCTAATTATTGCGCAATAATAAATTCTGAGACATATACTGAAGACGCCACCGAGCTTCGACAAACTAAAGCCCAACGCAACAGTAGTGTAAAACCAGGCTTTGGTCCTTTTACAATGAATGACTTGTTACAACATCATCTTCACTATTTTGTTAATTGTGCACTATGTTTTCGACTCGGAAATGGTATTTTCTTCAATGTGAAGCACATTGAATTGCACCAACAAGATGCGAGTTGAACGATATCCTAGCAACTTCGATCTTAATCGTTTTTGGGTACCGTTTCGTATTATTATTTTTTTCGTTGCAGAACTTTGTGATATGGAGTAGCCGAGGCAATGTGCACCTCAACCTCTCCACAGCAAAACAGTTAAAACAGAACAGAACAGAACAGAACAGATCTTAATCGTGTTTTTCTCAATTTTAGATGTGTCATTTACCCTGGAACACTTGAAGGATTACTGTGCTTGCTTTTTTTCTCGTTCTGTTCTCTCCCAGTAGCTGTTACTCTCCTCCTCTTGCTCACTTTTCTTTCCCTCGAGAGGTGTAATTCGAAGTGAAGCAGTGATATCTAAAGAAGATGTTTTGGATGGCCGCACAGCAGCTACTTGAAAAACGGTGTTGGTGGTCACCGACCTACCATTTTTCAAACTTGGCAGCGCTGTCTGAACAGTCCCCATACGCGCGCTGTGCTGGGGAAGGGAATCATCGAGCTAGCTTCTTTTTCTCTTTTCTCCATTGCTTCTGCCATTGCACTGCTTTTTCGGTCGGTCGATCTTTCAAGCTTTCACTGTGGAAACGCTGGCTACAGCAGACATCCCGATCCACCCTCGCCCTTTAATCCCCCCACTTCTCTTTTACCAGCCTTTTATGCATATCTACTTCTTTCTGCTTTCTGTGCGTTGCATGTTTCCAGGCTCAACAGATCTTGTGGCTGTCAACACTTCGTCGTTCGCCTTTCTTTGTTCCTTCTGTATCAGAGCATTGCCTTGTGTTCCATGCTCTCCCCCTCTCTCTTTCTCGATCTGTATTGTTTTTATTGCTGTTCAGCTCGCCAACGGGCCACATGTCACGATGTGCAAAATTTAGCCGTTTATTAAACGGTTATTAGCGATATAGACAGACTACTGTAGTGGACAAGATAGACCCACATAAAATCGAAGTACCTATTGGGAGACGAGAAAACCTTGAATGATATGGAAGAGGAATAGTTAAGCTCGAATAACTTGTATCTGTCGCTGTACTGTCTCAGAAAATAGAGAAGCCATATAAGAAAATTAAACGTGTATGTGATATAAACTGACGTGGTGAATGTACTGATGAAACAAGTAAGCGTGGATATACATTACGGCTGCTCTCCTGGTATGTTATAGGGACTAACTTTACCTGTGAAAAAACCTTTGTGAGCACAATGCATTTTAGAGCAATTTTGTGCTTAGTTTTAAAACTTATTAGGACGGAGAGTAAAATAAAGAACAATAACTCATTAACGCCGCCTACATGTAAACATCCGAATGTACGAGGTTAGTGTATATTGCCTCAAAACTAGCCAAATTCTCATCTATTAATTTCCATTTCTTTCTAGTTCTTAGAACCAGGAGGTTCTGATGCGTGCATACATAACACCAAACCAGCGTTAGCAACCTCTTGAAAAACCATTGATAGCAGTTAGCTCTGACAGCGCGTCTTTTGTAGTAATAAAATATTGGAAGACGCTTGAGCTTTGCTTTCAAGAGTAGAACTCGATTGCGTAATACATAGGATTGTGCTCGCTTGGGCTTTCCAATCGCTAGCCTGCCTTCACCTCTTGGTCGACACTTGAATGGTGCCGCAAGGAAAGCCAAACTTCGATGCTTTCCGACTTCTCTGCACCTTGCCAACGAAAGCTAACTAATGCTAACACTTGCCTACTAGCCCTCAAAATACACTGCCAAGTCTGTATAGTCAGCTTCTGTACTCCCTTGAAACAGTCCATAAACAAGGTTATCCTTCTCTCTATTAAAAATATTCAATCACATCCACGCGGCGCAACAAAACTTGGCCACAAGGCGGAACGATACTTCGCCTAAAAGCGCGCTCCTGTGTTTTCGCTCATAACCAATACTACCGTCATCGCCATTCTCGCGAAACGAGTTCTTTAACGTTATCACGCAAAAAGACGAAAAAAAATAATTATGAGAGCAAAGCATACAAAGTGACAGAGACTGGAGGAAGAACCTGGTGCTGACGGCTGACGTCTTTGGAGCATCGCTTTTGATCCCATAAGTAAGGACATTAGTCGTCACATCCACAAAAAAGAAGGAGCTTACGGTGCATGTGTGTGTGTTTGAGAGTGATGCGTGTTCGGGAGAGCACAATTGCATCCCCATTCCTTCTCTTGCCATTCTCTGGTCTATGGTGCCGGGAACCATCAGTGTTTTGAAAAATCGGACCTGAACCTTTTTTGAGGAGCGAAGAACACGTGTATCTTTTGCTGACTCAACACCCGCATTTAAGTATTTTTTACACAGCACTTAAGGAGTACATTTTAAACAAAACATGAAAAAAGTAGAAAAAAGAACAAATGACAAATGAACTTTCAACAAATCAAACAAAGCAATAAGACGAAGTATGGTGACGGAAAAACTAAGTTTGGCATGCCATAAAAAATGAACAAGCAATCCCATTCATGCCCTCGAATGGTGGAGTGCCATCAAGTGCGAGAAGCTGCGCATGGGGAACAGTACTGCGACACGCTAGTATCCGCACCTCTTCTAGCAGAATTCACTAAAGTGCCGCGTACACAGATAAGTGCTTGCCAACGAACGTGTTGCGCGTACGCCGACACTTTCTGTGTTTTCTTTTCTTTTTTATCCAATTGCTTGGGTGTTTCGTTTGAGCGCTCTCCGAAACTCTCCTGCTATGATCTGCCACCGGTTATTTTGGTAACCTCACTTGTGTTTGCTCTTTCTCGAACGCACTTCTTCTAAGATGCTTGTGCGTACTTGCGTACAACTCGTTCAAAGAGCATGGTTCTTAACGTTGTCGAATGAGTGGTTCTTAATGTTATCGCCCCAGTGTTCCCTGCATTCTCGTTCGTTGAATTTTCGTTCTTGAAGTTGCGTTAAATGTTTCAAGCGGCGCCACGCAGACCACTGGAGCATGAGGCCAAATATTACTAACGGATGTGGAGCGTGAGTGGAGAATATAAAACGTTAGGACGTGATAAAATAAAAGAATAACAACACGAATAACACTGAATAACAAAACACTTTATACACATCGCAGCTGTATATACTGCCGCACTTACCCGGCTACGGATGTACCGGGAGAAAGTTAGTTCGCACTGACTTCGTTTAGGACTATAGGAATTTATGCGCACGCCACATCTATGCATACGCTATGCGGCATTTCGCCTGGATTGCTTCTTCTCGCTGTATACTCACTAGCCTTGGCCACTGGTTTGGCCTGTTCATTCATAGCCAGGACGCGAGCGAGATAAGCCAAAATATTCGAGCCCTATGAAGACAGAACAAAGGAAACAATGACGCTATAGTGCTCTGCATGACAATAAAGTGGATAGTCTTCTAGCATCCTCCAACCGCGAATGTTATGTGTGATTGTGTGTCATGCTAGTTTTTGTTTTTTAGTCTTGTGAGCATTTCCGTTTAATATTCTATTTTGCCTTCAGCATTATGCGGCAAGATGCTACGTAGTTTGGCTTTAGGAGCAATGTATATATTGAGCTCCAAGGAATAATACGTCCACTCTAGGTGGTACTCTTTTTACTCCTCACAGTTGAACAGGAAAAATGGAATCTCCGTGTAAGCAGTTTAGGCTCACCAAGCCCAAAGTCGTTTGCGAGAGCTACGGGCTGGGCCGGCAAATGCCGGCTTCACTGGGCATTGTGCTCTCATGATTATTCCTATTTGCTAGATATTCCGCTGTTTCGCTTCTTCTCGGTTGGTAGTCGGCCTTATCTTTGTTTTTCAGCTTTCATTTTCACTTTCGGTCGTACTTCTTGTGACTAGTTTTAAGGTGTACATGTCTACAATCTTTTGAACGCGCGATTTTTCACTTGCAAGCTCAAAAAAGAGAAAAAAAAACGTAGCTCAAAGACCAATGCTTGAAAGCCAAGTACGTCCATCAGCAGGCGTGACTAGCGGCAAAACGTTCAGTTGTGTATTGCACGGTGCCAGTGTGCCACGGATGCGCTTCGACTAAAATATGTATACAGTCAACGCTGCATGGTTTATTATCATGTTACAATTCCCCAACTTGGCCACCATGGTCCTTAAAGAACCCAAGCTTCATGAATTAGGCTCTGCTTGCACGCATTTCTTTTTTATTTATTATTTATTGTACAGTATACAATAAGCTAAAAACCCTTGATAGGCTCATTTAGCGTTAATGTGTAGTAATACGAACAAGAGTTGTCTTTAACTGCTATGTTCTGCCAGTGTTTTTGATCGGTATCGTTGTCCATCTTGACGTTCAAGCCTATTATTTTTTGCACCTGTGGTGGGCAGCAAAATTGGACGCCTCTTCTGTTTGACCTCCCTATTATACCTTTTCTTTCATCTCTCATATTGTTTGGGAATAGTACAATAGTTAACAGTTGCTTAAACGTATTCTGCTAAGGACTATTGACAATACAGGAAGTTGCAGAAAGTTTCTATTGAAACTACACGGCAGTGTTATGCACAGGAAGTGTAGTTGTGTGCGTGAGGTACTTGAATGTAAAATATCCGCCATGGTCGTCCAGTAATTAGCATTCTCGACCTCCAGTACGGCGTTTCTTATATTCATATTGTTGTTTCGGCACGTACAACTCTATCTGTCAATGCACTGTACGTGATGATAAGAGCAGACAAAGCAGTCATACAAAAACAGCACAGATGTAGTCTAATCTATTGCACTAACAGCGTGACTTGGTGGCCCCGTCACAGTTTGTCGCCAAAACCGGCCCAGATTGCTGAGACAGTGAAGGGTGAAGGAGGGCACCGGCTGTTTCATGTCGGATAAGTGGCGACTGCTGCCTCGCGGACACTTACACAAAGATAAAAAACAAACAGGCCGTGTAGGACGAGGAGGCAGGCGTAATGCGTCTTTCATCCTTCAAGTTCGATATTGCTTGGCTTGCACGCTTCTTGAGACACCACTCCGGGACTGAAAAAGCAAGGTGTCATTCTTTGCTCAGCTTGACTTCTCTGGAGGTAAGCTTCCTCCTTGCTTCATTCTTATTTGTTCTTCGCACTTGTGCGACACCGAAAAACCTGTCAACTTTGTCACACAACAACATCGAAAAAATGCTGAATGCTTTGGCTTGAATCTCTCCTGTTTGATGTTGAAGCAGTACTACTACTACCACTTACGCAAGGTGAAAATGATGTGAAAATGAAATATCGTAATAGAATAGTTACATTATCTATGCAAGTTCGTAATGCTCAAATGTTCTCTCTCTTTTTTTTCCTGAACATTCTTTCTGGAGAACCGCTATGTCCGCTATTGTGTTATAATTGTGTGATCTAATTCAGTCCTTCAATAATACTCAAATGTTTAGAAGAAATGCTGAAACATACATGCACATATGTGTGTATTTAGAATATATATATATATATATATATATATATATATATATATATATATATATATATATATATATATATATTTATATATATATATATATATATATATATTTATATATATATATATATATATATATATATATATATATATATATATATATATATATATAACGTAAGATGGTAGCGATGGTTAGGAGTTATAAGTAGAAGCCGAAAAGAAAGAATTGAGAATAGGAATAAACATGAGTATGAGCCAGGCCACGTCGCCCATTCATCATAGCGCCACACGAGTCGACAGGATGGAGACCTGCCTGCCCCTTCATCAGTCGCTCATCATCTACGCAGTTCTCTGCATGACACCCTGAGCATACATGGACTATACCGTGCAAGCGCCTAGCATTACGCATCGACCAGCATCATGTCAGAAGCATCTACTGACCTTCCTATCGCCAAGTACACCGGGGCAGCGGACTATGGACCCGTACAAGACTGGTTTGACCTGTTCGAGCTACACGCTACCGCTGCATCTTGGTCGGAACTTGAGATGATCATCAACTTCACTGACTACATCTCAGGTGAGGCATTCAAATTTTACCTCACCCACATCTTCGAGAACGATGAGTCTTGGAAAAAGATCAAAGAAGAAATGATCACCCGTTTCAAAGAATACGATGAAGATCTGCCCATAGCTCATCAGCGGAAGGCTTTTCAACTCATCCATCACCGTTACGCGGAGTCTTCCCGCAGTAAGCCTATTTTCCAAACGAGACCTCAGAGAAAATATACCACCATTGCATCATCATATGACTCTTCCGAAAAAAACGTCACGCATTCGGACACGGACTGGCAACTTGCACGTCGCAACAGACAAGGTAAAGCCTCCGTATACCGAAAGGAATCTAGACCATTTCGCCAAAAGACTAAACCTAAAGCCGGCTTTCCCAAGAGTAATGAAATCGGCATTTTCAACGAGTTCACTCCACCACAAAACTTCAGATGTTACTGAACCACCCGAATCCCATGATGCTTCGTGTCACACACAAGGCCCAAATGGTTTCGAACGTGTGACGGCATTTACGCGTGACGAGTTCATGAATCCACATGATACCAGCCCACACACTGATGTTCAAGACCAGATTCTTTCAAAAGACGTTCTCAGCTAAATTACGCAGTAAAAAGAAAAACAAACGTCATCAGAAGCACCTCAAGCCATGTCTGCTGTGCTCTCATCTTCAAGTGATAACACACACGTGAGTCGAAGCACTACAGCAGTTTCGAATCCACCAAAGCCGGCGCATTGTGGACTTACAGAAACATTTACAATGAATGATGACACACAACCATCTGGGAAGCTTTCTCATCAGTGTGGCACACTGATTTTATCTCAAGAAAAGCCCTGCAGTACAGTATCGACCACCGACTATCTACTGAACACATCACCATGCAAAGAAAAGCAGACTCATGTTCCGAGAGATTCCCATCTGACCAACTTTCGCAACAAAACAAGCAATTTCAACAAAGGCAACTCCACGAACCCCAGGAACTACAACGGCTACTCGAACAAAAACAACGATCAAGTGAAACCTCCTCATAAGTACACTTGTGGTTTAAAGGTCATAAGATACAACAGCAATTAAAGAAGCAAAGAGAAAGTCAATGCCTAAGCCATCATCGCAGAAAGCAACGTTCTGCACCACTTCTCAAGGCCGTGTCTGCGACCCAACAAACTGAGAGAACGCCTCAGAAAGTTACGAAAGGCATGAAGTTACCACGTATACAACGAAAAAAAAAGACTTCCTCCCATCAGCCTTGGCTCTCACGCACGCCGACGTAAACATCCGTCAATCCATTGCTACACAGATTTCAAGCCTTGTTCGTTCCTCACAAGACCTCAAGTCGCGTCATCATCAGTGCAGATGTGCAAGGTGGGGTTATGCCATCCAGGACGCAACAGCCAGCCTCGTCCACCCGAGTTCTCTTTGATATGGCCGGACTGCTTCCCTCTGCTGTAGATTTTTTTTGCGAGTTAAGGAACTCCTTTCTGAAATGGAACTGTAGTGCATTTTGACATTTTTAGCTCGCTTTAACACCCGTTTTTGTTGTTTTGTTAGGTGTCTGACGCGACTTCTTCAGGGGGGAGGGGGAATCCTGTAACGTAAGAAAGTAGCGATGGTTAGGAGTTAGAAGTAGAAGCCGAGAAGGAAGAAGTGAGAATAGGAATAAACATGGGTATGAGCCAGGCCACGTCGCCCATTCATCATTGCGCCACATATATAGATATATATATTTGTGCGTTTGTGTGAGTGAATAGATTTGTTGATGTATTTGCATGTATATATGGGTGTGTATATACATATGTACGTATATATATATATTTATATATCTACATATATATATATAAGTATATATATATATATATATATATATATATATATATATATATATATATATATATATATATATATATATATATATATATATATATATATGAGATATAACAGACAGTAATGCCAAGGAATGCACAGGGGAAGTTATTAACATTAATGGAATGTAAATAATAAGAAAGAAAAGTGGATGAAAAAATTATATATATATATTTATAATTATATATATATATATATTATATTATAATATATATATTATAATATATTATAATTATATATATATATATATATATATATATATATATATATATATAAACGCATTCGCAAGATTTTCATTCATCCTTTTCTTTTTAACATACTTTCGCCCACATGCGGCAACTGTTTCAAATAGTATTTTTTTTTGTTCTAGGCTTCATCTAGTGTAGAGTTTTGCTGTCAAGCTGATGGCTGGTTTTATGAACATGCATACTTCGTGCAATATTTTTTTTTCGACTGTGTATTCAATCTTCTCTTCAATTGTAAATGTCTATTTAGCACTACCACTGCTACGCCCAGCGCGAGTGGGACCTCGTCAGGAGGCAAACCACCTCCTTTTGTTCTGACCATGGCCAATGTAATTACATTGTCGAAAAAAAATGAAATGAAAGGCTTAGCAAATTTACAAACAGATAAGAATTTGCTTTTTTCATTGCGATAGCAATTGTATGAACACTTTAAGTGGATTTTGCCGTTGCCGTGACTGTTTCCGTCAGGTCCCGTTGTGTATATTGTCACGGGGTCGTGACGTGGCCAAAGACAGGAAACTTCGTGTTGGGATTTAACTGTTTATTTGGGCGAACCTGTGCCCGGTAAAGGGAAAGTCTAATTACAGCAGCAGTCTTGCACAGATAGCAGTCTCGGACTGATAGCGGCGAACGCAGCGTCGGCCTTCGATCAACAACTGACAAGCGGCGAAGCGCGTCGGCATTTATACCCTTGCCGTCGAATGTTCTAGCGTTATCGCTGGCGGTCGCGTAGGTACCAGAACAATCTGTACCGTTCGCACAGTGGGCGTGATCTTATCGAAATGATCTACTACAGTCCGGAACCTTCTCGAAACCTGCAGGCGCGGTTTGCGCCGAGAATCGTGTGGTGTTTCGGAACGATAACAAAAACTTGTGAAATGGAACGTGGCATTGCCCCCCTCTGAAAAAAGGCATCGTCCCGATGCTTTAACTAAAGATGAAGGTACAATAATAATGCAAGAAAGTACAATGAATAAATTACAATACAACAATAAAAAAACACTGTTTCAGTTTGTTAACGTGCATGAAACGGCTTGAGGCGCGCGACATGGACGACTTCAGGTCGCGATCGGCGTCGATGAGAGTTCGTGATGCCGTCGGGGACAACCTCGTAATCAAGTGGGCCGAGACGTCGAACCACCTTGTACGGTCCGAAGTACCGTCGCAGAAGCTTTTCACTTAGTCCACGTCGGCGTATCGGCGTCCACACCCAAACACGTTCACCGGGCTGGTATTCCACGAAGCGTCGTCGAAGGTTGTAACGGTGGCTGTCGGTCGTCTGTTGATTCTTGATACGGAGACGCGCAAGTTGTCGGGCTTCTTCGGCGCGTTGAAGGTACTCGCTCACATCGAGGTTTTCTTCGTCGGTGACGTTGGGTAACATGGCATCGAGCGTCGTTGCCGGGCTCCTTCCGTAGCCCAATTTGTATGGAGATATCTGCGTCGTCTCCTGCACCGCCGTGTTGTATGCAAAGGTCACATAAGGAAGAATGGCGTCCCATGTCTTGTGTTCGACATCGACGTACATTGACAGCATGTCGGCGATCGTCTTGTTAAGCCGCTCGGTGAGGCCGTTGGTCTGTGGGTGGTACGCTGTCGTCCGGCGGTGGTTTGTTTGGCTGTATGCCAAGATCGCTTGAGTTAAGTCGGCAGTGAATGCCGTTCCTCTGTCGGTGATAAGGACCTCCGGGGCGCCGTGACGTAGGACGATATTTTCGACGAAGAACTTAGCTACCTCGGATGCACTGCCTTTTGGCAGGGCTTTTGTCTCGGCGTAGCGGGTGAGGTAGTAGGTAGCTATCACGATCCACTTGTTTCCGAAATCCGACGTCGGGAACGGCCCCAGTAGGTCCATACCAATCTGCTGGAAAGGTCGGCAAGGTGGATCAATTGGCTGCAGAACTCCCGCTGGCCTTGTCGGCGGTGTCTTGCGTCGCTGACAGTCCCGGCATGTCCTCACATAACGAGTGACGTCGGTGGTAAGACGTGGCCAGTAGTACCTTTCTTGTATCCTCGCGAGCGTGCGGGAAACACCGAGGTGCCCTGCCATCGGATCGTCGTGCAGGGCCTGCAGGAGTTCTGGTCGCAGAGCTGAAGGCACCACAAGGAGGTACTTAGCTCGAAGCGGTGAAAAGTTTTTCTTTTGTAGAAGACCGTTTCGTAGAAAGAACGACGCAAGTGCGCGCTTGAATACCTTCGGGACTTCGGCGGTCCTGCCTTCGAGGTATTCTATTAGGGCTTTAAGTTCCGGGTCGGCCCGCTGTCGTTCAGCGAAGTCGTCGGTAGTTATCGTTCCCAAGAAGTAGTCGTCATCCGAGTCGTCGGGTAGCGGTTGGTCGACAGGCGCACGAGATAGACAGTCAGCGTCGGAGTGTTTTTTGCCGGACTTGTAAATGACAGTAATGTCATATTCTTGAAGTCTCAGGCTCCATCGTGCGAGGCGACCTGAAGGGTCCTTCAAGGTGGCTAGCCAACACAAGGCGTGGTGGTCGCTCACAACTTTGAAGGGCCTGCCGTAGAGGTGGGGGCGAAATTTCGACGTAGGCCAGATGATGGCGAGGCACTCCTTTTCTGTTGTGGAATAATTTGCTTCTGCTTTGGATAGCGATCAGCTGGCGTAACTAATAACCCTTTCAAGTCCGTCAGCCCTCTGCACAAGAACGGCGCCAAGACCTACGCTGCTTGCGTCAGTATGTATTTCTGTCTCGGCGAATTCGTCGAAATGGGCAAGTAACGGAGGCGTCTGGAGGCGATGTTTAAGCTCCTGGAAAGCGTGTTCCTGTGGCGTTTCCCACTTGAACTCCGAGTCGGCCTTGGTAAGGTTAGTGAGAGGATCGGCGATGCGGGCGACGTTTTTCACGAACCGCCTATAATAGGCGCACAGGCCCAGAAATCGGCGCACGGCCTTCTTGTCAGTGGGCAGCGGGAAGTCAGCGATGGCGGCTGTTTTCCGTGGATCGGGACGAACTCCAGACTTGCTGATAACGTGCCCCAGAGACAAGAGCTCCTCATACGCAAATCTGCACTTTTCTGGCTTCAGTGTGAGTCCGGACGTCTTGATGGCTTGAAGTACAGCTTCAAGGCGCCGAAGATGCTCGTCGAAACTCGAGGAAAACACGACGACGTCGTCCAAGTACACAAGGCAAGTCTGCCACTTCAATCCTGCCAGTACTGTATCCATAACGCGTTGAAAAGTTGCAGGCGCTGAGCAAAGGCCGAAGGGCATCACCTTAAACTCGAAGAGGCCGTCCGGTGTTATAAACGCCGTCTTCTCTCGGTCTCTTTCGTCGACTTCGATTTGCCAATAGCCAGTCTTGAGGTCCATTGACGAGAAGTACTTGGCGTTATGGAGCCGATCAAGTGCGTCGTCTATTCGTGGGAGAGGATACACGTCCTTTCTTGTGATTTTGTTCAGGCGGCGATAATCGACGCAGAAACGTAGGGTCCCATCCTTTTTCTTCACTAACACCACGGGGGATGCCCACGGACTCTTGGACGGCTGGATAATGTCATCTCGCAGCATTTCATCAACTTGTCTCTTCATTGCCTCACGTTCTCGCGTCGAAACCCTGTACGGACTCTGACGGAGTGGTCTGGCATTTTCTTCGGTTATGATTCGATGTTTCGTGATTGGGGTCTGCCGAATTTTCGATGACGACGAAAAGCAATCTTCGTATTGCAGGAGCAGGGCCTTGAGCTGTTCTTGCTTATCGTTCGGAAGTCTGGGATTGACGTCGAAAGCTATGGGAGGGGCTTGGTTCCTCTGAGCAGGTTCCGCAGAATCGGCGAGGGCGAAAGCACTGGTGGCTTCGACAATTTCTTCGATGTATGCGACCGTTGTTCCTTTGTTCACATGTTTGTACTCATTGCTGAAATTCGTGAGCATAACCGTTGCTTTGCCTCCCCGCAGCTCTGCAATTCCTCTTGCGACGCAAATATTTCGGGTGACCAACAGATGCTGACTGCCTTCAACGACGCCTTCCAAGTCAGGTGATTTAGGAGCGCCGACTGAAATATTGACGCTTGAGCGAGGCGGAATGGTGACTTGTTCTTCCAGCACATTCAAGGCATGGTGTCCTGACGGCGTGCGCGGCGGTAGTGCTTCTTCTGTGGATAACGTTATCGACCTTGTTTTTAGGTTGATGACAGCACCATGGAGGCATAAGAAGTCCATGCCAAGGATGACATCTCTCGAGCAACGCTGTAGGACTACGAAGTCTGTAGGATAAATACGGCCGTTAATGGTGACTCTCGCTGTGCAGATTCCTGCAGGCGTTACGAGATGACCTCCGGCTGTGCGGATTTCAGGGCCTTTCCAAGCTGTCCTAACTTTCTTTAACTTCGCGGCGAACGACCCACTGATGACAGAATAGTCGGCTCCAGTATCGACGAGAGCAGTCACACTGTGGCCGTCGATAAGAACGTCGAGGTCGCTAGTTCGCCGTCTCGCATTACAGTTAGGGCGTGGCGTCGGGTCACGGCTGCGTCGGCTTGTTCCGCTGCTTCCATGTTGCGTCGTCCGGCCACCTTCGGTAAGTGAGCTTTTGCCTTCAGGGCTTTGCCTGGTTGGTGTTGTGTTCAAAAAGCTCCGTCGCGTCGGCGTCGTCGTCGGAGGATCTTCGGTAGTTCGTCGCACAGCAACCGCACCTCCATCGGTTGCTGCCCTTAGTTTCCCGGATACGGGCTAGGAGACCGGCCCCGCGTTGGGCCAGAGTACTGCCGGGGGTGCGGTGACATGCGGCGGCTGGGCGACGGCGAACGGGAAGGACTTCGTGGTGTCCATTGAGTTCCTGCCAGGTAGTCGGCGATGTCACGTGGCCGATCTCCTGGCTGCGGACGCGGTGGATTGACGGCGAAGCCACGCAGTCCCATCTGTCGGTACTGGCAACGGCGGTATGTGTGCCCGGCCTCGCCGCAGTGGTAGCAGAGCGGGCGGTTGTCAGGTGCACGCCAAACGTCCGTTTTCCTCGGTGCACTGCGCTGGCCCGCTGGGGAACGGTAGGACGTCGGTTGGGGTGGTGGCGGCGGTGGCGTCTGGCGACGGAAGTGTGACGGGGCGGCGTTTTGGCGTGGACGGGGAGGAGCGTTGTGGCGCACTGCAGCGGCGTAGCTCATAGTTTCTGGCTCGGGCGGCGGTGTTTCGGGAATTCGAAGCGATTGCCGGACTTCTTCTCGCACAATGTCGGCGATCGAATCCACTTGAGGCTGCGCCGAAGGCAACAGTTTGCGCAGCTCTTCCCGCACGATCGCTCGGATCGTTTCACGCAGGTCGTCGGAGTCACTGGCTTGAGCAGCAGCGCATTCTGGAGTCAGGCGACGATTATACTGTCTGGTGCGCATGTCCAGCGTTTTTTCGATGGTGGTCGCCTCGGATACAAATTCTTGGACGGTGTTCGGTGGATTCCTCATTAGTCCCGCGAAGAGCTCCTGTTTGACCCCTCGCATGAGGAAACGAACTTTCTTTTCCTCAGGCATGTCTGGGTCAGCGTGACGGAATAGGCGGGTCATCTCCTCTGTGGAAATTCCAACCTTTTCATTTGGTAGCTGAACCCGGGTCTCGAGTAGAGCAGCGGCCCTCTCTTTGCGAGCGACGCTTGCGAACGTTTGCAGAAATGCGCCGCAGAAGACATCCCACGTTCGGAGCGTGGACTCCCGATTCTCTAGCCAGGTCCTTGCGGTGTCTTCCAGGTAGAAGTACACACGACGGAGCTTTTCTTCGTTGTCCCAGTGGTTGAGGGCGGCCACACGGTCGTATGTTTCTAGCCAGGTTTCCGGGTCTTCAAACGATGAGCCATGGAACGTTGGTGGTTCCCTGGGTTGATGAATGACGATCGCGGGCTGGGACGCTCCGGTTGTCATTGTCGCTGCAGTCGAGGTCATGGTCTTGGTCTTCCGCGCCTTGTCTTGTAGAAGGCCGTACTCCGGTGGGAGACCTTGCTGTCGGCGGCTCGTTCGCTGCTCTTGGTTGGCGTCGGTGTCTTCTCCGCGACGGGGGCTGGGTTCACGGCTTGACGGGGGCGTCCGGTACATGAACGAAGCAGCACCTCCACCAGATGTCACGGGGTCGTGACGTGGCCAAAGACAGGAAACTTCGTGTTGGGATTTAACCGTTTATTTGGGCGAACCTGTGCCCGGTAAAGGGAAAGTCTAATTACAGCAGCAGTCTTGCACAGATAGCAGTCTCGGACTGATACAAAGAGAAGTTTATTAACTTCAAACTCAAAAAAACTCTTTACATCATTTATTCATACAGTGCTCGTTTAGGCACCCCTCTTGTGCACTACGGGGCATACAAACTCCATTATACTGATAGCGGCGAACGCAGCGTCGGCCTTCGATCAACAACTGACAAGCGGCGAAGCGCGTCGGCATTTATACCCTTGCCGTCGAATGTTCTAGCGTTACCGCTGGCGGTCGCGTAGGTTCCAGAACAATCTGTACCGTTCGCACAGTGGGCGTGATCTTATCGAAATGATCTACTACAGTCCGGAACCTTCTCGAAACCTGCAGGCGCGGTTTGCGCTGAGAATCGTGTGGTGTTTCGGAACGATAACAAAAACTTGTGAAATGGAACGTGGCAATATTGATATATGTTTCTAGAAAAAGGCACCCCAAAAATTATTCACAAGACAAAAAGTTTACAGCATATCCACAGAGTCAATGATGATGAGTGTGGTGAAGGGCCCGTTCGTTCGTGCGTCAATTATTTCCTCCGTCCGCGCGTCCGTCTGTTCATCCATCTGTCTGCCCGTTAGGTTGTTCATATATCTATCTGTATGTCTGTCCATCCGTCCGTCCATGCGTCCATCCGTGCAACAATCCGTCCGTCAACTATACGAAACCAGCAGCTATACTAAAACCACTAACGCCATCTAGTATTATTATTTTAAGGATGGATGGATGGATGAATGGATATGGCTGTACCCTATAGATCGGGCGGTGGCTAGCGCCACCAAGCCGTAATACTTAATGAACCAAAAACTAGATTTATGTTTTTTCCTTTTAAAAAGTGAGGTTGAGGATTCGTACTTTGCAGTGAAGCGTTTAATTTTCACTCGTGTCATATATACACAACGCATATATACACATATATGCGTTGTGTAATTACGGGGACATATATGCACAACGCCCTCTATTGAGCAACTCATAAACTAGAGGTGGCTATTTACTACTACTACTGCTACTACCACTACTACTAGAGAGGAGAGAACAACTCCCACCCTAAAGATTTTCGGCCCTAAAATTCCGAAGCATCCGGCCGGGCATCCAAACCAGTGACCCCTAACTCTACGGAACGCTTCGTTAAACAACTGGACCGCGCGCCATGTACGTTGGGGCATAATAACGGTGAGCTATTTACACACAATCCACCGCTGGCGGTACGCATAACACGCTGAAGTTTCAGTGTGTGTTCTAAAAAGCAACTTCCCTAAATTGTCTCTCGATTTTGAACCTGCTCTTCTGACGCGCACGAAAAAGTTGTCCCTTTCTTTAACCACTCGTGATGTGGAACGAGAAAGATAACACCGGGTACACTTGCTGCTAACTCATACAATATAAATATTAACGCTCATGCCACTCGTTTACAAAGACAGTGCAAAGAAGCAAGGCGCCGTCTGACGGTTATTTTTATGTTTCCCGCGATTATCTCGAAATAGAGTGCTGTTGATGTTGAAAACGAGGTTTCTGAAAAAAAAAGAAAACGAAAAAAATAAGAAGACTGAGAAGGAACCATCGCCTTAACCATAACAAGAGAGATTGTCTTGACTGAGGGAAGTTTGAATTCTGTTGCGCACAGCTGTGTTCTAAGCCCGGGGCGAATAAAATATGCAAATAGCGCCACTTTCAGAAGCAGAAAAAAAACTGAAAGTTTAATCGCTTTCTCTGTGAATTAAAGTTAAACCTAACGCTCTTGTTAACGCGGCTGTCACCCTTTCACTACTTGAATAGCACCATTTATATCCTGTGAGAAACACTTTTGCCGGCTCCCAAGCCTTTTTCCACACAACGCTTCCCTGGAGAATCTCGCAAGGCGACGTTGCTAGTGCCATTTAGAAGAAGTATTGTAATTTAGTTACAAGTACGCAAGAGTGTGGAAAGAACCTAATCTATGAGAAGCCAACAAAAAAAACGCTTCGGAGAATAAAATACTGTGTGCAAAGCCCTTTCGCCTAATTAACGAGACGCGCGTCCATAAAACAGGATGCGACGGCTAATGCTGAAAGCTCCGCCACCACCACATGAGGGCGCTGCGAAACGGTCATTTCTAGTCCTTCGCGCTCTCACCAAGAGCTACCAAGCGAGCGAAATAGGGTTACGGCACCGGATCTCGTCATGGTTCGGGCACGAAGTATTTAGAAGAGGTGCCCTGTGACGCACTAAACAGTAAGCACATATCAAGGCCAGCAGTTCGAGAGTGCAGTAAAGCGGGGCTTCTTTCTGCTTTTTCATCAGAGAAGGAGGGATACATAGCATGGACTCGAGCTTATACCGTGTACACAGCCAGGCGAGCGTAGCATGGCTAGCTAACAGACAGGCATCCTCGTCGTGATCCCTATTTGCCTCCTCGTCTTCTCCATCGGGTATATATCCAACCCGGTGCGTGTGACAGCTCCGAATTACACTGAAATTCAGGAGCGTAACGCAGCAACAACCGAGCCGGCATCATCCCTTTCCGGAGGCGACACCGTTCTCCGAATTAATCACGTCCGGGGATTCGTAGCACGAGCCTTGATACTTGTTCTTGTGTCTCTTTTCTCCCTCGACTAAAGCTTCCTCTCATTCACATTATTTTCTTACTCTATGTCTCACTTCTTTGTGAAACTGGTACCTACTTCTCTATTTCACGCTTAACACTTATTTTTATTGAAACACTTTCTCTTAGGTCTTTAGGGCAGTCGTCACTTTAATTCATCTGCGACAATTTCCTTTTTTTCACTTCCTTACATGTTCCAAGCTCACTTTTCACTCTATTCATTCACTTGCTATGCTGTTGCGTCGCACAGCAATTTTAACGAACTTCGCGTAGCGAGAAAAATGCACCACCAAATAGCCTTTGTGGGCTCAGTAACGGCAGTGCTTGGCGCTTTAGTGAAGCCACCGAGCGAGCAATTTAGCTGACTCTAATCGTTGTAGTGAAAAGATGATCCTTCGTCCCTGGTACGGTTTCTCTTATGTTTATTTCGCTAACTTTAGGTGTATACTGTTTTATTTGTTTAATAGCTGTGACGTGATGTCTCCACTGCTGATCTCCTACTCGTGCATCACCCTCAGAATTCTCTCAAAACGTAGGTGATCGCGAGAATTTTCGGCGTTCGCATAACGGTTGATCTTCCAACTTTTTGAGCTGCGCATGGTTTTTTGAAGTTACATGATATATTCACTAACCACCAGGGCCCCCTTTCTCCCCTCCCCCCAGGCCTGCGGCCGACCCCACGAGCGGTTCGATCGCGCACTTTTTTGGATTTTTTGCTTGCATTTCACACCGCAGTTTTATTTCCCCGAAAATTTCACCTCTTGGTTGTGTTTAAGTGCTTCAACTTGTGATCAACGCGCTACCACAGCTAAGGCTAGGGGTATGGCTGTTCTAAAGTGAAATAAAGAAAATGAAATCTTTCGTTTTGTAACTTGTTAAAATACTAATTTTTAATCTCTTGTTGTATTTGTGGGGCAGTTTATTCAGCCTAATATTCTAATGATAAATATTTCAAAAAATGTTTGAGGCCTAATGATAAAAAAAAATTGCTTCGAGCTGGAATCGCAGAATAACACCATGCCCATAAATCTCCACTGGTATGTCTTCCATATCTAACAACGCTGAACAACAAAACAAAACAGTACTGAACATTGTATCAGAGGACACCAAGTAACTGCATCTTGGAGTTCGGCCTGCATTGTGTGCCGAATGCAACGGATCTGGGTGTGCACGAATATTTACGAAAATCTCCAGACCCCATGAAATATCGCTGGTGATTCGTTTCCACTTGAAATGGTCCGAATACACCAACCACGAAGGAAAGTTTATTTTGTTAAGTGTTTGATGAAATCCTCTAAGGCCCTCACGATCAGCAAAAGAAGAGCCATTGAAGCTTGCAGAAAATTAAGAGCAGTTTAAAATATCAGCACAGTTTTCGTCTTAATTTCATCATTTTCCTCACGGAGGTTGTCCAACAATGTGGCCGCCTGGCCTGAGTATTCAATATCCAACATAACTTTAATTAAACCCCGACAATAAACACGTACTAAAGAGAACCCTCTTACATCAATGTCATCGACCACCGCAAGACGTCGTCACCAGATGCGCCATTCGAGGCCTCCTCTCGGAGTGATTGCGTCCGTGTGAATTTTCTTTATATTGCCTCCCTTACTCTGACATAATGCTAAGGGCAGCATTACGGCACGAAACCAGTTTATTTTAATGCATTAAAATAAGCCGGGCTTAGAACCACAGCACATTGAAGCCCGGCAGGCCGTGGCCGCATCGATAGAAGGCTTATTACGTATGCTTCGCTGTTAGTGGAGGTATGCATATCAGCCTGAGTTTGCGGCGGATGCAACGAAGGAACTGTGGTAGTAAGCCCCTGGAAGTACATTCTGACAGAATGACCTCGGTTTTCTGGCTCCGGTAATCTGCTTATTTTTTGCAATATCATTTTTAATCTAAACAATCTAAACAAAAAACACTTGATTTTAATATTCTCCTCCCAACGTTTATCACGTTCTCTTTGAAGCATTTGGGTGGACCCACTTTTGCGACTCCTTTATTCGGTGGGCCAAGCCATATTTGCCACCACATCGTCAACGCCATTTTGCGCAGGAATGATGAAACTACCAGAGGCGTTTGGAAAATATTGAGTTCGACTAACGCGGCGATCATTCCAAAGGTGTATCCTCTGTTTTCATTCACGCTGTTTCTGTGTATCTGCTTGAAAGAGGTGCTCTTTATTATATACGTTTTCTAATTAATACTTTTTCGTGTCATCATAAGGAACTTTGCTATTCCGTGTGCCGCAAAATGTAAACGGTAAGAAGGTATTCTCGAAGTAAGAGTAAGAAAAGCTTGGATATAAGAGACAGACACACACACAGTCCCTCGATAAAAAGATTTCCCTCTCGTTCACTTAGAGAGAGCGTCTCCTCCTCGGCAGACTTAAGGAATAGTATGCGAGGATTTGTTGGTCTGCGGCCGCCTCGTAAAACGATTACGTACTCCGTGACTTCCTCTTAGTAGACTTGGCAACCTTGTCTATCAGTGACAGTGGCTATCATTGCCAGAGATAACAATTACGTAAATACCCAACAAAGTGTATGTGTATGTGCCTTCCGCCGTATCTCAATTGGTGGAGCATCGGACGAGTAATCACAACGTTATTGGTTCTGTTCCAACGTATAGACAGGGTGATTTTTCATTCAGTTTAAATCATTTGTATAATGTCTTTCTTACTACACTACAGATAAAAAGAAGTATTGTCATTCTAGAAAAAAAACTAAATAAGCGTCTTGAAAAAAAAGTGCACGTTCTTTCGTGCAGATGGGCAGAATGACAGACGCATGGACGGATGGAGGTAAAAAGGACAATCGAAATATTTACCGAAGTTTAAAGATAGCGAAAAATTAGGTGTAGTTCAATGTAAAATATTTACTAACAAGGTAACAAAGCAACAACACATATTTGTACACCATAAAGGCAAATCGGGAATGTTATTGCACTTCTATTTACAGGCATCTTGCAGCAGAATATTAACTTGTACAACACAAAAAGGAGTAGGCCATCTTTACGTAGTCACCAGTATTTTTAAACTCCTACATCGAAAAGTATTCTCTGTCAACCAGCTTTTCACCGCACATATATTTTCTTTTCATGGCCTTCTTTTCGGTTTTCAGTCACCTATTTGGTGGAGACCGGAGAACAGAAACCCATTCGGAGCAGAAGTTACGGCTTGAGGTCCGTCTATTTTCGTTTGAAAAATCGACATTCATAACAAACAAGTAGGCAGTCAATGCCTGGCGTAAAACTACAGTTCCTTCGCCCTATGCCGATATAGGACGGATATCAAAATATTCCCAGCATCCGGAGCTATACCGTTCCATCGGCGAGGAATGTAATCTACGCGGAAGCGTTCAGTTATGGCAGACATCAAAAGGGCGTTCCCGCGTGTCTGCAAAATTTGCATGCTCGGCGCATTGATGTATATATACAATCGCATACATGCAAGTTGTCCTCGTCTTTTTTTTTCTATGGTACAGAACAGAGAGTATCTTCCGATTGCTGCTGAAACAGTAAAACGACCAATTTGCCTTCCGAGTGTGTGTTTGGTGATGCGGACTATGTGAGCTTTCTGGTTTGTTCTTTTATGAGTAGTTCGAATTATTTCATTTGGATAAGCCGCTTTAAATAATTAAGGCTATGTTCTAACAAGTTTACAGTGTTTTCAAACAGTACAGCTATGTGGTTCGGGGCAATGCCGACTAATAATATGAAGTAAGTCACGTGGCTTAGTAAAATCTTGCACAACCATATTCCCTTGACCAGAGTCTAATGCGTGCAGATTAAAATAAAAAGACGGAAGAGAAGAATTACTGTACGATAGGGCTTTGCAACGAGAATGTATGATTGAAATACGCATGGTGTGCCCTAATATGACTACAACTGAGATAACAGGTCCTTCTCTGTTTCTTGTAGCTGCTATCCTCTTCTGCTTTATTTATTTATTTATTTATCTGTTTATTTATTTATCTATTTATTTATTACCAAACCAACGACCGTTCACCCATGCTCTTTTCACAAATATATTGCACCATCGTTTTGCGCAGTACTACATTAGAGGGACAATTATGGGCTGTCCAATGGTCCCGCGAAGCGGCTGAAAGGCTTGTTCTTTCAGTCCCAACGTGTCAGCGGCCCGCTTCGGGCTAGGACACTAGCACAACCTATTGGATCTTAGTAAAATTCTTTCATTCATACCACTAAAGGGAACCATGTGGGGATACGGATACATAAACAGGAGAGAACAAAAGAAACGGAGGAAGCGCTCTGCCACCACCTCCACCCCACCTCCTTATGCTCACGTGAGGAGAGGGAGGGAGAGTTGGCGCATGCGCAGTGGCAGACTGGACGATTGGCGAGGGATGGACACAGCCACGAGCATAAGCTGCTTTTCATCCAAAAAAGCAACGAGAATTTCATGAGAGAAGGAGTAGCAGCTAATGCATAAATCTATAAGGGGGAAGGAAAACGAAAAATTAGGGTATTTTCGTTAAAACAGATAATGGATTTGAGCCCTAGTTTCAGAATCACACAGATGAAATAATGAGAAATCCCCGTATTCCACCCTTATAGGTTCATACAGGCCCTCATGAGCCCCATGGCAGGCCGTTTTTCACGGATATCTCCACCTCTTCGTCAATCTTGCTCGATAGTCCTTCTGTTGCCCTTTTTGCAGGCCTGCACTATTCCCTCTGTTATATGAAGTGAAGTCAAACATTGAACGACCGGTTTTATTGGCACTCTTCTCGTACTGGTTTTCTTCACTGCAGTGTGGCATAAGTAGATGCTTTTGCAGGAATTTCCATTCTCGGATCTTTCTCGCTCTTCTCTAGTTCTCCCCATTGCCGAAACACACGAGATGAAAACGTGTTCTTGCAGAAGGAGAAAAAATGTACCCATGAAACGGGAGAAATGCCACATTTTTGACCGAAGTAGAGTTCCCGAACTGTAATATTGTGGCCTCGAGAAGAAAAATCGAAAAGAGCTAGTGAGATACAAATGGTAATGCAGAACGCATTCCTGCCCCACCCAAGGGCTATTCACTCTCAGATTCCTTTAAGGCTATCAAACGCATTTGAATAAGTCGACCTTCTATGATTCAGAAAGGTTTTCTTCGACGTGATTGCAGCGGTGATCTGGTTTAGGAGAACCGAGAAGAAAGTGATGGCGGCGAAAGTGACTCTTGTGTTGTTTCTGGCTTTCGTATTGCTTCCTGAAATGCACTTTCTGAGACGAAAGCACAAAGTGAATGGAGTAATAGCAGTGAAAACAGTCATCACACTGATATGTTTATCTAAATGCCATGATGATAAAAACTGAACTGTTATCGTTTTCCTTTCATCGGGTTTGTTCCATTCTTTTGCCCTTCCTTTGTTTTTTTTTTTGCTCTTCTAATGTCTTATTTCGCTTCTTCTTTCTCTTTCTATATTTAGTGAAGTTCTGATTGAACCAATGCACTATACCATTGCTCGAAACTATCACTATTGCTACCTCTACTTTCACGTCACTGCTTTTGAGAAAAAATGGGGACTTAGTGCACCTTTGGTAAGCAGAAATTGCTTAAAACTTCCTCGTTTTTTATCAATCTGATAACATACTATTGAAAAAATTCTTGATGAAATCATAAAGTATTGTGCGTTATTTTAGAAAATTTGGCTCACAATTGTGTCGTGATGAGTTTTGATAACTTTGTGGTATTTTATGAAATGAAGTAGTGGCAATATTGCACACCTTCGCAGTAAGTATAAATACAGCTACAAATAGCCTAACATTTTAATGTTGTTGGCCCCAGTACAGTAAAATAAATGTCCCTTTGGTGTACGTCAGCTTGACAAGTGTGGTACTGAGTCTTCAATATTACTAATAACATGACCGTGGTGGTCTAGTAGCTGAGGTGACCGGCTGCTGACCCGCGGGTCGTGGGATCAAATCCCGCCTGCGGTGGCTTTATTTTCGATGGAGGCGAAAATGGTGTAGGCCTGACTGCTCAGATTTGGGTACACGTTAAAGAATCCCAGGTGGTTCCGAAATTCCAGAGCCCTCCACTACGGCGTCTCTTATGATCATATGGCGACTTTGGGACGTTAAACTCCACACATAAATTAATTTGATAGTACTTATAAAACTCAGAGTAGTCTTACGCTGATTTCGTGCTGAGAGTACTGGCTCTGCTAGTTGGTTACATGTAATGCGAGCAAAATAGTACATGCGAACAGAAACAGGCAAGAACTGAACATTTATACACAATACAAGGTCTGAGTTTTGCGTGTGACGCTTTGTGCTCGCCGGGCCTTGTTTTTTTTTTTCCTTCAATAGGCGGCTGTCTTGAGTGTAAATGCTTTGTTATTGTCTGGTGTGTTGAAACCATGATTTTATATCATTGTTTTGTGTTTTGCTTTGCCATACATCTGCAACGTTTAAGCTCCGCGACGAAGGCTTATATGTCCTCGCTTTCTTGGGGTAAATAGTAAGCATGATGCGCACACTCCTCCACAGAATGGCGACCCAGTGATCTTGAGATTTACCGCAAGTACTCGGTACTCTATAGGATGGGTTCCCAAGCTGGGTTCTGCTGAACTAAAGGTTCTACCCTCTTTTCTTCTTCTCCTTTGCTTCCTTCCCCGTATAAGACATCATATCGTGAGAAACCTGGTTAACCTCCCTGGCTTTTTTCTGCCTTTCCTTCTATTTTAATATTTGGATAGAAGTCATGCATGTTGGGAATGTCATACATCACAAAGTGCTTATTTTATGATTAGAGCCACTGCCACGCGACCCCGGAAGACTGGATCACGGCCGGGCCAAAGGTGTGGCATGCGCACACTCTTTTGCGCGCATGCCGCTTCTCTAGCCCGGCCATGACTGAATATTGTTCACTGTGTCGCTGCCTATACGTTGGTAGAAAAGTGACATGGAAATTGCTCTAAAGCGGACATCTGTGTAGCTGATTTTTGCTTCCTGTCAGGTAGTAGTCGTACATATTATCTGTGGTTCGGTACAGGGAACCAGTGGAGTTTTCAGACTGTCTCACTCAAAAGCTGTAAACGTTTCACGTGACTTAACATACGCCAGTTTATAAAAGATCTTTACCACCACTCGTTAACATAACTGAATCAAGAACAGGAACGTTGTTCTATTTTTAGGCTTGGAGTATGTTGAAGAAGCATATGCCGAAATTTTGTGAAGTTAAAAAATAACTTTAAAATCTTATTATGTGCTACAATTCAGATTCCAGCTTTTTCGATTGAAAAGTGCGTTATGTTTTGAGTGAGAGCTTTTAAAGGTGTTCGCTGGCTCAGCAGTTGCATTGAAACACAGAAAAGCCTGGTCTGGCTGATACGTTCCAAGCATGCGACCCGTTCTTAACGAGCGTAAAAATGTTTTATGAATATTTAAAACCTTTTTCTCCCATATTTGATGCGTACTACCGAATTTTTCGATCATTGTGCGCCGTTTCTGAATCTCTTTTGTTATGTTTTTTTTTCTTTTTTTCATGTACGTATAACTTTTCAGCTCTGTAACCTCACTCCTTTGCAACACTTCTTTTGCCTTCTACTTACACATTTTTTTAGAACACTGCATTCACCTTATATATTGAGTCGTGTAAGATATACATTTTAAACTTTTCCCCTTTTTTTACACTTCTAAGCGTGCGTGTTTTTTGGCTGCGGCGATCATTTGGGCCATTTTTATTCTCGAGGCTAACCAGCAATGCGCGAGCGGCTCATTTTGATGCTGCAAATTACAGCCGATGGCTTTTTAATGGAGAGCCTGTACACCTCCAACAGCACTCAACGCGAGCGGACAGGCCACCTTGGTTCGATAAAACGGCGCAGTGGTTGGGATTCCAAAACAAGCAAGTTATTTTATCACGCGGTTGTTGATAGAAAAAAAAACAATGTATAAGCGCTCTGTTTGAGAGATTTCCCAAGCTAGAAGGACATCTAACCACACAAGCCAGATTCTCTAAATTAAACATGTTTTCTTATCAATGGCTTGGCAAGCTCTATTGATGAACGGTGATAATTATGGTGTGCGCACGCCATGACAACACGCAGGACTTGTACTCTAAAAGATAAGCACTTTACGACCTGAAGGTATACGTAGTTTAGTCGAAGGCTATTTTACTGACCCAAAATCCTTATGCAGATTTAATTCACACATTTCCATCCACAGAGAGTGGTTAGTTAAATTCTAGAAAACTAGAAGTAGTGTATTCCTTTATGTTTGTGGCGGACATACGGTATGTGTGCTTTCGTACTATGAATGTATTGCGATCTTGGTATACACCAAAGTAGCAAGTTTGGCCTATATGTTATTTTCATAATGCGGGTGAAAGGCCAGGAAGAAGCGGTCACGTCATGCATGTTGGCGTGAAATATATCTAGGCTAGGGAACATGGGTAAAAGCAAGCAAACGTGTCGTGCTTTACGCCTGCGAGTACCTTCTTCTTGCAACAGTGTTCCCTTTTTACGCCAATTGTGTCTATAGTAATGGGCCACAAGCTTTAAAGTGCTAATTAAAGAGAGGTGTGACCCCGCTCAAAGTCATTTAGTGTATAAGGATTGGGTAGGTACAGGCCCTGCAAAACCATCTGTCTTCCCTTTCATGGATTGGTGGCATCGATGATTTGCAGTGACATGATTGGGAAGGCAAACCATTATGGATGTCAGTTACGAAGAAGACCAGGTGAAATAGGAAAGTTCTCATGCAGTCCAGTCATTTGTAGCAGTCCAGACAAATGAAAATTTTCTCGCGTCCCGCTGCACGTTGAGTCGTGTACCTCAGGACTCACAATTTAGTTTCGCATCCATCCACCCATCTCAGCCATTAACTTCCCTCTACCTTAGAGGCTCGCTCAGAACTCGATTGAATTTCGAGAGCAGCCTCCACCATCTACTAGACTCCACAGCACCCCACACCGAATAACTTTATACTGGTTGTAAGGTCAGTAAATGTTATCTTTTAATGCTTGGTGAGAACTCTGGCACTTTTCTCGTGCTTGACAAGTTAATGTTGAAATACCAGAACGTCTGGCACTCATATTATAGGACGAATTGAAATATGATCAGATTGGAGAAGAAAAGCCTAATATGTCATGCGTAATATGACATCCAACATACTCTTCTTTATATATGCACATCTGTGCTTATCTATCTAATGTTAATTCATTCATTACTTTTTTGAGGTTGGTGCTGGCGAATTGCGTTGTGTTACGCATATCATCTCACTTTGTAACAAAATCTGCTGTGTTTTATTATTTCGTTTCCTTATTGTCCCAAGTTTTGTGTACTAAGCAACGAAAAGTAGTGGGTGCTGCCGTATAAGCGTAAACTTTGTCTATTAAAAAATTAAAATAATAAAAGTGAACGGAAAAGTGACGAGACGCACTATGCAAACTTCGGTTGTTCTGCGTAGGCTATAAGTGGGCTGCATAACACAAGCCGCACATATTTGCCAATATTGCACAGTTCTAAACGACCGAAAATTCAGGGCCTATAGACCACCTGCTTCTTTAGCTTACTCTTTCTTCGTGCACTCGTGCCATAAGCGTCACACAATGTTGCAGGAAAGGCCACGCCTCAGGTATTGATTCTTAATGGCGGCTCGGATCGGCTGTCACGCCCATCATAAAACTTTTGTGCCCTAAATTACATCTTTTTCGGAACGCAAACAAAAAATACGATAAAGTAAAAATCATTTTGTTTAGAAAATACATATTTCCTAGATAGGAGCAGGAATTTCACTAGGACAAAGAAAGAAAATGAACGCTCCGAAGGGGCGTTTGCGATTCATAGTTAGAAGTCTATAAAAGTTTTGACATGTGTGCGTGCACGAGTGCTCTCGTAATTCTTATTTTTCTTGAACAACTTATATGGTGGATTTAAACTTGAAAAAAAATTACAATTCTTCGGGAATAAGCGAAGTGGTGCACTTATCTTGAATCAGGTCGACGCAAAAAAAAAGAACATACCGCACAAGACGCTGACCATACACTGAAGTTTACTTTGGTAAAAGACGTACGGTGTCGTCCCCTGTTAAAGAAACACACGAGTGTGCGGTGGCGCTCCGCGGAGCGCTGACTGCTGGCGATATTTTGAGATGCGGCGCATGCGCACGGCTTCATCAATGTGGTGGATGGCCCACGCCATCTGCTACCCCTCTGCCCATGCACTCGGCACGCACTAGCAACTCATACTTCTCACTATTCGTTTTCTCACTGCAAGTCAACTGATCATAACTCGGCCTTCCTGCAGCTTCTTTACTAAGCCGATATTTCATATAGAAGAAGCCGATATTCCATATATAGAAGAAGACGACGAAGTGATTCTGGCGTAGAACACTGCAGTCACTATCTGTAATTTTTCAAAGTTTTTCTGCGACTCTGTGGAAGACACCGTTCCACTGACTGCGGTGATGGACGTGGATTCACCTGGCCTTCCACCGCAACCATCGACGTCGTCCGCAGCTACCACGAGAAAGCGTACGGGCCACCCGAGTGATGCCGACAGCGAGGACACGCTGATTTACTCTACGGCCAGCGACGAAAGCTCCGATGAAGGCGACTTTGTGCCTGTGACAAGGCGGCAGCGAAAAAGAAGACTAGTGATGCCGTCTCCAACAACAAGTAAGAATGTGACGATGACGCGAGAGCCCACGATATACACAATTCTGTTTGTGCCGGTCGATGCGGCTCATAGTCTCAACCGGCTCAATCGTCAAGTCACGTCTAGGTTTCTTGAAGAACTCGCCCAGGGAGAGGTCGCGGACGTGCAGATCAATGGCCGTAAGAATATCCTCGCCGTAGACGTCACTTAACGAAGCACATTGGAAGGGCTGAGCAACGTCAAGATGTTGGATAACATCAATGTTCGCTCATATATACCTGATGGCCGCGACTCTACGGCAGGCGTCATTTACGACATCGACATTTCCATCAGCGAAAGTGACTTTGCTGCTCTCATCAAACCGGTGTCTGCAGAACTTACTATACTGCAAGCTCGTCGCCTTGGCAAATCACGCTGCGTGAAGCCTTCCATCGCAAGTCAAGGTCGGCCATTTTCGACACACAGTGCGACCCTTTGTACCGAAGCCCTTTCAATGCCGGAAATGTTATAGATTGGGACATGTCAGTGCTGTTTGTACAAACCTGGCTGTGTGCTCGCTATGGTCAGAATCACATAGCGCAGACGCTTGCCAGGCAGAACTTCGAAAATGTCGAAACTGTCATGGCCCTCACGAAGCATCGTCAAAATATTGCCCAATCATGAAAAAGGAAATGCAAGTGTTGAGGCAAATGGTCCGGGATGGCTCAACTCACAGGGAGGCCGCTGCCCAAGTACGATGCCGGCGGTCTCGCCGCCGGAGGCCCCTGAGGAGACCCAGTGCTGAAGCAAGGATTGAACCTCACCAAATGACCGCCCGCATACCACCTCAAGCGTCGAGACACGCCGACAACAAATCCTCTAAGCAAGACAAGAGCATCACCGGCTCGCCTGAAGCATGGCCAGTGCTGCCAACGATAGACCCACCGCTGGAGCCACCGCATCGCTCGTCTACAATCACTTCGGAACGAGAATGCGGTGATAGTCGCGACAAAGAAATCATAGCCATGGTAAAGGCCCTTATGAATACCATTCGTATGCTCCTCACTAGCATTGACAGTCCGGCTGCAAAGATTGCACTTCAGTTAGTGGATGTGCTGAAGCCGGTGTTATTAAGTCTGGAAAGGCACAATGGCTCCGCCTCTGCAAGCCTTTCGTAAAGAGGTCAAAGGAGCTTCGATATCTCAGTGGAATGCCCGAGGCCTCAAGCCCCGCATTTCTGATATCCGACAATTTTTGTTTAAAAACCAGTTTCCAATTATTGTTATCTGTGATCCAAGGCTACACAATGCAATACGACTATCCAGGTACGAAGCCATCAAGTCCGCTACCTGCAACAAACAGAGTAAAGTCATTGTATATATCAGATGCGACCTTACCTATATCGAGCACCGTGTAGCACCTCACGATGACAACCAGTATGTCTGCTTGACAGTTAAACGTAGAGACCTCAATTTCACGCTTGTAAGCGCATATATATAACCTTCAAACCGTTTTGAACCTGAAAGACTACGTGCACTGTTAACAGCCACACCTGGACCATGGATCATCACCGGAGATTTCAACGCTCACCACCCACTATGGGGAAGTCAGAAGACAGACAGTCGCGGAAGGCAAGTATTCTCCTTTGCTCTGGAGCAGCAGCTGCTTTGTGTAAACGACGGAAGCCCAACGTTTCTTCGGGGAACGACATACAGCAGCTGCCTTGACTTGACATTTGTGTCACGAAGCCTAAATGGAAAGGTCAACTGGTTCGCAGACTATGAAACTCATAGAAGCGACCACATGAAGATCAAGGGCCTGAAAAAATCGCCAGACCACGACACTTCGACTCGCATCGACTGGACAAAGTTCAGGTCACTGACGGAAAAGAGGTGTCAAGAAAATAAAGCGCCTCCTATTGACACTCTCGAGGATATGATTAGAGGTGCTACTCAAGAAGTGACCTATCATATTCAACATACTTCAGAATATTGTCAACATCAAGCGGAATTGGAACGGCTCAGAGCGATCCGTCGTCGCTCAGAAAGAAGACATAGGCGCACAAAGTCCATTCAGGACTTGAGGGAGGCAAGGCGTCTACAGAAAAATTTCAGCGGCGAATCATTTCACTTCAATCCTTTCGCTGGAAACATCTGTGCGAATCTTTGGATCCACACAAGCCTTTGACGCAGACATGAAGGATTGTCCGTGGCCTACGAACATCGCCACATCAACATCGCCCCTTCAAGTGTCTTTCTCTCCACCAAGGCCGCACCTAAATTGAAGTAGCAGAAGATTTCTGCATGAAAGTTGCCGGTCATGCGTCCGCGTGCACCACGCGCCACCTAGAAAACGCTCCAGTTTCCAAAGATTCAAGAATGGACACCTTTTTCTCTCTAGAGGAACTACAAGCGGCCTTGACGGCATGCAAACGATCTTCATCGCCTGGTCCGGATGGGATCACGTACATGGCTCTTTGCAACCTTAAAGAAGCAGCTCGACGGGCCCTTCTATCCGTGTACAACGACTCGTGGAGCAGCGGATTTATCCCTCATTCATGGAAATCCAGCCGCCCTGTCCCTGTGCTTAAACCAGGTAAATCTCCTCTGCACTTGACCTCTTATCGCCCCATCGCGCTTACCAGCTGTTTCGGGAAAGTGATGGAGAAAATGATTTTGACTCGCCTAGAGTGGTACTTGGAGCACCACGAGGTATACACTCATGCTATGACGGGCTTTCGGCGTGGGCGGTCTGCAATTGATAACGTTATAGACCTGGTCTCATCTGTTCAGCATCAAAAAAGACTGAAACGCTTATGTGCGGCGTTGTTCTTGGACGTGAAAGGTGCGTACGATAACGTATCACATGAAGCCATTCTGGATGTCATGGAAAATGTTGGATAAGGGGATCGAGTTTACCAATGGATCCACAGCTATCTGAAAGGCAGAACTTTCTTTGTACAGACGGAGAATGGCACAACAACGCACCATTGCAACCGTCGTGGTGTGCCTCAAGGCGGTGTTCTTAGCCCCACACTTTTCAATCTAGCGCTACTCGGCCTGGTTGACGCACTTCCAGAATCTGTCCATCTATCAATATATGCAGATGACATCTGCATCTGGGCGTCAGGCGTAACGCGCGTTCATTTGCGTGCCCGGCTTCAGAGAGCGGCTACAATAGCGACAAAGTACCTGGAAGAACGGGGACTAGAGCTGTCATCAGAGAAATGCTCGCTTATAGCATTCACGCATATGGCTATGAGCCCATATGTTATTGAAATCAACGGACACACGATCAACTACGTGAAGACCCACCGATTCCTCGGAGTCATTGTTGATCGCGACCTCTCCTGGAGCTCTCACATCGCCCACATGAAAACTAAACTCACCATGATCACCCACGTACTGAGGTTTCTTGCTGGAAAAACGTGGGGTGCATCGGTACGAGCAATGCTCCAACTCTACACTGTTCTGTTCCTCGGTTATATGCGATACAGCTTACCCGTGCTTTGCGGGATCCGAAGAACAAACTTGCGCGTCCTCCAGTCGATCCAAGCTCAAGCCCTAAGAATATGCCTTGGTGTCCCGAGATGCGCGTCTACAGCAGCGACAGTCATCATTGCGCGTGATTATTCAGTCAACGTATACATACGCGTAGACGCTTTGAGAATGCACATAAGACATTTCGCTCGGGTTCCATCTCATCACCTCGCCTCACTTCGAACTTCCAGGCCCCACTCAGCGTTCAGCGCAACTGTCGCTCAGCATTGCGCAGTGCTTCCATTGCACTTCACGCATGCAGCACAGCCGCCGATACCATTATGGTGCCTACACCCACTCAAAGCCCTTCTTACAATTCCTGGCATCCAAAATAAGAAAAAGTCGTCGCATCTAGCCCTGAAACAGGCCACATTACTTTTCCTCCAGGAGAAGCACAACGGACGCCTTCACATTTACACGGATGGCTCGGTGTCTTCAGTAAGCTCTGCAGGAGCGGTGGTTATTCCCGCGAGGCACATCACAATTAAATTCATGACATCGCATTTGACGTCGTCGACAGCTGCAGAACTTGCGGCCATACGTGCAGCTCTGGAGTTTATAGTGAAAGAACCTTCGGGAATTTGGTCTATCTTCTCGGACTCGAAGGCATCTCTACAATGTCTTATGTCACCCTTTCGCCACGGACCTAATGAACAGTTAGTAGCTGAAATAAGGCTTCTTCATCACCAAGCAATCGAAAAACAGCACAACATAGCGTATCAGTGGATACCAGGTCATTGCGGTATAGATGGCAATGACCGCGCAGATGAGGCCGCTAGATCTGCACACGATGGTACCCAATACACAGCCATCCCGTTGTCAAGAACCGACGCAGCTACAAGACTTCGTTCGCTTGCACGTGACCTCACACTGGTACAGTGGAACTCAACAGACTTCACAAACGCGCGCCTGCATAACTTGGATCCCGATCTGCAGCTTCGCCTTCCCCCAAGGATATCTCGAGCTGAGGAGACTCTTCCATGCCGCCTGTGGCTTGGAGTGGCCTTCACAAACGCATACTCTTATCTCATTGGGATGGCCAGCTCTTCTACATGCACTTACTGCAGTTGCGAAGAAACCATCGCGCACCTTTCTTGTGAGTGCATCCATTTCAATGCGCAAAGACAAGAACTCACTTCCGCTCTGGATAGACTAGACGATCGGCCTTTGTCGGAACAAAGGCTTCTGGGTCATTGGCCCAGCCCATCCTCAGCCCAGAAGGCTTTGAAAGCTTTGCTGCGCTTTTTGCGGACAACTGGCCTCAGAGACAGACTTTAGTGTCTTACACTCTTTGATGTTGCCGTTCCTCTGTCGCAATTTGTTTGTAATTTCTCTTTCTCTTCGCAACATTTCTTTTTAACATCTTTCATTCCCCTCACCCCTTTCCCCAGCACAGGGTAGCCAGCCGGTCTAAGAACTGGCTAACCTCCCTGTCTTTCCGCTTAAACTTTCTTCCTCCTCCGATATTTCATAGTCGCGAAGGTGAGCTTGAAGTGTTCGCTGCATCAGACTTTACTGCCTTATCTGTTATCAAATGCGGCCATTTGGTGTGAGCAGCATAGGGGAGATATGACGGGCTTAACGATTAGAGTTTGTGAATAACCGCATCAATGACCAAAAACATACGTATTATTTTTTGCGATAGCAATTATTTGGCACTCTCAGCTGGACTTCACCACCGGCGTCGGCGTCGATGTGGATGTCGGCGACTATTGTTAGGCAACGTATGTGTATGCGTATCTATATATATAAAAGCGCAAGAAACAAAAAAAAAATTCCAGAAAAAGGTCTCCGGCGCGCGGAATCAAACGTGGGACCTCCACGTCGTGAATGCAAGGCGTTAACCAATGAACCAACGAGAAGTACCTCATCCAGCGTTCAAACAACAAGCTATTCAAATCTACCACTTACCGCTGTTGGCGGCATCTAGGTGTGGGGGGGGGGGGGGACTATTATGTTTTCAGCATTATCAACAAGATGGTGCAGTGATCGCGCAGTGTCTCTCATCTCTCACGCGTACTTTGGCCCCCGTAAAAAATAAGGGGGTGTACGCTCGATCACGCGCCCTTATCTTGCAGTGGGGAAAATCGTACGTCTAGGCTAACCTTTGATTCCGTGGGAACAATTCTCTCGCAATTACCGGGCACACAAAAGTCAGTGCAATCGCTGGACAGCCTCCGTTTGCGGAAAGGACGCGATTTTCAGACACAGCGAAGTAACAACTGAAAGGCTTACGGCCTTGTCACACGTGGCAACTTAAGTGCACTTCGAGCGAATACACTTAGCCACGAGTGTCATTTTAGCGCTGTCACACAAGCAAGTTTAGTGTCACTCGCTGCAAAGTACACTTACCGGCAAGTGCGTTCCTCAAGCTCACTTCGCTGCGACCAAGAGTGTATGTAGCCTTGGTACCAGTGGCTTGCACAGATATACGCTGTTACCTAAAGCTGGGCTCATACTATTTTTAGACTATTTTTTTTCGTTATAAGGGATTCTGCTATATACTAAAACAAGTCATAAATCAACAAAAATTCTCGCTACTTTCTCTCTCAAGCAGTCTGCGGCCACGTCCGCTATAGGGATGTGGCGGCACATGCTGTGCAATGGCCGCGTCCATCGCATTGTTTACTTCCAGGCACACTAGCATATGTGTAGGTGAGTCGTTCTCTAGTCGTTTACGATGGCGTGTACCACAGGTGCTACTTCTAAGGTATATGTAAGCTGGTAGCGTAACTTCAATAGAAGCCCATGGATCCAATAGTCGGTGGCTCGTTGCCACAGTCGCCATCTACGTGAGGAAGGGACAACTAACAAACAAAAAATAAAATATGACGTCACAACCGGAAGCGGTAGCTACATCGCGCATTTGCCCTATATCGCACGAGCTTGATTTCTCTTTTAATTGCTGACCTGCAACGTGCCTTTATTATTACGCAATTTTATTGCGGCATAATAATGTCTCGCTAATTGCATGCGAAAGAAAAAAGAACCAAAAATAACAAAGATTAGGGAAGCAAAGTCGTTTTATTTGCCAAATGACGTACGTGCAATATGCACGAGAAACTTCGGAGAGACAATTGTGAGACAACTGTTCCCGAGCACAGTAGCATAATAGTTCGAAAGCTCACGTTTCCCAATTGTTGAAAACCACTGCAGCGAGACGGCAGCATTGAAAATATAGCTCTGGCAGCCGTAGAGTACGGCGTTTTAGCCTGTCACGTTCACAGTCACCAAAGGCGAACGCACGCCGGCCGTGCGCCAGCGAAAGTAGTCACCAGTCACAGGATGCTATCTACACAATCTGTGAGCTAGCTGAGCTCTGAAATGCACATAAACATGTGCACTTCTGAAGGTACGCACGAAACTACCTTGGAAAAGTGACCAATGCTTCGTTGACCTGTTAATGCGCCAAACCAAAGATCATGCCGAACTAAACAAAAGCTCTGATAGCATAACACCTGGATACGCCCCCACATTCATTGGCCCATCTTACCAGACTGCCTGCATCAGCCCACTGTTTCTGAAACTAAACGAAAAAAAAAGTGCGTTCAACCACATGCCAAAAAACCAAAGCTTTATAAATAATCTACAAATTTTCGGCAAAAAAGAAAATAAAACTATTAAAAAAACTAAATATTTTTTTTTGTTTTCGCTATTTGTCCCCTCCCCCCCCCCCCCCTAGTCTCACACTCGCTTCAATCGTCACGCGGTTTTGATGTCTGTCGCATTAGGTTTCAGACCACTTTTCGTTCCAAATTTCGCGACCTATTTAGATAGACCTTGCTACTTCCACGAAGACATCGTGGTCAGGCGATGATACACGGGCGCTAAAGTAACAAATATATGCTTGTTCTACAAATCAAACAATCGCCACTGTCATCACTTACAAAGTACACTTCTCTCTCTCGTGTATCAGCGAACCGCCAAAATGACACTTTGTGAGCATCAGTACACTCGCTCTAAGTGCACTTAAGTCGGCACGTGTGACAGGGGTATTATTTGCGTGAATCTGTACCTGGGAGTACGTTTCGTGCGTCCTTTGTACGTGAGAAACATGGGGCACGTTTCGATCTGCTTGCCATTCTGCGCGTGGCCTTCCAATTTGTTTCTATCGCGTTCATTGCTTCGCCTTTGCGGCAAGGCTGTGACTTTTTTTTTGTTCTCCCTTTAAATCCACTGCGCGGCCGGCAGAGTGACAGCTAGATAAACTGCATTGCAATAATGCGGAAGCACTTTCCAAGGCTTTTATGTGCAAAGGATAAAGAAGTCACAGACAAAACCGTGCGTGCTGTACCCTTATGATTTTATACGCATGCGCGTATTTACAAATCTCGCCGCCAATTAGCACCGCGCTGCGCTTCAGCCACGAGCTCATGTGCTCTCTCTGAGAATGGGCCGTGAAGTACATGAACACATGATTGAGAGTACCTCATCACAAACGCTATAGTAACTAGGAAAATTACACAGGGGGAAAATACAGGTAAGGGATATCTGTCGTGATGTCCCAATGATATTTATCTTCAGTGCTAGCTAAATGGTATAAAATATTACGTGAAATATAATTCTACTGATCGACTACGTGAATGGGAGTGGTTGTGCGTGATAAATGGTACTTGCGATTGCCCAAGGTAGTAAAATATATGTAGCTTATTGATGAGATGTCCCCTCATTTATTTCATCATTTTTATTTTATAGAATGGACAACGTTTGTGGTAATTATTATACTGTTCATACTGAAAAACTACCAATTTGCTTGTTATTGTTTTATTTTTCGAACCATGAATGGTATGGCTAAATTCCCGAACTAATAAGTCGGTTTGCTTGAGATATTCTACCATTTATCACGAAAAACTGTGCAAGGAAGTGACTATTATGACAAAACGCCTTTATAGGGAGGGTGTTAGTGAAGCGCAGAAAAGCAATTATTTTTATTATCGTGAGACCAAGAGACACTCTGATAGGAGTAAAATGTTTCTAAAGTCACTACAAAACTTAGAACATAGATGTAGAGCGTAGTCTTGCGTAGAAAATAAAAGAAAAACATAGCGGACCCATCCATCATAAAAATCGATATAAGACGTGAATAGTGCGCTCTCTTTTTTTTCTATTATCAGAGGCTGATGAACAGCTCTTTAAAAAGTTAGGTTATTTTGTTTAAGATTTATCTTTTTTCTATATATAAATAAATTTTGTTGAGAGCAAACCAAACGGAACCACTCAGCGTGCAGTAGCCCCTCCAACTCAACTCCTTCCTCTGGGTTTATCCGACATGACACAATCTTCTACTAATCAAGATCACGGTTATGATGGTTTTTAGGCATCTTTCACACCGTTGTCAAAGCTGCTTGCATGATAGGTTTGATAGTTGGGGCTGACCTGGAAAAAAAAACAGCGTAACAAGAGCGCAAATGTCGGGTAGTTTCATCAGCTTTGTTTAATACAAAAAACGAGCACCACGGGCCATTCTTCTTTTGCTTTGACACAACCTAACATCTGGTCGTTGCAAGATAAAAAGTTTAGCGACTACATAATACAGTCATTTCAATCTCGCAAAGTGTTTTCAGAAACCTCCTTTATACTTGGCTGTACGTACATAGATCAAAATCACTGAACAAAATATTAGGTTCCATGTCCATGCATACGTAAAGTAAACGTTGTCTGTAAGTGCGAACGTCCATTACTCACTTAGCTTCACTCATAAGTAAACCGAATATAAGGAAAGCACGTTTCCTTTTACTATTTGCGTTTTCAAAAATATTTAGAAAAAGAACAAGGCATGTTTTATTCCTCTGACGGGTGGACATTTTACTGCGAGGAAAACAAATGGTCCATGGCTCACAGCGATTACACCATCATTTCTTGCGGCCGGGGAAAACACTGTGTCCGTATACCCACGATGTCATCTCTGCACTTTCTCGGTTGATTGATTTAGACGTCCACTGCCGTGCTTTTATGATGCAATCGTTCGCTTACGCAAGATTATTAAGTCCCGCGGCAGCAAACAAAATGCCAGAGAGCATGACTGTTTCCCAAACTACGTGTGACCCGCGATCGTTATTTTTATTGACCTTCCTGTCTTAGCGTCCCTCGATGAAAATCAAGACGCGCGTATAGCGGCAACCCTTTTCTTTCGGCGTCGCTTCCCGAAAACATGAACATTGATGTCGGAGAGTTTTGTTCATCCTTCCAAGTTATGATCTTCGTTTGCTACGCATATAGGGTGTAAAGGAAGGTGCCACATTGTCCGATACATTTTTGTTTTTTGTATCTTATCGGTGTTTTAAATAATTTGTTCTGCATTAGTTTTTACGTTTTGGAAGCTTCAGCCTGGTAAAAAATTAAAAATAAATGCTGTAAATGATACGACAAAAACTTATCTGTAACCTCTGCAAAGAAGTTTCTCATAACTCTTGCCCTTGTTCATCAACAGAAGTTTGATTTCATGGAAAGATAGCGAGACACGCCACGAAAGTATATGTATATGAAATTTAAAATGATTGAGCAGTATTTAAGTATATCATTAAACACACAATGAATCCATACTAGAATACCTTTCTGAACTTTATGTGGATGGAGGAAGCCAGAATGGTCTTGCAGTTAGAAATTATCTAAAAGGGATAGTTACGATGCAGAACAGAAACCGAAGCACAAGATCATGAAACTGTTTAATGTTATTGGCATCTTCCGCAGCCTCGTGGAAGCTATGAGCATGAGATGATTACGAAAATGACTGAGTGGTCCAGTTATTAATTCATCATGAAATACCTGATGATTGAAATAAGAAGAAAAAAAAGCTCTTTTCACCATTTATGTGAAGGGCCAGAGCTACAGTACACAGCATTGGTAGGCACACGTGGAACAGATTGAAAGATGTTGCAAATTGTTGCTCACAAGTACAACCACTAATTTTCGGAGATATAAAATCTGAAGTTATTTATGTGTTTTGAAATACAACGCCTCATCATTGCATAAAGGTGAACAACGATGGTGTCAACTCACAATCACTAATTATTTTGCGTCTTTTGGACAATTTATTCTGTTTTGTTACTCTCGTAAATTTTATGTTTTCTTAGCTAAAACGCAGGGAAAGTTAGCGTTTATGGCAGTCTATCTTTCACGTATTTTTCGATAATAAATAAAAAGATATCAAAGAGTTTATGACAAATTTTAGGGTAACACATTTCGTTGCAAAACTGGCCATCGTAAGCTGTGATGCACCCTGACTCTTTGCTGGAGTGCTTCTTCTAGCTCAGTGATTGTAAGACAGCGCTGTTAATGAAACAAAGTAGACAACAGCTGCTCACTTTTGCAACAATTGACACCGGAATGAAACATTCTTCGGGAAACACGATTCAGCTTGGGTGCCTACCAGTACACGTTTACATCAACAGGTTAAGTAATTTTACATGCCAGTGACGCGTGCCAACGACGAATCAACTGAAAGCACTGCCATTCGTGAAACGCCATTCATACAAAGTGCGGCGAAAGTTAACTTTAAACATGAATCAGACAAATGGCAATAGTTTTTTTTTAGGGGTGAAGCTTCTTATAGCGGCACCCGTTCATCCCTCGTAGCCGTTGTAGTGTGTAACAAGTGTAACATTTTGACCTCAAAGTTGGTGCTGGTGAGATATTTCTTCTGTGCGTTGTTGAACAATAAAAGATAGTGCTCAATGTACACGCCTAATGGCTGCTAGTAGGGAACGAGAGACAGGAGCATTCGGCTTTTAGTTAACGCGCACGCTGCAATCCCTATTAGCAGCCATTGGCATGTACATTGAGCCCTATCTGACAAGAAAGGGTTGCTACGTTATACTCGCTGGGTGTTACCTCCTTAGTTTCAGAAAGGTTTAGCGAGCGTTGGGTCGCAGTGCCATGAACACAATAAACTAGTATATACCATGAACTCGAGGTACTTAAAGGTGGGAAGTAGATACGAAGCGCAAGCCGCAAGAAAGTGTGCGTGTGCCACCTCTCGTTCAGTCCTTGGAATGTCCGCTGGATGGCGGTGCTTCTATATGGCGAATATATGATGAAAAGATGCGAGATGGTGGTACTTGGAGTGTTGCATAGATGGATGAACGGACACACAGACAGATGCATGGATGGACGCATGAACGGACGCTGGGGCGGATGCATGGACGAACGCAGGGACGGACGCACGAACAGACGAGTGCACGTACGGGCGGATGGACGCGTGTACGGTCACACAGACGGACGCATGGACGGACGGAAGCAAGAACGAATGGACGGACGGATGCTTCGCCACACACTCCATCATTCACTCCGTGAATATGCTGCCAATGTTTTTGTTTTATCCAACACTCTTTGAAAGATTCCAGTTTCAGCGCCTGATGCTCACAGAAGATTTTCTTTATGGTAGCGTTAGCCCGCAGAAAACTCACTGCGTTAGCCCGCAGTGAGTTTTCTAACAAAATCAAAAGTTTTCAAATCACTTAAACATGTTCTTATTGTGCGAAAGTTCCGTTCTATGTGGGTTTTTAGTGCCTACCGTGTTATTCGCAAACTATAGGAACAATTCAACATTCATGGCCAATGTCGAGACAACCTCAATGCGCTCAAACCTCCCGATTCCCTCCAGTGACTTTAGTACACGTATAGTTCTTAGTTATATTACTACCAGTTCTCGTTTAAGGATGTGACACAACTGGGGTATCACTTAACAACAAGCTGCTCAAGGAGGCATGGCGAAAAGAACTCACGCCTACAGACGTAGGACAATAACGGCGTTTTTATCGTGATATCTACGATTTATATTTAGAACAGCGTTCACAGCGATGTCCTTTTGGCTAGCACGTTTTATAAGGAGCGTTTTTCGTATTATCTACGCACATATTAAGAGCTTAGTTGTCGGAACAAACTACATCACTAGTGCGTTACAGCTTACGCCCAAAGAGCCTTTTATGTACGCAGCAGAGCACTTTCCACAAAAATATATAGTTAGATTTTGTCACGTTACTATTAATATTATGGGAAGTAAGAGAAGGAAAGGTTAGGAAGAGGAAACGTTCTGACGAGATACACATATGCACTGATCTATTTCACGTTTGTCCCAAACGGCATTTCGTTTCCATGCTCTATTAGAGCGAATAAATTGAGCTTATCGAGCAGGAAACATTTTAAGGACGCCAAACAATAACGTATAGAAAGGGAGGTTCGAAAAATATAAAACAAAATATCGCCGGTGTGTAAAAATATCCTCTGCACGTTGGGCGTGTCATTTCGTCTACCCACGCTTTCTTTTTTTTTACTCTCTCTTATCTATAAACCAACCTCATTTCATTTTTTCTGCCTGTTTTAAGGTTCTCTTTTTTATTCCTCTTTCAGCGGCATCTCACCACTAGCCCTTTTTTTTCTACTTTAATTCTCATCCCAATCAGTTCTAATCTCTCTCTATTTCTCGTTAAACAACCGAGCGCTTCTCTCGGACGAGACAGCGGCGGGCAATTGGCGGGACCAAATCAAGCGGCTGGTCAAGCAGGCAAGCGTAACGGTCTCTTCACCGAGCCCCCACGTCTCCAACGTTGTCCAGGTTTCTTTCTTCTTCTTCCCCGTCTTTCCACTGAACGAGGAGACGTGACTCTCAGTGAGGCTTCGAAGGATGCGAGCACTTTCTTCTAGCGGCAGTGTTTGCTCCAAGCTTACCGTAGCAGCACTTTGTGGCCATCGAGTATTACAAGGAGGTTGTGTTTCTCAGTTTTTTTTTTCAATTAAACGAAGAAACTTCTATTCCGAAGATGAAGGTCTCAAAAGTGGAAACCGCAAAGAGACTTTCTTACCAAGGGCATCGATGGAGTAGTGGCCAGGCAGGCTGCGGAAAGTTGTCTATGGATTGTCTGCCTAATGATTTCAAAACAAGGCAGTTTGTTATAAACTTTCGTGTTTCGGAAAGCAAACCTAAAACGTATTGACCGATATAAAAATTGTCGTTGCAGTGGAAGAGCAAGAAGTAGGACATTGAGAAAGTGTTGAGGAAGTAAAGCAGCAGAACGAAAGATTGCTTTCAGATCTGACGATAAAGAAACACTTTATTTCCTACTGAAATGAACGTCGTGGCACAGCAGCACTTCTATACAAGGAGGCCTTGGTTCTGGCTACAAGTTCTTTTTTGTTTTATTGTGGACATAACCAAGAAAAAATTCAAGTGAAAGAAATGCCATCTCATTTTTGGGATCAAGTCTAAAAGAGCGCTCTTTTGTTTTTACACCAACTACAGTGGCAAGTGCATCAAAAAATAGTATGACTTTCACCCGCCTAACGGACCCAGCACGATAGAAGTTTATAAATGCCTTCATACGCTAATATTTGCTGTCTGTTAAGACATTACAAATATATATATATATAAATATATATATATATATATATATATATATATATATATAACACATTAATGGCAAGAAAAGTATAGGGGAAGTTATTAGACCGAATATCACTGTAAATGTGAAGAAAGAAAAGTGGGTGAAAAGATAACTTACCGTGGGTTCCTGTCATGGATATATATATATATAATTTATCTTCAACAGTTTCGGCTGATGAACCGGTCCTCGTCAGGGTTGCCGAACCTGACGAAGACCGGTCCACCGGGTAAAGACCGTTGGAAATAAAATGAAGACAACTGCTAAGTTGTGTCTCATGTATATATTAATATATAATAACGTTTTTCACACACAACGAACGTTTTCGCACAGTTCAGCCTGACGTTTCAGCCGTGGGACCAGCCTTCATGAGCGCAATCTAGTCATAAAACAGAACTGCCACGTGCCAGTTCAGTTTTATGACTTTCTGAGCACATGTGGTCACGCTGCTATACGTGCTATCGTATTACCTGACGTCTATTTCCTTCTTTACTATTTCCCTCTTTTACCCTTTCCTTGTGTAGGGTAGCGAAGCGGGTACAACTTGGTCAACCTCCCTGTGTTTCATTTGGTTTACTCTCTCCCTCTCTCTTTCTCTCACGAGCTGCGCACAAATGTGCTTTCTGTTCTGATTGCTTCCCGAGCCTCACTAGAGGAAATATCTTTTCCAAGCTCGTTGAGCTCATTGCTGTCAGTGAAAACGCAGAGAGATTCCTTGTTTGCTGCACATAAGACATAAAAAAACAAAAACAAGCCAACCTAGAGAGCCAGCGAAAGAAAGACAGCAGCAAATGCTGTGATCAGGCGTAGGAAACAGCTCTCCTTATGGACTAGAGGCGAAAAAAGGTCTTCATTCTGGCCACAGTAGCTGAACGCCCCTGCTAAATTGGCAGCCGGGAAACAAAGTCAACCCCGAAGGGATGCACGTGTACGGAATAAGGCGAGTCAGAGCTCTGGCTGGGACTCGGTTCACCATTTTTTAGCTTCTCATTTTCATCTGTTTCTGCTGCCTCCTACGTTACCCTTGAGCCCACCACGTTTATTCGCTCTTCTTCAAGTATCTCTCTCTCTCCCAGTTTAAGTGAGCTAATATGTCCGACGCTGATAATAAATCGCGTGGAAATTTTTCAAGACAAACTCGCAGTTAAATGTTTATCTGGACTGAAAATTTTGATGGAGTTCTTGTTCGTCCAGCATGTTCTTTTACGCATTCCTTCAATAACAGGGACTTGCTGCGGTAGGCTAAGACATCACTATAACACGTGGTCTAACTTAGCCGACATATATATATATATATATATATATATATATATATATATATATATATATAAGGGAAAGAAGTGTATACCTAAGGGCTCGTTTTTCCGTGTTTTTAACACAATAATAATGAGATATAACAGACAGTAATGCCAAGGAATGTACAGGGGAAGTTATTAACATTAATGGAATGTAAATAAGAAGAAAGAAAAGTGGATGAAAAAATTACCAACTGTAAGCAGGAATCGAACCTACGACCTTCGAATTACGCGTTCGATGCTCTAACCACTGAGCTATTACAGCGGCACTCCCTCCATCCACTTTTTTGGGTTTATCTGTGAATTTAGAAGTAGGAGCGACATATATATATATATATATATATATATATATATATATATATATATATATATATATATATATATATATATATATATATATATATATATATATATATTCACATATAAACCCAAAAAAAGTGGATGGAGGGAAGGCCGCTGTGATAGCTCAGTGGACGCGTTATTCGAAGGTCGTAGGTTCGATTCTTGCTCACGGCTGGTAATTTTTTCATCCACTTTTCTTTCTTCTTTCTTCTTATTTACATTCCATTGGTTTTAATAACTTCCCCTGTACATTCCTTGGCATTACTGTCTGTTAGATCTCATTAATATTGTGTTAAAACACGGAAAAACGAGCCCTTAGGTATACACTGCTTTCCCTTATTTCATTGAACGAGGGTCTCGTACTGGCAGACTTGGTGTGTTTAGGTTGTATAAGAGGGACAATTAATCAGCTGCCCGCTCATAATAAGTTCACGTGCTACGTGACGCCAAACATGCGCATAAGAGTGTTTTCACACTCGTTGTTTGCTTATAGATGGCGCTGACTGTCACTCCTACTTCTGAATTCACATACAAACCCAAAAAAAAAAAGTGGATGGAGAGAAGGCCGCTGTGATAGCTCAGTGGTTAGAGCATCGAACGCGTTATTCGAAGGTCGTAGGTTTGATTCCTGCTCACGGCTGGTAATTTTTTCATCCACTTTGTTTCTTCTTTCTTCTTATTTACATTCCATTGGTTCTAATAACTTCCCCTGTACATTCCTTGGCATTACTGTCTGTTAGATCTCATTATTATTGTGTTAAAACACGGAAAAACGAGCCCTTAGGTATACACTGCTTTCCCTTGTTTTATATATACATACATATATATATATATATATATATATATATATATATATATATATATATATATATATATATATATATATATATATATATATATATATATATATATATATATATATATATATATATATATAGTTCAGCAGATCCTCCGTGAGCGGTCACAACGTGGTTTACTTCGACGTTTTGGCCTAGAGTCTGGCTTTCATCAGGATTAAAGGTACAGTTTGTTGGTGCTCAGCTTTATACAATCTCAAATCAGAGTGTATGTGTGTATATATATATATATATATATATATATATATATATATATATATATATATATATATATATATATATATATATATATATATATATATATATATATATATATATATATATGTGTGTGTGTGTGTATGTGTGTGTGTGTGTGTGTGTCGCTGGTACTGTTCTTGGCAAGTTGTTCGCATTCCATCGGCGTCTAATCTGGTGTCACGGATGGCCAGCAGACTGCAAAAAAATACGCCGCTAGCAAAACTTCGGCAGAGGTTACTTAGGCGGAAGTTTAGAAGAATTGAAAGTTTGAAAATGCGTGTTATTTTTGGGGTCAAAAGGTATGCTTCTACAAATTTTGCTTATTCTTTAAATATTGATAATCAGCCGTAGCAGGTCAAGTTCCAGAGTTAACAAGACGAAGAAACTCAATTCAAGGTAATACATTCAGACGAAAAGCCTAATGAAGCTCGGATTGAAACAAGGGTTGTTGTTCCCATTCTAGTTGAAACAAGAACCCTTGATCATAGACTAGTTGGTTAAGGAACAACGTGCGATGTCAGAGCAAACATTAGTGCTGTTCCCTGGTTGTTCTTCATCCCGTCGTCCGCGCTGTTTTGCCACAATCATACTGAAATTTCGCAATAACGTTTGCCTCCTGACAGTGATTCGTCACTGAAAATTACAATAATGCAACACGAGCAAAAATACACTGGATGCGCAAGAGACTATGAAAGTGTTATTCAGAGCCTGTGCATCATCTTTTGATCAGGAATTACAGTTCAGACTTCGCACTGTGAGCGTCTTGTCAAATTCACTTATTCATTGAAATTAGAACAAGGACCCAATTTTACACTTTCATCAAAAACTTATGGCTCCAAATATGTTGCAATGAATAAGCACCATCTGTGTTATCTCTGGTAAAACTACAAGGACGCTTTATTTCAGTGTTCTCGATTTCACATAAAATACGCATCGGTTCGTACTTGAAAATTAAAGTGCACACAGATATATTAGGTAGAAACACTCAGGAATAATAAGGTGGTTTCAGTTGAAATGAGCATAGAGATTGCTGATCATTTGAATGTTCATATGTGTCTTTTTATTAAGCTTATGTGACCTTTCAGTACACTCTCTGTTTCCTAAGGTAAATGTTGGTTTATATTGATCATTACAATTGTACGACCTCTAACAATATTTCATGTGGCCATATCGATGAGGACTGCTTAACACCTATAACTCGACAGCTCCAACAAGAGCCAATCGCAGTGACTCTAACGACACCTTTTACTGGGCTCCAAACGAATGTTCCTATTGTTCAAAATAGCTACACCGGAATGATTCCATGAATCGAGCCCGCGACCTCAGACTTAGCAGCGCGTGGCGTGGTTGAGCTCGACAAACAACAAACAGCGTGTTCCCACACAGGTTATTTATTTATTTCTTCATTTATTTATCTGGCTCAATACATAGACGAGAGTTAATCGAATAGTGTTCTAACGTGGGCGCGCTTTTAAGCATATGTAAGTCAGAGTCTCCATGCCACCAACCCGCCTATAATGGCACTATCTTCGACGATGGCTTATAGCACAGGATTTCATCTGTTCCTAACTTGTTTTATTTATCCGGGTTTTGGGGAGTCATCATGCTGGAGAAGGCATTTGCTAGTAAAGTTGTTTGGTGTTGTCACTTCTCGCTAATAAAGACAACAAATATGATAAAGAGATAGACATAGACGTTAGTTATGGGCAATAAAATAATAATAAGGAAGCCTTATTGCGTCTTTCCCAACCATCAGTGACGCGCCGCTGAAGCCAGTCCGTCGCCGACGCCTGCAATCGTCGTTTCGGCATAAACCAAGTGTTCTGCGGCGTCCGGCAATGTTTGCCTTGGCGTCGGTATCATCGGCGGTCAGATATCAGGTCTCCCGACCCCTGGTTTTCTCTTGGGTACTGAAGATGCCACGTTCAGAAGTCAGGGTTCAGCCTTTTCCAAAGACGGAGAGGAAGAAGGTGGTTTGACTTGTTGTAAGCTTGGTTGGCAAAGGACCTCGGGGAAATAACGACGGCAGCATGGCCTGTCACAGGCTGAACGTGTGTGGCCCACCTTATTGGCTGCATTTGAAGCTGCAGAGACTTCACCGTTCAGTCTATGTACTCTTCGATGGCACCCTTTCTTCCACTTCTGGTCATCCGCGAACTACTTCTCTGTTTACACGGTCAACGGCGTGGAACGCACCCTTTGCGTTTTCGTTGACTCGCTGCCCGGTGTATGTACGTGCAATACTGGTCATAGGGCGATAACATCGACGGTGCCCTTCGGTTGTCAACGTGTGGTGAGGGTTTATGACTTTCTTCTCTGGTCGTGTCCGCTTGCCGATAGATAAAATCGAAGCGGGCGCACTTCCTTGAATACACAGTGCCGTTTTACTATCCGACGTGAGTTTATTATGACAAATTAAAGCTGCCATCGGGAATATTGAACGACCCAACTGAAGCGTTGACGTCCAATCTACAATGAGCTTTAAGCTAGTCTTTTTTTAACGACAACCAATCGCAGTTTGACGGCTGATGAAAAATGTAGAGGAAAATTTACCGCACCTTGTTTCGTGTGTTTCAGTTAAAGCTGCAGCTGACACGTAAAAGATAATAGGGAGATAAAAAGACTTGTTAGTTCCCTTAACGATTTCACTGAAACACATTTTCATAAACTTGACAAAAATCGGCACTAAGGGTTAGGGTGGCGCTGCATGTACTTGTATAAATAAAAATAAATAAATAAAATAGCGGAGTTACGTGTGTACGATACCATCAGCAGATGGCAAATGAAATACGAAAGTCTCACAATACAGATCAGAGAGAGAGAACGCAGCTGAAGCTGGGCTTGAAAATCTTGTAATTTCGTGATTCATCAGCGTTCTTGCCTTAAAATTTACAGATTACGACCCTCGAGAAGAAAATGAACGGAATCTATAGACTGAGCTAAAGAATTCAAAGGAGGAACAAGCTGTTGAGTTGTAGTTGGTGGACTTGCTTCTTTAAAATTGATTCGAAGTGCATCGAAGACACGGGCAATCTTCTCTCCGATTCTCGTTCACGTCTTCGGTGTGCTTCAAACTAATTTCAAACATGAGGAGAATGAAAGGAAAAAAAATTAGTGGACCTTTAAGCTCCGCCTTTAATAGTTGAACGCAATAGCGATATTCTGTTTCTTGAGCGTACTTCAAGCACTTAGTGTATGAATTCTTTTCGAACTTGCTATGCACCTACTACTTGGCCTTGAGGGAGCATTAGCGTGTGTGCCTTTTGCAGTGGATAACTAGCTTCAACCTATGCAGTCTTGAAAATTCCGTGTTCTGACGCCCGAAGGCAATGTATGATTGCACCACGCTTTATTACTCCAATAATTCATATTGAATTCTGAAGCATGCATACAGGACGCTTGCATTTGTGAAGCATGAAAACTACTTTCACTGCATTTCCAAGCAGAGGAAAATGGTTTCATTGTATTGCCGAGCAGTTGTCCCCTGTACACCCGGAGTGTTTTATTTATTTCATTTGCATCTTTTTCACAAAGATTGCCGATTTGGCGGGCACGCGAGGATGATGATTTTTCGCTCACAACCAACGACGCCCACGCCGATATTCATGCGAAATGAGCTCTTGAACCCTATCCCTTTAAAATATAGGTGCTTGCTTCAGGCAGACCAAGCCTTGCAAGATTTATTGGCAGGTGCTACATCTAACTTGAGCTATCAAATACATCTAGCTGTAGCAACACGCCACATGTCATCTGAAACCTTTGGGCAACAAAGACAGTACGTGGTGTTTTAGCCTTTTTGCCACTTAAAAAACAACCATTTGGTCACGGGCTCACACAGCCCCTCCTCAATACACCGTTTCTATGAACGTGTACCACGACACAAGAACGACTGCAGGAAATTACTTCGGCATTCTAAATCTAACAGGAAATAATGGACTAAACAAAACTTTTCTATTACCAGGAGCTCGATCCAGAGGCCATGTTGGGGTTCGTTTATATCCTACTCTCTGAATAACGAAGAACCAGTTCACAAGTTCATTCTCGTGGTAGCCACCTCAGAAAAGGGAGCATGCAATCGATAGCCTTCTCGACAATTTCTCAACAGGCATGTCTTCTTTGAAGACTCTGAGAACTCTACAAACAAATTACTGCGTCAATGCGTAAAATTCTATAGGATTTCGCTCAGGCGAAACTTATGGGGCCGTGGGTTCTGTGACGGTAACAACACCTCATGCCTTATTATAATATTAGAGCGTGTTAGCGCACTAAACAAGGTGCCGACGGGAATAACCACGGGGGAGCCACGGGGGATCCGGCATTATAGTTGGAGCCTTGATTACAAACAATTTCTGGTGCACCGGACTCGAGAAGTGGTTATATAACTCGCAGCTTTTTGACATGAAAAGACTCACAACTTGGGCAAAGGCAGTTCGCTTTCTCGGATGAATACAGTTTTATTAGCGTCGTCATGATGAGTCTTGCGGCAAAACAGTCGAAATAAACGAAATCGCCTTTTTCGATCGTGACATTAAACTCGCAACACAGAAAGTGATCATATTTACTTTTTCCCTGTTTAGCTTCTTCTCGAGAAATCTACATAACGCATTGTCGCAATGTCGTCACAGAAACAGAACTCATCGCAGGGCTGCCACCGGGTCTTGGTGTACTGGATGTGTTCTTCAATACGCAAACGATCCCCGTACCCTTGTCGAATCAGTTTGAGATTGCTTCTTCCGAAACCAGAGAAGACCACTCAACCAAATGGGGAAAAAACCTGCTTGTGGACATAAGCCGATGAGGAGCGACTTTCCGCAGTTTGCCCAGCTATGGTCACGAAGGGCACGAGGAACGAGCAATGGAGCGACGGCAACGCAACAAATCAAAACCAATACCGTGGGTGTGAGTGAGTGCGCGTTGCCGTGAAGTAACTGGATATTTTTTCCATTAGTTTATGGTTCCACGTGCGCGTACTGAACTTGAGTTTCAGCTAACACTGATATAGGGAAATGTAAGTATGAGGATACTGTTTTATACAGTTTCAATGTAGCTTCAAATATTTTATATTATGTGCACGTATACATGCTCGCAGTACACTATATTTCATAAACAGGATTACGTAAAACATAAGTTTTGAAATCAGGAAGGAGAGAAAGCCGGAAAGAAACATAAATACAGGAGCGTAAGGCAGAGCAGTTTTTTTTTTATTTCTTAAACTTTCCTTGGTTATGGGAGAGAGAGTGCGAGACTCAAAGAGAAAGAGACTTCAGGAATATATACCGAGAAACCACTGGTTCTCACACAATACACAAGCAGTCACCGACACGAGCTGAGAGCACCAAGTGAAGCCTAATAAAAGATATTTTTTACCCATGATATGTTCTAGTCTGATCAAGCTTGAAACGACGAAACTCTTATCTGATAACTGATCGACGGGCCAATTTTCATAAAGTTGATCGCATTAAAAATATATTCTAACTCTGAAGTGGCAGACTATTCAGGTGTCTAAGATTTTTAGCAGATTTTCGACATTGTAGAATTAAGAGAGAAAAAAAAAGAAATTGTGAAGCTCAGAATGCCGAAAGTCCACCATTAAATAAGACGCTATGTTGTCAAATGCAGTTTTACTAAGCTGACAACCTCAATAAGTAATAATATTTGAGATTATTACATCCTAATATCACAATGTGATTATGAAGAATGTCTTAGTGGAAGACTTTCTAAATTTGAACTAGCTGGCGTTAGCACCCAAATCAGGGCACACGCACCTTGATTGTTTCACCTCCAACGAAATGCAGGTGCCGCGGTTTTCATTAGATAAAGCAGTCTTCATAAATCATGCATTGACTTTTTTGCGTGTTCAACTATAGATTACAGCGTGGAACAAACTGTTGAGTGGACCAACAATTTCCTCTAAATTGAATATTCATGTGTAAATGTTTCTTGAGCCCGACATCGGGTTAACGAAAGCAGCTTGAATTCGGGTTCTTGCTCAAATCAACAGCTGAACCTCTCGAGCAGGCCACCACTTAGACTATACAACGTGCCACCAACCCCGATATCAGTGCTTTTGACAATTGAAGTTCTACCCCACCCTCAAAATGTTAGGTCAAAACTAACAATTATTTCAAATACAGTAGTTGTGTACGAGCTTCAACTCCTAACTTTCAGAGTTATTATTGTGCCCATGGCGTTTACATAGGTCAGCACAAAACAGCAGGCTTTGCGCAATGAATACCTTGTGCCCAACTACGCTTGTCCTTCTGCCATGCCAACAACAACAACAACAACAGCAACAACAACAACAACAACAACAACAAAAGCAACAGCAACAACAACAAAACACCACCACAACCAACACCACCAACAACAAAGCACCATCGCAACCAACACCACCAACAACAACCATGAAGATGGCAATCACACTCAAGGAACCACTAATGCTAGTCGGCTGAGACAACAAAAGTCCAATTAGCTTGACTCCAGAAGCTCAATATATCCCGTACGTTCTTCCTACCACTGCTCATTCTCCACCCATGCTGCTCATGCCTAAAAGTTCTTGCGCGTCACGAAAAGTCGTTAGCACTTCACCCATGGTGCCAAGAGCGTACTAAGGCATGTCTGCCGGTGAGCTGCTGTCTTTTAAAGACGATAGCCTTTCTTGGGGACCTTCGACGCATAAATTTTAATCTGTCTGTCTGTACAGTTGTCTGTTTGTCTGCTCTTACCAGCATCGGGTACTTGAAACGGCCGACCCCATCCGCAGCACCCACCAATGTTGCTCAAGCTTTAGCGTTCATACTTGTGCAATGGTCAATAAGCAATTATTGCGCAAGTCTGCGGCACCATAGCGACACGTATGTATTCTGCATGTGCATCTTTTACTAGAAAAGGCATACATAAGTAACTTTAAGGACCGTAGCGTTTATCACTCTTCGCTGACCATGCAACGCATGCACGAAAAGGTGAGTGTTTCTAACGCTTTGCTATAACGCGATGGTACTGGCACCTATATACCCGTCGCCTTGCGTTTTACACCTTATCACCTCTGAGACGGGCGCGCACACTTGCCTCAGAGCCACGTGCTTCGTTTTCCAAGAACACTACCAGGTGTCGCTCATGTCTCACGTGTGACGTGACTTGATGCGCTCGTTCGCCTCCGCTGCACGCTTGAGGCACTCTAACTCAGCGCCTCCAAAATACCATTCTCCGATTTTCTTGCGCAGAACATCAAATAAATTGTTCGCTCTCTCCACACGCAAGACAATCGTCTTTCGACGACATTTGCAGAATACATGCAGATATGGGGTCATTTTTTTACTGTTTACCGTTAATTGCATTTCTGCAAAAGGTTGATGAGACTAGGAAGGCAACGGGAGCGCAATGTTGGTAGCGAAAAGGGAGATGGGGCCCCCGAGTGCCTTGGTTGTTGGCCTTGATTAGTGAAAATGCTCAATCAATCTCCACATTGACTGCCACTTGACCACTGATATCGGCATGGTTTGCGTATCCACTTTAGAAGCCTAGTTTTAGATTCACTTAATAAGAATGACACCTTCTTTACCTTGCGCATTTTACATTTGATAGTGTTCTAGGAAACGCTTGCCGTCGTTTTAGGTTAATATAAGGAAGACAGAAAGACCTGCAAAGTTCTCATGAATCATTTTTATTGCAGTGTACTGTTCTTTTTTTCAAGGTTGGAGATTTCTTACTCTCAGTGAGAGCACCGCACGTTTTTGCTGTTGGACTGGCCTATATGTTTCGCAGGCCAGTTTGTACAAATATGCTAAGATGGGCTTTAGGGAATCGGTTTTTGCCCTGACATATATGCCTCATTTGCTTTTCATTTAGTTTTGCTCAGCATGTGAAAAAAGACTCTCCACTAACTGAAACGTCAGCACAAGTACTGTTCGCTCGAATTTGTTTCTTTGCCCGCTGATAGCAACTTGTCTTATTAAACTAAGCCTCCAGCACATTATATATATATATATATATATATATATATATATATATATATATATATATATATATATATATATATATATATATATATATATATATATATATGTGTGTGTGTGTGTGTGTGTGTGTGTGTGTGTGTGTGTGTGTGTGTGTGTGTGTGTGTGTGTGACGTATCAAGTGATGGTTAGTAGAGGTAGAGAAGGAAGAAGTCAGAACAGAATAAACATGGGGTATGAGCCAGGCCACGTCAACCAGTCATCATAGCGTCACACGAGTCGACAGGATGGAGACCTGCCTGCCCCTTCATCAGTCAGTCATCATCGACGCAGTTCCCCAGAAGACGCCCTGACCGTACATTGACAACCGAATCATCGCCTAGGAGGACAACGACCAGCACCATGACAGAACCATCGGCTGACCTCGACATCCCCAAGCACACCAGATCAGCGGACGACGGACCCGTGCAGGACTGGTTCAACCTGTTCGAACTCCACGCTACCGCTGCATCTTGGTCGGAACGGGAGATGGTTAGGAACTTCAGCGACTACGTCACCGGTGAGGCATTTAAATTTTACCTTATTCACATATTCGAGAACGACGAGTCATGGTAAAAAATCAAAGAGAAGATGATTACCCGTTTTAATGACTATGACGAAGACTTACTCATTGCCAACCATCTAGAGACAACCGCACACTATCGTCAATTTCCTAAACAGTCCTCAAGCGTTCGAACGTCTAGCGCGAATCGACAAGTGCCTCAAGACGAAGTGGCACATGCGTTTACTTACAGAAGGCCATGCATACATTGGGAAAAACCCAACCGTCAAGCGCGTCTCCCTTGTACACGAAAGTCGGCATTTCCGAAGTCATTGCTTCAGCATATGACACAAGACGTTGCTGAACCACCTGATGCCCTGCACTCTTCGTCTCGCATACGGGGTCCACCCACCTGGGTTTTCGTCACGTGGTTTTTCAAGCGCTCCTATCGCTCACCATTTGCCTCATAAGGACGCCGCAACCTCGGTAGATGACCTAGTGCATCACGAAAATACCCTGTCAAGCCAGGCTCTCTCCGGACATGTTCATTCATCACCGTGCGTTGCACACACACTGGACAGTCGAAGCAAAGCAGAAGGCTCAGACGCATCGAACGTCGCACGCTACCAGGCGCAAGAACTACTCGCAGTGAACAACGTAAAAGAATCCCCTGAAGAGCTTCGTGTCATTTATACGACACCGCAGACTTGCCCAAATCTGCCGTTCAAACCTAGTAATGCGATGTCACCTGTGGTGCCCACATGCAGAGCTCACCAATTGATGAATTGAACAAATTCAGAAGTGCATGATACATCAATTCTCGTATATAGTTGTCTTTCGGAAGCGCCCTTAATGAACCCCGTCACCGAAGCCTCTCAAGAGCATGCTAGCAATGATGACGCATTGCCAACTATGCCCAACAAGCAAGACACCAGTTCACCATTCATCAGCTTTCTACAGGACGCGTCAAACACAGAACGAAATGAATGCCCCATTCCGGAACGGGTGCCACTACAGTCATCTCCTGAGCAGCATCAGCAAAGCAAGCAAAACGAAGTTCACAAACTCAAAAAACAACGAGAGAGACGGTGATGAGTGAACACGTCCGTAAAGAGCATGGTTGTCAAGGTATTTTCGTGAAGCGTTAGTTCGTCTACCGAGGTTGCGGCGTCCTTATGAGGCGAATGGTGAGCGATAGGAGCGCTTGAAAAACCACGTGACGAAAACCCAGGTGGTGGACCCCATATGCGAGACAAAGAGTGCAGGGCATCAGGTGGTTCAGCAACGTCTCGTGTCATATGCTGAAGCAATGACTTCGGAAATGCCGACTTTCGTGTACAAGGGAGACGCGCTTGACGGTTGGGTTTTTCCCATTGTATGCATGGCCTTCTGTAAGTAAACGCATGTGCCACTTCGTCTTGAGGCACTTGTCGATTCGCGCTGGACTTTCGATTGCTTGAGGACTGCTTAGGAAATTGACGATAGTGTGCGGTTGTCTCTAGATGGTTGGCAATGAGTAAGTCTTCGTCATAGTCATTAAAACGGGTAATCATCTCCTCTTTGATTTTTTGCCATGACTCGTCGTTCTCGAATATGTGAATAAGGTAAAATTTAAATGCCTCACCGCTGACGTAGTCGCTGAAGTTCGTAACCATCTCCCGTTCTGACCAAGATGCAGCGGTAGCGTGGAGTTCGAGCAGGTTCAACTAGTCCTGCACGGGTCCGTCGTCCGCTGATCCGGTGTACTTGGGGATGTCGAGGTCAGCCGATGGTTCTGTCATGGTGCTGGTCGTTGTCCTCCTAGGCGATGATTCGGTATTCAATGTACGGTCAGGGCGTCTTCTGGGGAACTGCGTCGATGATGAGTGACTGATGAAGGGGCAGGCAGGTCTTCATCCTGTCGACTCGTCTGACGCTATGATGACTGGGTGACGTGGCCTGGCTCATACCCCATGTTTATTCTGTTCTGACTTCTTCCTTCTCTACCTCTACTAACCATCACTTGATACGTCACACACACACACACACACACATATATATATATACATATATACATATATATATATATATATATATATATATATATATATATATATATATATATATATATATATAAATGTATATATATATATATATATATATATATATATATATATATATATATATATATATATATATATATATATATATATATCGCCGTCGTAGCCTCATGTGTAACGAGTCCTGCCGTTAATCTCAAGGGCTTGGGTTATATTGTCGGCAATGCGGATCCTACTTCGATAGAGGAATGTGTTAAAGGTGCCCATGTGCTTTTGTTTAGGTGCATTTGGAAGAATTCTGTGCTCTCTAAAGCGCGTTGGTCTAAATATTTCTGGAGTTCTTTAAGAGCAGATTACTTATAGTATTATGGTAGTTCTGGCTTTAGAAACCCGAGGAACCATTGCTATATTCGCAACTTGCTGATTACTTTAGCATTTTTTTCTAACGGGAACTACCGCGATTTCGAGTAGCAATTTTGAGAGCCTGCCCTTTTTTTTTTCATTGTAATATGAATGAGGTAATGATGGGCACTTGATAACGAACATCTTTGTTGTTTTATGTGCCACTCCTTCATTGTGCCGTGTACTTCCTACACTTGCATACCATAATAAAAACTAGATGGGGCATGCCCCACATATTCACAAGTGGAGAACTATCGGTGGTAAATATGAGCGCTAACGTCTTCTTCAACTGTATCAATAACAACACTTGAAAGTTTTGTGAACATCAATTATAACACCACCACAAAAAGCACCTCTTTATTTGCTGTGCCATTTATACATTGCGACACTATGATGAGAAAGCTTTAAGTGAATCATCTTACTGCAATTATTTGAAGAAATTTAACAGAAAATATTCAGCTATACGAAAACGCACAACCTTGGTTGACTCATGGAAGTCTCTAGACGCAGCATCTAAGAGGAGACTGCGTTGATGGATTTCTCGTCTTAGAGCTCTTTCTGTTTGCTTTTCTCGCTGCCAGTCACAGCAACAAGCTATCCATCAACGCCGAGTAAGACAAGCTCTTTGTCACTGATGGATTTAAGGTGAAAGGCTCCTAGTCGTTATGCCACGCCTATTGCTCTTGAGCATCGGTTCACCATCGACTCCTCTTTCAGGCGCAAAGCCTATATGCTAAGTCTATAATAAATCGTCTAACCGTAAACCTAAGGTCTCTAGTCTGGCTGTTTATGCTAGTGCACAGAATGGACAAGGACTATGGCAGTGATTTTGTGAAAGCACACGCGATGCATGTGCATGTGCCGGCTTCCCTCATATGTGGTAGGGTTCGTCTCTCCTTTGAAGTAACGAAGGAGCACTCGAATATACTTCGCCGAGGTGGTAATACGATCATGCGTTGCTTTTCAACGTTAGGCAAGGCGAAAGTACCTAATGGACAGTGCTTCATGCCAGAAAGATCACCAGCCCTGCAGGCCCATCGACCTAAACAACAAGAGCTCTGTGAGTAGACTGTGCCGCCACTTCAACCTGACTTGTTGAACTTCCCGCTCGGAACATAAGTACGTAAATGTCGAGGAGAAGTCTTTGAATAAAAATGAGGAACCTGTGTGAAAGCCGATATCTCTGTACTACGGGAGGAAAGCTGTTTTCTGCACTCGCAGTGATCACTACTTCTATGACTGGCAAACACAAAATAACAAAGATGCAGCTGAAGCACGCCTTTCTCCACTTTCATGAATGATCAATAGTAACCACCTCAACCACCCAGCCTAAGGAAAAGCAAGAGGAGCCGCAGTGAAGCACATCACACAGACACCTCGCGAAAAGAGCTTTTTTTTTTTTCGTCCCAAACGCTATCGTCTTGCTTGAGCGTGACGCCCGAGGGGATTGCTCTGTGGAAGAAACATCTCACCTCAACTTAAGACGGCCAAGAGAGCATACCTCTGCGGAAGGAGTGTCCTGGTCTAAGAAAAGGATCATCGTGAAGAGGATGAGAATGCGGCTGGATCGGGTGACTCGCCTTGGTGTCGACGGCTGATGCGAAGGGAAGGCAGTGGCAACCCGGTGACATCGGTAACGAGTAGAGACAGGATGAGAGGGCGGCCGCTTGCTAACGTTAACGGAAGAGATAAAAGCTGACACTCGGCCAGACGCCTATCGATTGCAATTTTTGCCCAAGGCCCACGTCCACCTTGGTAGGACAGATTAGAAAATAAAAAGTGCGACAAAAAGAAACATACAAAGTGAAACGTTTAACAGTAAGGGCAATGGGTATGTTCTTCGACTGCAGGAGGAGCAGAAGTCTCAGTGCGACTTTTTCTTTGTTTACTTTCGGTTGCCCAAATGGTTCTTCAGGCTTAAATCACTGCTGTTCAAATAATTCAAAATCAATAAATTCTGCTTGTATTCTAAGTAATAGAGGTATTAAAGAGCTCAATAATCTTAGAGGTGACACCTCAAGGCCGTATTCAGCAGTTTTTATTTTTATATCCCACTCTACTTGCAGACGCAGAGCAACAAGTAAGGGATTTCTATACGCTTGGTGAATTCTCTGCTTTTCTTAAAGAGTTATCTCTCCCTCAAACGCATAAAAAGAAATAGTTCTTGCCCACTTCTCAAACATCATCGCCTCCTCAAGCGAAAGTTCACTTTAAGAAAACAAAACACAGTATGAAGACTAGCCCTGAGACTGTGGTTACGCAAAACGTTTACACCAAGCTTTCCACCCTGGAGTTCATTTTTTCGCATTATCTTAGTTATCAGAATAGGGACATGTGTTGCTTGTACCTTTTGTGAGCGTTTACCTGTGTTCGTTCGCTCTCAGTAATCAGCAACACCCGTCTTAATATTAGCATCCGTAGGATGCCTCTGGAACTCTTTGATAACTGAGTGTTTACCCTTCTCACCGCACTCCTGTTGTCATGAGGCACCACTAAAGCTGTAAGACGCACTTGTGAAAGTTCGTCTTAGTGAACTCGCGCGTGATCTTGCCTGCTATTTCTTAGGCACCAAGTTACGCTATTTACTACCAGATGCACGGCTTAATTCTGCACCGCAAACACTTAACGTGCCTGCATTTTACTCAACGGCAGTAGCATTTTATCGACATGCGCAGCAGGTTTGTGCCGATGTGGACATTCTTGAAAGCCGCATTGTAGATACAACGGCGGCTCTTCTGCTTCCTCTGGTTCCTCGAGCCCGTCTAGCACGATCGAGACATTTCTCGTGGAGCGCGATAACGGCATCGTTTGTGCCTGGTCACCTCCGTGACTTTATGTGGCGTCTTGGATGGAGAGTACTCCCAACACGGGACAGACTGGAGATGTGGGGCGTGGTCCTATCCTACACTTGTCCTAACTGCCCGTTACAGGAATCTAACCAACATATGCTCCAGCAATGTGTCATTGCAAAGGTGTTTTGGAAGTCAGTTAACACTAGTTTTCGTGGTCTAGGTGTTAATCGCTTTGTAACATCTGGTCGCTGCTCGCGTAGTCGCTTTGCACGCCTTCTAATAGCTGCGGGAGCTTTTTGTTTATGGCGTACTAGGTGCGAAGCTGTTGCGGCAGGTCATCGTCGTCGTGCTCTTTTTCCAATTCTGGAACGCCTCTACTCTGAACTCTTATCGTTTCTGTCGGAGGAATTGTTCTTCCTTGGGGAGGAAGAATTTCTGTGACAATGGTCGTGCCGCTTTCTGTCCGTAGTTGACAGACGCGTTCGATTAGTCTTCCACCTGGCCTGGTTCCTATAGCCAGGTCACCTGTCAATGTCTGATTGGTGCATGTAATCAGTATGTGTTTACTATTTCTACGTGTTTGTGTATGTCCCATATGGGTGTGAACTCTTCTATATATGTACTTCATTCTAACGCTGTAATTTATGTAACATGTATGAATATTGATACCTGTTGTACACATTTTCTAACACCTTCACGAAGTCTTGTAAATTCTGTACATATATCATCATGTACATTATCCATATTGTGATTAGTGTATTTATGTAGTGTATGTATAGTTATTAGTACAATGGACAATGGACATCCTACGGACTTGGACACTTTTGTTTAAATGTGTAATGTATGTTGTGCTTTGTCTTTTGTTTGTTATTGTGCCTGTTGTAAAGACGCTTGTCCCTTGGGTTTGTTGCGTACCATGAGAGAATAAACTTTTTGCAAACACGCCTGTTAAAGTGAGAAACCCTGATTTTCAAAGTGAGAAAAATAGCTGTGCCACTTCCGAAATACTATTTTACCGCACAATAGTTCCCTCATTGTAGACATATCAATTAAATGGACGTGTAGAGGGCGTAGCTAGGATAACCGTTCGTCATGAAGAGTTACCGACTGAAATACAAGAGAAGCGAACGCTCGAGGAGGATAAAGAATGTTAAGAGGTCAGATGAGGTTAATAAGTTTACGGGTACAACGTGGCCGCAGTAACCACATAACCGGGTTGATTGGCAGAATGTGAGAGATGCGTTTGCCCTGCAATAGTACATAGTGTGGCTAATGATGATAGTGGTGATGATGATGATAATGATCAATTTTTTGTAAATGAAGTGAGATGAAACTAACTGCAGATGAAAAACAACATTTAGTGAAGTTTTTGTGTGTGTCAAGTTTTACTACGTGAGCCTGGTACGCATTGTGATAATTATTTTGTTGTGAGAAATGAGCCACGATATACATTATAAATTGTAAACATGCACTTCCATCAATACCTGTTCGAAGCCAACGATGTTTGAAAACTAAGTGCAGAAACATCCACAGTCATCGCGAAATCTCCTTGGCCTCGCTATTTTCACTACAATTAGCAAACCAAGTTTATCTAATTCTGTTCTTCTCTATATCTCTTCTGCCTCTACTTTAGTGGCGTAAGTTAAAGTAAGAATAAGTAGGCAGGTTAAATGACTTGAGGAGTGACTTGCACAATCATATTTTTTCCTACAAAGCAGAATAGCGTAATGTAGAGCAAAAAAAATTCGAACAAGACATCTCAGATCCCACCCGTGCTCGTCGTGATAGAAAGCTTCTTTGATGCAACCTCCGGCATTTATGACTGCAGAAGTGGCACTTTACTGTCAGTACCTCTATGAAACTCCACTCAGAAGTTCTTCGGGACACAAACAGAAAAGTGCTGGAGGCATACAGCGTACCGTATGGTGACGACTTCACAAAAGCGACCATCGCACTCTATTTTCTGAAATGTTGCAGAACAATACGTTGCGAACTTTTGTCATTCGAGAAAAGCTCTTGAACTCGTCGAACGTCTTTCTCGAGGAAGCACTGGAAAATGCTGAAAGCAGTAGGGCTGTCAGTACCTAAAAAAAGGACAGCTGGCAAAAAGGAGCACTTTCTACGGTTGGTCTTTGCTCTATCCCAGGAGTGGCTTCTTTGTCACTGCACATGTCGTTTAATAGTTCAGTCCCTTGTTTTTTATCTAAGCCACTGTGCAAGGCGCTCAAAAGCGTCGGATTCACGCACAGACCTCGTGTTCCCAGAGGCGCTTTCTAGAATGGAAGCTAGCACAGACATAAGTCGATGCTTTCGCTAGGCTATCCAGAAGTTTGGAAAGTTCTTTCACCATCCCGACGCTCCTCGTTTTGAACTTGCTGAGTGCGAAAGGTGAAAGCAATTCGACTTATGTGCATGGGAGTGCTCGTTTAAGTGATGGTTAGGTGTAAAAGCAAAGATGTTGTTATTGTTACAGGTGCAATTAGGATAAAGAAAGTTGTGTTTCAGTTGTGTGTGTGTGTGTGTGTGTGTGTGTGTGTGTGTGTGTGTGTGTGTGTGTGTGTGTGTGTGTGTGTGTGTGTGTGTGTGTGTGTGTGTGTGTGTGTGTGTGTGTGTGTGTGTGTGTGTGTGTGTGTGTGTGTGTGTGTGTGTGTGTGTGTGTGTGTGTGTGTGTGTGTGTGTGTGTGTGTGTGTGTGTGTGTGTGTGTGTGTGTGTGTGTGTGTGTGTGTGTGTGTGTGTGTGTGTGTGTGTGTGTGTGTGTGTGTGTGTGTGTGTGTGTGTGTGTGTGTGTGTGTGTGTGTGTGTGTGTGTGTGTGTGTGTGTGTGTGTGTGTGTGTGTGTGTGTGTGTGTGTGTGTGTGTGTGTGTGTGTGTGTGTGTGTGTGTGTGTGTGTGTGTGTGTGTGTGTGTGTGTGTGTGTGTGTGTGTGTGTGTGTGTGTGTGTGTGTGTGTGTGTGTGTGTGTGTGTGTGTGGAGAAGACGTGATGTGTACATCCGTCTATCCTGAGAGTTCTCTCAACAGATGTGTACAGCCATTCGTTGGTCGCAGAGTTTCACTTGTCTTGTCGCAATTCTCTAACCGCTTATTTTCGGTCGCAATATGATTTGAAGCTTCAATTGAAGCTGCTAAATAAGCTGTCGCTACGTTTCGTGCACTTCTATGCCATCACTTTTCTTTATCACTTGTAGGTATCTTCTTTATTTCTTGTTATCCTTCAAACCTCTTTCTGCGTCATCTCTGATTGTATTGTTTCGAGAAGAATGGTTAAGTTGGTGTTCGTACTCACTCGTTTATGACAATAACAATGGCACTTATCAACTCTCATGACGACTGTCGAATTAGTAAACTTACTTTTACGCTATTCACATCTGTTCACAGCTATTCCTGATATGCTGTTATTGCTAGCCGGGGCATGTTGTACGACACTTTTTTTTTAATCGAAAGCTTTTGATACACTAAATGGAGCATGCTAATAGCCGTTTTGGTTACGAGAGGTCAGCACGAATCAAGGATATACAGGAGGTAGTTCTGAACTACAGTGCCTCGAGGTTGCTTGTGTTGTGTCTCGTGACGTTAACAGGTTACTGCATTAAAGAAACAGCGTATGGGTGAGCTTGATCATCACACATGCAACACCCTTGACTGTCCTTTACACTGCAAAGGATAAGTTCTGCAGGAGCAATCGCATAAATATACATAAACTTTGCATGCAATCTAATTGTTATATACCAATGCTTGAGTTACATCATCAACCACAGAAAGCCACATGTTTGATCAAACGTGTGAAATTGGATCAGATCACTAGACACCGTAAACCGATTTACTCTTGTCCACGCCGCGGAACCTTACCGGAGCTTTTCGTAATGCAAGAAGGAGTTCGTAGAAAGACAAAAAATGCACCCTTCTTCGTCATCTTGGTTTGGCACTGAAACCAATAACCATCCATCGTCGTATAGATGGCTGTAGCAGGGGTCTCGATATAAAACTGACCGTTTGACGGACGCCTATATATAGTGTTCTGTCGGGACATAGCTTTGTGGGAGTTAGGGTCGGAACGGGCGTAGTGAAATCGGTTGGTACAGTCTAGCCGGCTTGTCTGAGCTGCTACGCACTCTGCCGAGAAGAATAGTGACTCCTTGGGGAAACACGGAAGTCGGCCTATGCACAATCAGTGGATGGAACGATATCCTTTGTTCAGTGCATGTTCTAGTGAAACCATGTATGTAACAATGAAAACATGTCTATGGAATTATACACATGCACAGCTCGATGAAATAAACCTACATTAAAAAGCGCGTCGTGCATGTTTCACTCTCTAACTTTTAAAGGGGAAAGTCTGATGAACACTAGTTAAGGCAGTGAGTTAAATAATCAGGAACGGGTTTCCGCACGACATAGTTTAGTCAAAGGGATGGAGCAAGCAACAAATTACTTTCACGTTCTTGGTGGATCACAATGTTTCACGTTCCTGTTCCTTCTCTTAAGCTTTCTACAGCTCACGTGGTGTTGCGCTACCTAGGGCATCGGTCAATGATGTTAAAAGATGACAACATCAAGTGATGTGGTAACTTCACTGTGCGACATCACGACGGCATCACGGTGATGGCGGCGTACATTTTGCAATCTGCGCCGGCTTAATGACGTTATATGACACCGTCATGATGTGACGCCACCATAGAGAAAGTCACATGGGCTTTTAGATGGGGCATTCGGAAGCATTGCGAGCTTCGCGAAGCTTCGCTATGTTTCACAAAAGTTTCATACAAGGTCCCGCAAATGGAGCGATGAGTTTCTTCAGGTTTTCGCCCTAAACGTATTGGGATTGATAATTATTATGTCTGATTCCCGAAATAAGAAGGCTAATTGCGATCCTATGAACACTCCTGATCGTCGAAGAAAGATTATAGGCGAGAAGTGATTTGGAAACGATTCTTGCTTCCTTGGCATTGTATCAGATTTTGAGATTTTTCAAGTAACGCTGTTCGCATGTATCCGAAACCTCGTTTCTAAGTGCTCTGTATAAAATGGTGTAGTAGGTTCGCTTGCCATGTAATCACCGGTTACGTAACAAGTACGGACAGCATCCATTTTTAATATGTTGTTCTCATACCCTCGCTAGCAGAGAAAAAAAATGACCCAAAAATGAAAATTTTGAGGGTCTCTTAGAGTGCCACTGGGGGTACTCGAAGGTGAAAGGCTGAGTTCCAACAATGTCAATAGTTCAGCAAAGTAATATGTAATTTTAGATGAGAGAGCCAGCCAGGAACAGCGAACACATCGGAACTTTTCAGTGTCCGTTGTTTTTACTTTTATTTCATTTAGAACCTGTGTTTTAGGTCGTTAGGCATTGACACGGCCCGTAAGAGTCGGATGACCCGTTTGGTTGGGCGTGCTTTATTTGTTGCGTGTCGAGCCTCATCTGATATATCACATTTCTTCAGTTTGGTATATTATTCACTGTAGGCTTTGGAGCAGCCTTTTTTTTTTATAACGCTCACCTGACTTTTCTTGGCCAACTTCCAGTTGACGATGGCTTTGTGTTAAAGGCCACCAAGGCATGATACACTTAAAGTTACCACATTAATACCGGTAAGGTGAACTTACGCTGCTTGCATATTTCCAACCAGAGTGCACAAACAACGGGTGTTAAACACACGAGAGCTGCAGCGCCTCAAAGATGTGCGATGAAATTTTTAAGGTGATAGCATTACAGAGTTTGTTTCACGGAAATTCCGGAGTATGTGTCGTTGTTTGTGAGCGAAAATTGTCATTTTTGCATGATCGAAACATTTACAAAGATGCAAATAAAATAAATATTGAAAAATCCGGGTCAGAGTTGGAATTAAAGTGGGAACGTTTGCGTGGCAAGTGGGTGTTCGATCACACAGGCACGGTTCTGCTTGTGAATATACACTGAAAATAACTTCCTCTGCTTTCAAATCTAATAAATGTAACTTTCACGCTTTACAAACATACTCGTCCTGTGTACATGTTTCACAATACAACATGAACACTGCCATAATATTCCTACGCCATTGCCATCAGTCGTCAAAACATGGAATTGTCATGACTTCATTGTTTAAAACCAGTCACCCGCCACAAAAGGCACACACGCTACTGCACGCTTAAGGCCACGTAGAGAGTGCAAAGCAAGTTCGAAAAGATTTAATACACTAAGTGTCTAAAGCACGCACTAGAAACAGAATATCTCTATCGCGTTCAAGTCTTAAAGGCGAAGCTTAAGGGTCCCTCAATGTTTCTTTCTGTCTCCCCATATCCTTCAGTTATTTCATATTGAATACACCGATGCCGTATTTCTCGCGGTAGTTGTGCGCCTTCTGTCATTCACGCTGCTCGATCGAAATTAATGATGGCGTGTACTAAGCGTCCGTAACTTGAAAGTCATGGCAGCTTAGAAAAAAGCAAAACAAGAAATAACGCTATTAAAGGCAGAAAAGTGCTTTCTAAGGCCGTCCATCCATCTTATGGGATACCCATCAATCTAGAGAAAGCTTTTGCTAACGACTTGCGCAAAGTCTTTGCTTTTTTAGTAGAGTTTCATTTTATCTCATTTTTACGAATACTTTTAAGGAGCTTATTTTTTTTTTCGTTTGAGGAGTTTAGTTCTGTTTTTGCGACGTAAAAAGCTATCATGAGAAGCTGATACATTTTTCTCGGGCGAGCTTATCAACTGAGACTCGCTTGGAGTTTTATATGACAACTTGCCCGACAAAAAACGTTTATTTTATCACACACGTCTGGTGAAACAAGGCTCACCACGTTTACGCCCAGTAGCTAACAACTTTATTTTACAGGCCTTGCTTCTTATGCATTCCTGGTAAAATGAGAGGAGCGACCAAATATTGATAAAAAGCTTTGACATTTGCTGCTGTTTATTACATTATGGTCAACACACTTTGGGTGCCATGAGTGCTTCTCTGTACTTTTTTCAGGTGTAATTCACGCGTACTATTCAAAATCATAACGAGAATGTTTGACAATTTATCAAAGCACCTTCGTAAGTGTATAGGGAAGAGGGGCTGCAGTCTGCAGACTCTTTTACTATACTTTTCAAAGTGTTCTTCGTTGTTAATATGGAGCCGTGTCCCCTAGTAGAGCCTGCATGGATCACTCCATATGGGCTAGTGATCGCTTAGAGTGCATTTCAAACAAGAGAAATGTGCCCTCCAAATAAACAGAAAGCATCGAGAAAGAGAAAAGGAAGCGCTAAAAAAATGCCCCGAATTTGCATGTTACACTGCAAATCTTGTCGAAAGACCATTCTTAAGTTTGGGGAGAGTGAACAAAACGTTTATTTGATGTTCTGCGCAAGAAAATCGGGGAATGGTATACTGGAGGCGCTGTGTTAGAGTGCCTCGAGCGTGTAGCGGAAGTGAACGAGCGCATCGATGGGATGGATGGATGGATGGATGGATATGGCTGTACCCTTTAGATCGGGCGGTGGCTAGCGCCACCAAGCCGTAATACTTAATGAACCAGAATCTATTTTTTTTCCTTAAAAAGTGAGGATTCGTACTTTGCAGTGAAGAGTTTAATTTTCACTCGTGCCTTGACTTTAGCCACCAAACACATAACCTCCTTCTAGCTAAGTCTACCCGCTTAAAGTCTATTTTGCCCTCCCGGTCCCTAAACCCCAGTGCTTTGAAAAACTCTGTGCCATCATCCCGAACTATAGGGTGAAGCCCTTTACAGAACATTATCAAGTGTTCGGCAGTTTCTTCTTCCTCTCCACACGCACTGCATACTGTGTCTACCCCTTCGTATTTGGCCCGATATGTCTTGGTTCGCAGTACTCCCGTCCTGGCCTCAAACAGTAGAGAACTACCCCGAGTATTATCATAGATCCTTTCCATGGCAATTTCCTGCTTAAAAGTTCGATAGATCTCTAGTGCGAACTTCTTAATCATGCCCATTCTCCACATGTCAGTCTCCGTTTCCTTCACTTTCTTCTTAACCGATAGTTCTTTTTGGTTTGGCCACCTGCTGTTTTCTAAGTATTTACCAGTCAACTTCCTGGTTTGCTTCCTCCATTTCGTATCGACATTCTTCATGTACAGAGAGAGAGAGAGTGAGAAAGGAAAGGCCGGGAGGTTAACCAGATATTGGCATCTGGTTTGCTACCCAGCGCTGGGGGTGGGGAAGTAGGGGCAAGAAAGAGGGGTTAGATAGAGGAAAAAAAACGCACGCGCACTCATAAAAAAAACGAAAACACACACAGGAAGGGCGTCCCAGCTACAACCGTTCAGCAAGGCCGGTCAATCGCAAAAAGTGCAGCAGCGCTTTCAGGGCCCTCTTCTGGGAAGTCGCATCCTGACGATACTGCAGAATTTCCTGCTCCGACAGAGGCTGATCATCTAATTTGTTGAGTTCCCTGCGAAGGCATAGTCGCCACCTACTATACGCTAGGCACTCACAAAGAACATGTTGAATGGTTTCCTCCTTGCCACAGTGGCCACAGGCTGCGGTGTCGGCCATACCAATGCGGAAAGCGTAGGCGTTGGTAAATGCAACGCCCAACCACAGCCTACATAACAGGGTCTGGTCTGCTCGGCGAAGCCTCGACGGGACTTGAAGACTCAGCGTAGGGTCAAGCGAGTACAGTCGGGCATGCTTGAAGTGCGGCTGATTCCATTGCGATGTGGTTTGCCGGCGAGCAAATCTGCGGAGCTCTCGTGCAGCATCCGTCCTAGAAAGTGGTAGTCGCAGTTTATGATCTTCTGTGTGTGCGGAGCGGGCAGCTTGATCGGCCCGTTCATTGCCGATGATTCCGCAGTGACTGGGCAACCACTGAAATGTAATTTGGTGCCCTTTCTCAGTCAGGTGGTGTATAACCTGTGCTATCTCTAGTACCAGCTGCTCGTGTGGTCCACGGCGTAAGGCTGATAGTAGAGACTGCAGTGCCGCCTTCGAGTCGCAGAAAATAGTCCACTTGCGTGTAGGTTGATCAACTACAAATTGCAACGCGGCACGAAGTGCTGCCAATTCTGCTGCCGTTGATGTTGTTGCGTGAGATCTCTTGAATTTAATTGTCGTGGCCAACCTTGGTATCACTACTGCTCCTGTAGAGCTGTCCGGCTGAACCGATCCGTCAGTGTAGATATGTGTGGAGTCTTGATATTTCTCATACAAGAGAAGTAGTGTGAGCTGTTTAAGAGCGGGTGACGACAAATTGGCCTTTTTCTCGACGCCAGGTATATTAATACTAATCATTGGTTGAGCGAGGCACCATGGCGGAGTCACAGGTCTAGCGGCAGGAGAGAACGAAGTTGGGATCGACTCACCATGTGCGGTCACTGTTTTGCAGTAAGATGTCCATGGTCGGACCACTGGTAGAGAGGCTAGGAGATGTCGAGGGGTTCGAGCAAGGTGTCGTATATGTGTCCTCAGCACTTCCACATTAATTTTGGGTCTTGATGAGGTTGTCCCTTGTGATGGCGATAGTTGCCGCTGTTGACGCACTTTGGGGCAAGCCTAAACATATCCGGAGTGCTTGAGCCTGGACACTTTGAAGCATTCGTATGCTTGTTTTACTTGCGTTGGTTAACACAGGTAGGCTGTACCGAAGGAATCCAAGGAAAAGAAACCTGTATAGTCGCAACATAGCAGTTGTGTACATTCCCCAGTTCTTTCCAGCGAAGAACTTGAACAAATGACAGATGCCTGTCAATCGCCTTTTCATGTATGATACATGTGAGCTCCATGAGAGGTCTCTGTCAATTATAACACCTAGGAACTTGTATGATCGGAGGTGACGTATTCTTTCGCTGTTTATCAGAACGCTGTAGTTATGCATTGGTTTGCGCGTAAATGCCACTAGTGCACATTTCTCAAAGGAAATTTCCAGACCTCGTTGACGGAGGTAAATAGCAACTTGAGTGGCAGCTCTCTGAATTCGCGCTCGCAGCTGTAGACGTGTTACTGCAGACGTCCAAACGCAGATGTCGTCCGCGTACATTGACAATCTGACAGTACTTGGCAGATGCTCATTGAGAGCTATTAGCGTCAGGTTGAATAGTACAGGGCTAAGTATGCCACCCTGGGGAACACCACGGTGGCTGTAATGGAGCGAAGTGTCACCATCCTCGGTTCTCACGAAAAAGGATCGCTCAGAGAGATAGCTGCGTAGCCACTGAAACATCCGACCACCCACTCCTACCTCCTTGAGAGCGGTGAGGACAGCTTCATGTGTGACGTTATCGTACGCCCCTTTAACATCAAGAAATAAAGAAGCGCAGAGACGCTTACGGCCTTTTTCGTGTTGCACGTAGCTGACCAGGTCTATGACGCTATCAATTGATGACCGGCCACGGCGAAATCCCGTCATAGCGTCCGGGTAGATGTTGTGATGCTCCAGGAACCATTCTAGCCGTCCAAGTACCATCCTCTCCATCACTTTGCCCAAGCAACTAGCCAGTGCAATCGGGCGGTATGATGTGAGCACCAATGGTGACTTGCCAGGCTTCAGTAATGGAACCAAACGGCTGGTCTTCCCGTTAACTGGGAGGGTGCCCTCTCGCCACGAGTCGTTGTATATCTCGAGGAGGGCACTCCTCGCACACTCACCAAGGTGACACAGTGCTCTGTATGATATTCCATCAGGCCCGGGTGCTGATGTCCGTGTACACAAAGCCAGTGCTGCTTTAAGCTCATGAATAGAAAAAAATTGGTCCATGTGGTGATCGTGTGATGTGCCACCACGTGAGAGCGTGGAGATGTTGGGATCTGCGAGTTGACCAGATAAGTTGGCACAGAACTCTTCTGCCACGTCGATCTCAGATCTCTGTTGAGAGAGGGCTAGAGCCTTGAATGGAGACCGCTGAATGGGAGATGTCCGGAGCCCTCTTATTGTCCTCCACTCTTCATGTACAAGTAGCTGAAAACCTTCCTAGCCCAACGCTCCTCCCCCATTTCTCTCAATCGCTTCTCAAATTTTATCTTGCTGCTAGCTTCCCTGCCCTCAAATGATGTCCATCCCATATCACCTTGTACTCCCTGATTTGGTGTATTCCCGTGAGCTCCTAAAGCAAGCCTACCTATTCCACGTTGCTTAATTTCTAATCTTGCTTGAACTTCTGATCTCATGCACAAGACGGCATTGCCGAACGTCAGCCCAGGAACCATGACCCCTTTCCATATTCCTCTCACAACCACATACCTATTGTAATTCCACAGTGCCCTATTTTTCATCACTGCTGCATTCCTGTTACCTTTAGTCGTCACGTATATTTCGTGTTCCCTCAGGTACTCGGTCCCATTGCTTATCCATACGCCCAGATATTTGTATTTATCTGTTATCTCCAGCGTGACCTCCTGTATTCTAAGCTCACTACCTTCGTTGTCATTGAAAATCATGAGTGCTGATTTTTCCTTACTGAATCTAAAATCTAACCTATCTCCCTCATTACTGCAGATGTCCATCAATCTCTGCAAATCTTCCTTGTTGTTGGCCATTAGCACTATATCATCTGCGTACATTAATGCTGGTAGTGCCTGATCAATAAGTTTTCCTTGTTTGACTAAAGAGAGGTTGAAGCCCAGTCCACTTCCCTCTAATTTTGCCTCTAATCCTTGTAGGTACATCATGAATAATAAGGGTGACAGGAGCACCCTTGCCCCCGTTTTACCTCTGCAGGCTTGGATACCTGTTTTTCCCACTTTATAACTACCTTGTTACCTTTATAGATGCCCTTTAAAAGATTAGTGACTACATGTTCCACGCCTAGTGTGTCCAGTATTCCCCACAATTCCTCTTGAACCACGCTATCGTACGCTCCCTTGATATCCAAAAATGCTAGCCACGGGGACCTGTGTTCTTCTTCTGCTATTTCGATGCACTGCGTCAGTGAGAACAGATTGTCTTCCAACCTCCTGTGTTTCCGAAACATATTCTGCAGTTCCCCCAGCACCCCCTCATCCTCTATCCATGCCTGCAGCCTTTCCTTTATAATCTGCATCGCCAGCCTGTAGACCACTGATGTCACTGTTATAGGACGGTAGTTGTTTATGTCAGCTTTGTCCCCCTTTCCTTTATAGATCATGCTCATCCTGCTAAGTTTCCACCCATCGGGAACTTCACCATCGATTATTATTTTGCTCACTGCCTCTCTCAAAGCCTGCTTAGACTTTGGACCTAATGTCTTTATCAGCCTAATTGGAATGCCATCTGGGCCTGTTGATGTACTACTAGGAACCCGTTTCTCAGCCCTTTCCCACTCCCGTTGTGAAAATGGAGCCATTGCACCACTTGATTCGTCCTTGTCTATTGTGGTGCATAAAGTGTATCTTTGTTGAAATTTTTCTGTCACCCTTGTTTTTATATATTCAACAGCTATATATTCAATAGCTAATATTCAATAGCTTATACATTCAATAGAAGACATGTTAGACACGAGCGCCATCTGGCAGTTATCTTCGAAAACGAAGGCGTGCGCGCCCGCGGAGAAAGATGCGCGCCTGCCTCGGAGGTGATGAGGTGTAGAACGCAAAGCAAGAGAATCAACACTTGCATCTCGCTTATTGTGTCCGCAAGAGCAAGTTTTATTGGAGCTAACTCTAGTCCAGAAAGGTGCAATAGCTGAGTCCTCCTCGAAATATTTTGAGAACGGTACACAAGTGATGCTATGGTCGATTCTTCTTTCGTTGCCTTCTTAGATTACTGCTTCATGTGGAAAACACCAACATGATAGGAGCGGTCAAAGATCATCTTGCTGAGCAAGCTGGTAATAATTTATTATTAAGTGTACCACAAGAGGCAGGAAAGGAAAACACAAGCACAGCGCTGGTTATCAACTGAAATTTATTTGAAAAACGTACACAACTATATACTTAAAAAATAAACATGTGTAGGGAGCAGAAAACACTGAAATAAAAGAAGTATTCTAGTCACAAGTACTAAGGCAATCTATTCAGCGTTCAGCGCAACTGTAGCTAAGCATTGCTGAGTGCTTCCAATGAACTTCACGCATGCAGCACGGCCGCCGATACCGTTATGGTGCCTACACCCACTCAAAGCCCTTATTACAATTCCTGGCATCCAAAATAAGAAAAAGTCGTCGCAGCTAGCCCTGAAACAGGCTACATTACTCTTCCTGCAAGAGAAGCACAACGGACGCCTTCACATTTACAGGGATGACTTGGTGTCTTCAGTAAGCTCTGCAGGGGCGGTGGTTATTCCCACGAGGCACATCACAATTAAATTCATGACATCGCATTTGACGTCGTCGGCAGCTGCAGAACTCGCCGCCATACGTGCAGCTCTGGAGTTTATAGTTGAAGAACCTTGGGAACTTGGTCTATCTTCTCGGACTCGAAGGCAGCTCTTCAATGCCTTATGTCACCCATTCGCCATGGACCTAATGAACAGTTAGTAGCTGAAATAAGGCTTCTTCATCACCAAGCAATCGAGAATCAGCACAACATAGTGTATCAGTGGATACCAGGTCATTGCGGTATATATGGCAATGGCCGCGCAGATGAGGTCCCTAGATCTGCACACGACGGTACCCAATACACAGCCATCGCGTTCTCAAGAACCGACGCACCTACAAGACTTCGTTCTCTTGCACGTGATCTCACACTGGTACAGTGGAACTCAACAGACTTCACAAACGTGCGCCTGCATAAGTTGGATCCCGATCTGCAGCTTCGTCTGCCCCCAAGGATATCTCGAGCTGAGGAGACTCTTCTATGCCGCCTGTGGCTTGGAGTGGCCTTCACGAACGCATACTCTTATCTCATCGGAATGGTGAACTCTTCTATATGCGCTTACTGCAGCTGCGAAGAAACCGTCGCGCAGCTTCTGTGTCAGTGCACCCATTTCAACGCGCAAAGACAAGAACTCACTGCAGCTCTGCAAAGACTGGACGATCGGCCTTTGTCGGAACAAAGGATGCTGGGTCATTGGCCGAGCCAATCCTCAGCCCAGAAGGCTTTGAAAGCTTTGCTGCGCTTTTTACGCACAACTGGCCTCAGAAACAGACTTTAATGTCTTATACTCTTTGTTGTTACCTTTCCTCCGTCGCAATTTTTTTAACTTCTCTCTCTCTCTCTCTCAGCAGCATTTCTTTTTAACATCTTTCATTTCCCTTACCCCTTTTCCCAGCACAGGGTAGCCAGCTGGTCTAAGAACTGGCTAACCTCCCTGTCTTTCCACTTAAACTTTCCTCCTCCTCCTACTTCTATAGTGTGCAACACAATCGATGGTCTCGCGACAGACGCATGACCACCTCTGTGGATAAAGAACGCTTCTTCAATTTCTCCCTAAGTTTTGCGTATATGGATACGCTATCTACAGCACATATATTACTGCATGTGTCACAGACGTGCGCAAGAAAGACAAAAAAATGTCAGGAGAGAACATTTCATTCGTTTTAAGTATTTTGAGAGCCTAGTAAATTGCTCTTCAACATTCACGGACGTCGCACAGTACAAGCCTCTGCCATTTCACCTCCATCTAAAAGCAACCGCGGTGACCGGGTCCAACCAGTGACTTTTGGCTCAACAGCCATGCACCGTAACCAATATACCACCATGGCGGTCTCTTTTGTATTCGATTCACTGTCAATCTGATAAAACTGCACTTGGCGATGACCTAATGTTTGATAATGCAGGTATGAAGTATCCATGAATTGTTGACAAGTACAGCAACCACCTTATTATTGTAATCATCATATTACTAGCACAAAAGTGCATGACAACAATTCATCTTTCTGATGGAAAAACAAAAAATATTAGTTAGCATAGTTAGCATATTATAACAAATCTTAAACAATGTAACTTAACACACGTGGACAAAATCTTGCCTATCCAATCATGGGGCATGAGACCTTAAGAAAATGACTCACAAGAGCGTGGTAGAATTCTGGTTATATTCAGAACCATGTTAATAATGTATTCTGTAGATTCCTTGTTTGCGTATAGAACTAAAATGATAAAATTGAGATTTTCTTAATTTATTACAAAAGCAAATGTTGTGAATTCTCTTGCTTCGGTGCAAAATACTTGCAAGCCCTCCTATTTTGTTCTCTCGAAAGTTCCTGTTCACTATCCCCCTGACTACATATTTTTTTACAGTTGTAGTACCAACGTTGTTTCTTCAGTCTACCACGAGTAAGGCTATTCTATTGATAAAGTGACCTTCCCAACTGAAATAGACATCTCAACTCGAGGGATTGCTCTCAATATTGGAAACTGTCATTTTGCCATGAGGAAAAAAATACAATATTGCCCGTCTCGCAGCGAAACCATATATTTTTCTTCAAGGACGTGACCTTTGTGTGCACATTGAAAGCATGTCGTCCAAAATAAGTCTTCAATGTCTATCTCAGACCCTGTACCGTCTGTGCCTGGCTGACACTGAGTGGAACCCCCCACGTCAGATCCCCTGTGAGACGTACGCGCCAGATTCACTGATCCCCTTGAAAAATTGGCTTCTGAGAGCTTAAAATGTAATGCCGTGGCTCCATTCCGCATCAGTCTACGAACATCTTGCTTTGGGGTTATTTTATATTTTTTTGCTTTTTCTCGACGACATCTAGGCTGCATAAGTTAATTATCATGCAGATAGCAATGTATTAAAATTACTCGAAGCTTGTTTTCTAACGTTTTATTTGTGGACATGTTATATAGAAGTGTTTTGAAGGGCATCGCTCACTTTGAGTATTGTGCTGCTTTATCTTTGAAGTTCTCACTTCAAGGGCAAGCATGAAGGCTATGCTCTTTAAGTCTATTTCGTAAGACCATGGTAATTATTTAGCCCTTTCATAGCGGCCTAATAGACTACAGAAAGGTAACTTCGCTCGCTGCAGTGGGTAACTTTGCAAAAGTAGCATGCTGCTCATATACTATAAAGTAACAATTCTGACTCACATTCATTCAGTGCATACATTTTTTTTTTTTGTGCGATCTTCCTGTTTGAGCAGGGCGCTGCAAGTTTCGACCTACTTCCGTTGTTGACGTAATATTGTACTTTGTTTCCATAGCATTGATTGCTTTGTCATTGTGATGAAACACTCTACAATAAACGATCAACTACCAATGTGAAGACACGTTTTACAATCGCGTTATGCCGATTTCTATGACAGTGATCAGCCGTGTTTTGTTTAAAAACTATACGTACTCTATTGTTAATGTTGACCACAAAACCTTGGCCTTACACTTGCTATTGCTGGGAAAACGGTCTAAAAATGGCCGTTACTTCAATTTAACAGGTGGGCTATGATCGCTGACGTGCTGCATCAGACGTGGCTGCACGATTTCCAACCTGGGAGGCTCGATTGTTACAGGCATAAATGCATCCGCACACTTTACCGGAGCATAGCTGAACTGTTGTTTTGAGGAGTGATATTAATCAGTAAATAATTCAACCCCTGACTAGTCATGCCACGCATATCAAGTTTAGTGGTATTTTTACGCTTAAGTTCTTTTGAAATAAACTAGTGTGATGACTGTGCGTTGAAAATTTTCTATGACCCGTGTTACGTCCCTGTTACGTGTCCCCGGGATGATCCTGGATGAGGGACATGTAATTTTTTGCAACGTGAACCTTTAACGCTTTAGCTTTAACTGTCACCAGCAGTTCACATGGCCAAGATATGGAACATGGCGACTAACTGATGCAGCAACGACCTTTTGAGAATAATACCAAAAATATATAAAAAACGGGCATCTCCATGAAGTGAATCATGAAGAGTGGGTGAAGCTTTGGGTATCGTTTGGGTGAGTAACAATATGTTGCCTGAGCATTACCTTATATATTAATTGTAAATTATGTGACATAAAGTGACATATTGAATGGGTTAAAAAACTTTATTTTGTCAAGAGGCAACTATAGCGGATAATTTTGTGTTAGACAGCCATCATCCCAAGGTTGACCTGTGTACCCCAATCCACAATTCTTGTTTGGACGATTGAGTTTGCGGTAGCCTCCCAGGGCTGGGGAGAGGGATCATGCATAATATGCTCTAACCGGTGGTACCATGCTACATTTCCACAGTATATGGACAAGTGTTGTCACTGCCTGGCACCACTTTCATTGCGGCTTATCTCCTCAGCATATATTTCGCTCAACAAGTATGGGTCGAGAAAAATCACGTTGCAGATTTTTTTTTTTTGCAGATGCATTCCTGCGCCTTACTCAACCACTTGGGCGAGGGTGGACTTTTTATTGATAGGTGATGTCGTAGAAGGACATCAGCCCAAGTCTGGCGGAGCTTCCCAGAACGGCTGGCTCACCTGCCCGGCTGACGAAACCTTGAGCATTTAAATGAGCCCCCTCCTTCCCAAGGTTTCCAGAGTGTGCAGGTGCCTCTAAAACTGATATTTCCTGGATTTGTCATTCCGTGGCTGCATGCATCAATCGTGCGGTGGTTACCAATATTCTGCCTCGCGCCAGATATGGATTCGACTACAAAGTTACGTCCGAAAGACCACACTATCTATGCTGAATGTGCCAACTAACATAAAGAAGTAGTGCTTGTAGGGGTTTGATATTGTTCTGTCAATATTACGATTTTTGTTTGTCTATTGTAAGGTTTTTTTTTCTTTATTCACATACATATGCTTCTACTATAGAAATGGTTTTCTATATACAATGAAAGCAGACAGTGACAGTATGTGAGTCGACAATCAACCTAGCACCTGAAGTCCGTAATGTGGACATTGAAGTGATTGACTTGCATAAAAACTTCTACTCCCATGTGTTTTATATTGTTCTGTCACAATTGTGATTGATATTATTTTACTGTTGACCCTTTGTTGTGTTTCACACAAATGCATCTCCCCGCGCCAACGGACACCATGTACGTAGTCGGACTAGCCTCGGCTCTATGGTGCTTCACCCCGAAAATGTTAGCACTTGCGTCGTTGCAAAGACTCACCCATCCAGACACTACCACTGCGCTGGCTCAGCATCTGTTGTAATACATTGCTAACACGGACAGAACAGATTTGGTGGCCTGCCGTGGGGGCTACACTTGGCACTTGTGTACTTCAGGCTCAAGTTAACATTCAATGTTCGAAATTAATTCGGATTGGCCCGTTGCGGCTTGCTTTAATGATGATATGGTGAATTCTAGCTCAGTTTATTTTCTCAGTTATTCTGATCGGATGATTTAACATTTCATGCACTTGTATTTCATCACTGCTGATCCGGGCTTCACATTGTGTTGGCTGCAAAGAACAACCACAATAAATAATAACAACAACAAAACGCTTGGAAGCACCACCACTAGGAATAAGCGGGAAGTGCCAAGAACGCGAGATGGATACAAAAGTTGGTCCACAGCGTCACGTAATCCGCGTAGGCTTTTGACGAAAGATCCGAGGCATGACGTATAAGGGCACGCGAGGCAACCACAACAGCTGTACTCCAAGGCGCATTTGAGCTGTTTTCGAGACCTTCGGTTCTATGCCACAAACGTGCCGAGCCTTCGGAATGCTCTACGGCAGAAGTATTTGTTACAAAGTGTCTAACATAATTGCCTTTTTTATTGTGCATTGTTTGCGTCCGATGCTGTTGGGATTCTGAAATTTCGCAACACTCGTGTAACTGCTTGATGCGGCGTTTCTTTATTTTCTTTTTTTTTGCATGATTTCGTCGAACGTTTCCCTTCTGTAGCGGCCACCCGTTTTGGGTCTGTCAGAAAAAGAAAGAGCTTTTCGGTAGCACCCATGCTTTTCGTGATATATGTGCGCTTATACAGAGGGCGTCACAAGAATGTGTGCAATGCCATATTGTACAACTTGCCTGCTGCTTGTTTCTTTACATGCTTTTACGAAAGCAGCATGTGTAAATCTACGATAAGTAAGCCGAGAATTTATTGTCGCTTTCAGCGGGCTCTTATCCACCATCCATTTTCTGGCCAGAAACCTCTGCTATTTTTTTGGAATCCGCACGCGAAAAATAAATCCGTGTCTTAAACTATGCATGTTTTTTTTCTTTTCGCAAACTATGCGAGGCGCTACAAACCACAAATTTTAATGTTTTTTTTTTTCGGAATGATGTCTATACCTAGCGAGTTCTTAGCGAGTTGATGCCTTTCTGCAGTTAGTAATGACCGCTTTATTATGGTAAGGTGAAAATAGGCATTGCGTGTTTTGAATGTTCGTTCAACAGCAACACTCTCTAAGCAGCATTCATTTTTACACTCAATGGCGAGGTTTTGACCCCGATTGATTCCTTACTATTTACGAACATATTGTATTATTTCGATTTGCCTGTTATGAAGGGAACTCTTGCAAAGCAAACTAAGACTGGCAAAGCTTCTGGGAGGCAAACTGAAGACCTCGTGCTCAGCATCGTAGTGACATCACGATTAAGCATGAAAGAGGTTTTTTGAAATTGAGTTTTATATGATGTGTCTGTAAATGAGGTTTTCGAATAGGAAAACTATCAATCTTCGTCAAAATTGCAGCCAGCACGGCTCATTGTCAGTTCAGATTTTAATCATAAGGGGCTGAGTCAGAGTGTGTGCAAATACGCAAGCTTACTAAACCTTCATTCTGCTTACAAATGTTTCTAACAACTTAGCAATTGTTTAATGCAAGCTTAGTTTTTGCAGAAAAACTATGATTTTGACTGATACTTATCTGTGTTCAGTTCTTCTCCCTGGTCTTTCTTTTTTCTTCGTTAATTTTTTTTCTTCTTTCTTTCTTGCCATATGGGAAAAGGGTCACCACTGAAGAACTGCGTAATAGCAATACCTGCCTTGCAGCAGTTAAAAAAATGCTTGTAAGGATGCTGGCGTATTAAGGCAGAGCAAAGAGCGCTAATCGGGCTGACCACCGCATTCGGAACACGTACGCTTTTTCCTGGCTTGCTTGTTTTCGTGCAGCAACCACTTTTAGGGTCGAAGTAAGCTACGTGCTGCAGCAGTCTGCATCTTGGGCGAACAACAGAGCTTTCTGTAGCTTTGTCTCTCCCTGGAGGGCTTCTTGATTTCCACCGGTAGCGTTACGTTGTTGCTCCTGTATAGAAAGCAAGGAGTCAGCCTAGTAAGATAGGCGGAAATGTTGTAGGCCCGTGTGCTCAGATTTGGGTGCACGTTAAAGAACCCCAGGTGGTCGAATATTCCGGAGCCCTCCACTACGGCGTCTCTCATAATCATATGGTGGTTTTGGGACGTTCAAACCCCACAAATCTATCTATCAGCCTAGTAAGATCAACTATAGTGCCACGTCCCTTTCCTCAGAGTTTTGTTATCGCCCCGTTACACTATGTTCAGCGCAATCCGCGCCTATGGTGTTAGAGAAGCTTAGAGGCTGTAGTAGATTGTTTTGTTAAGATCACGCCCACCTCCTGAGCCCTTCAAATTATTCTGGAACCTACGTAGCCTGTTAGCGATAGCACTAGAATTTTCGATGGCAAGTGTATGAATATCAACATGCTTCACCGCTTGTCAGTTGATCGACGGCGACGCTCTGTTCTCCGCTACCGCGCCAGTGTGTATCGCTTTAATCTTACTTTTCGTTTGTTGGCCACCATTTCGGCTTGTATAAAGAGTTTCATCTGATCATCGGAGTCTACTGCCTTAGTTCACGTCATGACTTCGAGACAATAGTTAGGACTGGTGTGACAAAGGCGTAGTGACTCAAGACACTGCATGCCCAACGAGACTTCATGGTTGATATTTGTTGAACACCGGTTTGTATGGGGAAGGGTATGAACGCGAACCATTTCCCCCCCCCCTTTTTTCTCTTTCTATTTTTGCTTTAAAGTGCATAGCACTATAACAGGGTAAGAATGTCCGTTCATAGATCTGATGTTGCGTGATCTCGACAATAATGAAGTGGTCAATGCTAAAACGAGACCAGATATCTCAAAGCAGTGTTTAAAAATTACACAATCTCCCTCTAAAGGGAACCATGTGTAGATGCGAAGCAGCAGGTGCTAACGCCTACACTGGCGGTGACGTTGACGCCGGCGCTCATCGCGGCGTTGCGCAGGAGAGAAACCTGGAAAGGCGCAAAACTCACAGTGATGGACTGGTGTTTCTTACTGGAACACGCCAATCGCTGCCAATGGGCAATAGGAGAGAGACGGTTCTGGCTGGATACAGAGACCCGCCGTCCGCTTTTAGGTAAAGCGCGCTGTGAATGTTTATTGTTCAACTACGCGCAAGGGAAATCTTCCACCGGCAATATCTTCGAGGTCAAGATCCAGTGCCTATATATATAGGAGGTGGCCAGTGAATGGTTTTGCAGCGCGAGCAGTCAGTTTCTTCAATAAAGAAAGAAGAAAAAATTGGCAGCTCCCACGTATTTTGGAATCGACGTTATGCGAAGCATGTGGAGGGATGGTAACCACGTTGCAATTTTTTTATTGAGCGACACGTCATGAAATGACACTAAGTATATGTGCAAATGCTGCACGTAAATGCATATGTTGAAGAGTTGCAGATATTTATATAACTAGTTCTCTGCACTTGCGCAACGATGTCAACTGGAACACACGTATTAGCAACACCAGAAGCTGATATGAAGCACTAACGCTCGCGAGGATGCTGGCCCTAGACACTATTACATGAATGATCTTCAGCGCATGGCAACTAACCACAATTGACGTTAACCCGAGGTGACGGCTGTATAGAAGGAGTACATATTTAGTGTTTATAAATTTGGTAGGCAGCACTGCAACCGCTATTGACGTTTCACGATTGACGTTTCACGAAGATTAGCGTCTGTTTGAAAAGTAGTTCTGAGACCTGGCGTAGCTTTATGGTAAAATGCCTCATTGCAACGCAGAATGCTTGGTTTTATTCCAGCTGGGACCCTGACGTTTATTGTTCGCATTCGTCGGCTCAACGCTACCGATGTCGGGTATTTCGAAACGCTCGCGTGTTAAAATTGTCCATGCGTGTTCTCATCGTTCCTGGGTAGACAGTAAGTGTCAATCACCAGTGGCACATACCCGCATACCAGGGGCAAATCCCCGCACGTGGGTATGTGCCGCTGTCTGGTGGGAAGTGTTCGACGGCGTACGCGACGGGATTGTGACAATATTCATGTCTTGAGCAACGCGTCATATTCGTCAAACCATCTTACCCTCCCGTGCTAATTTTAGTTCATGGCAAGTTAAGGAGGTGACCACGAGTGCACCCACACGTTAGCCGCTAGACAGATAGATACGTTAAAAGTCGCCAAAGTTCACTAAGAGATGCTTTGCATTTAAAATCTCGCTAGCAGACGCTGCCTGCTTCGGCGTTGTGAGGCGAGAGAGGCGGAGCGGACGCGCATGCGTGGTAAGTGTGCACATGCCGCACACCGTATTGAGCTCGACCCTAAGCTGCTTTGCATTTAATAAATGCAGAAGGTCTAGACTAATATCAACAGAAATGACCCAGAAGTAATCGCAATAGTTACTGAAAATAGCTAAGGAGGCTTCCGGAACATGCGGTCTACACCCGCGCCGCGCAAGAAAGGGTGCTGCCGCTTCGCCAAGCGCGCGATTGGTCCTCCCACCGGTCACAGGGCCACAAACTTCTGCATGAGGTAATTCTATGACAAAAATTAACAATAGCACAACGAAAGTTGCTGGGTGCCCGAGCAAGGCACTTTCTCAGGTTTTTTTTTTTTAATGAAGCTTCATATAGCGCTGGTCTTGAGACAGACGTACGGGTAAGTGAGACCGACGTACGGGCAGCTTGTGACTGCTTATATAGGAGCGGCTTTTATTGCCTCCATCTGCGAGCATCGTTTTCACATCCCTCAGTTTCAGACTTAGCCGACTTCTACTCATGCATATGTGACACCCACAGTTGAGTTTCAACCTAAAGACAATTTGGTAACGCACTGAACAACTAGTTATACCATAGGGAAGCACTCAGACCCATCAATAGTCAGTAAGCACTGGGCTCGTCAACTTCTGTAATGACTATCTTGCGTATAATCTTGCGAGTAGGTAGTAGCGTAGTCCCTGCATTTTTCGTAGAGCGGTGATGTCAGCATGTCGCAAGTATTGAGTTTGTCATCTCTTTTTTGAGAATGCTGCGCATGTCCAAACCAGGGGATCTAAATCTGCTCGGCACAGCGCCGACAATGTGTGCATCACGTAAGGAGTATTTTCACTCGAACGTCGCTTAGCCTGCTGCCATTTGTCTATTATGTGTGCTGTGTATGCCAAGTTGGTAGCAACTTTCTTCGAAAAATTGTCTTGTTGATGAGTATATACCCACCCTCTCAATTTAGCATAGACGCTGATGTAGGTTCCAGCAGTTCTTTTTACTGTGTGATTTTATATTAGTGTGAATGTAATGCATCACTGCTCTGCTGGGAGAGCCTGCTGATATCTAAATGCAGGGACTTATTTACCTTACTCATTGCCAACCTCATCCCAACTGTAGTCCTTTCCTTTTATATAGGTCACAATCATTCATTCTTTTTCAGTGGATCACTCTTGAGTTATAAGAATTACCCAACTTTTGTGGCACATACACGTTTATTACGATAATAGTCAATAATGCATAGGCCGTGTAAATTGCTGTGGCGTATACCCTTTGTTTGGCGTCTTCTTTTGTTGCCTTTTTTGTTTTAGCAGACATTTAGTCAGTAGTGGGATTTTACCCACTTTATTTGAAACATACATTCTAGGTCATAAAAACTACGGCGGCCTTACGAAGTCAAATTGCTAAAATACAGTACGTCATTAAAACCATCTCGAGAAACAGCACTCCTACAAAATCTGCTCCTAGATATATTCGACAAAGCATGGAAATGCTATACAAGTATCAGTGGAGTCAGAACCAATTAGAATGGTACATATAAACATGGGAGCCTACTTTAGAAGTTTGAAACTCTTTACAACGCGACAAAGAAAATGAGGAAATCGCCAAGCCGCCGCCGAAGAAGGGGAACGGGAGAAAGTTCCTGTCATTTGCCACGTTTTAACAGGTTCATAAATTACAGTTCTAACTCTCCCACTCTCCAGCTCTAGAGGACCTCTTTAACCGTTCCGATAACTTTTCTGTCAGTACATTTTTTTGTATTTTCGTTCTATCATACATGTGGGCATAGGCCACACTTCAATGCTCACCCGGAAATTTAGTTTTAATTGGCCCCTGGGGAAGTGCGGAAGACCTGCGGTCCAACGCCGCAGCCCCAGCTTCCAACTGATGCTATCTGAGGAAAATAAATTGTCTTTCCGTTACACTCTCCTTTCTCTCATTTTCTGTTCACATTTTGGGAGGACTACCTTCCTTATTTTTTTCTTATTGTAGGTTGTTGAAGTACGTGCAATATGTATGGAATGGTTTTAAATGGAAGATGAGGATTTAAGCATACACGGTAAATCTATAGTCGTGGGTGTTCATTTTTCAGAATTCTTCTTCATATTAATGAAAAGACTGTATTATTGTAAATATTCAAGATTTATTCTTTCGGCAAAAAAAAGTCATGATTGTTCATTCCTCTTCCTTAAGACTCGCTCATATCATGAATCTTAAACGTGCCTTCAATGGCTGGTTACAACGTTGTACATTGTTGTTGAATACATTTTGCGTAGTGTATATTATCATATAAGGTGGGCATGCATGGTAGCTTTTCCAGTATATGGAGAGCAACACATGCAGAATCTATCGCCATATACAATTGCGCTAGATGAAAAACTACACACAATATATTCGCTAAAAATGAAGAATACTAATAAGTTATGCCTCAAAATATTGCTTTATCATTTCGAGCATTGTGACGTTAATCAATTAATCCTGTAATGTCCACGATCAGTTATGCCTGCAGCAAAATTACAAGAAAACGCTGGCAGTTTTTACTCTTCTTGGGGAGTTCATTTTAGAAAAAATATGAATGAAATTTTGTTTGAAACGGGAATAAGTAGTTATATTTTGAAATAAAAAATGACTATCGTGTACTATGTAAGTCACTGTACCTTCATAGCGTGTGAAATCTACAATAGCTGCTTATCGTGACACCTATAGTAACTTTATTGAGGTATTTAGTCTATCAAGTGTGATACGTGGGAATTACAGGGTTGAAACGGTTTGCAACGTTCTCATATTTCATCGACACCTGAAAACAACCTAAGAGTGTCGCATGTGATAAAACAGCACCGCTCGGGCTGTACAAAGCAAGATTATTGGATTGTGCTTAAAATTGTAGCATGTAAGAAACTGCCGTTCTGACTAGCTGAGCCAGACCTAAAAAAGAGTGCTCCTCTTATGAAGGACAAAATGAGGTCAACTGCACATCATCCGTGCTCGTTGCGTTCTTGGTTCGTCTGCTTTATATATTACCAATCCTAATAAAATTGCACCGTTACAGTCTCTCGATCAACCTTTGAAAGATGAGAAAAATAAGAGAGAGATTCCTAGAAGTAAGTGCGTCCTAGACCCAATCACGGTATATAACTTTACATCCAAAACAAATCCGAGTGAAAGAAAAGATAGAAACGTTGAAACAGATCTAACATCAAGGACCCTTTTTTCTACTGGGCACAAGAGCCAGAAAAAAACTGAGAGCTAGAGAAGTAACAGGCGAATGAAGAAATACGTGGGCTAATGGAAACCCCGAATGGGGTTTCACTGTCCGAACATCCAAGTGGAGTCGCGAGTGAAAAAGCAACATCGTTTGAAATACGAAAAACTGGCATCGCCACAATTGCATTCCAATTTTCACTGGTATAGCGCACCACGGCAGGACACACAAAAAGGAGAGATGCACACACACAGAGCGCTAACTTGCAACTAATGTTTTATATGTTATGATCATTATTGGCAACAGATCGTTGCCAATGATGATCATAACAATTTTGACGCAGTTGTCACTGAAACTCTAACCATGTTCTTGACAGTGTTATCTCCCTTGGTGCTGACGCATGAAATACCACATGACAATTTCATAAGATTCCTTGACCTCGGGCTGTATTTTTCGCCAGCAAGAGTATGCTGGAGCTATGAACCGCGAGGGAATAAACCGGTTCTTCCGTTCACGTCCGCTCATTCGAAATTGGTAAAGCGTGCGGTGATAAAATCCTGTTTTCAGAATTCACTGATGAAGTCGTGCCACCACAAGCTTGATGAGAGCTTGCGGGCTCAAGCAAAACGTTTATTGAACTCTGGCTACCCCTTGCACTTGTTGACCGCTGTCGCTGAATGTATAAGCAGGAAAAGAAGGGCAAACGGCAAAGACCAGGCAACCGCCACTAAGGCAGGCAAGGTTGCTGTAGTGCCTTACATGCATGCCATTTCGCATAACTTGCGAAGGATAGCAAGGAAGGCGGGTGCGGATGTAGTGTTTTCTGCTCCCGAAAAGTTGCAAGGAATGTGCAAAAAGGTCAATGCAGAAAGTAGCGGGAAACAGGATTGTAAGATTAAGCACCAGGAGAAATTTGTGAATTGTTGTTGTGGTGTTGTCTATAGCACTCCTTTGACTTGCGGTTGCGAATACATAGGCCAATCTGGAAGGTGTGTGAATGAAATACTAAAGGAGCACAAGTACAATGTAGAAAGAGCTGTATGTGGTCATTTGGCCCTTCACTGTCAGAGGTGCGGTTGCGTCCCTATGGTCCAGAACACCCGTATACTCTTTAAGGCCCGAGACAGAACCACACGTGAAATTATTGAAGCTTTTGCAATAGACAAAATGAAAGGAAAATGTGTGAGCGTGGCTTCCATAGCATTATCATCTAAAGAAAAGAAGTATCTGGAATCTTCACTTTGACGGGCTAGTGCAGATTGTCGCTATCGGTGATGACACGTGCATGGGCTGTGCTGTATTCTTGACGTGACTTTATCCAGGTTTTATCGGTCTACTGTTGTATTTACAGCGTGTGTGATCGCAAATAAAACATTAGTTGCAAGTTAGCGCTGTGTGTGTGTGCATCTCTCCTTTGTGTGTGCCCTGTCGTGGTGCGCTATACCAGTGAAAATGATGAATCTCAACCAACTAGCCCGGCAACGTGCCTTAGCAAAGTGCATTCCAATCTTCTAGCTTTTGTTGTAATTCAATTTCTTTCAATTTTTCATGGCGAATTATCGAAAATGGAACGGTTGGCACCTGTGCGAGAGGTAAAAGGCAGTCTCTTCTCTGTCTGGGATATCGGATCATAAGTGGCTGCTATGTACTGAAGCCATTTACACCATCTGACCACGACTTTCGTTTTCTTGAGTGAAGCACATGACATGTCGCCATACGTTTAGGAAGAAGAATATTGCACTCTTTGCCGTGTAACCCAGGCAAATGATCTTAATAGGTGAAGTTCCCTTAAAATAAGAATACCTGTCATTGATCTAGAGAATGAAATGCATGCTCTACTTCTGATTGATTTTATTTTGACATTCCTACCACTCCGCTAGATATCGAATCGTTTAACCCTTATAAAGTGTAGTGTAGGTGTGCTCGACAGTTTATTCAGCTTCGTGATGGTTGCATGGTCATACATTGCGTCAATCTATTATGGAAGGTCGAATGAGCATTCATGAATTGCGCACACAGGCATAGGTACCAGAGCAATGTTTCAACGCTGTGGAAAAGGCTAGCCTAATCTCGTAGATGCAACAATACGTTCAAGATAAGCAGATGCAGAGAGAGAGAGTGAGTAAGTTTAGTGCTTAAAGGTGCCTCAGTCGACTTTAACTAGCATAATCTAGTCTCCTAACCCACCTTCAGAAAAACCATAAAAGTTACGAACACAAGGTATGTTTGATGACGCATGCGGCACTTACAGCCTCGGATATATTCCTAAAGCTTGTGAGGTTGTGCGCTTAAGTGGACGAGTAGACGAGATCAGACTAAAAGCATTGCTCGCATGATATGCTTCCTGGGTTTTATGGAAGTACGTGCAATTATCACTTTCTTCCTCTAGAGACGTCTACGTGATATTTTTGGAGAGTACATAGGAGCACCTGGCATCTAAATTGTCGTTCGCGATCCTGGGGCTGATATGCCCCTCTGTTCTCCACTGTCATCATGCAGGTTGAGAGGTGCGTAGGCACTCTCTTCGCGGGATAAGTGGCACTGCCTCGAGTATGGCCGATTTTGCGAAACGTGGTGGATTGCCATGCACTTATAGAGCCATGCGAAAAATGGCTCGTCGATGAGGAACTCATCGTGGCGTATTTCGTGAGCTCTAGATGAATTTGTAAGCTTCTGTTGCACGCACTGCAATGCCTAATCTTGATCAGCTTGATGATGATCAAGAATACTCGAAATGCATATACTACTGTTACACGAAGGTCAGTGCACAGCTGCCTTTGGGAGACGTCATTGTGCGTCTCCCAAAGATAGCTTTGCACGCAAGACGTCAAGGTGTTCTATTGTGGCTAACCTATTTTAATGTACGATTCCGTTAACAATAAATGTTATACTTTTTTAAAGACGATAGTATAGTCACCCTTGGGATACTTCGACGAAGAAATTCTGGTCTGGGTGTCTATGCGTGTGTCTGTCTTCCTGATTCTGTCACTCAATTCAACCACCAGAGAGAAAGTTTACCTCATGTCGAGCGATCTTCCATATTTATCTCTTAGTTGCGTTCATAGGGTGTGTTCCAATAATCACCGTAGACGGCTAAATAGACAGCTATATGGACGGCGGCCATCTTAAGTCCCATTCCAATTTACACGTAGCTGGCAAATAGACAGCTCCGAGAAGACCCAATCGCAGACAAATACGATGCAGGCTACTTTGCTGTCCAAACAAGATGGCGGCTCAGCGAATCACTAAGATAGTCAAATCTCGCCTGGAATGGTCGTCTGCACACATGCAAACACTTCGTACGATGCTCAATGTGAGTAACGTTCATTTTTTTTTTTTAGAATTGAACAAGACATAAGCCAGAAAATACAACAATTACGTTTTTTTTTATTTCAGCTTTGTCTTTTCGACGCGATGCAGCACCTCGTCGTGTAAAAGCCGTCTAAACGTGTTCCATTTCTCGGACAGCATGTGCTTTGTGGTGTCTTCTAAGATGCCTGCGTAGACTGTTTACGTGCCGTCTAAGCATTCGAACACAGCCATAGTAGTGTACAGATTCAATCAAAAAGGAAATATTACGCATAGTTTGCACAACACCAACACGTGTTTATTATGTGGTGTGTTGCTTTAGTTTTCAAATTCATAGCTAAAATTAATTCTCAAGACCGCAGTGCTTATTACGCTGCGCTGAAAACCCGATGCTAGGAACGAAAAAAAAAACGTTTGTTTTCTACGGTTCACTAAAACTAGATAGTGCTGCTGCCTACCAGTGGCTTTGCATTCTATAAAAACTGTTTCTTGAAAATATTGCCATATGGCATCTATATCTCACGCAGCACCTACTCGCCGATTTTCTCGCGCAAAACATGAAATAAACGTTTTATTCTCTCTCTCTCTCTCTCTCTCTCTCTCTCTCCAGACAGAAGACTATCGTCTTTCGACGACCTTTGTCAGCGAAGTACGTAGATACGCCGCCAATCTTTAGCAGGGAATGAACTGCATATTACTATTAATATTTGCACACCTTTGTACATTTCGGATGCCATTAGCTGACGTAGGCAGTGATGCATCTGGCGCGTATACCTCATGTAATCTCCTCAAAGAGTCATCGAAGGTGATCGCTTGACAACATTCAAGCTCTGTCAGATTTTCAGAAATTAAATCAAGTGCAATAAAATAATTGTTGTAGAGCTCGTAAGGCGTAGCTGACGTGTTTGAAAAGGGGAGAGAGTGAAAGAGGTCAATGCATTGAGCCACTTGCCCCTCAGACGCGACTAGTGAGTGAAGCCCACATAGACAGCTTTGGAAGGCGTGAAAAATGGCGATCGATGGCCAATGTGTCCGTTGGCTGAGACGTGGATGCCATACGTGGCATTTATCAAGTTTCTCCACGCACGCTGAGCCGCTAGAATGCTACTTATGTTCCAGATATTTTTTTCTTTTTTTCTTTCTGCAGAAAAATGATAACGCTATATAAAAACGCAGGTATGTGATAGTCCACTGTAGCATCAATACATCACATCTTCATCATCATCCACGGAGTGAATGATGATGAGTGGGCGAAGCTCCTTGATTTTCCATTCGTCCATCTTTCTGTCTGTCCATCCGTTCGTCTGTTTTTAAGTGTGAATGCACTTTATAAGCGACCCCAAACCATCCACCGCCGTCGGCGGCGTCCGCAGTCTTCTCTCTATCTTTAAAAGAAAGAGGACTTGGCGGGCCGCAGCGCGACGCTCTACCGAATAAGCCACGGACGCGACGCTGATATCGGTGTCAGTAAAGCGCCTTATACCCCCTCCCCCTTCGCTCGCTCCTCCGCTCTCCTCACTCGCTGCAGCTGCGCGCGCACCCCTCTCTCTCGCGCGCCCACCTTCTCTCTCAGTCTCCCGTCGAGAGCGGGTCGTGAGGGAGAGTAAATTTAAAATCCGTTGGCATTCGCCAGTGAGTTAACGTAAACTCCCCCGTGTGATCAAATTGCGATTCCCAGGAACCATTACACCATAAAGGAACCATAGTGTGATTAATAAATATAATAGTGCGAATTAATAAATACCCCTCATAGCATCACCCCGTGTATTCGCACTTAACCATGTTCACCCTCGGGGAAATGCTTGGGAGTTTTTATTTGTCTCTGTGTCTGCTTAGAGAAGCATATCGAACAATGCGAGGGATGCGAGTGCCATCTAATGAACACTTCACGTACTGGGGGCAGTTACGACCAACAACTACGGCAGACAAGGAGCTTAAGGAGCATCGCCCCTAAAAAAACATCTTGAGCCCTCATGACAACATAATTGTACGAATGTGTGCGGCAGGCGTTTCTAAAACATCCATAACACACAATAAAATTTTCATGAACAACAGCATTTTCGATGCTCAATATATATATATATATATATATATATCTTAATGTGGAGCTCAATCCAGCGTGTGGTGTATGTATGCCCTAATTACACTGAATAACATGCCCTTTTTTTCTGAGATTCTAAGATATCTTATATGTTGGTTTTCAATAACGGTCCAGTTCCGCAGTCATGCTGAGATAAGTATTTGAAGCGTGTTGCAAAAGGGGTCACATAACAGCTACTGTTCCCACTTCAAGGCAGCTCCTATAATAGTGGTGTGTGTGTCGGATATTATGAGTAAAGTTACTGCTTTAGAATTTTTTATGTTGCCTGTTTCCTTCCTTATTGAGTTTACCTAATATTCAGAGATATAATGGCATTGTCATGTCTGTAGGTTCTCTCACAGAAACTAATTACAACCTCGGTGTAGCTGCAAGCAGCGTACTTAATTCTCCTCAACTTCACGGTAGTGTGCTACTTACCTTATGTTCTAAGAAACATTGTACTCTAGAAAGGCTTTAAGCACCGCCCGAATTCCTTAAAGCACCAAGGCGAGAAAAAAAGAAATTCAATAGTTTTTCTGGGTTCCCGTCAACAAGCAAAACATAGCACGATAGCTCCTAACCCTAATATGCAGCACGAAATTATTAAACTAAGGAATCTACTTCAAACGCGTCACCTTGAGATCTCATTTCGAACACGACAGATACGCCTGAAAATACACGATAAAAAAAGTTTTGAGTATGGCATAGCACCGAGTGTAAATGCCACTAGCAATAAAACGTAATTTCGAAAGGGTGCACTCATATCATCATATCGTTTTCCACTTGTTCAACGCTCAGATAGTCATGCACTTCATACAGAGAGAGAAAAGCATACAGGAAATGGCAGGCAGGGGGAAAAAACGTGCAACGAATCCATCAGGGCACGTCCATCAATATTCGGCCCACGGAATATAAAAATTCACCAGGAAAAAAAAAACTCCCAAGCATTTCCCCGAGGGTGAACATGGTTAAGTGAGAATACACGGGGTGATGCTATGAGGGGTATTTATTAATTCGCACTATTATATTTATTAATCACACTATGGTGCCTTTATGGTGTAATGGTTCCTGGGAATCGCAATTTGATCACACGGGGGAGTTTACGTTAACTCACTGGCGAATGCCAACGGATTTTAACTTTACTCCCCCTCACGACCCGCTCTCGACGGGAGACTGAGAGAGAAGGCGGGCGCGCGAGAGAGAGGGGTGCGCGCGCAGCTGCAGCGAGCGAGGAGAGCGGAGGAGCGAGCGAAGGGGGAGGGGGTATAAGGCGCGTTACTGACACCGATATCAGCGTCGCGTCCGTGGCTTATTCGGTAGAGCGTCGCGCTGCGGCCCGCCAAGTCCTCTTTCTTTTAAAGATAGAGAGAAGACTGCGGACGCCGCCGACGGCGGTGGATGGTTTGGGGTCGCTTATAAAGTGTATTCACACTTAAAAAACGAAGATGTGCACGCACCTATGCTTTGATAGTGACTACGCTGCAGCTTGCTCGCTCGCAGGCATCGGAAGCAGCACTGGAATAGGCGCGATATCCGTTAAGCTGCGGCAAAGAATGCGGCTGCCAGAGTATATAGCGTATAAGTTTTCCTAAAGTTAGAAAAGAAAAGAAAAGAAGACGAAGTTTTTCCTGAGTGGAACGCTTGTTTCAGTCTCTGTTATTTTTTCTCGTTTTCTTTGGTGCTTGTGGAAGACGCCGCTCTTCTGCCTGCGGAAATGGACGTAGAATCACCAGGGCCTCCACCCATACGTTCCGCGTCGTCTGTGGCCACTCTAAGAAAGCGCTCCGGCCACCCAAGTGACGTCGACAGTGAGGACACGCTGATATACTCTGCGGCCAGTGATGAGAGCTCCGGTGAAAGTGACTTTGTGCCCGTGGCAAGACCCAAGGTGAAGAGGAGGCTGCTTACGACATCTCCTTCCCAAAGTAAGGCCACCACGAATAATCAAGAGCCACCGGTTCACATTGTTTTGTTTGTCCCGCTGAATGCCACTGACAGCATGAACCGACTTAATCGCCAGGTCACGTCTATGTCACTTGAGGCGCTCGTTCCGGGACAAATAACAGACGTGAGAATCAATGGCCGCAAGAACGTTCTGGCGATAGACGTTACGCAACGTACTGCTCTCGACGTATTGACCAAGGTGAATGTGCTGGGGAACATCAACGTACGTTCTTTCATTCATACCAGATGGCAAGGACTCTAGGGCAGGCGTTATCTACGACGTCGACACTTCTATCAGCGATATTGATTTTCCCACTCTAATCAAACCAGTGACGGAAGCTACTATAATCTTGCAAGCCCGCCGTCTCGGGAACTCACGATGCGTGAAACTAGTTTTCAAGGGTGACAGCCTCCCAACTCAAGTAAGAGTTGGTCATTTTTGACACACAGTACGGCCTTTCGTGCCGAAACCTCTTCAGTGTCGGAAGTGCTGTAAAATAGGACACGTGAGTGCTGTTTGCACAAGTTCTGCTGTGTGCTCCCGATGCTCGGAGTCGCACAACACGGAAGCCTGCCAGGCAGAACATCGCAAACGCGGCAATTGCCAAGGTCCTCACGAGGCGTCATCAAAGCAGTGCCCAAATGTGAAGAAGGAGATGCCAGTGCTGAGGCAGATGGCCAGAGACGGTTCCACCCACAGGGAGGCTGCTGCCAAAGTGCGACGTCGGCGTTCGCGCCGTAGGAAAACTCCTAGGACATCCTCTGCCAAGGCCAGGGATACACCGCTACCCCATATCACGCACTCACCACCACAAGCATCAACAAGTGCCAACAACAAGCATCCTCAGAAAGATGCAAGAAACATTGACCCTGACGCGTGGCCAGCGCTGCCGTCAGTGACACCGCCAGTAGAGCCGCAGCATCGCCCGCTGAAAACTACTTCAGAGCGAGTAAGTCATGAAAGACAAGATAACGAAATAATAGACGTGATTAAGACCCTCATGAAGACAATTCGAGTACTCCTGAATAATATTCAGACTCCGGCTGCCCACAGCGCTCTTCAAATATTGGACGCTTTGAATCCGGTGCTATCAAATCTAGAGAGGCACCATGGCTTTTTCTCTGCAGCCCTTCCGTAAACAAGTGAAAGAGGCATAAATTTTTCAATGCAATGCCCGAGGTCTTAAACCCCACATTTCGGATTTTCGACCATATGTTTTCAAGAATCAGTTTCCAATTATCGTAATTTGTGAACCACGTCTTCACAATGCTATACGACTTTCTAAATACGAGGCTTTCAGATCTGCAACCCGTAACGAAACCAGTAAGGTCATTGTTTACATCAGGTGCGAACTCACATATATTGAGCATCCAGTAACACCGGACGACAGCAAGCAATACGTGTGCCTGACAGTTAAGCGTAAGAACGTGAACTTCACGCTAGTGGCTGTATATATATCGCCTTCAGGCCGCTTCGACCCAGCAAGATTAAGCGCCATTATATCAGCGACACCTGGGCCATGGATTATTACCGGTGATTTTAACGCTCATCACCCCCTGTGGGGAAGCCAGAAGATGGACCGTCGGGGAAGAAATGTGTCCTCCTTTGCATCTGACCACCAACTATATTGTTTAAATGACGGCACTCCCACGTTTTTACGGGGTCTGACATATAGTAGCTGTCTCGACCTAACTTTTGTGTCAAGTAGCCTAAGTACCAAGGTGCAGTGGTTTGCGGACAATGAAACGCATGGCAGTGACCACATCCCCACCTATATAAAGATCAAGGGGCTAAGCAAGTCGCAAATCGCGCCCGCTTCACGGATAGACTGGTCAAAGTACAGATCATCCACAGAGAAGCAAATGCTTGAAAGCCTAGAAGGTATAATGAAGGCCGCTATCCAAGAGGCAACGTTTAATTGTGGACATTTGCCAGATTTTTGCAAATATGAGGTGGAGTTGGAGCGACTTCGCGCAATCCGTCGTCGCGCCGAACGACGTTATAGGCTCACGAAATCCATCTATGACTTGAGGGAAGCGAGACGTCTACAAAAGAAGATTCAACGTCGAATCAATGCACTACAGTCGCTACGATGGAAGTCACTATGCGAGTCGCTCGATCCCCACAGACCTCTTTCGCAAATATCGAGAATAATCCGTGGCCTACGAACATTGCCACAACAGCATCGTCCGTTCAAATGCCTTGCTCTCCACCAAGGCCGGCGTGAAATCGATGTAGCGGAAGGCTTCTGTGCCAGGGTTGCAGACAAAGGGTCTGGGATCAACATGAGTAACCTACGAAACGCGCCGGCGTCCAGAGACACTCGGATGGACAATATGTTTTCTCTAGGGGAGCTTCAGGCAGCATTGGCAGCATGCAAGCGCTCGTCATCGCCTGGACCCGATGGAGTCACTTACATGGCCCTTACTAACCTAGGACAAACAGCTCGGCGTGCCCTTCTAGCTGTATACAATGACTCGTGGAGCAACGGTTTGGTTCCTCCTTCGTGGAAGTGAAGCCGTTTTGTGCCCCTGCTCAAACCAGGCAAATCGCCTCTGGACATGGCCTCCTATCACCCCATCGCGCTTGCCAGCTGTTTTGGAAAGGTGATGGAGAGAATGGTGCTGACTCGCCTGGAGTGGTACTTGGAACATAACAATATATACCCCGATGCTTTGACCGGCTTTCGACGTGGACGGTCTTCCATAGACAATGTTGTTGATCTTGTCACGTCTGGGAGGAAGACGAAGAAGTGTGTTTTGAATAGGAGCTACTTCTGCTAACTCCGTCATATTTCAGTTGTAATTTAAGTCTGTTGATCAGTTTTCACTGCTCCCTTGGAGGGGATGGATGTAGACCACCCCGGGCGCCTGCCGGCACCAGCGGCGTCAGCGGCGGCTGCCTCCAGGAAGCGGATGGGACAAGCGAGTGACAGCGACAGTGAAGATACTCATGCTTACTATCTCAGCAGTGAGGACTTCTCAGATGACGGTTTCCAACCTGTACTGAGCCGCAAGGCGAAGAGGAGGAACATGAGGACATCCTCATCCTCAACTATTCAAACTGTAAGTGAAGCGCCGAAATCGAACACTTATACCATCCTGTTTCTGCCTGCACTTCCTACCGTCAGCATGAAACGCCTTAACAGACAGTCTGTGTCGAGGTCTCTGGAAACGCTCGTGCCAAATGAGATCACGGACATAAGAGTGAACGCCAGAAAGAATATACTGGCTGTGGACGTTTTGCACGCAAGTGCGTTGGGCGTTCTGCGCAGTGTAACTGACTTGGACGGCAACCAGGTGCACTCTCATGTTCCTTGGGATGTGATGTAGTAACCGGCGTGATCTATGACATTGATGTCGCTATTTCCAATAATGACTTACAACTTCTTGTCAAGTCAACAACTGATACTCCAATTGTTGATGTCACCCGGCTAGGCAAGTCTCGCTGTGTGAAGATTGCGTTTAAGAGCACATCACTCCCCTCTCATGTGAAGGTGGGGTACTTCAGACATGCTGTGCGGCCTTTCATTCCAAAGCCTCTCCAGTGCCGTAAATGCATGAAACTTGGACATGTGAGCAGCGTCTGCGAGAATTCGGTGGTATGCCACCGCTGCGCCGAGCACCATGAAGCGGATAAGTGCGTCGCAACTGTCAAGAAATGCTCTAATTGCAATGGATCCCATGAAGCCACATCGAAGGACTGCCCGCGGATTCAGAAGGAAATTGCCATCTTGAAGGAAATGGTGCGCGATCACTCATCTCATCGAGAAGCCGCAGCTAAAGTCAGAAGGCGTCGTTCACGTCGACGTCGGTCTTCGAGGACGCCCGCTACCTCCTCGACACGTTTGCGTGATCCCTCATCAGTACCACCTCCTTTGCCTCCCAGACCACATGCCGTGGGAAAGGCTGTAAAGGACAAAGCCAGTGAGCATACCCTAACTGCGACAGAGTGGCCTGCACTTCAAAGGGAAGCAGCATCAAGCGAACCGAAGGAGTTTCATGACGGCCAGTCCGCGCTCCCGGTTCGAGATCTTTCCAACCGAGACAGGCAAGTGACTGCAATCGTCCCGGTTCGAGATCTTTCCAACCAAGACAGGCAAGTGACTGCAATCGTGCAATCATTAATTGCCACGATTCGCACGCTACTGAGCAGCATACAATCTCCGTCTGCTAAGAGTGCACTGCAAATACTGGATGCACTGAATCCAGTTCTTGCTAACTTCGTATAAGCACAATGGCTCAACAAAATCTCATCTTCCGCACTGAAGTTAAAAGTGCGTCGATTTTTCAGTGGAATGCCAAAGGCATGAAGTCCCGTATCTCGGACTTTCGCCAATTTGTTCGGGCCAATCAATTCCCTATACTTGTCATATGTGAACCAAACGTATCAACGCCTTATAGATTGTCCGGTTATGAAGCTTTTTGTTCAGCCGCTTGCGAAGAACGAAGCAAAGTAATTGTTTACATTCGCACAGACTTGACTTATCTTTCGCACCCAATAAGTTCAAATGACGACAATCAGTACGTGTGTCTTCGTGTAAAGAAGAATGCAGTTTCGTTCACGCTTATTGGTGGATATATATCTCCGTCATCGCGATTTGACTGCGACAGATTAAAACACATCCTAATGAGAACCGATGGGCCTTGGATCATCACCGTTGACTTCAACGCCCATCACATGCTTTGGGGGAACACTAGGATGAATTCCAGGGGCCGGAACATTGTTACATTCGCTTCCGATTACGACCTTTCCATCATGAACGATGGTACCCCCACATATCTGCGGGGTCTCACGTATGGCAGTTGCCTTGACCTGACATTGGTGTCACGGTGCTTCTCTCACAAAGTTAAGTGGTTTTGCGATATTGAGACTCATGGGAGTGATCACATACCCACCTACGTGACGATCGATGGTATCATAAAAAAATTCTCTTCCGGTGTTGCAATTGGCACTGACTGGTCGATGTTTGCATCGCGTGTTGAGAACGCTTGCCAAGAAGGCCTCGCCTGCAGCCTGGAAAATACCATAGTGGAAGCTATGCAAGCGTCCAAATGTAAATTACCATTTTCGTCTAAAATAACACAGTTTGACATCCAACTGGAAAAATTACGAGCTATACGAAGGCGTGCTGAACGACGATACAGACGCACAAGATCAATTTACGATCTGAGGGAAGCAAGGCGGCTCCAGAAAAAGATTCAACGACGCATTTACAAACTGGAGAGCGAACGCTGGAAAGCATTCTGCGAATCTCTAGACCCTCATAAACCGCTGTCATATATCTGGAGAACAGTTCGTGGTCTTCGCTCCTCTCCGCAACAACGGCACCCTTTTAAAGCTTTGGCACTCCATCATGGAAAAACAGAACTCGAGGTGGCTGAAGAATTTGGCACGAGAGTTGCCGGGAATATTATGAACGAGAGCATCGACGCCGTGATCGTTCCTGAGACGCGATTACCAGAAATGGACATTCCGTTCACCATGGAAGAACTGGAAGGTGAGTTAGTCGCTTCTAAGCGCATGTCATCGCCAGGTCCTGATGGTATTACTTATAGTGCGTTGGGACACCTTGGACAAAAAGCCAGAAAAGAACTTTTAACATGCTTCAACAACTCCTGGATCAGCGGCAGTGTTCCCCGAGAATGGAAAATAAGTCGATTATTACCACTTTTGAAATCGGGAAAATCACCATTTAACTTGACAGCGTATCGCCCTATTGCCCTCGCAAGCTGCCTCGGAAAAGTGATGGAAAGAATGGTTCTATTTCGTCTCGAGGGGTACTTGGAACCATACACCAAATACCCTTCTTGCATGGCAGGCTTTCGTCGGGGCCGCTCCTCCATTGACTGTGTCCTTGACTTATCGACATTTGTTCAACAAGAAAAAAGTCGCAAGCGCATATCAGTGGCACTCTTTCTTGACGTGAAGGGTGCATATGATAATGTAGCTCACGATGCCATCCTCACTTCTCTCGCAGCAATGGGCATTGGTGGACGAATGTTTCAATGGATAAAAGATTATATAACTGGCAGGGGTTTCTTTGTACAAAAATATGAGGGTACAACTGCCCAACATTACACCTACTGCGGAGTACCTCAGGGAGGTGTTTTAAGCCCCACATTGTTCAATGTAGCCCTCATTGGTCTGGTGAAGGTTCTGCCAAAGTCGGTGTGCCTATCTATATACGCCGATGATATTTGCCCCTGGAGTGCTGCAGTTACTCGCCCTCAGGTGCGTGCACGAATACAGCGGGCAGCAACTCTCACAACAGCCTACCTTCAGAAACAAGGCCTAAATATATCAACTGTGAAGTGCGCGTTGATGGCGTTTACACGCAAACCAATGACGCCATACCCTGTTTACATCAATGAGCAGAGTGTCAAATATGCACGGACGCATCGTTTCCTGGGCATAATAATCGACAGAAGTCTTTCGTGAAGCCCACATTGTGCGTACTTGAAGAAGAGACTGCTATCTATTGTGCATATCATGAAATTCTTGTGCGGTAAAGCATGGGGAACTTCTGTGGCCTCCTTGCTACAGCTGTACAGGGCCCTATTTCTGGGTCAATTGCGCTACAGCTTGCCGGTACTGACTAACACTTGCAAATCAAATACTCATTCATTGGAGAGTTTGCAGGGTCAGGCACTGCGTGTCTGCCTAGGACTGCCCCGATGCGCTTCTACTTATGCCACAATCATGCTTGCCAAAGACCATCCGGTCAGGACATATATAGTTGTGGATTGCCTCAGAGCGCACATTCGACATGCTAGCCGTGTCCCCGACCACCACTTGGCCCTTCTACCTTCCGGAAGACCACGTGCTACGTTTTCAGACGTCATAGCCAAGCACCTAAACAGCATTCCATCAGGATATACCCCAGCTGCGAGAACGGCATGTCCTTTGTGGTGCCTCGACCAGCCGCAAGTACGTCTAGAAATTCCGGGAATCAAAAAGAAAAGCAGTCACTCCAGAGTAGCATTGAAGCAAGCAACACTGCTATTATTACATGAGTTGTACTTAGACCGAACGCAGATATACACTGATGGGTCCGTCTCGTCCAGCAGCTCATCAGGTGCCGCTGTAATTCCGGCTGCAGACATGACAATCAAGTTTAAGTTGTCGCATATGACTACATCTACGGCATCAGAGCTTGCTGCTATAAGGGCTGCTTTACAATATCTCGTTCAAGAACGTCCAGGAAAATGGGTCATATTCTGTGATTCGAAGGCAGCGCTTCAGAGTTTGCAGTCTGCCATGCGTAGGAGGAGTCATGACCAACTGGTACAAGAAATAAGACATTGCCATCATGAAGCTCTAGCACGAGGGCATGATATTATATATCAATGGCTGCCTGTACATATCGGTATTACCGGAAATCAATTAGCCGATGATGCAGCCCGCTCAGCCCATGAAGAAACCCGTGTAGTCCCGATTCCTCTATCAAGGAATGATGCAGCAAGACAACTTTACCTGCTGGCTCGAGATCTCACACGCACGTTCTGGTCGTCTACCAGCTTCCAAAGGTGTCAATTTTATGAACTGGATCCTTCGCTCAAGCTAAAGCTACCATCACAACTTTCCCGCTCCGATGCGACACTGTTATGCCGCCTTTGGTTGGGTGTTGCATTTACAAAGGTGTACTCCTTTCGCATTGGTATGGCAGACACTCCTACATGCGACTACTGCGGAGCTGAAGAGACCATCGAACACGTCCTGTGCAGCTGCGCTTGCTACGACACACAGCGGTGCCAGCTCCGGATGGTTTTGAATCGACTTGACCCCGGACCATTTTGTGTGCAGAAGATACTTGGACCTTGGGCATCTGCCTCAGTTGCGCAGAAAGCAACTAAAGCACTGCTACTTTACCTTAAGTCAACAAACCTGAGCGACCGCCTGTAGACTGTGTGTGCTCCCCGAGTGTGCTCGTGATTGTGTGTACCTTCTCATCTTTCTGCAACCTCTTTTCTCCCCTTTATCCCTTCCCCAGTGCAGGGTAGCAAACCGGATGTGCGTCTGGTTAACCTCCCTGCCTTTCCTTGCATCTTTATCTCTCTCTCTCTCTCTCTCTTTTGTCACGTCTGTACAACAGCAGAAAAGACTAAAGAGATTATCAGCGGCACTTTTCTTGGATATTAAGGCTTCATACGACAATGTACTACATGAAACCATCCTGGACGCCTTGGGCAGCATTGGATTGGGAGGCCGCGTTTACCAATGGATCTACAGCTATTTGGACAGAACCTTCTTCGTTCAGACAGAAGATCGCGCAACAAGGCAACATCATACTTATCGCGGCGTACCTCAAGGTGGGGTCCTAAGCCCCATACTTTTCAACCTTGCGCTCATCGGCCTCGTTGACGTCCTCCCACACTCTGCACATCTGTCGATATACGCGGACGACATCTGCATCTGGGCATCAGGAGTCACGCGTCTACACGTACGAGCCAGGCTTCAGACAGCGGCTACACTGACGTCAAACTACCTTCAAGGACGAGGACTGGAGCTGTCATCTGAGAAATGCTCACTGGTTGCGTTTACGCGCAAGACAATGACGCCATACCGCATCAGAATTAATGGACACACAATCAGCTATCAAAAGACTCACCGTTTCCTGGGAGTAATAATAGATCGTGATTTGTCTTGGAGCCCCCATATCGCTTACATGAAGAGGAAACTGACCATGATCACCCACGTCCAAAGGTTTCTTGCGGGAAAATCATGGGGTGCATCGGTACGAGCCATGCTTCAACTGTGTGCTGCACTTTTTTTTGGCTTCATGCACTACAGCCTACCTGTGCTTGGCAAGGCCCGCATAACAAACGTACACGTCCTCCAGTCATTACAAGCTCAAGTACTGAGAATATGCCTCGGGCTGCCGAGATGCGCATCCTCAGCAGCGACTGTCGCAATCGCTCATGAACACCCTATCACAACCTACATTCGTGTCGATGCTTTGAGAACGCACATAAGACATGCCACCCGGATTCAATCGCATCACCTCGCCTCCCTTCCAACATCCAGGCCACGCTCTGCGTTCTGCTCTATTATTGCCCTACATCGCACGGTGATTTCCACGACCTTCACGCACACAGCAAGACCGTCGTTACCATTGTGGTGTCTACATCCACTGGAAGCCCTGATAACCAACGCCGGAAGGCAAAAGAAGAAAAATTTGTCAAATTTGGCCCTAAAACAAACAACATTACTGTTTCTGCATGAGAAACACAGTGGACGCATTCACATTTACACGGATGGGTCGTTCACTTCAACAAGTTCAACAGGCGCAGTGGTAATTTCGGAGAAATTCATCACGATAAAGTTCAGGACCTCGCATCTGACATCATCCACGGCGGCAGGACTCGCCGCCATTCGTGCCGCTCTGGAGTTCCTAGTTGAAGAACCGCAACAGACATGGTCAATATTCTCTGACTCCGAAGCAGCTCTCCAGGGCATTGCCTCGCCATATCGTCATGGACCAAACGAACAGCTAATTGCTGAAATACGACTGCTTCATCACCGGGCTATAGAGAAACAACATGACATAGCGTATCAATGGATACCAGGCCACTGCAGCATTGATGGAAATGACCGTGCAGATGAAGCAGCCCGAACTGCTCATGATGATGCCCCTTGTGTAGCTATACCATTATCAAGAACGGACGCCGCTGCAAGGCTTCGATCACTTGCACGAGAACTGACACTCGCTCAGTGGAATTCACCGGCATTCACCAACGTCCGCCTTCATAATTTGGACCCACACCTACATCTCCGTCTTCCATCAGGAATAACCAGAGCAGAGGAGACACTTTTGTGCCGTCTGTGGATTGGGGTGGCCTTTACGAATGCTTATTCGTTTCTAATCGGAATGGCCAGCAGCCCGACTTGTGACAACTGTGGCTGCGCAAGACTTTCTCCCATCTTCTCTGCGAGTGTCCTCGCTTCAGCGTGCCAAGAAAAGAACTGTCGAAAGCTTTAGATAGACTAGACAATCGCCAATTGTCGGAAGAAAGGGTATTAGGACACTGGCTTAGACCATCCTCTGCACGCAAGGCATTGAGAGCGTTGTTGCGCTTTCTGCGGGCAAGTGGTCTTTGAGACAGACTGTAAGCAGCGTCGTAGATCGTCTGATGACCTTCTCTCTCCTTTTTTTTTGCAACGTCTCTTTTCTCTCATCCTTTATCCCCCTTACCCCCTTCCCCAGTACAGGGTAGCCAGCTGGTCTGAGAACTGGCTAACCTCCCTGTCCTTCCTCATTTATTCCTCCTCGTCCTCCTCTAAAGTTAGCAGTTCCTGCGCGCTTGTCCGTACCTACCGCTTAGTTTTCCTGCCGTTGCGTTTTATAGTCGTGGCACTGATTGTTCTGTCCTCGTTACCTTTCTTTTCCTATTCTTTTTTACTCGGCTGTAGAAGGACTCGCTTGAATACCCTGCAAGTCCTAGTCATCGACGTCTTTCGTAACACGAAGTAAAGTGCGCTGAGAAACGGGCACAAGTAAGCAAATGCATAATAATTGGAATGTTATATGCAATACTATGGTAACTTTGAGACATAAAGAGTGGCAATTGTGAATAGACAGTCATTATTCCGGAATTGCAACTTCATGTTTGTGGGTACTTTATCTATACATAGCACTAAAACGTTTCGACCATCTGGTGTTCTTTACCATGCACAGACATCGCACAGTACGCAAGCTTCTATCATTTTGCCTCAATTCAAGTTATACCGCCGTGGCCAGTATCGAACCTGCGACATTCGAGTGAACAGCCGAGCACCGCAACCGCTACACCACCACGGCAAACTACACGCACCCATGTTTTTCCAATGGGATTTGAACGGTAGCATGTGAATTTGTTCATTGGACGATGCATGAGAATTCTTCGCGAGAACAAAATTGTTGCAGCTGCAGAGTGGTATTTAAGAGACAATTCCCAAGGCATTTTTAAGTGTGAATACACTTTATAAGCGACCCCAAACCATCCACCGCCGTCGGCGGCGTCCGCAGTCTTCTCTCTATCTTTAAAAGAAAGAGGACTTGGCGGGCCGCAGCGCGACGCTCTACCGAATAAGCCACGGACGCGACGCTGATATCGGTGTCAGTAACGCGCCTTATACCCCCTCCCCCTTCGCTCGCTCCTCCGCTCTCCTCGCTCGCTGCAGCTGTGCGCGCACCCCTCTCTCTCGCGCGCCCGCCTTCTCTCTCAGTCTCCCGTCGAGAGCGGGTCGTGAGGGGGAGTAAAGTTAAAATCCGTTGGCATTCACCAGTGAGTTAACGTAAACTCCCCCGTGTGACAAATTGCGATTCCCAGGAACCATTACACCATAAAGGCACCATAGTGTGATTAATAAATATAGTAGTGCGAATTAATAAATACCCCTCATAGCATCACCCCGTGTATTCGCACTTAACCATGTTCACTCTAGGGGAAATGCTTGGCAGTTTTTTTTTTTTTTTGGCTGCGACAGCATATCAGGGAACCCATATCAGGGAACTGATATGTTCTCATTTTGCACGAATTTTTTTTTGTATACTTTTATGTTGCGTGAATAGATTTTTGCATTGAAGCACTTGCTGATTGTGTAAGTGTTGTAATATTTGCCATAGCATACCCTTGTTAAAAGTTAAAAAAAGCCACCCACATCTTCCCACGGGGAGAACTCGAGTAAATGCGTCGGAGACTGATCAAGGTATCTCGTGAATGCTACGTAATTGGGTATGGTTTGGAAATGCCTAATTGTTATTTCGTTAAATGAGCCGCTCTTCCACCGTGTTCATCTCGGATAGCTTTGCGGGTCGATGTGGGTAACGATAACTGTACGTCACGCTCATCGCGGTACGTGCCCTCGTGCCAACGAGTCCTTACACGATGCGCCCACCAAGTAGAACTTAAATGGCTTCAGCAGTCTCTCGTCGTCATCGTTGTCGTTGTTCACGTCGTCGCTGACGCTGCCGCCTTTCAAGTCGACGTTGCCAAACGTGCTCCAAGGAACCCATAGCGCGTTGGTCTTCATTGCTTTGTTCTTGATGCTCCCGACCAGCGTGAGGTCATTGTCGAACTACAGTCAATCACACACCTCACAGCAGTGCCTGAAGCTGTGGTCTTCGAAGTTGCGTTTGAAACGCAACCAATTGGCTCGGTCCGCCCCTTTCGCAGTGCGCTGGCGTTCGCTAGCAGCTTCCGGAGCCGCCTCTCGTTGCCGACGTTTGCACGCCGCTTCTCACTCACGTACCTCTGGTCTTAAAGCTCGCTGCTCCCGTTTCGGTGTTGGTTCTCGTGCATAAAGTTCGGAATCCACAGCACCGCGTTGCCGTTTCGCAGCTGCTTCTCGTGCAAGAAGTTTGGAATCTGCAGCTCAGCGTTACCGTTTCGCAGCTGCTTCTCGTTCCCCCAGTGAAGGATCCGAAGCTCGCTTCAAACGCTTCGTTATGCATCTTATGCTCGTCTCTTCGCAGCCTTGTCCTCTGCGTTGCTTGCTATTGTTGATGCTGAAGACAGTGAGGGTGAGGTAGCGTTGCCTTGAACGAATGTTGAGACAATGATGTTGGGTAGTGCCCCATTACTGGTTGAAGGTACTGTTGCCACATGTTGCTTCCAATGCATCTACTCGAGTCAAGCAAATTGTGAAGTCATGCGAAGTAAGGGGAGGGAGAGGAGATGAAATGGGAGAGGAGGATGGAGAGACGAGCTGAGCATGCGCAGTGGGGGTGTGGACGCCGACGACGAGTGACATGGCGCAACTAAGAAATGCTCAGCATTTAAAACAGCACTAACTAGAAGAGACTGACGAAGAAATAACAAATAGGACGAGCACTGACTAACAACTGACTGTTTCATCGCTTCAATGCAATATAAAGAGGAAAACATGTAGGGTAACAAGTGACGTGAACGTTCAAGCCGTCGTCACGACACCATGTATGTAACGTGTTAGTCGATAAGATTACAATTTAGAGCGTGCATCTAGGCACATGAGAGATAAATAATCACTTTTATTCTCAGCGTTATGGACGGTCCACTAAAACATGTGTCGCCCCTTAGTTTAAACGTGAGAGCCTCAGCTATCAGACAACCGTGCAGGCTCTTTATGCCGTGCGCTCTGCGACGTGGCTCTGCGGTACCTTAAGGGATGCTAAAGAGGCAACGAGAGCCATAGCCTTCCAAAACTCCACTGGTGTCAGCGTCCACAACTTCATCGACCTACTCATGTTCTACTTTCAGTCAAGTTTCATCCCTTTTGATTATAAAGTTCTTCTTAAGAAGTAAGGTATCTATATGAAGTCGTGCTTGGTCCCAGTACTTAGCGATCTCCTTCTGGCCAACCGTGGCAGGTGCCTGCTAACTTAGCTGTGGGACACTGGAGTCCGAAAAGTATTCAGGTATGCTGATTAGTTATTGATCATTTTCAAGCGAAACGAAGCTGAACCTGCAAAGCACTTGTCTTCAATTCTGGCTATTTTCACCATACTTTTCTTCGATTTCACCGACCAAGTTCTCAAACTAACGGCAACACGAATTCTTATACATTAAGCTACCATTCGTCGACAACCACGTTTGTTGCGCTATTCACCCCGCTCTGTCAACTAACTCCTCTCACTCACGTAAAGCCACTCGACACTCGTCAAACGGGCTGTTGCACAGCTACCCTGAATAACGTCCGCAACCGGTTTTGCCACCAGAAGGTGCAGTTGAGCTTCAGTGAGTAGGTTGCGTAACGCGGGCCTAGCACGCAAGCTGCTCTCAGAGGTTCATGGAGTGAACAGCCACAAAGAATACTCTGAAAGCCGTTCCAAAAACAATGTGATACCATGAATACACGACATCTCATGCCGTATTAAGGAAATAAAATTGTTGTCTCATTGAGGATCAGACCCGGCCCAATTGCGTCGCAGAACGTTTTAGCACCCCTAATAAGCTGTACCTTATTAAGGGCGCTAAGCTATAGCTCAGCCTATAGGTAGGCTTTGTAAACGACTCAACCGTGAAGAACCCAGAAGCGTACGTATAGAAAGAAACACACTGAAAGACCGTTTTTGGAATGCACAGTCAAAGTCACCTATGAGGTACTGCTCTTCTTCAAAAAGACGTACATTGGGCTAATGGGCCATTGTCTCAATTAATGCCTCGGCGAACATCTTAACAATTATCGTTTAAAACAAGGCAGCAATGTGGCACTTCATTGCAGCACGTGCAGATGCACACCTGCGTTCAGAGATTGCAGAGTCATGATAAGACACCCAAGCGTGCATGGTCGTCTGATAGCTGAGGCTTTCACGAATAAACTAAGGGGCGACACATGCGTTAGTGAACAGACCAGATCACTAAGCAAAGACGAGTCATCTCTCGTGTGCCTACACGCACTCTTAGAATTGCAGTTTTGTCGACTAGGAGGCGGCACACAATGTATCGTGAATAATGGCTTGAAGATTCACGGGACTTCTTATCCCGAATGTTCTTAACACGATAGCGTTAAAGATCTCGTGTCGCAAAAACTCAGCCGCCAGCGTCAACACCGTTGGTTATGAGCAAGAAATCGAGAAAAAAGCAAATAAAATATTGAACAAAAATTTCTGTCTCATTGAGAATCGAACCCGGGCCGTTCACGTTGTAATAATGTCTTACCACAGAGTCACAATGTTACTTGCAACTGTTTTGGTAAAACATTACATAAATTCCATGTAGTGTAAAAAAGTCTCCCTAACGCATTTTGTTCGACAGGTGTCACGACGAAAACAAGCCCATTCGGTGATTTGTAGGTGCATTTGAGAGGCCATCAAACTACGTTCAAAAAGGCCGTGATAGTGCAGCCATCGCCGCTAGAAACAGACAGGAACTGAACAACTCTAAAAACGGACCACTATGTCCATCTAGAGGAAAACATATCATGGCTTTCCATAGGCGTGGTAGCTTGGGCTTGTTGGTATGGCATGATGATAGTTATAGCGCGAGAACAAAACGATGACACAGAGACAAGAATGACGCGTTGATCAAGCAAAGAGCAAACGCTAGATAATGCGCTGCCCTCTTTTGAGGCATTGTGAGACTCTCTATGACCTCCGAAATGGCGAGCGCACGGTGTGTGTCTTGGAGGTTATGCTAGTTTTGCTTTAGATCAAAAACCTGTATTTACTCATCGCGCGCCTGTGCGTGCGTGTGTCATCTGTGAGACATCGTGAAGAACGTGTCTCCACTACAGCAGAGCGCCGTTCAAGCAGAGGGGAGTTGCCACACTACACGTTCTTGCTCATCAGTGAGTGCCTGTGGGACATTCATGTCAACTAGTGTCCCACTACTAACAAGACATGAAGTTTCACGAAGTTGTTATAAAAGTGCTGGTAAATAGATCGAAAAACCTGTGCCATTTTCATAGATACTTCATGCTCGCGCGCGTTTGTGTGTGTGTGTGTGTGTGACAAAAGATATTAATAAGTATGCACTTAGCGGTCGAAGAGCGCACTAAGGGCCTGATTTCGCTATCACGTTCATCTCTTAAAAGCAAAGCTTAAGGGTCCCCCAATGTTTTCCCTTGATAATGCATTGATGTAATGAAACAGCCAGTTGTTGATCAGCGCTCGTCCTGACTTTCATCTCCTCTACATAACGCTGTTTTTAACCTTTTACCACGTTTTTCCAAATAACTCATTGAAACACGCTTCTGGCATATGATTGTGTTTGTTTTCTACTTCACCATGTCGACTACCGTACAAGAAAAGTAGACGGCGCCATGCATGTCAACTAGCCTGTTCTCATATAAAATAATAATAATAATATTAATAATAATATAATAATAATAATAATAATAATAATAATAATAATAATAATAATAATAATAATAATAATAATAATAATAATAATAATAATAATAATAATAATAATAATAATGACATTATTATTACACTTGTAGGTGTCTAACGTCCTGAGAACACGATATGATTGAGATGCAGCGTAGTGGAGGTCCCCGAAAATTTCGACCGTGTGAGGTTCATTAAATTGCGCCTAAATCTAACTACATGAGTGTGAATCACTTTCGCCTCCATTTGAAATTCCACTGCTGTGGCGGCAATTTCCTCTCGCGGCCTTCGGGTCAGCAGTCGAGCACCATACCCGCCAGACCACTGTGAAAGATCCATTTATAAAATAGAGAAACATATATTTGGGACACAATGCACTTGCGGTGGGTGCTTCATTGCAATATTTTGTGTTTACCAACTGAACGCTCCAGGCAGAATAGCATTTGAGTTCGATATAGGGAACTGCCCATCTCAAGAAACGTTTGACTTTGAGAGAATCGACCATTCGCAAAAATCTGCAAGACAGCTTTCTTACAAGGTTGTTGTCCAACCAAAAAATTGGCCCCGTATCTGCATGCAATCTGCAAATGTCATCGAAAGACGATAATCTTGCGTGTGGAGAGAGTGAACAAAATATTTATTTTATGTTCTGCGCAAGATAATCGGTGAATGGTATTCTGGAGGTGCTGCGTTAGAGTCCCTCGAGCGTGTAGCGGAGGCGAACGAGCGCATCAAGTCACGTTACACGTGAGACATGAGCGTTATCTGGCAGTTTCTTTTGGAAAACAAGCGCGTGGCCGTGCCCGCCAGTTTCAGAGGTGATAAGGTGTAGAACGCGAAGCGACGGGTAGATGCCACCACCATCTCGTCTTAGCAAAGCGTTGGAAACACTCCCCGTTCTGTGCAAGCGTTGCATGGTATGCGCAGCGTAATAAGCGCTACGGTCCTTAAAATTACTTATATATGCGTTTTCTAGTAAGAGATGCATATGCAGAATATATGCGTATTGTTTTGGTGCCCCAGACATGCGCAATTATTGCTTTTTAATTGACAAATGCACAAGCATGAACGCTCAACCTTGAGCAACATTGGTGGTTGCTGCGGATAGGGTCGGCCGTTTCAAGTACCCGATGCTGGTAGGAGTTGACAAACAGACAAATGTACAGACAGACAAATGGACAGACCAAACTTTTTGCATTGAAGGTCCCTAAGAAAGACTATCGTCTTTAGAACACTTATGCGCCGATTACTTTTTCGCTTACTGGGCTTTTACCACTCCTATTCCACTGAAGGCACGCGAGTAGAACAAAATGACGTTTTCCCTAAACATTTAAATGGGATTGTCTCGCCTCGTACGATGCCTCGACCACATGGTGGGCGAGACACCTGTCGTTCGTAAACGAGGGGTGTGGGTGGGGAGAACGCAAAAACACAAGAGTGCGAAAAGCAATCTGTGAACGAGAGCTTTTCGTTGGAAAACCACCTTGCAGGAAAGCCGCCTTGCAGATTTTTCCAAATGGTCAATATTGTGTCTAAACACTAACGCAAGTACACATCGAAAAAACCGAAACTGTGGTCCTTGACCACCGAAGTTGTCTATTGCACACCAGTAGGCAATCTCTGAGGCATGCATTAGCGCCTTTCTTTTGCGGGAAAACATTCGCAAGTTTGTGGCAGCTTGATCTTTACCTTTCGTTCAATTTTGGCACACCAAAAATCATGACAGAAGTTGCACCAACGCGCCCATGCGCATACTACCTACACGAAAAATCTCCATCTCATTTTAAACCACGTTTCAAAGATGGCGAGGCGGTCCTTCTGTTGGGTCGTTATACAATCTGGGGAATGCTCGTAAGATCATCTAAGACACCACGCCGATTCCGCCCAACAATATCGGTCATATCCTGTGAGGGTGTACTGGGAACCCACCAGCTTAATCTCTAAACATTATTAATAATGAGTGGTGGGACGCTGCCATGTGCAGCTTGGCGCCTGAGCTCTAGGACCAGATCATGAACTGGGGCAAGAGGGTAATGAGTACCTACGCCCGGTATGCTCCTCTGCGCTCTCCTCGTCATACGGCCGAAAACAGCGTTTTTTCGATGGTCACCAGATATAAAGAAAAAAAAACAAAGAAAAGTATAAAAGGGAAAGAAGCAAAAAGGAAGAAAGAAGGAAAGAAGTTAAGCAAGAAAGCGAGAAACAAGCAATGAAAGAAAGAGGCAAGGAAAAAAAAGGGAGCGATAAAAAAGAAAGAAACAAAAACGTCGAATCAAGATAGAAAGAAGCAAAAAAAAGAAAGCAAGGAAAGGAAGGAAGAAGTTGAGAAAGAAAGAAGCAAAGAAAAAAGCAAAGCACTACGTCAGGCATGCACTCGCCAAGCTTTATTTGCACCAATTTGCCCGAACAGCGAAGGGCTTCCGAATATTTGTTTTTAATGTCTTTATTTATTTATTTATTTGGTAGTGTGGGCTTGAAAGTCATTTCAACAAGCAGGAATACGTCTGGGGCTTGTGCTTTGCTTTATGCAATCGTCATGACGTGTCAACATAAACGTAGCAATACACACAGAACTTCCAACTAGTCAGAGTTTCGTACAGATGGAAGGCATATACACACTGTAATCTGTGTGTTCATCGTATTTTATTCGCACGTTCATTTTGAGCAGGCCAGTAATTCATTGTAATGTGTGCACAGCCTTTCTGACTCCATGACATTCCAAATGGCGCATTCGTTTTGGAAGGAGGTAATCAAGCCGTCGCGGTCTTGCTTTTTCTTAGTGGTTGGACCACACGTCACCAAGATGGCTTCGGAAGCAGGTGAATTAGATATTGCTAGAAGATAGAAAAAAGAATATAAAGGAATAAAAACGTAGCCGGGGGTCACTGATTGTTGGACGCTGAGTCAGGGCAAAAAAAAAAAAGACCATCCCTGGGGATTCATAAATAACCTACACGAGAACATTATTACTGTGGTGAAACGGTCGAGAAAACGTTTCTTCTTTTTTTGTGTGTGTACTAGTTTTTTTTATCGCTTCAACATGAGAACTTGAGAACTCGGCTGATAATCCCGAAAATGTCTCACGCGAAGTATCTAGGCCAAAAAACGTGTGTCGCTTTTACGCGTAAATTAAGTTGCATAAAATTATGCGAAGACGTGTTTCGCTCAAAGGATATTGCAGCCAATCACGATTCGGCACATATCATTACTGGAGCCGACTGTCCAAAAGAAAGCGGACTTACGAAAAAAAAGTTTTGTGGATTCAGTCCCTCCTTTTGGTCTATACTTTTATGTGCTTTATTTCACTGTATACATTCTTTGTTTTATACTAGAAATTTTGGTGTCTTTTTAATTCAAGAGCACTGTGCATTGATCAATAAACAAGGGCTATGTTGACTTTCCTTCCAGCTTGCCACTTTTTGCACTTGGAACACGCAAGAGACAATCCCTCAGGTCCCTGTAAGTCTTGCAACCCTTGCTACACGGAAGGCTATTTTCTCCAGGAGGCAGTGTTGTATCTCCTTGCTGGCACCCACTGCGTTTTTATAAACATTTGCTCCATTATCAGCAATGACTCGCGTAAGAATATCTACATAGGGTCACAAGGGTGAAGAGCGCATGGAAATAATCTCAGCAATTTTGGGCGAAGTAATGCAGAAACTTGATTTCCCACTGTCTTCAGTTTATGCCATGTTCTCGTAAATTCGACGCGAGCGCTTGCCTCGGTCAACACTCACTTTATCAGCCGGATTCATAGTGAAATCACGATTATTGTGTATACCAAGATAGTTGTGTGCACCACATTCGCTTGTTTTTTTTTCAGTTCAAATGAAGATAAAGCTTAGCAAAGCTACAGATAACGAGATGTTACATTTATCACGCAGTCTGTAGACTACAGCTTTCAAAATTCTGTTCTCCTTTCAATTAAGCGGAAGCTAGCAGAACACTTACATTATAGAGCGTGGTTGCCTCAGCTTCTTGGCAAAAGTTATGGTGGTCCATGGCATTACCCCGTGTAACCATTGACACCGTTTTATGTAATAATGAATCTAATATTAATGCTACAATTGCATCTTGTTTTCGCTCATATCTTCAGTGTCCTATCCACTCTGTATATCTGTGGACTTTGTCCCTTGAAATATGTGCTAGAATCTCTATTTGGTGCGCTGTGCTATGTGGTGTCATTCGAAACTTCGTGTTAAAATAAGATATAGGGTCAATCACCAACTAGTGTAACAGCAAAGCAGGTGCGCAATGTCTCACAGTGATTAACAGGTGGCTTTTTTTTTTTTTGCTAGCTTACCAGCCTCTGCGTCTGCTGCATGCAATGAACAAGCTCTCGGAGTCCTCGTGTACGTCGTCCAGACTTTTTCCTCGTAATCTTCCTGGGCCAACCATTTTCCACGAGACTATTCGATCTATCTGCTTGGTGGTCTGAAGTGACTCGAGCAAGTACACTCTTTTTTTTTTATGACTGCTTTTGAATGCTATGTGGTTACGCACTTTCGTCAAACTAAAAAAGAAGCGTAGCAAAGCTATAGATAATAATACTTCGTATTTATTACGCAGAGTTGGTAGAATACAGCTCTCAAAATGTAGGTCTGACTACCCTGTTCTTTTATTCAAGCGAAGGAGGCATTGAAGTTGTAATCAAGCCTTCACGCAACAAAATATTCTGCAGCATTGGGGACGATCATCTCTACAAATTTGGTCTAACCAAATTGAGTTAAAGGAGACTCATAATGAATTTAGAAAGCATGTGTGTTGGCAGAAAAATGTGCTTGTGTACCTGTATTGCTGCCGCACGTACCTAGCGGCTTTGTCCATAAAGTAATTGGAATCTGGTGAAAACTATTTGTTGATCAGATCAGTACTCACCGAAATTCTTGGGCGCCTTGCACAAGGATACATAGCTGACAAGAAAATTCTTTGCAGAAGTGGCTCCCTGAAAGTAGGGTGTCGTGACTTATCTGAGTCTATATAATGGTGGGAACACTACGTAAACTGGCTCTCTTCAGTCTTCACTTCATCGCGCCACAGCTAATGGGAACCAGGTAAACTTCTTTGTATTAGCAGATCTCAAGACACACCTGAGAAGTCACCTGTAATGGTGTTCTCACCAGTTAATGGGCAGGTAGTCGACTATAACTTCACTTGCTGGGAGTTCTCTCAGAGTAGACCTGATGCTAAAAGTGGCATATCTTTGCCATAAGGACCATTCTGAAGACCTTAAAATGTACTGACCGGACCAATCGTTTTTTAAACAAGCCCTGTCTTTTCAATTGCCGAACATACCCTTTCTATCCATGCGCTTCCTATTTAAGTACTTCGTGCTGCTTTGGCTACCACAGCCTATGTTGCAGTGTACATTTGCAAATAACTCTGTCGACCTGTTGATCAATTTCTAGAGCAGTGCATGTTCACTGCTATTGTTGTACTCTGTGTTTGGTGAAGAGAAGGCAATGAAGCTTCTAATACGATTTACCTTTAACTGACTCTTCGAACACTTGACCACATTGACTAGATTGACCCCATAAATGCACCTGGATGCATATACTCATGCATTTACTACACGGTGGAACTGCATTTCTGCAATTAAGAAATTGTGTACGTTGAGAAGATTTCAAAGCCTGAAAGCAGTCCCTATTTTTAGGTTAAGATATTTGGTTTCGTCATATCTACAGTCTACTATAATCTTGTGATGTGTGTACTTTACCAAACGAATGAAAACACTCAAGCAAAAAAAAGCATGGGGGACAGCATTTGTTCTTAACTGCACTGTAATACAAATTGAAAGACAGACTGGACAGAGCATCAACTTTTTTATGAATGGGACATCTCCCTACAACATTCAAAGTAAATTTTCAAATAAGAGCTGAGCTAGTTATATATTCACTCTAAAAGATGGGGCATGCAAACTCGGACACGAGAAGAGTCAAGGCACAACAAAGACATACCTTTGGGTCATCAAGTTACTCGTCGAATGCTCTACCGATTGAGCTTTTGTGATAGGGCTCACCAAGGCGGACACTTTAGGGCCTCTCTTCACACGCAGTCTATATATAAGTGCTAGCTTTGCAGATGTGTGGAGTTGTAGGGAAGGTGGCTAGTGGTATTTTTTTCTTGCCAGATAGTGCTGTGTGGCACGTGCCTTTTGCATAAGAGGGCCGGTAACTTATGTTATTAACACTGTCAGGTCCAACTTTGCACTGCGAGTGAACATTTTTTCCCAATAAGCTCATTTATTTGTTAAATGCGACTAAATAAATTTATCAATCAGCCCAGGGAAAGCATAGGAGACATTGTCATTTTTTATTTGCTTCAGTTAACGTCGTAATCTCTATGCTACAGTTAAAGTAGATGAAAAATTACTATTTCTGTGCATGAGATTCGAATCCACCATAGTTGTATATCACATCTGATGCTTTCCCAATCTAAAAAAATCACTTTTTTGGGTGTAATTCATAGAATAAGCATAAATGTGGTACTGTTTCAAATACTGTGTCCCCCATGAACTTGTGTTGCGGTGTGTATTATGTATCGGCACATCTAAACACTAAATCTCTGTGTCCTTGCAGCTTTCCGACATTTAATTACACCTGTTGGATTCAGTGTCCTGACCCGGGTCGCTTTCAGCGTCTGGCCTGGGCTTTTTGGGTGAGCAAGACAATCCTCAAGATGCCTCTGCCTTGTCGCCATGGTGTTCATTCTTCTACAAGTATTCACGTCCTCGTTGCAGCCTCTTGTTTGCCTTCTGGAAAATGCATCGTGCAAGGGAACCCATCGCTATCACCTGCCCTTCTTTCAATCTGTGTGAGGGCTCCCTTCTGCATTTCTGCTTATTACTCTGATATACTCACTAGCACATAAAAAGTGGCTGACGAACTCCATTTCCCATTGCCCCGACGAGGAGCTTTGGATCTGCCCTGGACTGCACATGAAATGCTGCGTCAGCGATATATCATCGTACAGAGCTGCTTAAAAGAGAGAACCTGAAGTCCTTAGGAAGTTTCTCAAATATGTTGCACCAATATTGTTTGTTAAATTGTGTTAGTATAACGTTTAGTGCTACTTTTTCCCGTCATTCAGTCGTATTTCCCCACCATATACTGATATATTGATTCAGACACATCTGTGGGTCTTCGTTAGCCTGAATAGAGGTGTTCGTTCACATCGTGCAATGCAGTAGTATATTATTGGTCCTTCACTTTTAGCTGCATAGAAATCTGGGTAATTTGGTATGAATTAGTTTATCTGTGTGACAGGGAGACTTTTTTTCATCTATGTTTGCAACTGTTTGCACCAATCTATTTGTGCACATCTTGGGTGACACTCTTAAATTTCACTTATTCACAACTCATCCCTGTGCTTTTTTGGTTCGGCCTGCAGCTTAGTAGGGCACATGGAAGTTTCTTGTTTGTGCAATTAAGAGGTTCAGCGTAAATCTAGTGAAAAAAGAGAGGGAACTCTTTATTGAAATGCAAAGAATTTAGTCGGCATATAAAATTTGCTGACTAGTTGATCTGCGTGTGGAAGGGGATTGAGAAATTAAAATACGAATAGGGAGAGAGAAAAAAAGACAAAATGCAATTTTTGATAGAATAAAAAGAAAAGAAAGGAAAAGGCCACCTCTTTGACCATCGAATGAGGACGCGCGTTAATAGTTTTTCTGTGGGGTCAAGCTGAAGCTACGGCTTGTCTAGCTGCCCGATGCTGTCCAAGTACGCAAACAAAAGTTTCATGCCACGCTTCTGTAAAGTGCGGCAGGCTAAAGGTACCAGTACACAGTCAAGAGAGAAAATTCTCTTGGTTATATAATGCATGCAATGTTCATAAAGCGCACGCTACTCAGCATACGCTCTACACTCAAACAATATAAGATCCACAGTTTCGATGGAGCAACAGTTATTGCAATACGGACTCGCTGATTCACCGAAACGGTACCGTAGGCTGTTAACATGGGCACTGTTATGACGTAGACGATGGAATAGCGTTTCCAGAAGGCAAGGAATTTTGAATGAGAGTGTTGTTCTGAGATAGGGTTCGATTGAGTGAAAATCGGCATAATGATGTGTCGGAAGGTTCCAGCGTCTTTTATTTTTTGCAATCGCAAGTCGTTTGGCCATCTGAGCTGCATATAATTTAGTGAAATAAGTTCGTCTGTAATTGTGTTCTCGAAGACCTTTGCGTGCTGCTTCATCTGCTTTTTGTTGGTGGAAATGGTACAATAAGCCGGTATCCCTGCTGTAACAGCCAGGTGATGTAGATATGCTATGTCGAATGAAACGGGGTGAGAATTCGTTTTCTTTAGGAGGTTGAACTGCCTAGAAGTCAGTGAAAATTAACCATCGGTCCGTCGTTTGGCGCAAGATGTAAAGGACAGCTTCTTTGATGCCATGAAGTTGTGCTACTGTCAAGGATGTCTTCCCTTGCAGTCGACAGGATAGCATTTGTCTTGTAGAAGGGATACAAAGTCTATAAGCGGAAGTCTCCTGATTGGTTGAGGCGAGTGCTGAGCATAGTTGTCGGCTAAGAAAAGGAGAGTAGTCTGCATCAGCGCTGCCTGTGACATTCGCCTCTTTGCCTCATTGATGCCACGTACAACTTTTTTTAGTTAGAGGCGAAAGTGTCCAGGGAGGAAATGTTGCAACCGTTACTTTTTGTGCCTGATTAACAGGGGAGAATCGAAGCATTCGCAGAGCTCGACCGAACGAAGAATTGCTGTGCATTAGGTGAACTCGTCACAGGAAATGCTTTTTACCTTGTAATACATGTCGAAGATGAGTACGCATGGTTTGTTGGATAGAGATGACATCCAGTGGGAGACATCTTGCTTCCCCTACACTTCCCAATGCTGATTAGCTCTTCGGGAGCCCTAAACATATTCGTAGGCAGCTGTTGCATGCGGATGATGATGATAAACAAACTTTATTTCATTAGCAGAAAGGTCCTCCTGCCCTTTCAGGTGCGAGAAGAGAAGGCAGGACCAAACCTAGACGACGGCCATGATCCCATGGGCCCTGGCGGCGTCTTCGGCCTGCCGTGTTAAGCGGGCTTGTAATTGAGAGTCAGAGCTGAGGAGTGCGGCATCCCATCCACTCCCGTCTGGAATTTCGTCTCTCATGGGGGCCTGTGGGCATGCCCATAAAATGTGGCTTAAGTCCGCCTTGTTGTGGCAAAGTTTACACTTGTCCGAATGAAGTTCCGGCACGCAGCGGTTCATTTTTACGGGACTAGGTAACGTGTGAGTCTGGAGTAGGCACCACGCCACCGCCTGTCCTTTGTTCAATGACGAGTGTGCGGGAGGATAGATTTTCCTGCTTAGCCTGTAATACTGCGTAATATCTCTTTAAGTGGTCATCCGCTCAAATCTCTCATCGTCCTCCGCGTTCAACCAGGGCAATCCAGAGGCTCGGTCTGTAAGTCCTCGAGCTGTCTGGTGTGCAGCCTCATTGCCGGGTAAAGAGGAGTGAGCGGGTGCCCAGACTCTATCTATTGTTTGTTGGTCTTTGCATCCAGCCAATATTCTTAATGCTATTTGAGATATTCGCCCTCGTGCAAAGTTTCTCACAGCCGTCTGCGAGTCGCGAACAAGTAGTGAAGCCGAGGTGGATGCTATGGCCATTGCAATAGCTGCTTCCTCCGCCTATTCTGCAAAGCTCGTACTCACCGAGCGGCTGACCTTATGATTTCCTTTGTAGTCCACTACTGCTATAGTCATGTTGTCATTTCCTTCGTATTTGGCCACGTCTACGTATGTTGTTTCCGGTAAATCTTTTACGTTGTTATGTATATTTTTCGCTCTTTCAGCTCGCCGTGCTTTGTGATATTCGGGGTGCATGTTTTTTGGAATCGGTAAGATTACTAAATATTTCCTGATTTCATACGGGATATCCTTTTGGCGCCAAATTGATTTGCGTAGTTTATACCCAGTTCCTCTAGGTTGGCTCTACCTGTTTTACTCTGTGTTAGTCTTTCATATTGCGCGATTCTTTGAGCTTCTATTAGCTCTTCTGATGTGTTGTGAAGCCCTAATTGAAGTAATTTATCATTTGAGGTAGTTACAGGAAGTCCGATCGCCTGTTTGAAAACTCGTCTAATGATTCTGTCAATCTTTTCTCTCTCGGCCACTTGCAGTCTGAGCTACAGAATCACATATACAATACGACTGATGACAAAAGCTTGTACCAGTCTTACTATATTATTTTCCTTCATACCATAGTGCCGGTTTGCAATTCGTTTAAGTAGACACATAATTTGCGGCGCACTAGTTTCAAGTAATGTAATCGCCTCTCCCTTATGCCCGTTCGAGCTGATTCCGAGTCCCAGAATTCTTATGCTTTCGACCGTAGGTATTTGTGTTTTTCCAACAAAGACTTTAATGTTAGGTTTTTCCTCGATACTTTTCCGACCCCTACATGTCGGGTTATAGAAGAGAAGTTCCGATTTTTCCGGTGAACATTGTAATCCTGTATGGGTGGCATATTCTTCTACAACATTCACTGCGGTTTGTAAAGTTTCCTCTATGTATCCGTCACTACCCTCTGCTACCCATAAGGTAATGTCATCTGCATAGAGGCTATGGTGGAGTCCTGGAATTTCTTTCAGTCCGGTAGGGAGACCTATCATGGCCACGTTAAAAAGGAAGGGGGATAGGACTGAGCCTTGCGGCATCTCTCTGCTGCCCAGACTTAACTCTTGGGATTCTGTTTCGCCAAGTATTATTCTCGCAGCCCGGTCAGTTAAAAAGTCTTTTATATAATCGTATACTCTTTTTCCTACCCCTAACGCTTGAAGATTGGCAAGTATAGCTTTATGTGATGTATTATCGAATGCCTTTTTAAAGTCCAGGCCAACTATGACCTTTGTGTCGTGTGTATTGAGACCAGAATCAATTATTTGGTGTTTAATCTTAAGCATAATGTCCTGTGTAGACAGTTTCGCTCTGAAGCCTACCATCGTATGAGGAAAGAGCTCATTGTCTTCCATATAATTTGACAGGCGAGTTAGGATGACATGCTCTAATGACTTTCCTATGCCGAATGTCAGGGAAATAGGCCTAAGATTATCAAGATCTAGTTTCTTGCCTCGCTTGGGAATCATTATGATTGTTGCCGTTTTCCATTGCTTGAGTATCTTACCCTTTTCCCAACACTTGTTCATATATTCGGTGAGGGCTGTGATAGATTTGTCGTCTAAATTTCTGAGCGTTTCATTCGTGATCCCATCGGGGCCCGGGGCGGATGTTGTGCTCAGTTTCATTAGTTCCTGTTGCATGCGGAATCCAAAATTTTTTATTCACTGGGAATAATCGGTGAAGCACCGGTAGACAATAGCGTAACGTTCATGCAATGTATGCTTTATGAAGCAGTACTATTGAGCGGAATCTACATCCCCATTGTGTTGCAGCCATGATTTGAAGAGTTGAGGTGCTGCTACTATTCTAGTTCGAAGTTTCTTCACCTGAGGAGACCAGGAAATATTTCTGTCGATGATGAATCCCAGAAATCATGGAGACCATACATAGGCCACAGGCCGCCCACTGAGGAGTAGTGCATACTTGCTCATTTTCTTTCTGGTGCAAGATATGGCTGTGCTCTTTTCTGATCACCATTTGGATATGAAAACCACCATTTGGATATGAGAGACGCCATAATGCAGAGATCCGAAAATTTAGACCACCTGGGGTTCTTTCACGTGCACCCAAATATGAGTACACGGGCCTACAACATTTCCGCCTCCATTGGAAATGCAGCCACCAAAGCCGGAATTTGATCCCACGACCTGCAGGTCAGCAGCCGAGTACCTTAGCCACAAGACTACCATGGCAGGGCTCCAAACCTAAAATTGCATGCCTCGGGTGCATGCCTCGGTGCGCTGGATATGTGGAGATGTTCTGTAAAGCTTTTTGAAGCCATTGCTTGGTGATTTAACGTGACATTGAGGCACTCCAAATACAGATGTCATCGGCGTAAATCGGGATGTCTACTCCTCGAGGAAGTGACTTTGTTATGTGTATCAGAGTAATGTTGAAAAGTAGCGAGCTGAGCGCGGCACCCTGGGTACATTCTACTGTATAGAACAGTGTGGGACCATTTGGAGTGCTCATATATATTTTCCGCTCTTTTAGATAGCTCTTCATTCATTTGTAAAAATTTTCTCATAGGCCAAGATTTTCCAAGGTTGCGAGAATGGCATGGTGGAAGACTGAGTCGAAAGCTGCCTTGACTTGAAGAAATACGGCTGTCGGGATTCGAACTGTGGAAAGGTCATTTTGAAGGGAAGAGACAAGTGCGATGACATTGTCGATAGCCTACCTGCCTTGGCGGAACCCATTCATTTCTTGCGGAAATTCTTTACGGCTTTCTACGAACCATGTCAATCGTTTGGGAATCATTAGCTCCATGAGTTTGCCAACGCAGCTTAGTAGGGCGACAGGCCGCAAAGAGGTGTAGCTTGTTGGCTGCTTACCAGGATTCAACATAGGCACTATTTTCGCCAGCTTCCACTCAGCGGGGACCACTTCTGACATCCACGAGGAATGATATTATTCTACGAGTCACAGGCGGGACGCATGGGGTAGCTTTGCAATGGCTTCATAGGTTACTTCGTCATGGCCAGGTTGATGGGCGCCTCTTTGACTCACCGATAGCAGTGTTCACTTCCTCAATTGTGAAAGGTATGTCTAGCACTGGCACTGCCGCCCGTGAGTTGCCATGCTGGTTACCTGCAGATGAGGTCCAAGGCACTGAATTTGTTGATAGTAGTGCGCAATATTCTTCAGAGAAATCTTTCAAGGATATTCGTTCGTGTAGGGCGAGTGCTGGGAAGGGGTGAAGCCAGTGGATTTGCATCCGCATGCCTCTAAAACACACCAAATTTTGAACACAGGTTGACGAACGTCTAACGTTGAGCTAACGTCACGCCATTTTTGCCAGCTACGTTTATCCAGATAGCGCCGAGTATGACGCTGTGTCCGCCGGCAGGAGTTTCTAAGCTCTCTATGCGCAGAACTTTCCGTTGAGCTCGTCTGCAAATAGCACACAGTCTTTCAAACTCCTCATAATTTGACGAAAATCTGTCGTTTTTAGTTTAAACGTGTGTGCATTCTTTTAGGCAATGGGCCATCGTAGCGAGTAATTGATCATCCTTTGTAGCGGCAGCGATTTCCTTTCCTGCTGCGTCTTTGTACGCCTTCCAATCTGTGGATCTCATGACGGTTCTCCTTGATGTCATATTTGCACCAGCAGCTAATATCATGATTAGGTAGTGACCACTCCCACGCGCTTTCAAGTTGGTGTACCAGTCAAAATTGCGAGCGACCGAACTTGTTACGAAGGTCACGTCGATGCTGCTGGTAGTCGTGGTGCCTCGTAGGTAGGTGATGCTACTGTTTGCTACGTGTGGGCGATAGCCTTCACTTCTTTGGAATCTGTTTGCTTGGGTGTACCTGCTGTATTAGCGTCCGTAGCATTGTTATACGGTCCAATGCTGACAGTTGGTCACCTTGTTAGGTCCACCACTTCACAAGTTCCCGTTACATCTTTCAGTCTGTTTCTACTGGAATTATGCTTCCCTACTCGGCAGGCAAACTTGCATGCTTTGATCTTGTTTTTAACTACTTTGCTTTATCAGTGAACATGCAAGAGCATCAAGGTCCCAAAAAAAACGCCAGGCCTGCGTGGAAGGCGCAGCACAGTGACAGTGAAAGCTAGAAGAGCAGCCTTTCAGAGCCTTTTCTAAACACTCATTTGGTAACTGCTGCAAGCCCACTTGCTTTATGCCTACTATGGCATTAATAATAAAAAATAGGGCTAGTAGGTCGGCATTCGCTATGCTATTTTTCAGCATTCTTCCGAGAAGCGTTGTACCCGCTGAACTATTGCGAAGAAATTCGTGCCCATTGTTCATGCACTGGTTGACGATGATGTCCGTAACAGCATCGCGCGAAATTAGAAAAAAAAATCTAGTACCACTGACACAGCGCGGCTCGAACGCGGGTCTACTGGGTGCTAACTCAGTATTCTACCACTGAGTCAGCCGGTGCTTGGGACTTGTTAGCAAACTTGCCTTAAGCAGGCTTAATGTCGGGAAAGCAATCGTATTAATACGACTTTTAAAATGTTTTAAAACAACGAACTAACAACCAGTCATCGCACAATCATAACAACGTGATGAGTGGATCGTCCAATGCACCAACCCATTTTCAAAGCTTGTTTCCCTATTAACATCGGTGCATACCCCCTTCAGGCAAAATTTATCATCATCATCATTAGTATTATTATCATCATCATCAATATTTATAATGATATACATCTTTAGAATACCGGACAAGCCCCGCCCAGATGAGTGAACCATGGTAGTCGGTCACATCGGTGACTAAAGAAGTCCTGCTCCTTTTTTTCGGAAACGTTCTCAAAAGGAGAGATTGCCAATCGTCCGGCTTTTGACGTCTGTCTGGAGTACTCGCCTATTGGTGTATGCTCTTGTGCATCCGCCTTTAGAGTTGTATTCGTTGGTCTACTACTGTGGAAACTTTTATTTAAATCTTTTATTAATGTGACATCATTTCAAGTAAGTAAATATTCAGAAATATTGAGCAGTGTAATAAACTGCTCACTTCCTCCTCTGCACATCTGCAGCTATGCAATGCACCTTTTCAGTATTACTCCTCATATACCAAGTGCTTCTAGGCTTCTGCCATTTTTGCACTTTTACTTCTTTTGATAAGGCATGTAGATGCCATATAGCCTCCCTCATTGAGAGTACATATTTGAATGAGGTATGTTCATAGTACTACCACTTCTTGCTCCAAAGTCAATTCTCAATTTCTATGTAGCAACCATAATTTTTTTCAGTTTTTAACTGTATTTATTATTAAAGGAATTCTACTGTTGTGTTTACTTGCATTCTTCCTGCTTTTCTAAACATGAATTTCGTGGTTTCCCCAGTTTGCAGTATGTGCAGTGTGTGCAGTGTGTGCATCTTGCAGTGTGTGCTCTTTTTTATTTAGTACTAACTGATGCTCAACCACCAGGTTGCTTCTCTGCACAATCAGGTCTGCCGTGACATTCAAGGAAGTGAAAGGTGTTGCTCTATATAAGCGGAAGTCATTTATTCACTAGGCACTGTAAGTACACATTGCTCAAATAAAATGACGCATTCACAAGACAGAAATGGACTGGATGGAGGCTTCGCGTGATGAATATTCTTAAGTGTGTTTCTGTAGTCGTTTCCACAAATCATCTGATCCTTACAGCAAAGGATGGGGGGAGGGGAGTTCAGGAAGGGTTATAGCTTCAAGACATGCCTGCTTGTGAAAACGTTGGCTCCAGCAACAGTGTTCAATAATACTGATCAACTCGCAAAATGGGACACGCAGGCTAAGCGCGATGTTTTGCTTGTTCCGGGCACTGTACAAGTGTCTTTATTTGTTCAAAGTTCTGACTGTAGATTGTTGTATATTTTTGCTCGGTGGCCATTCTATATTAAACATTCAGACACGATCTTGTTCATTTGAATTGCCATCTCTACTACGCCACAGTAGGCATCGCATAATGAGGTCAAGTATCTCACAATGGTTGCTTGTAAAGCAACGAAGAAGTATCTGCCTTTTGGGACTACACAAACCTGAACACTGCCATGTTTGTTATGTAGCCCTTTCATACTTGCTGCAATTATTGTCGAACTGAGAAGCCTGGATTTGGGAGTAAAGTAGATGTTGGTTCAGGCATTCATAATAAATTACATCTGAATAAAATTTGTTATGAAATGTGAATGATGCAGGCCACAGCTCCGAACCAGTTGAGGCGCAGGAAGTCCCAGAATCAAATAGGTTGTAAAATTGTCCAAAGAAGCTTTTACAAAGGTAAGTTTGGCCAGCCACAGTTACTAGCAGGTAAAAAGCATGGGCGTCGCTAGTAGAGGGGCAACTGCCTCCTTATATTGTTGCCTGCCCTCCTCCACCCCTCCCCTAGTCTCTACTCGTAAGAGCGAACATTATCTATCTGTAATGCGTAAGTTTCTAGCCTACCCTGTGAACTTATTCTTTTGTAGTCGTTAAAGCAATCCTCCGATAAGGAAATCTTCGGCGTCGCGTATCCAGATGCTGCGCAATATGAAAGCAAGGTGGCACACACAGCGATGGTAATCAGGTAAGACGGCCCCATGATGGCGCGCTGCACAGTCTGTGATTTCGAGATTGTGGAGGCCATGGAAGTTGCAATAGTTTTGGCGATCAGCCAAAAGGGTGTCAGGATGCTCATCAGCGAAAGAAAAGGGTGGCGAAGACTGCCGTGGCAGGAGCACCTAGAGAGATTAACCATGGTAGGACTACCTAGAGAGATGATTCCGCTTGTCGGGGCTCCAGCTCACCAGGCACTCAATAGGAACGAAAAGGCTCATTCTTCGGTCGTCCGGAATCTCGCCTACCACTTGATCCTTGAAACCTCCCATGTTTTCAAAATTATAAATATAGATACGTATACATACACAGTAAGTGATGGCGATGCCGACGTCAACGCCAACGGCAGTGGTCGAATCCAGCTGAGAGGGTCCATATAGTTACTATCGCAATAAGAGAACTGAGGGTGCCTGCACATACCATTAAATTGTCGCACACTACAGGCTAAATCTTCAAGTATACACGATAGCGTGCAACTCACTCACCAAGATAAACGAGGTTATCTGGCGAAAGCTATACCCCGGGAAGTTTCCAAACCCCGACCTTTACAGCAAAATGGCACCCCTCACTTTTCTCGCCCCAGTGTAAATTTTGTGATGAAATGGCGAATTCGGTCCACATGGTGTGAACATGTCGTAGTCACAACGATGGCTTCCACACTGTAGAATCGTGGGAGGCCCTGATCCGCAGCCCAGACCCTAACGTCCAGTGCGACAATAGGTTCCGGCCAATGGCTAGGGGCGACGGGCCACGCCTGGTGTAATTGATTGATATTTTAATAAAGTTTTCTCTCTCTCTTGCACCACCCCTGGTACCAAATAACTGTAATTGCTCCTTTGCGTAAACGAAAAAAAAAAAACAAAACTTTTTGACATAACGCTTCACCGAATTGTACATAATGGCTGCGCTCTAGCCCTTCACTGATTTGCCCCTTAAGGTATGCATATTTGCATTAAACTAATGATAGATCGTGTAGCCACGCGCTCTCTTTCTCCATAAGGCGAAGGCGTGAAGCTTTCGCATATGGCTGTATTTCGTGTAAATATTAGCATGCTTTGAACTGTGGGCACAATCTGGGTGTGAAATCTTTTCGAGCTCGCTATGCACTCACTACAAAGTCTTAAGGGAATAGGCGCCGAAACGTGCGGGCCTTTTGTAGTGGGAGGCCCGCTTTAAGCAAAAGTCTTGATAAACACGGGGTTTGACACGCGATCACACTGTATGCTCGTACCACGCATTATTACTGCGATATTAATATTTCATTGTAAAACCAGTATTCCCGCCACCACAGCCGCATTTTAGATAGAGACGAAAATACTTGAGGCCCGTGTGCGTATATTCAGGTGCAAGTTAAAGAACCTCAGGGGGTGGAAATTTCCGCAGCCGTTCACTACCACGTCTCTCATATTTATATAGTAGTTTCGTGACGTTAAACCAAGCAATTATTGTTATATTATCTTGAAGTATGTATACAGGACGCGTGCGTTTGTAAAACAAGCAAATAATTTGACTGCCTTTCAAAGCTTGGGAGCCTTTCCAAGTAGAGGAAGTTATTTGCCTTGTATTTCAAAGCAGAAGAGTGGATCTGTGGTAAAATGACCCCTTGCCAACCAAACAACCCGGGTTCGATCTTCACTAAGACCCAGAAATGTTTCATTTTATATTTATTTTGCATGTGTCTTAATTTTTCAGTCATGCGGAAGATAACTTTTGCTCACAACCAACAACGATGCCAGAGACACCGACACTGATTTCAGAATTTCCGCAAAAGAAGCTTTATAACGCTATCGCGTTAAATGTTCAGACCTTCGTCACCCAGTATAAGGCCTAAGTCTTGTGCGACATCCCACCTGGAAGCGATGTGCCTGCTTTAGTTTTTTTAAATACTATAATTTCCTCTGGTGCATTGGCATCGCCTCACTAATTGAGCAAGAGCAGTCGAAAAAATTGAGGCTCTTATCACCCCCGATAAGGCTCAAATTTCGTCTGACGTCACACCTTGCATCGATGTGCCTGCTATACGTTTTTTTTTTTGAAAGCTAAAAGTTCTCCTGGTGCGTTGGCTTCACCTCACTAGCTGAGCAAAAGCAGTCAAAAAAGTTGAGGCCCTTATCATCCCCGATAGGGCTCAACTTTTGTCTGACGTCATACCTTGCAGTAATGTGCCTGATATGAGTTGTTCTTTTCTTTTCAGAGCTATAAGAACCCCTGGTGTGCTGGCTTCACCTCACTAGTTGAGCAAAAGCAGTCGAAAAAGTTGAGGTCCTTATAACCTCCGATAAGGCTTACCTTTTGTTTGACGTCACACCTTGTAGTGATGTCCCTGCTATGAGTCCTTTCTGATTTAATGTTTCCTTGATACGTTGCCTACAAAGTAATAGCTGACCAAAAGCAGTAGAAAAAGTTTAGGCTCTTATCGCTCCCGATAAGGCTCAACTTTTGACTGACGTCACACCTTGTAGCGATGTGCCTGTTATGAGGCCTTTGTGATTTACTGTTCCCCTTATACACTGGCTTCACCACAATGATTGACAAAAAGCAGGCGAAAAAGTTTATGCTATTATTGCTCCCGATAAAGCTCAACTTTTGTCTGACGTCACATCTTGCAGCAATGTGCCTGCTATACTTTTTTAGAGCCATAAGTTTCTCTGGTGATTGGCTTCACCTTACTAGCTGAGCAAAAGCAGTCGAAAAATTTGAGGCCCTTATCACCCCCAACAAAGCTAAACTTTTGTCTGACGTCACACCTTAAAGTGATGTGCTTGCTATACGTTCTTAAGAGCTATATTCCCCTGGTGCGTCGGCTGCACCTTACTAGCTGAGCAAAAGCAGTCGAAAAAGGTGAGGCCCTTATCACTCCCGATAAGGCTAAACTTTTGTCTGACGTCATATCTTGTAGCGATGTGCTTGCTATACATTTTTAGAGCTGTAAGTTCCCCTGGTGCGTTGTCTTTACTTCACCAGTTGAGCAAAAGCAGTCAAAAAAGTTGAGGCCCTTATCACCCCCGATAAGGCTCAGCTTTTGTCTGACGTCATAGCTTCCAGCGATGTGCCAGCTATACTTTTTTTGAGCTAGAAGTTCCCCTGGTGCGTTGGCTTTACCTCACCAGTTGAGCAAAAGCAGTCGAAAAAGTTGAGGCCCTTATCACCCCCGATAAGGCTCAACTTTTGTCTGACGTCATAGCTTCCAGCGATGTGCCAGCCATACTTTTTTTGAGCTACAAGTTCCCCTGGTGCGTTGGCTTTACCTCGCCAGTTGAGCAAAAGCAGTCGAAAAAGTTGAGGCCCTTATCACCCCCGATAAGGCTCAAATTTTGTCTGACGTCATAGCTTTCAGCGATGTGCCTGCTATACTTTTTTAGAGCTATAAGTTCCCCTGGTGCGTTGGCTTTACCTCACCAGTTGACCAAAAGCAGTCGAAAACGTTGAGCCCCTTATCACCGCTGATAAGGCTCGACTTTTGTCTGACGTCACACTTTACAGCAATGTGCCTGCTTCGAGTCCTTTCTGATTTATTGTTCCCCCGATACATTAGCTTCACCACAATAGTGGACCAAAAGCAGTTGATAAAGTTTAGGCTCTAATCGCTCCCGATAAGATTCAACTTTTGTCAGACGTCGTACCTTACAGCGATGTGCCTGCTATACGTTTTTAGAGTGATCAGTTCCCCTGGTGCATTGGCTTTACCTCATTAGCAGAGCAAAAACAGTAGAAAAAGTTTAGGCTCTTATCCCCCCAATAAGGGTCAACTTTTTGCTTACGTCACACCTTGCAGCGTTCTGCTTGCTATCCTTTCCGAGCTGAAGTTCCCCTGGTGCGTTGTTGGCTTCACCTTACTAGTGCGCAAAAGTAGTCGAAATAGTTGAAGCCCTGTCACCCCTGACAAGGCTCACCTTTTGTCTCAAATGAGCTTGCAGTAATGAGCCTGGAGAAGAAGGAACTATAAAGGAGATTTATTGAGCAGCAAAGTTTATGAATGACTGATTGAATAAACTTTATTCCATGCCCGGAAGATTCCTTCAGGTGAGGCGGGGTAAGAGGGGATTAACCGTGTTCCTTCCCACCCTCTGCCTAAGATAATAGCGCCTCAGGTGACGGCTCAAAATCATTGGATCCAGGTGGCATCTTCGGCTTGCCGGATGGGCCTGCAGAAGAACAAAAAATGTCATCGTAGCCACAGCATTTAACCTAGTGCGTTAGGTTCCTAAGGCGTGCGCGTAAGCCAGTAAACTATCCATCGAGGCTTACTTAGAGCAAATGCATCTGGACCTTATGAATGCGTTTTACCGACGAAGAACAAAAAGAAAAGAATGTCGTCACTGTGCTTGAATTTGAAGCTTGGTCCTCATGGTCCGAAGGCGAGCACGTAAGACATTGAGCTATGTACCGAGGCTTAATTGTATCGCATGCATTTGAACCATATGAATGCGTCTTACCGACGAAGAAAAAAAAAACAACGGCAATGCAGCGACGGGACTCGAACTGCAGACCCTCACGATTCCGAGGCGAGTGTGTGAGTCAATGATCTATGCACCGAGACTTACTTGTATCGCATGCATTTGAACCATTTGAATGCGTTCTGCCACCGTTGAAAAGAAAGCGTGCAGTCACAGTGATGGGATTTGAACCTAGACCCTTACGAACCCATGGCAAGTTCGTATGCCATAGTGCTATGCGTCAAGAATTGCGTTCGTAGAATGCATCTGAACCATATTAATGCTCCTTACCGACGAAAACAGCGTATCAACGCAGCAATGGAATTCGATTGGTTCATTTGTATGTAGGGTTTAACGTCCCAAACCCACCATATGATTATGAGAGCCGTCGTCGTGGAGGGTTCCTGAAATTTCGACCACCTGGGGTTCTTTAACGCGCACCCAAATCTGAGCACACAGGCCTACAACATTTCCAACTCCATCGGAAATGCAGACGCCACAGCCGGGATTCGATCCCGCGACCTGCGGGTCAGGAGCCGAGTACCTTAGCCACTAGACCACCGCGGCGGGGGCAGCAATTGGATTCGAACATACATCCGCACGCTTCCAAAGTGAGCACGTAAGCAATGATCTATGCATTGAGGCTTACTTGGATAGAATGCATTTGAACCATGGGCATTTTCACTATTTGTTTTCGCTTCCTATTTATTCCCCTAGTACTGCATTGTAATTTTGCGTGCTCTAGTATTTATCTCCTCCCCTTAGTCAAGTATCTTTCATTTAGGCACCAGACTACTTGGGTATGAAGTGAACCACTGCATTTATTTGGCTAAGGTTTGTGCTAAGGTTTTGGAAAGCAAAATTGAACGAGATGGAAGTGGTAAATTCCTGATTTTATAGCAACTGAAACTAGCACGCTATTAATAATGCAATTATGGTACATTCAGCAAGGATATTTCTTTATAGATTAATCAAAGACCTTGTCAGTTTACATGGAATAGTTACGTGTTCGTAGCGATGAAAACTAAACTCTTGAAATTACTGCCACATCTCCCTACGTCAAGCCTCTTTTAGGTGCTGCTCTGGCTTTTTGAAAACATTGATATGTAACAAAATATTCTAACCGTAAGTGATACCAACGAGCTTGTGATAGGAAATTGTATAAAAAATGATGTCCAGTTGAAGAGCGACGTTTGCATTGAAAATAAGTCAACTGTGGGTGTGCTCGAGCACACATTTCATCTCTGCATACTTTCATTAACGGAAATTTGGATGACATGCGGAAAGAATGCTTAATTTACCACCAACTTATAGTTGGTGGTAGTTTCTCTGCCAATAGTACACTGATGTCTTCAAAAGAGGGTGCTGTGTCCCCAAGGGTTACGTGCGACACTTCAAGTATGTTATGCTTATTTGTAAAATAGGTGTCGCCTCTTGCCATGATTGGCGTGCGGCTGGTTTTTACAAGCAGCTATGCGTCTGGTGCAAGAAATCGACGACTTCACAGGTTCTTCATTATTTTGTCCAGGGAAAGTCGAGGGTCCGGTAGACAGTTTCTCAGCAGACAGCGTTTCTTATCTCTGCTGGAGTACCACTACCATTTTTCAGAGGACATTTCCTCGGCTATCTCCACTTACTTGCGCAAGTAAATCCTCATCTACCAACAAGTATACCTATTTACCCACAAGAACAGCTATTAGCAATCGCCATTGTGAATTTACCCTTACGAAGCGCCAATAGCAATCGCCATTAGAAATGGCCATTCAATATCATAAATAGGATTTGTCATTAGAAATTGCCAATAAAATTTGCCATTATGAATCCCCATTACATCATCCAAAATCGCCATTAAAATCGCTATTTAGCATCAAGAATCTTCATTCACCATTCATACTCGTCTTTAAGAATCGACATTTACCATCAAAAATTCTCGTTTACTATCCAAAATCGCCATTAGCAATCCCCTTTTACGATCAAGAATCCTCATTTACCAACAAGAAACAAGCACAGACTCACATCGCTGTTTATTTGTGAAAAGTAGACAGAAATATATACAACCGTCTTAACTCAAGATCACACATGCAGGATACTGCGAACATTGCGCAGTATGAATCAGCTAACCAGCTCAGCTAACCTCACACATGCAAGCAACATCAAACGAGTGCAAGCAGACCTGAAAAGGCTCTTTCACTTCTTAAGCTCGTTCTGCAGCCACAAGTAAATGGAATAACTTCCGGTATGCCGTCGTCCACATGGCCAAATGACATTACATGCAGTCTCAATATATTTCTGTTACCATAGAGATGGATAAACGTGCTGGGGTGGTGGGAGTACGGGAGCATCGAATTGCTCTTTTTCGTGGTTTCTCTAAGTTTGTCGTGATATTAAGAAATCAATAGTCCAGGTAGTTCCTTCGGGAAAGTATGCAGCATCTCGTTCAGTCATTGTTAAACTTTTTGTTGCGCCAGCTAACATTTCTTTTTAGTTTATTTGCTATTGTGCACCGCGGCCTTCCGATTTTTTGTGCCGAGACCACCCTCGCTAATCGGCTGCTGCAGCCTGTGCGTGTTACCTTATAACGCTAAGGTCAAGTAGCTTCCTTTAAAAGGTACTGCAAAACTTTTGAGCCGTATACCTACACGCCATTCTATATACTTTGGTACCACTTTCACGCGATGCGCGAAGGTTATGGCGTCATGCCATGGTATGGGCGGGGAGCATGGCGAAACTTTGCTCAGCAACGAGACACTCGTTGCAGTTTCTTACTTGCGCCACGCATCAAGGTTTCTTTGGAGCGCTTCGAATAAACAGCCGAGAGAATTTCGAAGAATGTTGCCCCTTTCCCTCCCCCAAGCGCAGCGCACAGTATGTGTGTGTGTGTGTGTGTGTGTGTGTCTCAGGGGGGGAGGGGGGAGGGGCTTCAGAGTGCTTCCGATGGGGTTCCGCTGTGGATAATATTAGGAATCGAAAAAACGTGTCTCAAGAAAAGTATACAACGTGAAGGCATATGATGAAAGGTACGCCTCGTAATCATTTCAGAGGGGTCCCTGCTGTTCCTTCGGAACTTAGAGATCTTAAAAAGATGCAGCGGGTGCCCACTTCGATTGCAATTTCACTTACTTGAAAAGTTCTTGGAAGTGCAGCAGAGCGAGTATTCAGGGTAGGTAGAAGGCCCAAATTAAAACTGAAGAAGTCTAAATTTAAGGGATTTTTTTTTGGGGGGGGGGATCCAATATCATTACACAAAAAGAAAATTATGGCAAGGAAAGTATAGGGTGAAGTAACTATATTGTAAATGTGAAGAAAGAAAAGTGGATGAAATATACTTGCTGACGGCACGGATCTAACCTGCGACCTTCGGATAACGCGTCCAATGCTCTACCACTGAGCTACTGTCACCATAGATAGATAGATAGATAGATAGATAGATAGATAGATAGATAGATAGATAGATAGATAGATAGATAGATAGATAGATAGATAGATAGATAGATAGATAGATAGATAGATAGATAGATAGATAGATAGATAGATAGATAGATAGATAGATAGATAGATAGATAGATAGATAGATAGATAGATAGATAGATAGATAGATAGATAGATAGATAGATAGATAGATAGATAGATAGATAGATAGATAGATCTTCCATCTCACGGTCACGAAAGCTTTCTGCAGCAAGTTTTGGGTACAAAAGAATGAAGCAAGTTTTAATTGGAAATAACTTGATATCACATTGTTTTACACTCAGAACAAGTGTCACGAATATCAAGAATGCAAGTCATGCGAGACAGATCGGAAGTCTGCGTTCTTAATCACCGTGCTGGCTCAAGTATCGTCAAAGGAGCCCGCATAGATACAACGGACAGTTTTCCTGTAGGTATCGGATGGTAAGAAGAAGAAAACTTTATTTTGAGGGAAGGTGTAGAAAAGGGGTACTCAGGAGCATATTCTATGTTGGTAGATTACTTTTAGGGGCGAAGCTCCTTAGGGCGTGGGCTGTGCGTCCCCTGTAGCCTGTATGTAGCCACCTCTAGTTTAGTTCTTGCAGTGTTCACTAGATGGCGGTACCGTCCCCTGTATGTAGCCACCTCTAGTTTAGTTCTTGCAGTGTTCACTAGATGGCGGTACCGTCTCCTGTATGTAGCCACCTCTCGTTTAGTTCTTGTAGTGTTTACTAGAAGGTGGTACTTGTAGCTGATGATGAAAAGATGCAAGATGTTATAAACTAGAAAGCGGTACTTGTAGTTGATGAAAGACGCGAGATCTTATAAAATAGGAATGATGTCACATATGGCGCGTGTCATTGGTTGAAGGCAATCGTTCGATTTAGTGCGGCGACGTACGCTACGGGGAGCGATGTAATAAAATCGAGTGGGAAAAGTGTACAGAGGATTCATAGTTTACCAGGTTTACCTCCGGAGCTTCGCCCACTCATCATCATTCACTTCGTGGATATGGCGGAATTTTTTTTCCGTAGTCCTTGCGCGAAGTCACAGCAGCGTCATAGGCAATGAACGAGCCGATAATGCCTATCGAGCTGCTCTTGACGGCACACAAGAAGTTAGCCAAGCATTCTCCAGGCCTGACGCGGCCAGCAGTCTTTAATGACTTGAACAGGAGATGACGCCGTCTTTATGGTACCTACCAAGCCGCCTCACCAACCGGACCGGTCATCAACACTGTCAGCGCTCTCATATATCTCATATGCCAAATGGCCTCCACCAAAACGAGCCCACACTGCTTTATCGTTTCTGGTTAGGTGTGGCACTAACGAAATCGTATTCCTTCCGAACTGTAAAGGCTGACAACGCTCTCCGCAGTGCCTGTTGTTGCGAGGAAACGCTACAACACATTCTGTGTGACTCTCCGATCACAGTACGGTCTGTAATGCTCAGAGACAATTATTGGCGTCCTTTATTGCGCACCTTGAAAATAAACAATTGTCTGTTGAATATGATCTTGCATTCAGCCGACAAAGGACATTGTAGATGAAGGTGACGAGGAAACTGCTGAGGTTATTGAGAAAACGGACCTAGACAAGCGGCTGTGACAGTGATGTCGCGTTCCACGCCAGATAGATGAACTACTACTACTACTGTGTGCGTGCTCTGTGGTCAACAATAATTTTCTCTGTTTCTTCTTCTTCTTCAATATTCCCGTCCGTTCCCGCGTGTAGGGTAGCAAACCTGTTATCCTCTACTATATAATTGACCTTCCTACCTTCCCTTCTCTGCAATTTAATCTCTGAGCATTTCCAAAGAGTCAGTTCCTTATTTATGCAAATATGGCATTTTAGAAGAAAACTGCAGGTATGCGGGTCGAGAGAGACCCCTTCGTTTTCTCGCCGACACACCACACGTTGGTCCTTGATGCTCCAACGGCCATGCCGAAGCCATGAGTCGGCAGCTGCTTGTAAGAGATACCATGGGTTAAGGGCACATGGTGGTGATAAACAAGGTCGTAAAAACGTGGCCGCCTTCTGGAGTCATCACTAGCAACACCACCACCATCGGCAGCAGCAGCAAACAACAGTAGCAGCAGGGAGCGTCATTCCACAGGTCCCTAAGGTTCACGACATAGGGAACCACGCTCCCACAAAGGAGAAGGCATGTCAACTGACGCGCGAGTAAAAGGGGCTGGGGCCAGCAGGCCAGCGCATAAACGCCACCGAGCTATATTTCTGCAGGAAGCAGCCCTTACCGCCTAGCACCTGCCGTTCTTGAATGTGTCCAGTTGCAGAGAAGCGAAAGATCCCCGCACGCGTCTTGCGTGTAACTTGGCTCCCGGTTATGATTTACAACGAAACCGGTAATAGGGAAAAAACTTTCTTGACGACAGGACACCCCGCCCCGGAAGCAATGTTCTCCCTGCAGTATATTTATCACCAATTTTCGTTTCATGTTGTGTTTTAGCTCGCTTTGCCCTCCTCATTTCTTTTCTGTCCAGAGTTACTATACTATTATTTCGTTATTAATTATTTCATGCATCATATTTCTAGGCACTGTCTATACTATGCATACCATCTTTTATTTACCTTAGTAAAAGCGCCGCTGTCAGCAACTTTCATAAATAGGTGACCAGACCGTTAGTTCTAAATCTGCTTTTAAGTCAACAAAACTTCTTATTCGAGGTCCACCATAGTGTATTACCGCTTTTTATACCTAAAATTAGTTGAGTGGAATAATTTTTATTGACCCAATGATTGCTGCCCCGGGATAGGCTGCCAGAGATCCACTGTTCTAGGAACATCTTTCTAGGTCCTCGACGATGACCCTCACCCGCTGCATACTATATTTCCAATATATATTCAATAATATATATATATATATATATATATATATATATATATATTGGGAAAGAATTGTATACTTAAGGGCTCATTTTTCAGTGTTCTTACACAATAATAAATGAGATCTAACCGGCAATAATGCCAAAGAAAGTATGGGGTAAGGATATTAGATCAAATTGTAACGTAAATGTGAAGAAAGAAAAGTGGGTGAATAGGTAACTTGCCGTGAGCAGGAACCAAACCTGCGACCTTCAAATAGCACGTTCGATGCTCTGCCACTGAGTCACCAGGGCGACTATTTTCCCAGCCTGCCGTGGTAGGTCTATTATATATATATCTTATGAAACAAAAGAATTGCCTGCTATTTATCTCTCCCTCAAAAACATCGACATGTTGTACAATACCAGCACTGGCTATGTATTTCTAGTGATGTTTCATTAGGCATCTGGAGTCATCGAAGCTCATCTAGGTTTGACAAGATGAAAGCGGGCTTGCTGGAATTGATTCACGCTGAAATATTGACAGCGAAATATGGGAGCGCAATATTGGCAGCGCAGTCTGCGCTTGTTTGTCTCTTCCTTTTGCATCTTGTCGATTTGCGCTGCCAATATTTCAGTATGAATATAGAGCCACATTTCATATTCGACTATTTTTTTAGTAAATTGGAATCTCACTGATTCTTGACTTGAGCATGCCTTCGATACTAAATGCTTGCCAATGAGCATTTCCGGACACGTCTTAAATCAGCGATTTCGAAATTAAACAGAGGTTTCGCTACATCTCTTCAATATATCTTTAATTGAATGGTAACGGCAGTGACTCCTTCCGGATCGGTTTCGAGGCAGTACTTTTCATCGTACACCGTTCACTTCGTATACTTCTCTTGAGACACGCTCTTTCAATTTGTAGGAACACGCGCCAAGAAACCCCGTCGGTAGCACTCTTACCTCCCCCTCTTCCCGCCCTAAAGATATTTCATTCCTCGAAGGTGTTCGGGCTCTTGTTACAAGCTTTTTTCTAAACGTTGCAAATGAACCTGGATGCACCGTGCACGTAAGGAGTTACATCAAGTCCGTTGTGGCTTAGCAAAGCCCTCTATGCGTTGAAGAACCCCAGGTGGTCTAAATTTCCGGAGCCCTCCACAGCGGTGGCTCTCATAATCATGTGGTGGTTTTTGGACGTTGAACCCCACATATCAATCAAATCAAAGCCTGCTATGCTCTAAGCTTTTACTGTGGCGTTAAGCCACAGCCATCGCGTATCAGTTCTATCATGATATAAATAGCACGCATGTAAGCGTTCGACCGAGTGGGCAGACCCAGTGAAAGGAACATGTGCCTCCTTATCGCTCTCGGGGAGAACGCTCAGAGGGATTGATATCTGGGGTTTAACGTCCCAAAACCACTATATGATTATGAGAGACGCCGTAGTGGAGGGCTCCGGAAATTTAGACCACCTGGGGTTCTTTAACGTGCACCCAAATCTGAGCACACGGGCCTACAACATTTACGCCTCCATCGGAGGCGGAAATGTTTCCGCCTCCATTTCCGCCTCCATTTCCGCCTCCAACGCTCAGAGGGAAGCAGCAGAGAAGAAAGAGTGTTACCAACCAAAATGATGAGGAGAAACGTACAGTGCAGTAAGGAAAAAAGAAATAAATCAAGAAAAAACTAAAGCGAGTGATGAAAAACGAAAATAAAGGTAGAGAAAGAGAAAAAGTCACAACGAAAAAAATTTTGGTGAGAGCAAGCATAGCTATGTATGGTATAGTACGGCCACAGGAAACGTCACAGATAATAGGGTAAAAGTCTATCCAAGTCAGGACCAGATGTGTTCCAAACAGGTGCTCTTCTGCGACCTAGTCTCAATTGACTTAGTGCTAGCTTTGCTATTTTTTCAGTCTTATGTTCGCATTTTCAAGAGAAAGTCCTGCCGCGGTTTCATAAGTTATTTTGCTGCCAATGTCACACTTTCCTTTATTTCACAGCTTTTTTTTTATGAAATAATGTTCTGTTTTGTGCTAGGGCGTATGAGATATTTCGGTGCTAACTTGCACTGAACGAACTAGAGCTTACAGCTTTTATTCGGTACGCTCAGCTGAAACAGCTGGTATTTTGCTTTTCCTTGCAATTAATAGAGAGATTCTGTGCTTGTGTGGCCTTCTACAACAAAAGAAGCACCCAGCAAAGTTACTCCAATGCAGCGTGCCCGCTTACAGTCTTCAAGCAAAAATACTGTACGTGTACACATTGCACGTGCTACATCTTACGAGGGAACAACCGCGATTGTCTCCATGTCCCTTTCTTCGAGTCATTCCTCTTCCAAAGTGTTCCAAGTGCTTGAAGAGCAAAGAAACATCACTAGACTACTCTCCTCGAGTTGGCGCGACCTGATTAAGATGAATGAATAACTAACACATCAAGAGACAAGATTAGAAGCACTCAGACTCGGCAAATCTCAAAGCGGACGGTAAAGCTTGACGATACGGCAGCAGCAGCACAAGCACTAGTCCGCCGTTGTGGCACCTCTCTCGCAGTGCCGGCGCTGCAGTCTAAAAAGCTTTCTCAAGTTTCGTTACCACTTCCCTTTGACTTCAGTAGCACGATTCCGAGACGGTGCTCGGGCCTCTGAGCATCAGCGGTATAGCAGTTCACGCTTTTGTACGAGATCCAAGATCTGTCTAAAAGCTCCTTGTCATGCTCTCAGCGAATCGAGTCTGAGTGTGGGTGAGAGAACAGCTCAGCTACTTCTTTTTCTATCAAGTAAAGTGGAGAGTACGTGGGTTAAAGCAGAAGTGAAACGGTAATGAAATAGTTCCAAAGACAAAGGCACATATGGTGGTGTGTGGAGCGATGTCGGAAAGCATTTTCTGATCAAGAAATTTATTAAAGGTATTCAAGAAAACATTCTTTTTTTGACGACTTGAAAAGGTAAGAGAAAAAGAAAGAAAATTTCACGTATCATTAGTGTTTTCAAGATTTGCTGCCTATTTTTATTGCTATTATTTATAATGCTTTTTTAAACTACAAAACTGAACCAAAACATTAGTAGATTTCGCCGAAAGGTGTGTACACAAACTAATGGTATTGAGAATCAGTCACAAAAGTGGTGAAGAAAGTGAATGATGATGTAAGTGCTTGCCTTTTCAATTAACTAACAGAATGTTCCAAGAAAGAGACTAATATTTAGCTTTGTTCGGCTGTTGAGAATAAGCGTAAAAATGCATGCAGCTCGCGCAGAACCTTGGAAGATTGAAGAGCACAACAATAGCCTACAAAACCTAGAATAACTAAATTGTAGTAGAGTTACCAGTAGCAGAGTTACTAGTAGCAGTATCGTAGTAGAGAAACTGCAGAAAAGATACTAGTAGCGGTATCGTAGTAGAGAAACTGTAGTAGAGTTATCAAATTCATAATGTAACACTTGTGGTGTGTCGTTCTTTGTGTCTGTCATGTATTTTTTGGCGCTAGAAAATTGATTTGATCTCACACCAACTAGCCCAGGATTAAGTCTTTGTGTAGAAGGGTTAGCCAAGATTAGCAAGTACGAAGAGAGCACACACAGAATGATTTGAAAGAATAATACTGCCGACAGTGAAATTTATGTACGCCCCTTAACACCCAAGAAACATGCTAAGCAAAAAAGTAATTTCAAGTCGTGTTTGGTTCTTGACAAGTTGTATAAAAGCGGTGCGAGAATATTGGTTACACGAATGTCTAGCCCCCTCTGCATGCGAGAAAGCTTCGCTAGCGCAATGCCATAGTTAAGTAGTTAGTACATTTGTTTCCAACACAATACTCACTTTTACATCGCTCTTGCACTTATGTTCATGTACAGCAGTTCTAAAATGAGCGAAAGGAGCTTAATGCATCATTCGTTTTCTGGCGGAGTGTTTTAGAAGACACCAACCACGCTGCACAAATGAAAATGCTACTTGCCTTTCATTCTTTTCCTTCAGACCTGGCGATTATTGTTCAGCTCTCGGAAAAATTCAACCTATTACCTAAGAAGCAAAAATATGCAACCAGCTGAGTAAGAGGTCTTTTGAAACGTCCTGCATTATTCGTATTTAATATTGTGCCCTAAGTTTAGCAAAAATGTAACACTTGCGAAAGATATCCAGACCAACTCTGACTCGTTAGGGAATCATAGAAAACATCGAAGTTACACCACCACTCGCTTCACGTAGCAGCCACCAACTATTTTTGTGGTGTTTTCCTAGAACTTTTCAATATAATTTTTTTAGCAAATTTCGCTATGCAGATCTACTATCAACAGCAAAACTTTGCGGGACGTTGGACACACAACAAATGCGGATTTCTGCTATATCAGCGCCCAATCCTTGTAATCAAATTGGTTACTGTAAAGGACGAAATGCCAACTGCAGTATAGATTATTTATTTCCAAGTTACATTCCCAGACAAAGCAGGAATTTAGCATTATCGAATACTTCACGTCCCTCAAACTTTTGCTTTTGGGAGTACTGCATCACTGAGGGGATGTGCGTTAGCAACACTAACAGTACAGCAACAATAACGTTAACAATGTCTTCGGTAAGCCTTGTAAAGAAAGATCAAACAGTGGCGTTTACAACTGCTAGCACGTTTCCATTAAATCATATACAAAGTGAAAAAACGTTGAAGATGGGCTTCCAATACAAGAGAAACGATGTAACAACAAGGTAGTGAAGTGTCGTGAACAGACGCGAGACTTCGAGGCCTCTTGACAAAACGATGCACTTTGGCAGTGTATTACATGCGGTACAAAAGCAGTGGTGAAGTACGCACGTTCGCTGTCCGAAAAAGAACGAGTACATGCTGGCTGAAGGCCCAGATGCGCTGTATAGGTGTGAAAAATGACTGTCACGGATTCTACTACAATGCCCCGGGAACACATGCTGTTTCGATGAAAGGCGGCGTTCAAAGAAAGGAATAGCTGGGAAGCACGAGTGTCACCAAACGATACTCGAAGGAGAAACAAAAAATGAATGGATGTAAAGTTGACTGTTCCGAAGTGCCATTTGTAAGTTGAAAAAAAAAATAATACGTGTTGTGCTTGCAAGCCATTCGAGCGAAGAACACGTGGGAGGAGCCACTCAAACAGCATCTGGAGAAGCGAAAAATTCGCGTATCTCTCAGTTGTTCGCCGCGCTTGTCGCCGGCAGCCGCGTCACTTGAAGCGGAATTTATGATCGCATCTCACGCGCTTAGACGTGGGCCTTTCCGTTGTGCATTCGAGTGTGTGTTTCGTGAGCACAGATATCGCATCCGCATTTTCTTAGATTGGGAAAGAATGGGAATGATAGTAAGGTGCCGTTCTTACGAAGCTTACCAAATGCTGTTTACTCGGCATATTCTAGCCTTGGCAGCTTTTCGTATTTCGTTTAGTATTGAATTTCTCTGGGGCGAACATATTGGCGCACCTAGTGGATCTGGCAACGAGCATTCTATTTAGGCTTCTTTGACCAGGGCATTCGGGCACGTTTACACTTTTTGTTGGTTCGTATAGCGTGTTATCAATGGCTCAAACAGCTTGAAAAAAGAGTGCGATGACACACTGGGAGCAACTCCTGTATGAATGAAAATAAAAACAATGCGTCCTAAAGCAGCGCAAAAAGTTTTTTTAAAACAACAAAATAAAAAACAAAAAAGAATGGAAATCTCACTGACTTAACCACGGAGGCAGCGAAATGAGTATACCTTTTGCCTCGACATTAGCCTGCATGTGTATGCATATGTGCGATGTTTATTCCATTGTCAGGATTTGTTTTGCCTAGACTAATATCTTCTTAGACTGTTCTGTTTATCTTAGTCATTGTCATCATCATTATCATCACCATCATAACTTTAGCCTGCATCAATCCGTCGTATCCACCGCTGTACGAAGCTCCATCTATCACCAGTCACCACTGTTCATGTCTTGCGTCAGCTGACCGCACTGCACCATCATACGTCAGCATATTTGGCAATTTTTTAACGAACCTTATTTCACTTCCACTTTCAGCTCTCATGGATCACAAGTTGTGCCAGCCCAGCGCTTGGAGAAGACGGGTGATCTTTACTTTTTATTTTTTACTAACAAAATTTATATAAGGAAGGTTGGTGTGAATGCGTGGTGCTGGCTACCTTCCCTCTCTTGCACCATAGCTGCCGTAGAAAAGTAGAAAACCAATTCAATTTGCTTTTAACTAAAACATTCGCTCTTGTCTCGTCTGGGTGGCCATATCAATGGGTACATGTTGGAGGATACATAAATCAAAAGGGTAGCGAATGACAACATTGCAGGCATGCAAACAACAGGATGTTATTATAGAGGTGTAGAATTTCCCTGCTACGCAGGCTGTGTTCCAATACTCAGCGTAGACGGCTAATAGACAGCCCCGTGAACAGCGGACATCTTCAGTCTCATTTCAGTTCTCATGTAGGCGGCAAAATGAACAGTTTCGAGAAGAGAGCGTTAAAGACAAAAACAATGCAGTCTACTGTGCTGTCGAAAAAAGATGGCTGCTCAGCGAAATGGATCTCACCGATAGGGTCATCTGCGCACAGGAAGACGCTTTTGCAGGCGCGCAATGTAAGCTACGTTGTACTTTTTGTAGATTTGAACAAGAAAAAGCTAAAAGTTAATAGTTACGTTTGCAATTGTTATCTTTCTCTACTCGACGAGAGATACCATCACATCACGTACACGTCTTTTAGACGCTTTCAATTTCATTACATGGGCCCGATGCCTTCTTTTAAGTGTCGACTGTCTAAGATGATGTTCAGGTATGAAACACAGCTACACCCTCTCAGTGCACAGTTAATGTGTTGGAAAATGTGGTTACGTTTGGTCAGCGGAGACGGTTAAGCATAGCATTTATCCGTGACGCATGTCCAAAAATGATGATCATGGCGAACCAGCACGCGCTCTTTTCGTGTTCTTCTCCGCTTCAAGAACACACGCGCCAATTCTTCCGGCGCGGGATGCCATAACCGTAATGAGCGAGTGAAGGGATACAAAAAAGAAACAAAGAAAAAAATGGCAGATCCCATGTACAGTGAAAATCGATTATATGCGAAGCACGAATGAGAAAGGTTGATATGTCACTTTAAAGTCAGCACAATGCTACGAGGTGGAGGTAAATAATACCGTACTAGACATCCGCGGGACGATTATGTTTGGATGTGTCGTTTACCTTCGTCATTTATACGCTTCAGGATACCAAATTTAGTATATCTGGGGCTGGCAAAACGGCCACAAGCACGCTATGAGCACGGTATGTTGTCATGTTCTTACAGGACACGCGTGTCAGGATTATCATGTTTACACAAGTCATATATTTCGCCATTCATTGACGTTAAGTAACACCAAATTAGGTATATGTGGAGCTAGCAAAACAGGCGTGAGCGCATGGTGAAGGGCCCAATATACTGCAATGTAGTGTTGACGCGCACGCACGCTGGGCACAGCGACGCTACGTTCGCAAAACGCGAGCACTCTATAGTGTGACGCCAGGTGCGACCAGCATCTGTCAGCGCAGCCCGACGGCAAACGGCGCGAATTGCGACGTGCTGCATTTCGCACCGATGCGTTACCCAGACAATACTGCGTCTCCCTATTTTCGTGACGGAGGGACACCGGACGCGCTGAAAGGCGTATGCGTCAAATCAACGCAGCGCGACGTGCACCAGCAGGTATATGGCAGGACCGGAGCCTGGCGTGGCAACGCCAGTGAGACTAAATGAACGCCGGCGAGCACGCGCACCACGTCATGTCGAAATGTATTAGCGCCTTCACTGTAGCATGTAGTCATGTTCTCACATGGCACGCTTCTCATGATTATCATGATTGCACCAGTCACATACCTTCGTCGTTTATTCACGTCCCGTAATACCAAACTTGGTAATGTGAAGCTAGGGGAACGGCCGCCAGCACATCATGAGCGTGGCATGTAATCATGTTGTTACATGACACGCATGTCATAATTTTTATGTTAGGGTCCTTCGCTTGTGTTCTCGGTGCAATGATGTCATACAATACCAGTTTTGCAACATGTCATGTGATCGGAACCACCGCAAGAGCTGCAGGACTACGAAATGTAAATCATGACATTCATGACATAGTTTTCATGATTTTCACGTTATGACTAGCCAACTATGTTCTTCATACAGTCATAATATGCCACACCAGTTTTCGTATTGACACCATTATCTAAACGGCCAGGAGAGCTAAACGTCGTAGGCGGCGATAGATAGATAGATAGATAGATAGATATAGATAGATAGATAGATAGATAGATAGATAGATAGATAGATAGATAGATAGATAGATAGAGATAGATAGATAGATAGATAGATAGATAGATAGATGATAGATATTTCCTCATAAAGCACATGTACGCTATCAGCACTAACCGTGGGGCTTATCAGTAATTTGTGTTCGTCGACTGGTTACTGCTATCTTTGTTTGCGCAGTCGCAAATGGACTGCGCTAAAGTCAAATCAGTTGTTCGTGCATGATTCGCCATGCACCGCCGATGACAGCATTGCAAACAGCGCTCCGGTGACGTAACAGGAAGAATATTACTTTTGGTGTCTTCTAGGTTCTGAACCAATTCGGCCCAAAACAAGTTTTGTTGACTATCTAAAACAGATGTATTTACATTACCGTTCGCTCACGTATCCCAGAGCTCCTGGATTTGTGATAGCCTTGATGCACACCACAGATGAGAGCACCGCAGTTTCAGCTGAACGAGCCACAAGGCCACGTCCACCATGGCCCGCTCGCATATACCGCACTGCTCCGCGCGCTCTCACCTATAGCACATTCATCGAATGTCGCCGAAACAATGACGAGACACGCCGGTCGACAAAGGGTCCATCGCAGCTATACTTCGCCCTATCGCGTTGACCGCTGGGCCTTGTTGCGAGAACTAGGGCAAACCTACGTACGCGTTGGCCTCCGGCAGCGGCTTAGCGTAGTAGGACTACGCACGAGCACTAGGCATCACTGTTCTACTCAGCGTATGGAACCGCAACTAGAACAAACGTAAAAAAGTCCTCCAAGGATGCCGAGGCACTGAGGCAGGCGTCCGGTGATAACCGATGGAGACATCGAACAAGGAGAAAGACACGTGCTTACCGTGGGGCGCGCGATGAAAAAGAAAGCAATCCGCAGTGCGCACGTGGTCCGGGTGCGCCAATCTCGCGGCTCCGAGGATATACACGCAGCGTCACTATGAGAACTGACATGTGGCGGAAGGTGGCGCCACTTGCCGTAAGTGATGATGAGAGAGGGGAGGAGGTATACCAGAATGGCGAAATGCCCGCACTGAGGCTACCAGTGTGCCTCAGATACCCAGACTACAGAATACTTTTTTTTAAAGACGATAGTCTTTCTTGGAGATCATCAACAAAAAAATTTTGGCCTGTCTGTCAGTAGATTTGTCTGTTTGTCTGCCCTAACGATACCTCAAACGGCACCAAACGGCCAACCCTTTCCGCAGCGCCCACCAATATTGCTCAAGCTTCAAGCATCCTCAAGCACCTGCCCGTCGCTTTGCATTCTACACCTTATCACCTCCGAGACAGGCGCGCATCTTTCTCCGCGGGCGCGCACGCCTTCGTTTTCGAAGATAACTGCCAGATGGCGTTCGTGTATAACGCGCCTCGATGCGCTCGTTCGCCTCCGCTACACGCTCGAGGCACTCTAAAGCCGCGTTCACACTGAGCATTTCGGCCGCCGAAAGTGCTCCGAATCCGGTTCGGCGACGGCGAGATCCGCCGAAAGGGCCCTCTCCGCGCCGATCGCTCCCGGACCGATTTTTGCGGCATTTGCCGCCGAATCGGCTCGCCGCGAACCAATAGGGGGCGCTAGCCAAGGAACTCGAAGAAATGGCGGCCGAGAGCAACTCGCTTCTCGTGTCGCAGTCGAGTAGCGTGCACGTAGCTGAAATGCTCATCGAATTGGTTCGCAACCACCCCGTCCTGTACGATAAAAGTCACCCAAAACACAAGGACAGCTTGCTTAAGGACGACTTATGGGGGAAAATCGGAAGCGAGCTCGGAATGACTGGTAAGTACGAGTTTATGTGCCTATATTGCTTTGCTCCTTATCGCGAACACCTTGTGCTGTGGAAGTACTCATGCTTCTCGTCCGCGTTGCAACGAACGTGGAAACGCACGCGTACTGGCCGTTTGATCGTGCTCTTCAGTGCGCTGTTTGATGTCAACAACGGAAATGCTAGACAGACATCGTGCTCATTGAACGATGGGCTCAGCGATGCAGGTACGCTGCAGGGGAGACAGCGCGGGCATTGTGCACGTCTGTTCACCATCCTGCTTGCCCTGCGTTGTATTCACGAATGCCGCATGAGTTGAATTTGATTTGACACCGAAAGGCAGCACGTTTGTGCTGGCTTGACACATTGTAAAGGCGCATCATTCGAAGCACGTTTGTGCGGAATTGAACACGGTAGCAACCTAATTTAAGGTCTAGAAACGTTTCCCAATACGCTGCTTAGCTGGTTGAATAGGGCGAGTGTGGCTATACTTACCAAAAAGAAGTAATGAAAGCATAGGTGTTTTTCTAAAGCAGGTGCACTCTGCAGCAGGTCCTCCCCTCTAGAAATAAAAATTTATCACTACGCGCAGGGTTGAAAAGAGCGTGCATTTTAACGAGCGAGTCATACAGCTATGCATACTTAGATTGTCTTGTGCATTACGTGCTGCTCTTTCGTCCCGTAAATGTATGCAAGCAACATACTGTTTTGTGAACCTAGCGACATTCACCTTGTGTTGGTGTAAAATTTTCAAGGATGGGAAAAGCATGCCTAATACGTAAACTTAATTCTTCACAGGAATGCAAGCACATGCAAAATTCAAGAACTTGAAAAACACCTTTACTAAACACAAGAACAAAATTAAGGGCTCCATGAAAAGTGGTGCAGGGGCTGCAGATGTTCACACCGTCAAATGGGTGCATTTCGAGGCAATGATGTCCTTGATGTCCCATACTCAAAGAACCAATGTAAGCCAAATTTTGTGATCCTTTTTATTTTTTATAAATCAATCAATGCAATGAAAGTGTACACAAATTAAAAAAAAACAACACAAAGACATACTTTTCTCCTGTATGCAGAACTGCCGGCCACAATTGCACATGCTAAAAAGAAAATCACAGTTTGTTTACTTGCACAACAAATCAAGAATTCATTAATGCCCCTACAACGAAATACGTCAGCTGAGAACAAATATTGCAGCCACGATGAGCTGATAGAATGGTAGATCACTACTGCATAAGATTCTGAGCTTAGTAGTTATGCTGTTTAGCAATTTTCAGAGTGACACATCAGTAAACACGTACACACACAATGCAAAGCACAAAGTAAACGTTTCATAGTTACTGATGCACTGGCCTCACTGCTTGTTGATGTCAAATAAGCTTAACAAATAAATCAGGATACTTTTATTTACAAAATCATGAAGACTACAATGAGGAAGCAACTACACCAGATGACATTAACATATTTGATTAGTAAATGTTTATAAAAAGAACACAGCGTACTGCATAACTTGCTCATCGAAATTTTTTAAGGCCTGATTGCTGTAGCATAACTAAAAAAATGTTAATGCTTTCCAGCATTTCTACAAACGTAGGATTCATCAATCCCGATTGGTAAGTTGTAAGACAGGTACCAAATCAACTTTGCCAGCAGGAAAATGCATGACAGTGCTAAGAAGATGATGAAAACAATTGCTATCACCTAAAAAGCCATTTTCTGCATGCCTACCAAAGACGCTAACAATCAAATAAACGCGTGAAGGAATGGATGTGGTAAAAGTGAACGTTGTGAGGTGCACTTTTTTATGAGTCAAGCAAATAGGGCTTGCAGTGCAAAAGCATGTTACCTGATAAAGTTAACACCACTTGTGCATTCAGAAAATAAAGTTTAAGCAGTATCTCATCTTGTAATATTATCGTGCTTTTGCGACATTCACCAACAATAATTATTTCTCATTGATAAAATGTTACTTTCTCCACATCACAAATGTTTCACGCGAGTTCATCTTTCCGACGTTTCACATAGAGCATCAGGTGAGCGGAGTCCGGCGCCTGCAAGTAACAGCAGCAGTGGCAACGCAGATGAGGGCCAGGTCGACTACGACAACTATGTCACAGTCATCTTGGATGAGCCACTAGAACAGCCTGCATCTTCGTCCGGTGCAACACCTGCAAACACCGAGACAGACAGGTCACAGCAATTTTTTTAACATAAAGAATGCGAAGTGAAACGTTGCACGTTTCATTTTACTCTTTAGCTGTAATACAATATTCATGTACCCAACACCAATCTACTTCGTTGGTCAGACAGTGCAGAGGGTGAAGAAAATACAAGGAAGCAGGCTGAGCGGTAAGTTGTTCCAACAGAAGCATGACAGCTTTTTTTTTATTCGGGATTCGCACTTGCTATTTGTCACAATACTTCCCTTTCCTGGCGTTGTGTCACTCAGTTTTGTTGTTTTTCACTGACAGGCCACGCAAGGTTCCAAGAGTAGCGGCCAGTGGTGCAACGTAAGAACTAAAGCTCTGACAATGTAACGAACATGTGTCTAAAGTAGGCATTGCTTTTTTTCAGTTCATCAAAGACAATCTCCCACATTGACATCGCAAGCGAATGCCTTCAACAACTGCGTGCCGTCAAAGCAGTACAGGAATCCAAGGAAGAGCACGACCTTCCTTATTTTTTCGGCATGACATTGGCGCAACAGCTGCGCTTGTTAAACTCCCACCAGCAGGTAGATGCTATAATAGCAATACAAGAAGTGATGAAAAAAAAAATCAGTGAAGCAAGGTTTGAACTCGAATTCGGCAATTAGCTTAATACTTGCTTTTTTACAACACCGATTTATTTTTCATGAAAATACACAAAATAAACTTGGATTGGATTTGTGGGATTTAACGTCCCAAAACCACCATATGATTATGAGAGACGCCGTAGTGGAGGGCTTTGAAAATTTTGACTACGTGGGGTTCTTTAACGTGCACCTAAATCTGAGTACACGGGCCTACAACATTTCCGCCTCCATCCGAAATGCAGCCGGGATTTGAACCCGCGACCTGCAGGTCAGCAGCCGAGTAACAAAATAAACTTGGTAAAGCAAGTGAAAAGATTTGTATTTCAGGAAAATATAAATTTCACTTTTCGAGTGGCATCTCCCCTAGTTGAAAAACAAGGAAGGAAGGAAAATAGGAGGAAAAGAACGGCAGGGAGGTTAACCAGCCTACAGGCAGCCGGTTTGTAACCCTGTGCATGAGAGGGGGATGGAGGAGATAAAAGATAGAGCAAAGAGGGAAGAGAAGTAAACACAGCACATTCGGCAGCACACACGCGGACACTCAGTCATTGTCTAGTCTTGTCATACACTTTTCATGCATATAGTTGAAAAACAATATGCATGAAAAGTGTATGTAGCAAGTGTTTTGTCGCAGCTTTGTAAGTTGAGTTGATTCTGTTGGGCAGGTTGCTTGATGTGTATTTTGAATCGTAAAGAGCAGACCTCAGGACATACAGCAGAACACCTCTAGCTTTCATCTTTGTTTGAAGTCAGTATTTTCCTGTTTTGTGCTGCAACATAATGCACACTTTTTAAAACATTGTGGCAGTTGTGTCTACGTTTACAGAACCGTTTTAGTGTTTCATCATAGACATCACAAGGAGGACCAGGTTGTTTCTCTGCATGACTGTCATGATAACAATAAATGGTGCACTCACCACTGTACAGTCTTGTGTCCATTATCTTGCTCTCTTGCCAAGGCACCTTGCCGTTGGTGATGAAGTGCTTTGCCAGGAGGTCCCGCATTTGGTAAGCAAACCTGGGAGAAAAATTTCTAGACAGTGAAATACACTATACCACAGCACTGCAAATTACGCCGCTCATATGGATGAGCGTTTATTGTGGCTAATGCTAGTGCATGGCTTACAATTTAAGGCCCACCGTGAACCTTGCCACATAAAAATATCTTTACCTTGTGGCGTGGCAGCCAGTCTTCGGTAGAGATGGCAGAGCAGCACTGCTGGTGTCACCAGCCCTCCAGTTGCCTTCGGTGATGTTACCCTGCCAGTCAACCTGATCAGCTGTCCCTGGAGGGCAGTAGGCGCACCGCGATGTCTCCGACTCTTTCATCATGAAATTGTGAAGCACCACGCATGCGGAGATAATTCACCGGATGTTATCGTCTTTGGCTTTGAAAGGACGCCGCAGGATACGCCATCTTTGAGCCATTATGCCAAATGCATTTTCTATCACTCGACGGGCTCGGCTGAGACGGTAATTGAAAATCCTTTTGCTGTATGCCTCCGCAAAGGCGGTAGGTTCGCAGTTGGTTTTTTCTCCTTGATGCCTCTTCAGGTGTTGAAGTGAGGAACGGTTGAAGACCTGCATACATGGTTATCCCCGCACCTACATGAAAAACTCGTCATCCTGATAGAGCTTCACAGTAACGCAGCACAGAACACATAGGCACACGATCAATGAACACATTGTGCTATGTCTTTGTTTCATGTTCATGAAAGTTGATCAAAAACATACTTCCACAGAGAAAAGAAACGTACTTTCAAGGAGAAGTGCCAATATGTGGTGAAGTGCTTTAGTGCCTCTAACATAAACCAATCACTGCGTTTAGTTATGGCATCATGTTTCGGCTGCTTGTCACTACAGTGAATCTGTGTACTGAACCGCCTCAGAGTAATAGCATAGAGCAATGCACTCCAGTAATAAAAGAAATCAAAGGGGCAACTTGCCTTTCCGAGGATACGGCCGCATCAAGTATGTCTTCAAAGGAAACGCTTCATCTCCGACCAGGTAGAAAGGAATGCGGCCAATGTTCCCCAGTGGTGCATCAGCGGGAAATCCTTCATTCTTCGAAAAGATAATATGAGGCAGTTGGCTTTCGCTGAATACTCCACCATCTGAGTTGCTCCCATGGTGCCCAATCTCCACATAAATGAACTTGAAAATGTTAAAACATTATTTCATCAAGCACTAGCATGCATGTCTTTTATGATTGTTTACATGCAGAGGCAAAACAAATAGATAACAACCGTCCATGCAAATACCACGGCCGCTGGAAGCTTTTTCATCCAGTGGCCGTGCAACTACAAAGCCTGAAGTGTAACACCAGCTTTTTAAGGGCTAAAAATTACAGGACTGCTTTTTCACAATTTTACGTGCATTTACATATACATACTGCCACTTTCTACTTTCTGTTGCATCGAGAGTAAATAAACATGTACCTGTAGCAGTCGTCGCTGACAGCAAGCATCGATTTACTGAAGAAGTGTTTGTAGTTGTAGTCCTCACTTCCCGATTTGGCAGGGCATTCAATGGCGATGTGTGTTCCATCAATTGCACCCACACAGTGGGGCATGTTCCAACGTTCCTCAAACTTTTTTGCAATCTGATGGAATGAAAATATCGATAACGGCTTTTGTGGGAATAACACACGTCATGTTTGTACAGCAAAAATTAAGGTAGACGTTGAACAGGCAAGCCAAATGTTCCAGGTGCAACGTATGCGACATGCATTTATAACGTAAATTTTACCTGTTGCCACTCGCCTGCACTTGATGGACGGGCAACGTATATAGGACCAAGTACATCCCAGAGCACCTGGCACACTGTCGACACAATATAGCACGCTGTCGAACGACCATTTAAAAAGTTGAAAGATGAGCAACGAAGTGTTTTCCCTGCAGCCAAAAATCTGAGAAGAAATAAATGTAGAAGCAAGGAGAGCGCACGTTTTCATGGTGGTGCAGGATTTAAGTAATGAGAAAATGTCCATATTTAAAGAAAATAAACGTCACTCACAACATCCCCATTTACGACATTTCGTCGGGTGGCTTTTTGCAGTTACGACTAGTTTTAATGTTAATTAGCGAGACAAACCGAATGCCATGAAGTGCATGCACGTACATAAACAATGACCCTTTGACACTACGTAATAAAAAATCTATAGTAAACATTGCGTGTACCAAGCTAGCCGCATCTAACTGCGCGAAAAGTGTGAAATGCTTGCTCCTTACTTCACATTTCACAGCCACACTAAGCAAATGAACGCTCTGGACGATTCATAAGGCGACCTTACCTCAATTTTTGTGCAAGTCGGTCCTCGGGACTGATTGCCTTCCGGAAGTTGGTGTCCTTTTTTTCAATATGTCGTTTCACAAAGTGTAACAGCGTGTCGAAAGTACGTTGAGGCATCCTGATGTATCTACGGAGATACAAACGGCACTGCGTGAAGCGCTACAAAACACCTATGCACCCAAGGGCACCTAAGCGAACGTTGTAATCAGAGTTGAACTCACTCTCGATAAAACTCCACGTCTCGATCTCGTAGGAGAGGTAGCAGTTTGTTTGCCTGACCAAGGTTGGCGCGTTCCTGCAAAGCAGGCCGGACCCACCACCGTCGCTGGCGCCGTCGTTGCTTCAGCGACGTTTTTTTCCTCTTCTTCATGCATCGCAAGGCTGCTGCTTGCCAGAAGAGCTAGCAGCACTGCTGCTTCTTGCGCACTTGACAGCATAGCGGCTTAAGATAATAGTTCAACCGCGCAAAACAAAAAGATCGAACTCGTCACGGGCACACTGGTGTTGCGAGCCGCTGACAACATCCGGGGAACGACTGATCCGTTCCGCACTCGCCCCGTAGTTTATTGTTCACTTGGCAGATGACACGCTATGGCTATATTCGGCGAATGCGGCGGCGTGGGGCACATCCAGTGCGAACAACGCTGCGTTTCGGCGGCAGGAGAATTTCGGTCGCCGTAAAAAGCGGATCTCTCAGTAAAGAGTTTTAGCAGAGCGGGCCAGCGGCCAGCGAACCGGAGCGGACGAGCGCAGCGCCAGCGGAACGACGCGCGAAAAAAAGAGTTTTAGCTGAGCGATCGGCTGCTGCCCCCAGCGAAGCGTTGTACTGCGCCATCTGTCCATTCAAATTTGAACTACCCTGATAAGAAAAAAAAGTAAAGGTTTATTTTTAGATGCTAAAACCACAAAGCAAACACGAATTTTATGTTTCAGTGCATATTATTTTACTTTAACGGTGATTTGTATCTTTTAGCGAAGTCGTTAAACTGAGGAAAGTACGTCACCAACGCCAACTGAAGTCGAAGCTCCAAGCCAGCTGTTTGTTGCCACGCTTTTTAACAGACAGTGTGTGGCTTGCCGCTGCAAATTGCCGCTGATAACTGCTTTGAACAATGCCCCAGAGCATACTGCCGGACCTCCTGCTCCTGACTCGGTTGAAATGGTCCGAAATAATCGACGTCTTGTGCTTAGGAACTCTGGGCGAGACACGGCGTGACCCACTCTCCATGCGAGGTCTTTTGGACATTGATGCGATCGACAGTGGCGTTTTCAGAACGTACTTTCGGTTTGAAAAGGACGATGTACCCAGGCTACAGAGAGCCATGTGCATACCTGACAAGGTAACAACTCCGCAGAGGGTGTCAGTTCCCGGCGACGAGGCCCTTTGCATCACGCTAAGAAGACTAGCCTACCCAAACCGGCTGCGCGATCTGGAACACCTTTTCGCCCGACACAGCTCGACCATATCGTCATTGACGAACGAAGTGCTCAGGCACATCGAGGACAACTTCTTCCACCTTCTGGACGACGTTAATAACCACACGTGGCTGAACCTGGACACTCTGGAAGAGTTCTCACAGGCAAGCGAGAATAATTAGAGTTGTACATTTGCAATTACAACTTTCTGACATATTCGTTCGTTATTTTTTCAGGCCGTTCACGCGAAAAGTGCCCCGCTGACAAATTGCTGGGCCTTCATCGATGGCACGGCGCGGCCAATATGCCGACCAACAAGGAACCAGAAAGTGTACTTCAGCGGCCACAAGAGAGTTCACGCCCGGAAGTACCAAGCTCTAATGTGCCCAAATGGCATAATCTGCCAGTTGGACGGATCATACCCCGGCAGCAAACACGATTCAGGCGAGTAAATGACAAGCACAGCTGGTGGATCAAACCGCTGCTAAACGTCACTCGCCTCCTCCTTCCCTGCTAGGAACGGGCACAGCTCCAGCTAATCGTAATTTATTCTTTCAGGTAACTTTGGAAACAGCGCCGCGTATTCATCATCATCATCATCATCATCAACAGCCTGACTACGTCCACTGCAGGACAAAGGCCTCTCCCATGTTCCGCCAGTTAACCCGGTCCTGTGCTTGCTGCTGCCAATTTATACCCGCAAACTTCTTAATCTCATCTGCCCACCTAACCTTCTGTCTCCCCCTGACCCGCTTCCCTTCTCTGGGAATCCAGTCAGTTACCCTTAATGACCAGCGGTTATCCTGTCTACGCGCTACATGCCCTGCCCATGTCCATTTCTTCTTCTTGATTTCAGCTATGATATCCTTAACCCCCGTTTGTTCCCTAATCCACTCTGCTCTATTCTTGTCTCTTAAGGTTACACCTACCATTTTTCTTTCCATTGCTCGCTGCGTCGTCCTCAATTTAAGCTGAACCCTCCTTGTAAGTCTCCAGGTTTCTGCTCCGTAGCTAAGTACCGGCAAAATACAGCTGTTATATACCTTCCTCTTGAGGGATAGTGGCAATCTACCTGTCATAATTTGAAAGTGCTTGCCGAATGTGCTCCACCCCATTCTTATTCTTCTAGTTACTTCGATCTCGTGGTTCGGCTCTGCGGTTATTACCTGCCCTAAGTAGACATAGTCTTTTACAACTTCAAGTGCACTATTACCTATCTCGAAGCGCTGGTCCTTGCCGAGGTTGTTGTACATTACTTTCGTTTTCTGCAGATTAATTTTAAGACCCACTTTTCTGCTCTCCTTGTCTAACTCCGTAATCATGAGTTGCAATTCGTCCCCCGAGTTACTCAGCAATGCAATGTCATCGGCGAAGCGCAGGTTACTAAGGTATTCTCCATTGACTCTTATCCCTAACTGTTCCCATTCTAGGCTTCTGAAAACCTCCTGTAAGCACGCGGTAAATAGCATTGGGGAAATTGTGTCCCCCTGCCTTACACCCTTCTTGATTGGTATTCTGTTGCTTTTTTTATGAAGCACTATGGTAGCAGTTGATCCCCTGTAGATTTCTTCCAGAATATTTATATATACTTCATCTACGCCCTGATTCCGCAGTGTTCGCATGACGGCTGATATTTCTACTGAATCAAACGCCTTCTCGTAACCTATGAAGGCTATGTATAGTGGTTGGTTATACTCTGAGCATTTCTCTATTACCTGATTGATAGTATGAATGTGGTCAATTGTTGAGTAGCCTGTTCGAAATTCTGCTTGTTCCTTTGGTTGATTGAATTCTAATGTTTTCTTTACTCTGTTAGCAATTACCTTTGTAAATAGCTTGTATACTACAGAGAGCAAGCTGATCGGCCTGTAATTCTTCAAGTCCTTGTCATCTCCTTTCTTATGTATTAAGATGATGTTAGCGTTCTTCCAAGACTCTGGTACTCTCCCCGTCAGGAGACACCTCGTAAACAGGGTCGCTAGTTTTTCTAACACAATCTGTCCTCCATCTTTCAGCAGATCTGATGTTACCTGATCCTCACCAGCAGCTTTGCCCCTTTGCATGCTCTCCAAAGCTTTTCTGACTTCTTCTATCATTACTGGTGGGGTGTAATCTTGGTTACTGCTAGTTCTTATGGTATTAAGGTCGTGGTTGTCTCGGCTACTGTACAGATCTCTGTAAAACTCCTCCGTTATTTTAACTATCCTATCCATATTGGTAGTTATTTTGCCTTCTTTGTCCCTTAGTGCATACATCCGATTTTTGCCTATCCCAAGTTTCCTCTTCAATGCTTTGACACTTCCTCCGTTTTTCAGAACGTGTTCAATTCTCTCCATGTTATATCTTCTTACATCGCATACCTTACGTCTATTAATCAACTTCGAAAGCTCTGCCAGTTCTATTTTGTCTGTTGTACTTGACACTTTCATGATTTGACGCTTCTTAATTAGGTTCTTCGTTTCCTGGGAAAGCTTTCCAGTGTCCTGTCTAACTACCCTGCCTCCAACTTCCACTGCACACTCCGTAATGATACTCGTCAGATTATCATTCATTGTATCTACGCTAAGGTTGGTTTCCTCACTAAGAGCCGAGTACCTGTTCTGCAGTGACACTCTGAATTCCTGTACTTTCCCTCTCAGTGCTAGCTGATTGATTGGCTTTTTGCGTATCAGTTTCTGTCGTTCCTTCTTCAAGTCTAGGCGAATTCGAGACCGTACCATTCTATGATCACTGCATCGTAACTTGCCAATCACTTCCACATCCTGCACGATTCCAGGGTGTGCACTCATTATAAAGTCTATTTCGTTCCTATTTTCGCCATTAGGGCTCCTCCATGTCCACTTGCGGTTTTCTCGTTTTCGGTAGAAGGTATTCAAAATCCGTAAATTATTGCGTTCTGCGAATTCTACTAGTAGCTCTCCTCTGGCGTTTCTAGTGCCGATGCCATAATCTCCTACTGCCTGGTCTCCAGCCTGCTTCTTCCCTACCTTTGCATTAAAGTCGCCCATCACTATAGTATACTGTGTTTTTACCTTACTCATTGCCGATTCCACGTCTTCATAGAAGCTTTCAACTGAAGCGTCATCATGGCTGGATGTAGGCGCGTAAGCCTGTACTACCTTCATCTTGTATCTTTTATTCAGTTTAATTACGATACCTACCACCCTTTCATTAATGCTATAGTATTCCTCTATGTTGCCAGCTATGTTTCTGTGAATTAGGAACCCCACTCCTAGTTCTCTTCTGTCTGCCAAGCCCCTGTAGCAAAGGACGTGCCCATTCTGTAGCACCGTATAGGCCTCATCTGTCCTCCTAACCTCACTGAGCCCTATTATATCCCATTTAACACCCTCTAGCTCCTCGAATAGTACAGCTAGACTTCCCTCACTAGATAAGGTTCTAGCGTTAAACATTGCCAAGTTCAGGTTCCAATGGCGGCCTGTCCGGATCCAGAGATTCTTAGCACCCTCTGCTGCGTTGCAGATCTGACCGCCGCCGTGGTCAGTTGCTTCGCAGCTGCTGGGGACTGAGGGCCGTGAGGGCTGCGCCGCGTATAGGAAGCTACAAAACCTCGTTCAAGGTCACGACTACTGCATCTACGGGGACCCTGCCTACCCGTCGCGGCCCCTTCTGCTCAAGCCCTATGGCGGAGCTCTCCTGACTCCTGAACAATTAACTTTCAACAAAGCCATGAGTAGTGTGAGGCAGGCTGTGGAGTGGGGTTTTGGAAAAATTGTCGGACTGTTTGCCTTCGTGGACTTCAAAAAAAAACCAGAAACTCTACCTTCAGAACCTTCCACGCATATACAAAGCGAGTGCACTCCTCGCAAACTGTCACACTTGCTTGTATGGTGCCCAGGTATCGCAGTACTTCGGCCTTGAACCACCACAGCTTGAAGTTTACTTTGCCCACAAATAGTGTTGTACAACCAACCACAGTTATCGAAACAAAGTTCGTTGGCGAGCCATGCTTTAGAATGATCTTGTGGCTGTCATTTGCTGTACTAAACGTACGCTACTTGTTATGCCACTCTAGTGAATGAAATCTGCCGAGCGAAAAGTGCAAAAAACTGACATTCCTGTGTTTCTTCATATGGAGAAATTGATTTCGTATTGTTACAAGCGTTTCCGCTATACTGTGTTAAATGCCACAACATTACTGGCAGTGTCATCTGATTTCCCATGCATGTAAGTCCCCTCTGTACAGTGCGAAATGTGTGTACAGTGTCGACGTATCCCTACACTTGGGCCTTGAACCACCAGTTCTCGAGGTTCGCTTTGCCCCACGGTAATGTTCCATGACAAGCAGCTTCGAAAACAAAGACTTTATTGAAGAATTGCATACCGTATGGTGTTGTCAGGTTTACACTTGACGCTGGATCCTTTCACACTTAAAAAAAACATGACAGATGCAATGAAGCCGACAATTTATCAAAGAATTAAGATTCTATTACCTGAGGACTTCTAGGTACAACACGACAGTATCTCATTTTCAATGAAATTACCCGTATTGTCCCGGCAAGACATACACTTCCATACATTTGAAAAGCAGTTTTCAAAATTGTTAACCAGCCGAACGTGTTTTCGCTGGAACTACCCGTTTTAGACCCCTCGTCACAAGAAAAATGCTGGTGTGCAGTGATGTCTTGCCGTTACCTCCTAATAAATAAATAATCTACAACCTTAGGCGTCCTCGAGTCTGAACCATTGTATTTTAAATAAAGTTGTATTTGAGTTTACGTGTAGGAAATGTGATCCCACTGGAGATGTTTCTCTACTTACGTGTTGTGGTGGTGTTGTCTTATGTGTTGTGGTGCTGCGCCAATTTGGTGGTTTGTTCATCAAGCATTTTTTTATCTCGTCGAGTAGGCTCTCCCGTTCGCCTCTCCAGCGTTCAACTTCGAAGCGGTGCTTCTCTTCGTCCAGGGCCAATCTCCGCTCGTCCAGTGCCAGACGACGCTCCTCGTGGCGAACTTTCATTTTTTCGATTTCTAGCTCCCTAGAGCGCAAATCTAGTTCATTTTTTTTCTCTTTGGGCTAGCAGCTGCAGCCCGACACTTTGCAAGCCTCTTATTCCTGTGAAGGCAAATAAATTTCGGCATTCAGTTAATGCGAGTTTATGCACTGTAGCGGACGTTGTTGCGTAATTGTGTAACAACACGCAAATAACACGATCTCCATAATCAGCAGTAACACATAGCCGTTGTAAAACCCGTAACTGTGCTGCAGTTGAGTGTTTAATTGCCTAAGTTTTAGATGCTTGCTGTGAATTCTGTCAAAGCCTGCTGTGAAATCTGTTGAAGTTTTATGTCTAAAAGATGCATTAGGTAGGTGGTGACGGAACGGAAACCAGCGAAAAGGACGCAAAACACGAGGAAAGACGAGACAACACAACGCTGGCTCTCGTCTCTCCTCGTGTTTTGCGTCCTTTTCGCTGGTTTCCGTTCCCTCGACACGTACCAACTGGCTCAGCAAGCTGCACTTCTACAGGGAGCTGATGGTTTTGGCGAAATGTGTGCCTACTTAACAATTGCCTTGTTCATTACCCTTCTTGCTGTGGAGATTTTTTCAGTGCACATGTAAGGGAACTGAATGCATGTGATTCAGAAAAAACTAGAAACAGTCACAAAACAGCACCACAGTTTGTATAACTGTGAGCACACTGAAGGCCGACTTGTCTACACTAAAGGACAGAAATACATAAACTGTGACTGATTACTGCATTTACTTTCTCAGGGGTGGCTTGGTGGGCTAGTTAGAGTAGCATCTTGAAAGATGCTTTCCACCCTCGTTGCTCCAGATAGTCTACTTCTTTTCTTCGAGAACATAAGACTGTTGTTTGCGACTACTTAGCTTCGTACAGTAAAATGTGTGCTTTTGCTCCGCTATGCAGAGTGCGCAGTGGTTTCCAGTGCAAACGATAAGCATACACGAGAAGGTTCTCTTGGCCTTCACAGTGGATGTTTTAGAGTCTGAATAAAATATCAGTTGCAGTTCACCGCTTTCTGTTGCCTTTTCTTGCTTGAGTGTCCTCGTCTACATGCACTGTTAACCCTTTTAAGGTGCATTCACTGGCGTCTTCTTATGATGCTCTCCTGCATATCGTTCTGCTGTGTAGAAGTAGTGTATAAACCTTTCTCCACACTTACCTTTACTCCTGCCTGGGAGGGCGTGCTGCGCACTTGCAGGTTGGCGCCGCTGTAGCTCAGTTGAGGGAGGCCGCTGCTGCTGTGTTGGTTCTGGTGAGGCGCGCTGTTCCTGCTGCTCGTTCTCTTGCCCCGGTTCAGCACCAGGGCTGGCGGCAGATGGCAGGTATACGCTCTCCAACAGCTCGGCAGCAGAACCTGCTTTCAATTAATAAGAGAAAAGAGAAGACAGCACAACAATAGGCGTCATCAACTAACCGAGCGCGCCGTCGCCTGTGCCGTCGTCTGAGAGCGTCACCCCCGGCAGCTCGTCAGTTTTTACCGGGGGCTCCGCTCCCAACCTCCGCCTCGTGCCGCGCAGGTGGCACCTCTGGGAGCAATCCTGGGCTTGTACTTCACACTTTCGCAAAAATCGCACAAGTCCTGCAGGATCTCCTCCTTTTCAGAGTACTGCTCCTCTGTACCCGACCTGAATAAGCAAAGGGACGATCGTCAGATAAACATGCGCGCCAGCTAACAGCGATAAAACAGCGCCATGAAAAAGGAGACGAGAAAGCGGAACACAAGACTGTCGCGGGGGGTTGGCCTGAAAGCATTACGTGCAGAATGAACAAATATTCTTGGAGTCCTGCAGCTTCCAGTATCCCAGCAAAATGTCTACACGATCTTTTATTCCTCTTAGGGTGAGCTCCCGGCCCACCGCCCTATTCACCGCAGCGAGAACATGCACCCACTTGATGTCATCGCCAAACGGCTTCGCCGCGGCCACCTCCCGAAGAAGACAGAGGTCCTCGTGAGCACTGAAGCACCTCCGGGGCTTTTTAGCTGGTTGCATTCCTGTTTCAGAAGCGTTCGACGCGACCACGGCCGGCGACGCAACACCGCGACCGTTGGAGGCAGCCATTTTGAATAACTACGCTCGCTCGCCCGGCCGCCGCTGCGCGCTGCGCTGGGATGACGAAACGAGCGGGCGAGCGCGCAGCGCCGTAAAGCCGCTCGCCGCCTCAGCGTACTGGCGCATGCGCAGTGGCGTTTCCGCTGGTCCGCTCCGTTCCGCTGGCCCGCTCTGCTAAAACTCTCTAGTGTGAACTAGGCATAACGCAGCGCCTCCAGAATACCATTCACCGACGTTCTTGTGCGGAACATCAAATAAACGTTTTGTTCACTCTCTCCAGACGCAAGACTATCGTCTTTCGACGATATTTGCAGTGTAGCATGCAGATTCGGAGCCAATTTTTGTTCTAGAGTTAAGTAATATAGGAGTATGCATTAAAACTCAGCTGCAATGGGGCGAAGGGAGGCTTCAGGCCGGGTGGCACTTTTTTACGTTTTCACGTAGCAGATGACCCATGCTTGCTGTGTCTATGTGATGGGTGCTGTGTTGTGTTCCCTGCCCTTCTGTGGTTCTCGTGTGTTGCATTTAGAATACTGTGGTGTTGGAAGTTTTCTCTGCCTTTGCGCGCAGTATGGAGTTGTATAAGTGACCAGGTACCATAAGCATCGGCGGGGGGGGGGGGGGTGCGAAAGGGGCACTTGCCACCAACCTATAAGAGCCCTTGCACCCCCTTCCCTTATTCCGGTGCAACACCGGTTTGCACTCCCCAAGATGAAATTCTGCCAACGACCATGCTTGGTACTGCTGTGAAAGATGCTGCTCAGCCACTACGCCAAGTCGCTGCCTGAACCCGTCCATAACAGGTAAATCACCAAAGTGGCGAGAACCGTCGGCGATATCCGACGACTACTTCACGAACGATGTTGGTTCTCATCCTATTCTACACCGTGCGGTTATCATCAGCTCTCTGGTTCACTGGACCCGCTTTGTGACGCGGGACCAGTTAAACGGCAACTACACCTCGGGGGCTTATAATTACATCACTAGTGGTCTCTTGAAGCAACTATGGGTGAAGTTCAACGTCGTCGTTACTGCAAAGGTAAGCTGTGCGTATGTACCGCATGTCAGTGACTAGATGTTTTTTTTTTTCTAGCTATCCTTAACGTTGACGATAGGGCAAGTAATCAATTACTGATGTGGCACTAAGCCCATGGCACTTTCTAACTGCTGTTCACTGGATTGGCAGCCAAGTTAGCGACATGTTTCTCGTTCCTTTCGCCCCTGAGGTCACCCTCGCAGTACCTAATCGCGTAATCTATGCATTGGTTTATTTTACTGTCACTGGGCAGGTTCACCACACAGAAGCATTCAATGAAATGACGCTGCTGCCATGTCGACTGATTAATGCTGACGGGGAAGTTCTGTGTGTGCACCGCAAGTGCATAAATGACTCCGATAAGGCGTGCTAACATGTTGGAGGCGAGCACGCAATGATCACGTGCGCAGAGTGGCACCTGAGTCCCCCGTATGACGTCACATTAGAAGGGGTGCCACTCAAAGATCTCGAGGCGAATAGTCACGCGAGACCAGAAAGAACGGGTGGGCAACTGCATGGTAAAGCAGGGAAGGAGACTATTCACAACGGACTTTTCTCCTATATGGTCCAATCGACAGTTTCTACCTTAATCACGTCACGCGACTCCCCTTTATGGAATCAGCAATTTCGCCGAAAATAATGAAAATGTGAGAAGCGAATAAGGCATTTGTTTTTTTTTGGGGGGGGGGGGGGAGGGAGGTGGCATTCAAAGCCTGTTTAGGGGCCTATTAACGCATGTGAAACTGCGTGGAAAATTGTAGGTAATATTAATAAGAATAATGGCGTTAGAATTCCCAGAACCGCGAAATGATTGTGAGAGATGCTGTAGTGGAGGCATTCGGAAATTTCGACCACCTGGGGTTCTTTATTGTGCACCTATAAATCTAAGCACATGCGTCTCAAGCATTTTCGCCTCAATCGGAAATGTGGCTGGAATTTAATTACGTGACATGCGGGTCAGCAGCCTAATGTCTTAGCCATTAGACCACCATGGTGGATAAACAAGCGTAGAGTCATGCTGCACGTGAAAATATGTGAATTGAGTAATTAGTGTTTTTTAGAAGCCCCACAACTACAAAAGCACACAGGCATCAATATCAAGACAGCACCAACACAGCGTGCAGCTGCGTGTTTTCAAGTGCTGCCTTACAAAAGCACAGTAGGGTTCTTTGCCAATTCTCAAAAGCAAGAATTATAACTTATAATGGGCGCACCACTACCCTTGTCGCAGTGTAAGTATTGCAGTATAGCCTGAACGAGCCGTTTTTACGCTCTCTATCGTTCTTTTTCTTGTTGCATGGGATCCAGACAGACGCTAAGCCTGCGAGCAATTGAGTATTCAATACAAATTGGGCCCTATTACTATAGCGTGTTCTATTGTTGAAGACGAGGCTCAGGCGTCCACCATATTTTTTTTCTTTTTAGGAGCTGGATCAGCAAGCTTCCATTGCTGGCGGCTTGTCCGGCAGCGGCTACGGTTTGTACGCCAGTGTTGTCAGTGCACTCCTATTAAAGACGATAGTCTTTGTTGGGGACCTTCGACAAAAAAATTTTGGTCTTCTGACTGTACCTTTGTCTGTTGGTCCGCCCTTAACAATACCCTAAAGTAAACAGCGCCAGACGATACCCAAAACGGCCGACCCCATCTGCAGCGCTCACCCATATTGCTCAATATTTAGCGTTCATACTTGTGTGATTGTCAATTAAAAACCAATTATTGAGCATATCTGAAGCACCATAACAACACGTCACTATTGTGTATATGTGTCTTTCACTAGAAAAGTGGCATAATCATAAGATGAACAGGTGAAGTGCCTCAGACTGGCTGGCCAACGTTTCGATAGGAGGACCTATCTTTTTCAAAGGCGCCGCGTCATCCATGGCGTGTTACTTTTACATGGACACGCACCACGACCACGAGATGACGTCACCACTAACCCCTTTAAAACTAACACGCCTAGAATGACACGGTGCCTTTGAAAAAGATAGGTCCTCCTATCAAAACGTCAGCCAGCTGGTCTAAGGCACTTCGCCTGTTCATCTTACGATTATCCCACTACGTTGTTTTCATCTGTCGGCTCCCATCAATATTTTGGTTTTACTAGAAAAGGCATACATAGGTAGTTCTAAGAACCGTAGTGTTTCTCACGTTGTGCTGACCATGCAACGCTTGCACAAAAAGGGAAGCGTTTCCAGCGCTTCGCTAAGACGACAACGTGGTGTCACCTACTCGTAGCCTTGCGTTCTACACCTTATCATCTCCGAGATAGGCTCGCACGCCACGCGCTTCGTTTTCCAAGATAACTGCCAGGTAGCGCTCATATCTCACGTGCGACGTGACTTGAAGCGCTCGTTCGCCTCCGCTGCATGCTTGAGGCACTCGAATGCAGAACCTCCAGAATACCATTCACCGATTTTCTTGCGCAGAACATCAAATAAACATTTTGTTCACTCTTTCCAGACAGAAAACTGTCGTCTTTCGACGACATTTGCAGTGTAACATGCAAATACGGGACCATTTTTTTTTGTGGCCATTGAAGGTTGTTGGTATGGTCGCCTCTCGGGTGATTCTGACAATGCTCACTAGATGTCACGCCGCCACCCAAGGCGTCGGGTTTCGATGGCCCGCGCACTCACCTCCTCGCGACTACGTCCACTTCGTTCTCGTCACTGGCACGGCAGCACGTGCAAAGTTCTTATGATAAGTGTTACGCACGGGTACCGATATCCTTCCAAGCCCTCTCATCTGCCTGCTCTCAACACCCTTGAAGAACACCTGATGGTACCACGTCTACCATGTATGAACGTTAGGCATTTGACTTACGGCAGCGGCCCGTATGCATGAAGGGCAGGTTGTTAACGCGCCGCGCAACGTGTCCAACAACGCTGCCTTCGACGTAAACGTCACCGGCTCGCTAACGAGTGTTCCTACAAAAACGGTCTCCTCAAGAAACGCCCCGTACCCGTCTGAGCAAGCTATTCTGAAAGTCGTATTTATTGTGTATAGCTATCATGAAAAATATATTTTTGCTGCACATGTGGCGGTCAACTTATGTGAACTCTGAAGGGTGCGGGTGATCTGGCTTGAGGAGTGGAAACCACTGACTTTCGAAAACTTATTAGTTCAAAACATTTAAATAACACTTAAAATACATGAATCTCTCGGGCCATGATCCTACACACTAACCTTTGCCTCGACGGGGCGCTCACCGCTCGCACGCACACCGGCCCGTCACCAAGTGTCCGGCTGGGACGTCGGCTGCTGCTTTTAAACTGTCCTATTGCGCCACGCGCATGTCTTACTTCCAGCTCGTGTTTCAGTGGAAGTGGCTTTGCGATGGGCGTGGCTCAGTCTTGCCTTCTGCCACCGTCAATGCTAATCTTGCCGGTGACGTTGGTATCACCGGTGGCACCACGCTTGTCCACGATGTCGACCTCGTTGCCGGCGGCCTTGATTTTTTGGTGCTATCGGCGCTACTCTGGGCCTTATTTCTAGCAGCCGCAGTCTCCGTAGCTGCTGGCATGGTACATTTGTCTTTGTCCTTGATTACCTCAGGGAGCCGCCAAGATTATGTTCGCAGACGTTTGGCGTGCAGTCGCCTATTCGCGGTGCGTTGGCCATGCCACTCACCTGGAGCATGTCGAAAGGCTCGTTGTCTACGGCTGCTAGTCCCGTCCCCACTGCGGCATCACAGATATGCTTTGTATTAAGCTCCGCAGCCTCCTTGGGTTTCACTTTACCAGGCTCAGGCGCATCTTCCATAGCTTCTGCCGCAACTGCTGCTGGAACGCTTTTTGCAGCCTGCGTCATGGCTTCGACCCCTGCGGTACAATGTGGTGTACGAATAGTTGCACTCGCTTTCGCCTCAACAGCCTTGAACTTACTGTGGTCGTCTATGTCGCTGTTGTGAGTATTGTCCACGATTGCCTCAGCCTCACAAATCGAGTTTTCGTCCTTAGCGGTCTAGTAACTGCTACTTCACCACTGGCTTCGTCACTGTAGTCGTTCGGGCTGACTTCACTCTCGTTAAGCTTCTCGCAACCACTGGCCTCTTCCGTCATGCCGTCGCCGAACACGTTGTTGTAGTAGTCTCCAGGGTCCCTTGCCAGGACGACCATTTTCTGAGCCAACAGCACCACTCATACTCCCTCGGCCACGGTAGGAACCAAAATTTTTTTCGCCTCAAAGTACGCCTCCGTCATCTTGTCCAGCCGCTGCATTGCCTCCTGCCGCCATCGAAACGCTGCTTCCATTTTGCTCGCAGCAGACAGCCGAATCCCGTTGAATGTCACACGAAGGATTCTGGCTGTCTGCCCCAAGGAATGGAAACCGCAAATCAAACCTCGAAGATTTGTTAGTGAGAAAACTTTAAAATAACACTTGAGTTACATGAAACGTTAAAGCACAACACTGCCCACTGACCGAAGCCTCGGCAGAGCGCACACCGCAGGCGTGCTCACCGGCCCGTCACCACCTGTTAGGCTGGCACGTTGGCTGCTCCTTTTGAATTTTTCAATTGCGCAACGCTCATCTCTCATGTGCAGCACGTGTTCCAGCGGAAGTAGCTGGTAGCTATACTATGGGCGTGACGCCCTCAACTTTAAGCCTTCACATTACAGTCATGACTAAATAAATGACCAAGCTTGAAAAAACTACGTTCCGAGTAGAGCCAGTTACCCCAAGCCCACAAATTCAAATCATTGAGAGCAAGAAGAGGGTGGGGGGCATAGAAGGATTGAAAAATTAGCATTATAATTTAAACATCTGAAACAGTTATTTTTTTCAAATTCGCCCAGGGAATTTCAAGGCTGCATACTGATACGCAGTTCTCTGATTAATTACAACTTACATTGTCACGAAGCCTAAAACTTTTCTTCGAGCGATTTGTAACGCAAGGACAGTTATCTTGGGAACCACGAGTGCATTCAGAGGAATCGAGTGAGAATTTCTGCAAACTAAAGCCCAAAAAACGCAGCTGCCAGAAGTCTCCATAGAAAGCTCATCCATTTAGTGCGAATAGCATCAGGGACACAGCGAGACCACGCTTTGTTCCCAGACAGCAATTAACGCACATTTTTTTCGGGCAAGCCTGGAGCATCCAAAAAAAAAAGCGTGTTCACAACAGCACACTAGAAAAAGGAGAGCTAAAATGTAATGAAAACACGCTAGATTTTGAAGCTCGTGCCATTTAATTTGTGGCAACCATGTTTCTGCCCATTATCCTGCCCTTATATCTCTAATCCCTCCTGCGGTAACATGAAACAGTCATGCGGCCACAAATTATTGTTGTACTTGATATTGTCATGAAGTTATGACGTTGACGAATGGGGCGGGCAGCAGGTTGAAGATTGTTTATTCTATTTAGACCGTTTATTCAGCGGAACGTGTGGCCCCATAAAAGTAAAACTATATTACAGCAAGACGCTGGCACTGATAGCGGCGAACTGAGCGTCGGGCGTCGATAAAGTGACAAGCGATGAAGCGCATCGACATTAATACACATGCCATCGAATATTCTAGCGTTTTCGCTAGCGGCTGCGTGGCTTCCAGAATAATCTGTAATGTTCGCGAAGTGGGCATAATCTTAAAGAAATTATCTTCTGCAGTCCCGAAGTTTCTCTAACACCGACGGCGCGTGGTTTGCGCTGAGATATACGTATAGTTTAACGAGGTGATGTCAGAACTTGAGGAAGTGACGTGGCAACAGTGTGTTGCTTTATGCGTGGTTAACAATATGAGGACGAAAACTGTGGTAGCAAGCATTTGGAAGCATCGCTTCTATTATAGATATATAGTTGAAAATGCCTACAGCGGGGCGCTTACTTGTTCAGTTTGTACCGGCAGTACGGTGTATGTGAATGCGGAATGAACTTGGATGTGAAGTTCCAAAAGTATAACACAATAATTCTGCAAACACTCGTTTTCATTATAGGGACAATTCTCTAATTTTGTTTTTATTGATGACAAATAATAGATGCGCAGTTTAGTTTTTAATTCTGTGGTACACAATACCTATAATTCACTTTTAGGAATTATTTCGGCTTTCGGTTAACAACCGCTCACTTTTTTCTCTCGGTGAAGCGTTGGGCGTTTCGTCAAGACGCGTCTGAACTTATCACACAACCATGCTCAGAAGTCCAGTGTCCTATATACAGTGGGCTGAGCTCACATGTATACTGAGCTAGAATAAATTCTAAATGGCAAATAAATGACCTTGTTCGAAATAGGTAATGGATAGAATTGCGCACTTGTGCGATGTGCACATACTGTTACAAGAATTCAGTGGCAGTCATGTCAAAAAGCAGATACAGGGTACGGAAATAATTGGTGCTTGGACCGGTTATGTGCATAAGAGATACTTAATCTCCGTAAAACAGCATGCTTCCAAGAAGAAAATTGGGGACGTAACACTCGTTCGCCTGTCCTTCAGCGACGCCCTCATTTACAGCCAAGTGCGCTGCAGCGTTCCAAACACCCAGCCTGCTCCGTGTCTATAGTGGGGAAGCATAATTTTATACGTGTTAAAAATTCTTCATGTGCACGCCGCGCACACGAAGGCTCCCTAATATTTGGTGCAGTTCGACGCGACCTATAGATGAAAGTCGAGCCCTGCACGCGCTCTCAGTGACGTCATAGATTTTGCCCAACATAGGACGCCGATATTATCCGTAGCTGTGTTTAACAAGGGCTCCTGCAGTCGGTGACTGTCAGCTGTACCTTTCTCGTCTTTTGTACCGCATCGATTGAGTGTATACGTAGTAGGTGCTACTTTTACACGATTGCATCTATATAGTAGGTTTCATACTGCGAAGCATTCTGGAAAGATACTTGCTCAGCCACAACCAATTCATATCCCGTGGGGTCACCATGTTAAGTGATTGGAATACAAGTCCTAAAAACAGAAAGGTTATCGCACATTGTCGATCTAAAACTTTAGTAGACTAGAAAAAAGTGTATAATCAGCGCAGAGAAATAGCGCGATAGAAAGTATGCACTGAGTGGTTGAAGTACACACTAGGAACAGGATATCAATATTGCGTTCAACTCTTAAAGAAGAAGCTTATGGATCCTCTATTTTAGGTGCTAAGCTCCTTATCGCGTGGGTCTGTCACTCCTCCATATGTATGTATGTATGTATGTATGTATGTATGTATGTATGTATGTATGTATGTATGTATGTATGTATGTATGTATGTATGTATGTATGTATGTATGTATGTATGTATGTATGTATGTATGTATGCAGTTACCGGTGGCACAGACCCGCTCCAGAGTGGGAGGAGGAGGAGGAGGAGGAGGAGGAGGAAAAGGAAGGGAAGAAATGAAAGGCAGGGAGGTCAACCAGACCCACGTCTGGTTTGCTACCCTACACTGGGGGAAGGGGTGAGGGGATTAAAGGAGAGTAGGTATGTGCCACAGGGGTTGTGAGATGGGAGATGCCAGCACTTGGAGTGTTCACTAGATGGACGCACGGACGGATGGACGCATGAACGAACGGACAGATGGAAGGACGGACTCACGGATGGGCGCACGGACAGATGGATGGACGCATATATTGACGCACAGATGGTCGTGTGGACGGACATAAGCAAGAACGAATGGACGGACGGAAGCACGGACGGGCTGACGAACCCTTCGCCCCACTCATCATCATTCAACCCGTGAATATGCTGTGATTTTTGTTGTCCTCATTCCCTTCATTAACCTTTTCTTTCCCATGGTTTACTATACATACACGACCATGATGTGTTTTGCCTTTCCCTCCTAATTTTTTTCTTCCACTCTTTCCAATCTCTCCTCCTCAAACTCACTTCAGATTTCCACCCGCTTGCTTTACTATAACATATACCTGGCTACGATGTAATTTCCCTCACCTGCCTGCTTTTCTTCCAAAGCAGTATTAAAGCTGTAAGCTGTACTAAAGCCCTAAGCAGTATTAAAGCAGTATCAAAACACGTCTCGTTGAATACGATCCTTGGAATTGCACTTATGCAGTGGTCTTTTTGTTGAGATGAAAATGATAAGTAAAGTGTCATTCTGTTCCAGCGTAACTCTTGGACACACGTCCGACGTAATACAGAAACTGGTTTTATCTGTGTATGACGTGACAAAGGATAATGCAGCCATGCATTCGTTTGTGGATGCTTATTTTAGTAGGCAAAATGAGACTATGATGATGCTGTTTCGGCTGGTGAAGAATTCGTCTTTTCCCGATGATGTTACGCCCTCAGGCCGCCGTTGTGAAGTCCTCTGAAGTAATTTCGACGATCTCATATCGGTTCACCGTGTGTGAACACTAAAACGAGTCTTTCATGCCTATATTATACTTTTTACATAACGTAGATATCGGAACGTGACCAGCGACCATTGTGACTGGAAACCACTTACATGACTTTTTGCACAACAGAAGAAGCAGGTAATGTTGAATGTAGTTGCACAGTTTCACTAAACTAGATTCTACTGCGACTTGCAGTATCAGTCGTGCGCTGATAACCGCGGCCGCAAATCGATAAGAAAAAAGCATGGTAAACAGTCAGTTTCCCTTTTGCTGTTTCCTCTCGCCTGCTCCTTTTCACTCTTTATTTTCCTTCCGAATCTAGTAAGTCGTCGATTCTTACCGCAGCCGCAAGTAAAAGCCCCGACTTCAAGATTGTTGCAAGCGAAGAAGAAAAACACAGCGAAGAACACGACAAAGCGGTACATTTAACTGATTGGCAACTGTTCTCCCGATTACCTACTTCGTGGGGAGTGAAGTGCACGAACAGTCTCAAATAGTGCGGAACACTCATACGTTGGCAGCCACCTAAAACACACAGCAATTCAGGTTCGGAAAGATATGGCAAAATAGGAAGAGTTGGAGCGAGTACAATAGAGCGAGAGAGAGAGAGAGAGAGAGAGAGAGAAAGAGAGAAAAGGGGGAACGGGTATGAGCACGCTGGGGACGCTAAATGAAGCAGACGGGAACCGCTCGCTTCCTTTGAGGACCTACCGCCTGCAGCGAATGCCCTGGATAAGGGAAATGGAGCGCGCAAGGAACGTTATCTGTATAGGTGTCGACCCTCATGCACGCCGTTTCAGCATCCCTACTGGGTCCCAAATATCCGATACAACACCGCAGCTACATTCCGTTCCCGGTCATCGGTTCGAGCTGTCTGCATTATGGCGTACGCTTCACTGACAATGAAATTATGACATCCACTCACCCATATGCACCCCACCTCGTGCTTATGTCCGTAGCTTGAATGGGCATCAGGGATGACCAACTAGCTGGGACAACACCGCCTATTACAATCAGGCATCGCGAATAGAAGATTTTTCTGGTGCAGTGCCCAGGTTTGCCCAAGTGTACATGTTTATCTAGAAGTCACCCAATCACGTGCGTAACTACTCTAGTTAGTATTATGCTTAGAGCGTATGGTTAGAACGTGTCTAGCTTATTTCACCAACATCATTGCCATTTACGTCTACACATACGCTTGAAATGGAAGTTTGATAAGATCTTTACAAGCGAGTTCTTTTCTGCGGCTCCCACTTGTATATATATACAAATAGAAAGCAAATTGAGAATAAGAAGATCAGGTGTTTCTTCAGCACTCACATGTTGAATACTTGTGTACGCCTACCTATCCACAATTTTGAACTGATTGTTTACACTTTCATATCAGCTAGTACACTGAATTTACTGAGAGATGCTATAAACAATGCATTATCTTTGCGTGTGCTTGATAGTCCTTTTAACGTACATTGTTACAAAGTTATGCGGCAAAGGTGATAGTACGTGCTATTTGATTTTCCTCATGTAAAGTTGTCCTTGCTGCGCAGCAGTATATTGTTTTCAAGCAATGAAATATACTTGTGGTGAAGCCTACTGAGGTCTCAAAACCACTTTCAAGGTCTGTGGGTTCGAGCATGTTGGTACGGCTTCATCTTTGTGAAACATCGCGAAAACGAGAGGGCAGACACACAGGAAAGCAGACGTTCATTGTTCAAAGCTATCGAGAATCCTGAGCTCGAGAAATCTACGAGGCCTACGAAATGCATTAAGTGGGGTCACCATGTGTCAGTGCACCCTTGTTGGCATCAACAGGCAAGGAGATTAGCTATCTGCACTATTAAATCGATACGATGTATATGGTAGGGCGCATGCGTCTTTTCAATGCCTCTTTCCTTCATGACATGTGTGTAGAAGCGTATTTATTCGTGCTTGCGCAAATAAACGCACTTATTGGTACTTCAGCACTCTTTCCTTTGTGTTTTTTTCTGTCTCGTTTTTGTGCTGTTTCGCCAAAAGGAAAGCCACCACTAACGCGCCACGGCACGAAACACTTTTTCGTCTCCTTTCCCCATGTGCGTTTGAGTCGTTTTCTGCGCTAATTCAAAACGTGCATCAAACCGAACTCGCCCAGCTATCTATTGAAGTAGAACCTAAGCCCTCGAGTGTCATGAAACTTAGTTGTCACGCCGAGAGAAGGCTTCGTAGGACACATTCACACTAGAGAAGTGAAGCGAAAACGAAAACGCCAAAGCGGCTTGAAAACCACGACCACACGCGTCGAAAAGGTTCACATTTGTTATGATGATACCACCACCAATGCAGTCGCTACCTTGAAAATTAATTTAACTTTGCCTGCTTTTTTGATAACTACACTTCATATTTGAGTCTAGTTATTCACGCAAAGTACTGAAAAATAACAGCTCGCACCTTTTCAAACGTCACTTCCGTAAATACGCCAGCAGAAACGACAGTTGCAAACGCAGCGGTGGTAGCTGATTCAGCCGGCTGTGCACAAAAGCGAGACACGTTGGGGCATGCTGACTCGCTGCTGTTGCACCTGTTATTTCCAGTGTTCTCAGTGATCGTTATCCAAACCAGGCCCTCGATGAACGCGTCCTCGATTTGGCAGTCAAGCTTCGTCGAGCTGCAAGGGTGGTTTGCGATTTGAGCCGATGCGAGCCGCCATCGACGCCTTTGCCGCCACGTTGAGTCTTCGGCTGGCTGTACAAATCACGTGGTTTGAGCTAGTGCAGTTTAAGCTGTGAAGCGAAAGAAAAAATAATCCGCTTTTACGTAACGGGAAAGTTGGTCTCGGACCAATTTTTTTGTTCCTGCCTCCCAGCGTAAAATTCTGGCCGCTTAGGCGGCAAAGCGAGTGAATTTCTAGTGAGTTTCGCCGCTTTGCTTTCGCTTCCTTCCAGGCGAAGTGTGAAGGTGCCTGTACGGTGCTCAAAGCTGCCGAGGCACCCAGAGCATCGTTCGCCTATAAAAACCTTTGAGTTGTATGCTTATTTTAAAGGTAGAAAACCCTAGGTATAGCCTGAACTTCCGGAACTCTCTAATACGGCGTCTCTCGTAATCATATCGTGGTTTTGGGACGTAATACTACAGGATTTATTACCATGACTAGCGCATTCTCACACTGTCATTCTTTGCTCAACCAGTCATGTCCATTCTGCGACCACAATTTCCCACCATGCAGAACACGAGCATTTGCGGCTTGCTTGCGTATCGCTCATCGTCACCCATCACATGGTTTCCACGGATTCATGTTCCCTCGATGAGGTTCACAGAAACGACTGTATCTCTCGGTAATTCGCCGGAGCCACGACCCTGTTTTCTTGCACAAGATACTTTGCTCGGCAGAAGCAATGAGATGCTGTTAGAAGGACGGAGAGTGACACGTCTTTCTCGATCGTCGGCGGCGCTCCCTGCAAATAAAGAACACTGCAGGGAACGCGAGGTCGTGTTGCTGCTGTGTTACACAAGCCCAGATAGTCCCGGCTGTCTGGAAATCTTTGCTTTGACAGTCTCACCTAATTCTGGTGGTCAGAGATTACTCCGGAACTGTGGTTCTCTGGCGCAATGCACACTCAGACGTGGAGGCCTGCATTTCTGCATTGGGTAGGCCTCGGGGAAATCAGGCCGACAGAGTAGCCTTGTCAAGCTCTCGATTCGGGAGCCCATACTCGTTCTTTCATATCAGCTGCATTTTAGCCATGGTGCAGAGGTGACGTGGACAGCAGTCGGATTCATCGCGAGGCCCTTCTCTTTTATTCAGGAAGGTAATTAAAAAAGCTCCGTACTAGTGATGCCAAACTTGAACGAAGTGCGGAGCCGGTGGCCTTCTCTGTTTAAATTTATTTTCTCTCTGTCTCTACATAATTTTGTCCCTCTCCTAATTTACTGAATGTCATTCTTCCTTGTATTTGTATCTTTTTGTTCTTTTCATATTTTCTATTGTACATATCATCTTCCGCTTACTCTCCTTTCTTTCCTTCCCTTTCTCTTGTTATTTATATATTTCTCTCTTTCTCTTTCTGTCTTGTTTCTCTTTAATTTCCTCTATTTCTTTCTTTTTGTCTGATTTACTCTCTACCATCCTCCTTTTTATCTTCCTCCCCCTCTTGTATGTCTTATCTTCACCCTCACTTCTCTTTTACGCCCCCTAGGCGTATTATATTGTACCAGGCTAAATTATGCTGCTTGACTGCTCGATGTTATGCTGCTTGTGTTATTTAGTGTGCTTGGTTATGCGAATGTTACGATGCATGCTTAAGGATGTTAGGTTGGCAAGCTCGAATCTCGCCTTGTCTACAAAATTTCGCTTCCTTTTGTCGCTCTCTTCCTCAATCTCTGTACCCGTGCTCTAGGCCCTCAGGGTTATTGCAGGCCTCTTCGGACAAATCGGTGCGTGTGTAATGGGAGAGGAGCAGAATATGACAATGCGGACAAAAAATATGAGATTGTCTGCCTGTTCATTGTTCATCGTGATACTTTTTTGCTGCAGCCGTCAAGAACTAATTCTAGGCTTAGACGGGTGCGCTGATAAAATTACTCTCTACCAGCAATACTTATTTTTTTTCTACAAACCTGAAAATTTTCTTGTTTTCGCGGCCGCCTAAAAAACGTCTTATTAGGTGCGGATCTCGGTCACTGCCGGGTAGATTGTCTTTTTTCGCGAAGGTGCAGCGCGAAATAGCTTTGATATAATATGCTCTCACTCTTCAATGTTAACGACTAAGCGTAAGCCAAAACGCAGAGTGAAGGTATTTCAGCCGTTCTGTCTGGCAGCCATCGGTAAACGCGCTTGCGCTAAATAAACAAGTTTTGTTTGACTACGCCGTCAGCCAGACGCGATAAAAGTGAACGGGGCACGAGAATTGCTGGACCAACGTAAACATCACGAACCGCTTCAATGTTATGACTTAAAAACTGCTCCAGTACGGGAAACGCGTGCAGGAGCTATCGGTAACTATTTTCCTGCATAAACAAGAGTGTGTTTTACTTCGCGGGTCAGGTGCACTAAGCAAATAAAAACAGTTATCAAAGCAGACTTGAAGCTGCTAAGAAATGAAACGGTAAACTGTACGCTCACACTTTTAAACGCGTTCGGGGTAGTGCGTGTTATAATTTTACTGTACTTACAAGCGCAAGTATCGCAGCACTGCACTTTGAAAATGTTTTATCCGGTGAACACAGTTGTGATTGTTTGCCTAAGCCCTGGCAAAAGACTCGAAGGTAAAGGCTGTAAAAGTAGGGCTTTAAAGTCTAAACGTGACACGAAGTAAAAAGAAAAGAACGAAATTATTTGCCTGTCAACAGCGCCAGTCACCGTAACTAGGCTCATAATGATCCCAATTCCGCAACGCTCAATGACGGAAAATGATTACGAGCTATACGGTCGCAAAAAGCATAGAGCCAAGAAACGCGTACGCGCAAACAAATGAGGCACTTAAAGGAAAGAATTACGGTATTGTGCCTAGATGGCGCGCGTTGCTGATCCGAGTCCCGTCCAAAAGGCTGTATATCTCGAAATAAAGCACCAAAGCGACTTATGGTTGTTTGCAATGTCACAGAGCACACGTTTACACAAGAGCAAAACGGCAGCCAGTGCTTGAGATTATCGTCGGCCTGTTTTGTTCATTCAGTTCATGGATAAGGGCGTAGGTAAATAATTCTGCTCGCGTTTCGGTGGTGCTACCGACAAGATTAAGTGCTCTAACCCTGTATTCCTAAATTAATCTGGAATGAGGGTTGCGGCAAGGTATGTATATAATCTATAACGTATACAAAAAAAAATGTGATTTATGGCTCTTTTGAACAGAAAGAAAACATAGGGAAGATACTTAATACATGTGATGTTCGCCGTTGTGGCTTCGTGGAGAAAGTTCCTTCCCAATTATCGGCTGTGCTGTAAATCATAACAGGGGAGCCAATTACACGGGCTGCGTGCAGCCGTGGCACTTCACATCCTGGCTTCGAAGTTCTGGGCTCCGAAATTAAGGCTGTGCAGAGTAAGCTACAGAACATATACGCTTAACACTCTTTGCTTTCCATTTAGACAACGCACCTTCTCCTCCACTTCCTAAAAGATCGCGCTTCTCTCGACACGAGCAAGTGAGGCCACCAGCCGGGACCTCTTGACTTACAAGCAAGCATTTGGCATACAATAATACAAGCATACAAGTGAAGCTTGGCCTACAAGCACCCAAATAAAAAGCGAGAGAGAAAAGAAGTGGATTTCAATGTTCAAGTAGCTTTAGGCAAATGCAAAACATTAGTGTTATTTCTTCTTCTATTGCTAGGAGAACATTAAAACCTCAGACTCGATTCACAGATATGAATACTAGGATAACTCTTCGTGTACTCATACTCATGCTTTCCGCTAAGCAGGGACCTTGCACTGGTGACGCTGTCTATAGGAGTGTTGCACAAAAAACCACAAGCGAGTGAGTTACGAAAAAATGTGCGTCCTTTTACGAGTTTCACTGAAGCCCTTTTCGTAGCCAGGAATGGAGAGCATTGACGTAATCGAGGAAACTACCGTCGCACGCCACTGCAGAAACTAAAAATAAAGTAGAACTACCACATGATTATTATTTATTAGTGACGTCTTGTACCTGTAACTAATTTCTTGCAACTTGACATCTTGCAACTTTGTAACAAATTTTTTCAAAGTTTTTTCTGCGTTTTTACCTATTATCATTCATTCCACCTGAGAGCATCTCACTGAAATCCTCATTTGGAATACTTAATTGTAGTTTTCTTTTTTTGACGTTCACTACTAAACTGACAGTCTAGCATGTTCAAACACCTTGAAAAAAGACTTCTTGAGAGACATGGTTTCCTGAGTATCACGCGCATTCTCTGAGTACGTTCCTGATTACCTCAAGTTGATTAGCGTATCACTAAACTTGTGCTCAAATTTGCAACTTTTATAGGGAGTGGTACATTCGCTTTTATTTTACTGTATGTACGGGTATGTTGCGACATTCTGTATCACAAAACTTTCTTATTCTGGAATTGTTAAGTTAATAACGGCAGTGCCTATTGGTTATAGAGACTGCGCTGGGAGTGACAGTTCGGTGGAGATTGATTGCGAGACGGATTGACAATTTTCACCGATCAGGGTGAACGCTGGATTCCGGTACCACACTCCATTAACTTGCCTGGGCGTGCCTCTGTACCCGCCATTTGGGCATTGCGATTAAACGCTCTCGCAGTCGATAAAGCACCGCTACGAACACGAGCGGCACGTGCACCAAGCATGAACTGCTAACTACCGCGTTTCACACCCCTGAACGCTTAATCGTCCCTTCTTGCTTTCGGAAAGCAAGATATGAGATAGCGAATCAATATTCTCGGCGGGGGTTCAGTGGGTCCGACTGCACATTCTCTAACACTGCATACTACGAAGCGGTCTGGGTTGAAAGAGGGAGGACAAACGGGGCAGTCGAAATGCTTCCTAATGAAATATCTAATTTGAATGTAAAAAAATGTGCACGTGCAGCATCCTAGAGCCAAAAATTCCATCGTTTCTACGTTCAGTATGAATCACGTGGGAAAGTAGGCAATATCAGCCAGCGATCGCAATATTGGGCTAATGTCATAACTGACGCCGTAGTATTCATATTGTGGCGTAACACACAAGCGCACACACACACACATAAACAAACACACACACACACACGCACGTGCGTACGTATGCACGCAAGCACACAAATGCACAAGCGCGCGTAGATGTGAAAGAAAGATGAAGATGTCTTTTTGTACGCTTATCGCTGAAAGAGACGTCTAAAACATATCTTCACAACATTGAGGAGCTAGATATGTCTACCTGAGTTTTCTTAATCGATGGGGAGGGGTAGAAGCAATCAAGAAATTACCTCAAAATACTGATAGAATCGAAGCAATACTTGAGACAGAAGGTAAAAGAGTAACAGAGGTTTTCACCTCTATTGCAACAGAATAATGTGAATGGCTCGGAGCGACAATCATGCGACTCCACACCGAAGAAACTTTTTCAGCACAATGGGGAAGCAATCCCGATGTGAGGAAGGCTGTGCAGTAATTGTATTTCGGAGAACAGAGTGAAATTCAAACTTGACGGACACCACTTGCCAGGAAAAGGCGCAGAGAAATAAGGCATCCCTTGGTGGACACAGGTGACGCTTTTACAGGGGAGTAATATTGAATCAGTCACTCAATCTTCCCTTCTCTTCTGCGGAAGCCAGATTTGCACAAGGGATCTCTACTTACATCGGAGAATTGAGTCGATCTATTAGAGGGGCTTCTGCAGAGCCTCTCGTCCCGTTGGTAGTTCTCATTCGGATAAGCTCAGGTACTCTCGTAAGCGTCAATGTTACATTGTTCTCTTCTCTCTTCGAGTGAGCACAAGGTCTGATCATTAATTTCAGTTGAAGCAATGAATGCGCTCACCTACAATGAGAGGGAGTGAAATATGCAGAGAGGAGAACAAAAAAAGGTAAAGTAATGTCAGTGAGTTTAGGCAATAGAGATCTCTGACTATTAGGCACCTGACAAATCGAAATGGTTTATGAAAGAACGAAACAAAAGTAGCAACTATGAACATACTCGAAAGCCATCGGAACTGCTGAAAGGTCCACGCAATAAACCAACACTATTACTGCACAGTATGCTTCAATGCTTAGTTCGCGCTTCTTGATCAGCGACGTGTTCGTATACATGGTATCTCGCAATTTAACCGCTTAATTTTGATTTTTTCTTCAGTTTTCATTAAAAAAACAGCTTGCATGCTTGAAAGTTTCAATAAGCAGCAATGTAAGGTACAAGAGATCAACCCTTCTCAGAGTTCAAATGCAAGTGATGCGGTGCTGACTAATGATAACTGCAGCGCCGAGCAGACATATGTCATATGCTATGTAGTGGCCAGTACCTGTCAGTGTCTCTCAGTTGCGTTCAGTGTAGCAGAGGTTAGGCCTCGGGCAGTCAAATCGTAAACTACAGAGTTAAAACAATGAGAATGGCTCACTTCATTTCGATACATTGATACGTTCGTGAAACTTCCATTCCACGGCGTCACTATATCGACACTTCACAATAGAAAAGGATTTCTTGTAGCCGTCCGTTGTGGTTGTAAAAATGACATTGATAATTTGGCTTAGTTGTACGTACCTGGTCAGAACATATTGCGCTTGGCAGTGATCGGCCGTTCATGGCACCAGTTTTCATGAAAAAAAGGTAAGTGGCCTCGCAGTTTTGTCAATCGATTACTTGTTATTGATCCCAACAAAGTTGAGAGCTCGCGTCTTGGGGGCTTGGTGCACAAACCACGCACTCACAAAGACACAGGTGCTAGTACTATCTCGTTTTGCGTAAAAAGAGGATGTCAGGCCAACTAGTAAAGAAGAGGAAGTACAAAGGAATGCTTTGCGGAACGAAGCAAAGGCGTGCTTCGAATGCCAACCTGGACGACTGCGCACTGGACTTGCTGCAAGACGAGAGTGGCCTGCAGGCTTCTTTTCTGGAGGTAACTGGTGCTACCATTGTTTGGTTCAAGCAATGAATTGGAAAAGTTTAATAAAAGACGGATTCGGTAGTGGGACAAATAACTCGAAGCACTGCTTGTTGGAAGTGATCCGTTTTTTTTTCTGTTCTCGGCCAATGAAAATGGTCTGTCGACTGCAGGTCACGCTGAGACCCCGGAGATGTGTCAGCAGCACAAATGCGAGAGTGCCGAACATCTCACAGGCCAACGATAGTTATAGCACGAGAACAAAACGACGACACAGAGACAAGAAGGAGACGAAGGCGACGTTTTGTTCTCGCTCTATAGCTATCGTCATGCCATACCAACTAGCCCAAGCTGCCACACTTATAAGTTACGTCTCGCGGGCGCCTGCCCTTAAAGACTCATCTTGAGCGTGTGCACCACGACTAAGCATGACCCGAAAAAAAAAGAAGCTTTATTTCTTTTGACACTAACTTGAAAGTGGTGAATGTAAAACTAAAAATCATTTTTTTACATTTACTCGTAAACCTATATTACCGAAAAAATGAATAAACGCCTGACATGCTCAAGGCGATACATATATTACAACGCACTTAATAGAGTGCGAATTTCACAAGGCTGTTCTTACTGTAATAACATGAATATTACTGTCTACTTATTTTATACATAAATATAAATCAAACCAATCGATCCTTCAATCAATCTTTCTGTGACGAACGACGACAAGTTACTGAACTCGCTGAGGCAGTCGTTACTAGAAGCAGACGTCGGTAAAAATTACATCTTTGAGTGACACCCTACCGCTAGGAAAGCGCACAAATTTTGAAGACACCGGCAGTTCCTTTCTGCGTTAGTAGCAACATTTTATTAACGTTGGGTAGTGGACGAGATTGAAAGGAGAACATACAGTAGCAATGGCGAACAGGGGTGACGGGTGTTGTGCTTTTGAACTTCGATATTGGTTCTCGACTTTCGGCGCCACTCGGACACCGTGACATCGACGAGGCAAAGATTCTCGTGGCTCCTATGTTACCCTTTGTTTTGTGAGACGCTTTAAGTTTTCCTTTGATCTTTTTTTCCCTGACCGTTCGTAGGTCCCATGCTTTCTGAAGATAGTGGGTCTGAACTTTCAATTTACCGTTTTTATTTCGTCTTGCACCATGTAACGCGATCACAGAAGACTTTTCACGCACCAGATGCTCACTGACCTGGTTGCGTTTTACATTGCTTACTTGCCTTCTTTTTTCGTCAGTGTCAAAACTTTTGCTATACGCTTTCATTTGAAGTATGAGAGATTGAATAGAGACAAAAAATATTTGCGCATAAATTGTCTTTGCGTTTTTTTTATCATACACTGCACTTGCAGAGACATTGTTTTTCACTACCGCAGAACGCTGTTCAATGACGTGAACTGCAAGCATTGTACTATTGTATTGTTACGGGGAGAAGGCGTCTGAAAAATGCCTTTACTTTTGGTAAACAGGCAGGCATACAATATGGAGCCCGGTCTGCACGAGCTCGCGCTAAACATCGTCCTCTTTTCTAGAATGTTCATTTGTGGCGACCCGTAGCATCACCCCGGCGGCGAAGGCACCGTCTCGGTGCTTGGCTGGTCTGAGTAAAATCGTTTCAGCCGAGTCACGTGAACAACGTCAGAACACGATCGCGCGCTGGTGGCGTTAAGAGGTTCAATTTCATATGTCACGTCGGTGACTTGGCGCACAACACGGTACGGACCTGAGTACGGTGAAGTCAGATTTTCGCACAGGCCAACTCGCCGCGACGGCGTCCAGAGAAGGACTGTGTCACCTTGACTGAAGTGGACATCACGATGGCACGCGTTGTAAACCTGTCGTTGTCGTTCCTGCAAATCGCTCAGACGCCGGCGAGCAATCTCACGTGCCTCTACAGCTCTAGAAATCACATCGCGGGCATATTCTGACGTGTGGCCAACGGCAGGAAGGAGCGTGTCAAAAGGCAACGTTGGTTCTCGTCCGTACAGGAGGAAAAATGGCGAGAAACCTGCAGTGTCATCCCGAGACGTATTATAGGCAAATGTTACAAATGGAAGGGCGAAGTCCCAGTCATGATGGTCGGAAGAAACGTACATGGCGAGCATGTCCGTGATGGTTCTATTTAGCCGCTCCGTGAGCCCGTTGGTTTGACGATGATACGCCGTTGCGAACTTGTGCTTTGTAGCGCAAGAGTGCAATATGTCTTGGATAACTTGTGATAAAAAGTAGCGACCCCGATCGGTAAGCAGTTGCCGAGGAGCGCCGTGGTGTAATATGACGTCTTCTAGAAGAAAGTCAGCGACGTCGGCCGCACAACTGGTAGGTAGGGCCCGTGTGATGGCATACCGAGTGGTGTAATCCGTGGCGACTGCTATCCACTTGTTTCCGCTCGCCGATAAAGGAAACGGTCCTAGTAAGTCGACACCTACCCTATAAAATGGTTCGGATGGGATCTGAATGGGTTGAAGGCATCCCGCTTTAAGGGTTGCTGGTTTTTTGCGGTGTTGACAAGATTAGCATGAGGCGACGTAACGGCAGACGGATCGGTAAATACCGGGCCAAAAGAAGCGAAGTCGAAGGCGGTCATAAGTTCTTGGAACTCCCAGGTGACCAGCTGTCGGAATATCATGCAACTGTGCAAGGACAGTCTGACGCATATGTTGTGGTATGACCAACAGCAGCTCAGGTCCGTAAGGATGCATGCTGTAGCGATATAAGACGCCATCTTGGAGCAGGAACATACGGAGAGACGGAGGAGTTGTGGGACCATTAAGCCGAAGGATTATATCTCTGAGGTGAGGATCACGGTGTTGCTGATCTCCGATGTTGCTAAATGCGGAAAGTGCCAAAACGCAAGTAGACTCATCGCTCTCAGAAAGGTCTGCTGGGTCTACTGGATGACGCGACAAGCAATCAGCATCGTCATGGTGGCGACCTGATTTGCAGACAACCGTGTAGGAATATTCCTGTAGCCGTAGAGCCCACCGGCCAAGACGTCCACTAGGATCTTTTAAGGACGACAACCAGCATAAGGCGTGGTGATCAGTGACAACCGTGAACGGGCGTCCATACAAATACGGCCGAAATTTAGCCACTGCCCAGACGAGTGCGAGGCATTCGCGTTCTGTGATGGAGTAATTTCGCTCTGCTGGTGATAAAAGACGGCTAGCGTATGCAATAACGCGCTCGCAGCCATGCTGTCGTTGTGCCAAAATGGCTCCGATGCCGTGGCCGCTGGCGTCAGTACGCACTTCCGTTGGAGCGCATATATCAATGTGGCCGAGAATCGGTGGCGTCGTAAGTCTACTCGTCAGTTCAACGAATGCTCTGGTTTGTTCAGGTCCCCACACAAAAGTCACATTTTTTTAGTAGTTCCGTGAGCGGTCGTGCGACGTCAGCAAAATTCCGCACAAATCTACGAAAGTAAGAACAAAGACCCACAAAGCTTCGAACATCGTTCGCAGAGGTCGGCACAGGGAAATCTTTGACGGCACGGATTTTCTCAGGATCGGGACGAACACCAGAAGAATCGATAAGGTGTCCAAGGACAGTGAGCTGCCGGCGGCCGAAGTGACATTTCGACGAGTTTAGTTGGAGCCCTGCTTTGCGGAAAACCGAAAGAATTGTTGAGAGACGCTCGAGGTGAGTTTCGAAAGTTGGCGAAAAAACAATGACGTCATCAAAGTAGCATAAGCAGATTGACCACTTGAAACCATGAAGAAGAGCGTCCATCATTCGTTCGAATGTAGCCGGGGCATTGCATAAACCGAACGGCATTACTTTGAACTGATAGAGCCCGTCGGGAGTTATAAATGCCGTCTTTTCACGGTCCAGATCATAAACTGATATCTGTCAGTACCCGGAACGAAGGTCGAAGGAAGAGAAATAATTTGCGCCACTAAGGCAGTCAAGAGCGTCGTCTATCCGCGGCAGAGGATACACGTCTTTTTTTGTAACCTTGTTAAGATTTCTGTAGTCGACACAGAAGCGCCAGCTGTTATCCTTCTTTCTCACAAGCACAACGGGCAAAGCCCAAGGACTTGAAGAAGGTTCAATGATGTCTCGGGCAAGCATCTTGTCGACTTCTTGCTAGATCACGTGGCGCTCGGTGGAGGAAACTGGACAGGGTCGCCGGTGTACTGGATTTGCATCACCGGTGTTGATTCGATGTTTTACGACGGTCGTTTGACCTAGGGGTCGGACGCAGAGATCAAAGACGTCTTGATACGACGCAAGAAGGCCACGAAGCGCAGACACATGCTCGGCCGGGAGATCAGAGGCAATCATTCCAGTTATGCAGTCTAGTGTACTGCGCGACTGAATACTTGCAGATGACGGTGTATCCTCTGTTAAGGCCGATATGTCGTAGTCGCCGGCCGGGGCAAGGGTTGCAAGGGATATTCCTCGTGGCAGCACTTCAGAGCAAAGTCCAAAATCACAATAGGGAGACATGCCACGTTGTTCTTCATTGTGATGATGGTGTGGGGGAACGCCACATTGAGCGAACAGAGTACTGTAGGATTAGGGGAAATGACATAATCGCCGTCAGCCACAGGTGGATCAGAAGAGACGTCGATATACGTCACAGCTCGACAAGATAGGCGGACAAAGTCGGCGGAGCATAGCTTTGGCGGCGCAAGATCAGGAGGGTCAACGGCGTGTGGTAGGACGAGCTGAACAACACCAGCAGAACAGTCAATTAGGGCGGAATGCTCTGAAAGAAAATCGAGTCCCAATATGATGTCATGTGGGCAGTGGTCCAGTACGTAAAACAGAACAGTGGTATGACGTCCAGCAACAGTGACACGGGCGGCACACATCCCGGTTACCGCTGGTGTTGCACCATCAGCTACTCGGACAAGAGTGATCGGAGCAGGAGTGAGCACTTTCTTGAGTCGAGCACAAAGGCTGGAGTTCATGACTGATATGTGAGCGCCGGTGTCAATGAGTGCTGCCACAGAAGTACCGTCAACATTTACTTTAATCAAGTTTTTGTGTCCGAGTATCGCGTGTGGAGGAATTTTGGGTCGGGTCGTCGAAGCAGGCTCACCTCTAGGAGCTGCGCCCGTCAGTTTTCCGAGGACTGGTGGTAGGAGGGCGAGGGGGAGCGACGTCGGTTAGTTGAGCGGGACATGCGTCCAGAGGGCGACGGAGAGCGGCTTGGTTGGGCGGGCCTGGATGGCGAAGCATCATCTTGTGTCGTGTAGATCGGCATCCGAGAGCCAGCAGGTGGGCGTCGGGTGTTGGCATAATGAGACCATGGCTGCCATCCCCAGGAAGTGCGGCAATGACTTGAAATATGGCCCACTCGTCCACAGTTGAAGCAGATCAGCCTGTCATCGGAAGTTCGCCATTCTGCCGGGTTCCGGTAACGTGGGTGGTTGTTCGGTCCGCGGGACATATTAGGTGTACTGGGCAGTCGGTAGTCAGGTCGGTTAACGGGGCATAGCGTCTGAAGTCCGGCGTTGGCCAGTTCCTGGCGTACGACACTCTTGATTAAAGAAATCGTGGCGCGAGAGTCGCCAGGGGCCTGGACTTGGTCAGACAGAAGAGATTCTGCCTCGATTTAGTGGCGCACGATGCGCACGATATTGTCGGAAGCAGCAGGGGCTGGTGCCAAATGGGCGTCCTCGCAGGTTGATGTTGCAGCCGTGTTGGGAAGACGCGAAAAGTGTGGAGTGATACGGCGACTTTTCGCGTCTTCGAAGCGTCGGCATTCATTAATAGCGTCGTCTATGGTCGATGAGTTTCGATATACGAGGAGATTGAAAGCGTCATCGGCGATTCCTTTGAGGATGTGCGCGACCTTTTCAGATTCCGGCATCTTGTCATCAACCTTCCGGCAGAGGGCGAGCACATGCTGTATGTATGTAACGTACGACTCGGTGCCGGACTGGAGTCGGGACGCTAGTTCTTTCTGCGCAGCACGACGACGCCCGATGGGCTTCCCGAAGAGATCGATGAGTTTCTGCTTACAGATGTCCCAACTCGTGATATCTTCCTCGTGGTTGGAATACCAAACCTTAGCTGTACCGTCAAGGTAGAAAATAATATTGGCCAACATGAGCGTCGGATCCCAGTTGTAAAGAGCGCTCACCGTTTCGTACAGCTGGAGCCATTCCTCTACGTCAATACTGTCACTGCCCGAAAATGTGCCTAGGTCACACGGTTGAGTCAGGACGACGGTGCGGTTAGTAGCAGCTGGATGCGGTGCTGTTGGTTGCTGCGTAGTTGGACGAAGCACGGTTGGGGTAGTCTCCAAAGAATCCTCGTGTTCGTCTTGATCAGGCATCGCACAGGCAGCCAAGGAACGTCTGCTGCGTAGAATCGTCGTGGTGTTGACTGTGGGAAGACCCGCACTCTCCACCAAAATGTTACGGGGAGAAGGCGTCTGAAAAATGCCTTTACTTTTGGTAAACAGGCAGGCATACAATATGGAGCCCGGTCTGCACGAGCTCGCGCTAAACATCGTCCTCTTTTCTAGAATGTTGATTTGTGACGCCCCGTAGCAGTATATACGTAATATTGAACAGCATAAACTGCGATGGGTACTTTTTGGAGTCGGAGTGCATAATACTTCGGGATTTATGCAGATCAAAGTACCAATGAATACTTCATGTAACGAAGAGATACACAAAGATAAAATTCGCCAGTGTTCACGGTATACCATCTATTGCGAATTCTGAGCACAGGCTCATGTTGGGGCGAGCCTAACTATGTTTTGAAGGTTTGCTTTCCAGAAGGTACCGACTGCGTCACAATCATAATTTTTCGTTAAATAGGACAGCCCCTCTGCGCCATTATTCGCATTTTTACGGATACATGGGGTACCCGCTACATATCTGTGGCATTATGTATTAAGTGCACTTTTCTGGTGTTGATGACGATGACGAATTATGGCTGATCACTTTGCAGTGGGTGGAAAGTATTAAACACACACTCGTTAGGCAATTAGCGTGCATTCTGTGGTAAGTGTTTGCCATTTTTTTCTCCTACCATGCTGTATTGAGTGGGTTAACGTGATCTGTTGCCCGACAAAATGCCTGAACAATATTTTTGCAAACGTGTTGAACAGAATACTCGACTTCCACGCAGAGGGCCAAGGATCAAATCACAATGAGTCCTGTGTATTCTTGTTGAGTTTATTTTTCCACGTTTATTGGTATATGCCAGTGAGGGTGATGGTGATGCCGTTCAACGCAGAAAAGGGATTCTACAAGCAGTGCTGTAAAGGAAGGCAAACAGGAGGAAAAGAACGGCAGGGAGGTTAACCGGCTCATAGGCAGCCAGTTTGCTACCCTGCGCATGGGTTGGAGTGCACAATACCGCGCAATTTATGCTGATCAAAATGTCAATAATACTTCATGTAACGAAGAGATAGACACAAAAAAAAATCGCCAGTGACTACGGTATACTATCTATTGCGAATACTGAGCGCAGCTTCATGTTGAGGCGAGCCCAACTATGTTAAAATTTTCGAGTTTTGTAAAGCTCTCCAAAGACACAGTAAGAAGATACCTGTTGCACGACACTGACAAGAACTATGCCTGGAAAATTAGTGGTACTGTTGTAACTGTCAGACGAAGAGATACTGAAAGCGGCCTCGCCGCGGTGGTCTAGTGGCTAAGGTACTCGGCTGCTGACCCGCAGGTCGCGGGATCAATTCCCGGCTGTGGCGGCTGCATTTCTGATGGAGGCGGAAACGCTGTAGGCCCATGGGCTCAGATTTGGGCGCACGGTAAAGAACCCCAGGTGGTCGAAATTTCCGGAGCCCTCCACTACGGCGTCTCTCATAATCATATAGTGGTTTTGGGACGTTAAACCCCATATATCAATCAATCAATACTGAAAGCGAGAAAAAAATAATTCAGATCCCACTTACCTTGAGAATCGAAGTTATGCAAAACAGGCGGAGGGAAGGTGACCATGTTGTAATTTTAACGTGATAGCATTAAAAGCGATAGCGTTAATGCGATAACGCGATAGCGTCAATGCGGTAACGGAATCAAATTCAGGCTGCGGCGGCTGCGTTTTTGGTGGAGGCTAAAATTCTTTAGGCCCGTTTGCTTATATTTGTGTGCACGTTAAAGGGTCGAAATTTGCGGAGTCCTCCATTATGGCGTCTCGGATATTCACATTGTGGTTTTGCAACGTTTACCACACACAATAAATTAAAAAGAGTCAAGACTAACAACTGATTTACTAGAGCTGACTTACAACTGTTTGCAAGCGACACCTCTTCCTCATAACACCAAAGTGCCCGGAAGTCATCAAAACAAAAGCAAACTGAGAACGTAAGCCGCAGTACAGGCAGTCCAAGATAATCAACCACGCAAGAAGGTGCGTAAAACTATACGATGAGCCTTACGGGTGTGTTAGTGAGCCACCTGTACAAAAATAAATCAAATGTCTTGGCTGTGAGATTGTAATAAAAATGTACAGCTTTGTATGATGGTAGCACATGCGCATTGCTGTTGCGATAAAGTGGTGTCACTCTAACCACTGAGTTTTTAAATTGTGTGGTTCCTGTCGGCTCCTTTTTCGTGTTCTATTCTATGGCGTAGTTGTGTGTTCACTGAGCTAAGTCCGCTGTAACTGAAACTTTATAAAAAGAAATGTAGTTTCTTTTATTGACAGTAACTTTTCCAAATACTTTTTTGTCAGAACAATACATGAGTGGAATGGGCTCACAAGTATACAAGTGTCTGCTGTAAATGAAAAATTTTTTTTTTCGAATCTGTAACCCCCCTGCTATAATGCCTTCGGGCGCTGCAGGTATACTTCGAACAAAGAATAAAGTATCGCCAGTCCTGCTCCAAAAAGTCCTCGCCAGTGTGCTCATGCCACTTAAATACCTCAAATCTATTTGCGTGTTCAATCTAGCCAAATATTGTCGGTACCCAGGAGTAAAATCTGGATTTCGATTTTATGGAATGCAACATTTACTTCTGTCTTGACTTTTATCGTGCAAAAAGTTTAAATTGCAATGAATTAGCACCACCTTCGCGCCTACGTCGATTCCGTCTTTTGTTGCGTGGGCGTAAAAGCGTTGGCTAAGACTTGCAAGGAAAGCCGAGCCATGCCTGGTGATGCAACACCCACGCTTGCTCTGGTCTGCGACGGCACTGCACAACGCCTGATCTCCTCTGGTAATAGCTTACTTGTGTTACCGTGTAAAAAAACTACAGCATATCCATGGAGTGAATGATGATGAAGGGGGTGAAGCGTCCGTCTGTTCATTCGTCCGTGCATGTGTCCATGCGTCCGATCACGTTCGAGAATGCAGACGGCGCGCGGTTAATACCGACGAGAAGCGAGCTAAAGAAGCCGCGCGCAAACGTCTTCAACGCGCCCGCCACTCTGCTTCGTCCATGCCCTACCAACAATCTGCCACTTACGGCGACTATCTAAGAAACTGGGAGAGGCACTCGTTCTCCGCGTACGCAGGCACAGCCCGCGTAGCAGCCAATCGGAGAGTAGCGGTACAGCGCCATGTAGAATACCCTCATTCAACTTCAGTTTGTATGTACTTCTATAAGACAGTGTCGTCTATTATACCGTTCTGGAGATATTGCCTTCTTTTCTTTCTCGTCTCTTCTTCTCTCGGCAACGCGTTACGCATGACAATGTTAGACTAAAAGGAGCTTCGCCCCTAAAAAGTGCCACAGAGGAGGTCGGTATCATAAGTTGCAGATGGGTGTGCGCCCGCTATAGATCGAATGACCCTGACGTCACCGTTTGTATAAAGCCTCGTGCTCTGCCTACGTGCTGCGCATTCAATCTTGGAGTATTTATGGGTAGACCCATGTAATTTCGCACTTCTGAGGATAAAACTGTACAAGTTGAAGGGTGTCTTCAAGTGTCACACCTGTCCCGTTAATTATGGAGGCTATCGCCGGGCTAATTCCAAGGGCCGAAGTATCGGCCCCCCGAACCGCACCACGAAAGCGTGGACAATTTAGAAGTGGTCCTTATTGGCGCGCCAGCAGACGCCGGTTGTGGCCCAAAGAACAAGTCAGAGCCGAGAGTTGATAAACAAACAAATTATATTCCCAATAATGGCAGATCGAAACAATACACAAAAAAGCACACTCCACAATAGTTGCATACAATATGTCCCCAATCAAACCAATCAATCAACGTACTACACAATACAATCAGCCACACTTGAAACAACAGACACGGACAGCAATACGCACTACAATGCAGTCGCATGCATTGAACAACCAAGGCACTTAAAGACTAAAGCGATAGAAAACCTATTCAGTCCAAAGTTCTTGGAACCAAAGTCTAGATGATACTCTTCCGAGAATCACTCACTCAAAGTTCAGCGTTGTTGTCGTTCTGCAGCCCTCAAAGTTTCTCTTCCAGGAAACCTCCCGTCTTCAATTGGCCACTCTTCCAACTTCAACTTCTTCTCCGGAACACGTCGGCTTCACACACGCAGCTGTTGCCCCGCGTCTCCGCTCGATAGCGGTAAACACACACTCTTGCCGGTAGCTCGAGTCGTCACCCCTCAGGTGGAAATCCTCTTCACCTCCGGCCTCGTCCCTTCGGACCCAAAAACTTCGCCGACTACACAGCGGAATCCCTACGCGCTCTGGCGCTCACTTCCGTCTCCTCCTGCTTTCTCGTCTCGGCTGCTCGATTAAATACCTTCCGCGCCACCTTCCAGAAAGTTCTCCTCATTTCGTCGGCGCAATGCGCAACGAAGGCTGGGGAGAGGCGTGAGACGGTTCGACTGCCCTCCGTGTCGGATGACTCATCTCGGCGTGGCCACGCCTCCTTCGTTCTAGAAAAATCGCGGGCTTGCTCAGCCGCCGTTGTGGGGTGAGGAGGTTCGTCGATGAAGCCACGCTTCTGCGGGGAGAGCGCACGCCCGGGGAGCCTTGGCCGTTTGTTTTCTTTTTCTTCCCTTTTTTTCTTTTGACTTCGCGGCGTTTCTTCCGCGCGTTACCGCAAGAATTTGCGGCGCGCCTATTTTTAGCGCTCGTTCTGTGACATCAAGCTATGTCGTAAAACAGTCCTCGATGGAGGAAAACACTGGAATACCGGACTAGTGAGGGAGCAAAACGACGTCGACGAGCCGGAAATGACCCCGAGTATCTCTGAAGACACCAGCACCAATAATACAGGTGGAAGAAGCGGATATTCAGTTGCTTGTTACACTGCCTGGCTTTAAGTAACATGACTATTATATGACTTGCAGAACTCACCAAAACTTGTTGGAAATCATGGCAAATACTGCCAAACAAAAACTGAGTGCCATGGTGCCTTTAGGACTGCAACAGCAATGCCAGGCAAAGTAGCCCGTGGCATTTTTAGCCCGTGACTTTAGTGGCCCAACTTTTCATCCACTATTCTCAGGAGTAGTGACCAGGCACACGGTAAAGGACTTAATACAGGCCATAACGAGGCTATAGCAATGCTCACAAAGGGGTTAAAATGAACAAAATAACAAGGCTTAAAATATTATAACTAGAAGAAACAGGCAAAAAGTAGTCCAATATTTAGCTTAAGAATTTTAAGGGGTTTTTTTCTAATTTATTTTTATCTCTTTATTTCTCTTCTCTTTCCGACCCTTTTCCCCACCCCCGTACAGGGTAGCAAACCAGTTCGTCTAGGTTAACCTCCCTGTATCTTCCTTTTATTTATTTCTCTCTCTCTCTCAAATGTTTCAGAAACATGGAACTGACTCCAGCGGGGCGCAAGAGCACTTTGCCTAGTGAGCGAGGGCGCCTCCAGCTGCACCTCTTAAGGCCTGACCACGCCTATTTGTTGCAGCGCATCAGCGCGTCGCTTTTTACTTGGTTTTTGACGCAGCGTTGTGCTCTCTCTTTATGGACGTAGAGTTTGCTAATGTGCACTAGAGGGCACTCTGGCGCTAGTGTCCATGGAATCTACAACACACGGCGCTTCAGCGAGCATGGGAATGATGGGTAGTACACACATTTGGCTAATCTTCGTACTTCTGGCCTGTTTTTGGCTCAGTGTGTGTTCGTATGGCTTGGAGCTGTTTTCTCTCGAAACAAAGATCAGCAACTTTTCAGCGGCTGTGGTTCACCAACTTATTCTTCTACACTTGCTTTTCCAAATCGGGTCATGAAGTTCAACATGGTTGAACCTTCTTTTCAAAACAAAACCGAAACACAGCAATAAACTAAGCCGCAAGTACGTTTCACCACCCGCAAGTACGAAGACTAGGCAAGTGTGCTACCCATCATTCCCATGGTCGCTGAACGATCACAGTTACAGAGTCCCTCTAGTTAATTTTAGGAAACTCTATGCTTATGGAGAGAGAGGGGCGTGGCAACGCGAAGCTGCGTACTGTTATGCCTGCGAGTCCACACCACACGTCCGTGCCTCTGAAAAAGGCAATCTGTGTCAAGGACAGCACGTGAGCCCGCCTGACGCGAACAACTCAACGGCGTCATCACGCGGCGGCGCCTATCTGTCCTGCAACGCACACCGAGCCACCTCAGCCCACGAGCCCGTTGCAGCAATAGGCGCCTTCTAGTTTGGCGAGACTTACGCAGTGCGTGGCGGCGTCATTCGTCCTTGGGTGCAGCCACGTGCCGCGTCTCCGGATTCGATGAGAATGACGCGGCCCCGCGGCGACCTCATTGGAGCATTCTGACCTCACGACCGGCGGCGCTTCTGGTTGGACATTTGTTTACTCAAGGAATCCACCCGGCGCATATAAAAAAAAGTTCTGCGGCGCGTCACGAGCAGTAGCTCTATGTGACAGAGAAGAGAGCTCGGCTCTTCGAGTCTCTGAACTGTCAGCCCCAGTCCCAAATTTGTAACGCCTCTATTTCTTTGCTGTACATAAACCTTGTTTACTCACCGTCGTCTCGTCCGCTCGTCTATCAGCTCTGCGCAGAAGCAGTCGCGAGCTGAGAAACCTACGCTACCAAACGGCTGGTTACCTTCCCGGCGGAATTCGAAGCAGTGGCGGCTTCGGGAGCGTGTTGGCGTCGCCGTCTTTCGTAACAGTGAGAGCAGCGGTGAGATTTCGTGGCGCCCTTCGTAACGTCGTCGGAGGCGTGCTTCGTAACAGTACCCACTCCCTCTATAAACAGAGGGAACGACACAGCGTCAGAAAAGCAAAGACTACGCACTGACGCGCTGCACTGGATACGTTTGGTCTGGCCTTTATGCATCGACGCTGGGCCGGTGAGGCGCTGCGTCGTGATGTCACCACATCCGATGGGAGAAATTCGATTCGCAAGACGAATATCTCTACTGCTGTAACAATCAGGAAGTTGATGAAGTGCAGCAACTTTGTCTCTATGAGCATTTCTCGCTAACCCTCGACTCTTTTCATCTAGAAAGAGAAGCCCTAATACGAACGCTAAAGGGAAAGACATGGCCCAGCCATATCGTTTTCACGAACCATTTAGGATTGGGGAATAAAAGTTTTTTATCATGTGATCTTTAGCACTCCGCGTGCCTCCAGTTTTCAGTTTATTTTTTTTATCTCTGGGAACATATTACGTAGAATGAATAAAGTAAGCCCATTCAAGGAGGCTCACTTTTTAGCCGAAGAATAAAATTTACGCCATCCAATGCGCCAGCACGACTATAAATGTGATGCTGCAAAAAAAGAAAAGCTGCTTTCTTTCCGTTAAAACCGTTTACGTTTTTCAGCTTTCCAGTAGTTGCTTGATTTCTCGATGACATAGCGTGAAAAACTACTGTTTCTAAAGAGTCAGATGTATGTGATGAGCCATTTTTACAGCTATCTGTGGATATAGCTCCTTTCCTCACGAATCCCATCGCCATGTCCTTCCGTAGCTCCACTGGTAGCTATGGACTTTGAAGCCAGTTTACGCCGGCAACTTCCTTATATCTCCCTATTAAGGGCAAGGAAATCAAGGCCCGAGATCTCGAACTCATTCTCAACCTCGTCTGACTTCACACTGTGAACGAGTTTCCGCCAATACTGCCAGAGGCGCAGCCTGTCTCAAATGTCTTGCCTTCTTTGTTTAGAACGAAGAGAACAGAAGAGACGAGAAGAAGTAATCTTCATCTTCAGCTATGTCCGTGTTGTGTTCGAAAAGAACTTCGATTTGGGAAGGCGGACAAGGGGGGAAAGGGGAGAGGGGTTCTGCTGTTACTTTCTATGCGATGCCAAGAAAACATACAAGAACGAAAAGTTCAAAACTGCTTCTTTCTCTCTCTCTCTCTCTCTATCACCCGCTTTTATTTCAAGTTACCAGAATCTTGCTACTCTTCCGCTTCTTATGCATGTCGGATGCATTTGAATACGTCCATATTTCACGCTGAAGAAACTTGCTTAACGTGATCAGAGAATCTGTGCGTCTGAAGCGATTCAACAAAACAACTTCCTTTGCGCTCAACCCCCAAAAGCTTCCAAGACAAATATTGCCAGAAACAGCACACGCTTGGTATTTTGGTTTTTTTATTGATTCTTGATTTTATGTTCATTTTTCTCATTTCGTGAAAAAGAGAAAAGACATCGATGCAGAATAGCAGAAATAAATGAACCCGTTCGGCTTACGCATTCTTCCACGCTTCGTCAAGATAAACAACGAGATTTTTATGCAGCCTGCCATTCAAATTCTCCCGATCTCTATTACGTTGTTTTGCCCCGCCGCGGTGGTCTAGTGGCTAAGGTACTCGGCTGCTGACCCGCAGGTTGCGGGTTCGATTCCCGGCTGCGGCGGCTGCATTTCCGATGGAGGCGGAAATGTTGGAGGCCCGTGTACTCAGATTTGGGTGCACGTTAAAGAACCCCAGGTGGTCAAAATTTCCGGAGCCCTCCACTACGGCGTCTCTCATAATCAAATGGTGGTTTTGGGACGTTAAACCCCACAAATCAATCAATTATTACGTTGTTTTTGTTTTGTTCTAAGAACAATAGTCTTCTGTTTTTCTTGCTTCTCGTATTTGCATTTGGGAACAAAAAAGGAAATACTATTAAAATGAATGGTTCGGGATATTGTAAGGTTCGTACCGAGATGGTTCTTTTCTTGACGTACTATCATGGAGTGCCTTTCAGTTCAGAACAAACGATGCGATTTTGCTTGTAAGAAAGTGCTGTGACGCGCCTTGATGGCATTCTCTTTTCAAACAAACACCAGAAAATCTGCTTATGTTTTTTTAATTGATTGTCTATTAGTGCGTTATACACCGATTTATGCCCGGTGATATTTTGGAAGGTATTGCTTTACATTTTGTTTCTTCAATTCAAATTAAATGCCTGTGCTAGCGCCGAGTGTAGGTTTCTCGTGCCATCTATAACAATTTTTATAAGAAATAGCTTCCGACTTTGCAGTAATTGCCATAACTAGACGGTTGTAAACCCGAATAATTCTTCGACTGGCTCTTAAGTACGCAAGCGCTTTGACGGATTCCCTTCAAATATTTAGCCATATTCTTATAGTACGTGCATTATTGACTAGTGGTTGAAAATCGTGTAGTATAAGCCGTTTGTCACAAATTCATCGGGATATTGATGCAAATATAACAGTTTTGCTGAGAAATGACAACAATGACGACGACTGCGAGAACTGTCCTGCGACAAATGTACTGCAACATTGTTAAGATATATTTATGATGCCGAAGCAGGACTATTGACCTATATGGGCCATTTTTCGCAAGGCTCACAGAGAGATAGCCAATCTTTCAATGCACCCAGCAAGTATGTTATTTACGGCGGAAAACATTTAGCGTGAGAGTTACGTAAGTTCATTCCCTTCGGTATAAACTAATGGTTACGTGAAAGAATCACGAAAATATGGGCCACACATTGCAAACATTTCTGTCTTATCCACTATTCAGTACATAAGCTTCAGCGTTTTGGAGAAATGAAAAGGTTAATTGCTGAATTAATGATCTTCTAATGACTGTTTATCTGCTATTTACAATGATTCTTATATATCTGCTGAGAGATATATGAGATTCTGCATATATGTGGAGGAGTAAGAACTGCAGTAAATAACCAAATCATGGTTTTTACGGTGTTGATTGTGTCGGCAGTATGTGCAATCAATCCTCTGTTGCTTTAGTTTCTCCATTTAGTTTCTATTCTCTGCTAGCTTTATTTTATTCGTATGTCCTGACTATACCGTTATCTTCTATTTTAAGATTGTTGCCAGTGTGAAATTTCCCATCCATCTTCTCTTTCATTCCAGTTAGAGTATACATTTTCAATAAACAATAGAATAGCCATTTTCTTTTAGATTGTTACAGGTCTCCTACTTGGTCTTTCGTGTTGTCAGGTTTAACCTAAAAATAAACAAGTCTTCTGCACGCAGCTTTGTACACTGTTGCGAAGTTCTTGAAACAAAGTTTTCGGAACTACTCGCATCTCTCAGCTTCGGAGGTGCTATAGTCATCTGGAGAACATTTCGCATGATGCTTCTCGGGAATTCCTGATTCGAATCACATACAGAGATCACGCGTAAATCTAGGATTATGCGATTGCAATCTACATGCACTACAATGTGTTTTGCATCCCAACTATTGCAAATCCGAATGTTTAATTTGGCCTTTTCACTGGAAAAGTAAATACCATAGGCATCCTATTTCAAGAGTAAAACGTCCCAATATGTTTCGAAAATCTTATTTGTAAGCTGTTTTTAACAACGCAAGAGTGATACGCCGTCTTATTCTTTGGATATAAGAAAAAAAAAAGAGAGTATACACAGGATTCCTTGCAAGAATCATTCGTGATATGAATATCATTGCTTCAAAAATAATATTTTTCACAAAAAAAGAACATGACTAATCGCTATACAAGGTCACATATTTCGCGTTTTCATAAATTGTGTCGGTACACTGAGCCCGTTTTCAGTGTTGGAAGAAAATTAGTTTTTGTGGCGTAATGTGACTGAAGCGCCGACATTGTTTCTTCAGAAAACCGCGTACATTACTTACGAAACCGCGGTTCGAAGTACCCTAACATATCAAATATTTCGCTCCCGTGCATAACCAACTTTGTTGAGGACACAACCTCCATACAAAGCGATGCTTACTAGACATTTTGCATTACACGTAATCTATGACCAGAAGCCATTTCGACATTATTACCCCAGATGAATGGCTCCTCGAATCGTTTGGAACAGCCGCTTGTCTGCTGGCTTCTATCCAGAGCCCGTGTGCGATGCTGCGGCGTTGCCTTACTTTTTTTTTTTGCAAAATTCAAAAGAACTGCGAAAGAGCAACAACTGCTTTCGGAAGGTTTCACCATCACTGCATTTGAAGATCCCGCTATTTCTGCCATCACAACCACGCCCCCTACAGAGTAAGCTTTTGGGCAACTCCCGAGATTTATCGGTTTGACCCGGACTCAGCGCTGCACTTTTGGTCCCAGACGAGGTTCAAGGTTTCGTTTTCTAGTGCAATATCTGAAATTATACTTTCTATGACCATAAGAAACCATGCCCGCCCAGTTGTTTTTTTTTTCTTTGCGAGTTGGGAGTTTGGCCTTTTATATCTCAATGGCGTAAATTTACGAAATTTTCCGCAAAACTGAGACCCTACAGATGAAACAGCAGATTTTTTAAATGTGCATTCAGAAGAACGCGGGCTTTAAAGTGTTTTGTCGGATTTTGTTTTGAGAAGGGGGCACAAACTGTTTAATTTGACACTCGGAGGCTGAGCCCTAAATTTCCATGCCCGTCAACCATCTTGCGAGTCAACGTGTCCTTCTTTCTTTCTTTACTTATACATACCAAATGTGCTTTCATAGGAATGCTAGTATCAGTTATAATGCGACACCATTAAAAGACTTGTTTCACAGAAATCCCGTGTCAGCCCTGTATGCGGCTAATAATCATCATCTTGTCCATCTCCGAAAATTGAGAAAGATGAAGTAGAATGGGTGATATGAAACATGTTAGTTCAAACTTTCTTAAAAATATACAATGTGCCTCTGGGACAAGCGTCTTACGTTTTTATTCAAGAACCAACCGCATTCTTCGGAACACAATGGTCTAGACTACACTCCCTTCAGATTAGGTTCGTCCAAGCGCTGCTAGAGCCTCTGAATGTAAATATTTATCAGATTGCCATAACGAAAATGCCTAATTCAAAACTTGAAGTTAAATTTGATGATATTTTTCCCTCTCATGCGAAACAACTGCCCCTTCAATATTTAAATAATCAGTTACAAGATTACATGACTCATCTGTTCATAAACAACATTATTGCGATGGATGCATCCGTAATAAACGAAAAGGCTGGAGTAGGCATCTTCTGTACATCTATCAACTGGTCTTTTTCAGTTCGATTATCAGATTACACGCCTATATTCATCGCTGAATTATTTGCTATAATTCTAGTGCTTCGTAAACTTCCTGCAAGCGAATCAGAAGCAGTCATACTTACCGATTCTCTCTCAGTATGCACTGCACTACCTACAGCAAAAAATTTGACATTATTGAGCATGATTAGCTGTTTATTACCAGCAAACCTGAAAAATTTTCACTTGCTATGGATACCTGGCCACTGCCGGATTTATCCAAATGAGATGGCAGACTGGTTAGCCAAAGAATCTTTAGGCGGACCACTCTTACGTATTTTACCTGATTTCACTTATGTAACAGCACTGAGATATAGAGGTGCTTGTTTGCACAAGAAAATAGAAAAATTATCATTGGATAAAGTCAGAGACTTCGTACATCTAATATTTTGCTGGAACAAACTGTGGTGTGTATCTCGGCAGTTAGAAATTACAATCACCAGATAACGATGCAAAATTCCACACCTGATTTATTACCGACATAAAGCTGGACTCACAGCATCTCCGTTATGTCTTTTTTTTGCAAGGAATCAGAATCAATAGATAATGTATTTCATTCCTGTCAACGATATTCTTATCAAAGGAAAAAACACCTGGTCGGACCAATTGGGAAGCTAGGTTTAAAAATAAACGTGGAAGTAATCTTATCCTTCGGAGGGATTACATTAGGCTATAGCCACAGGTAGGTTTATTATGCCGTGTTTGCGTACATAACGGCAACAAAAACATTACCTTGTTAGTCTATTCTTATTATTACTTACAGCTACGAGACTACCTGAATGCCTGACTCATAACTAGCTCACTTGATGATCCTGCCGCCCGGTTCTTAGCCGATCCCCCTTTGTGGGCGAGTGCCAGCAAAGCTGAAGGCTCATCATCGTCATCATCATCATCATCATCATCATCATCATCATCATCATCAGTTCATGCGAGAATCCAACCCAATGCATCAGCGTGGCAAGCAGGTGTTATACTACAGAGCCACGCTCTTTTTTCTTCCGTATTACGGATTTGGTAACACATCCCGTGCATTAACAGTGACTACAGGGCAGCCATCCGCGCCTCCAGCGTTGGTGCCGTGTGTAAAGAATCCTATGACATACTGGAAGGCAAAAGAATCACCACCCACACTCTCACGTGGTTCTCCGCTAACATAGGATCCATCAGAGAGGCCCCGCAAACCTGAACGAGCTGGCCCACACCAAGGCGCGAGATCTCGCTTTCCGCCACCACGGAGAACTACCCCGCTGGTTCACAGTTGTGGAGAACCGATATATAGCCGACCACTTATAACGAAATTACGCAGCACTTTTATCTCAGCAGGAGAGACTCTCCCCTTTTTAAAAAGAAGTTAAATCAAGCGCTGGCTTTGACTCTCGGGCTACTGCAGACGGGATCGTATCCCAGCCCGGCTTTATTTCATAAAACTTATCCCGACATTTATCCTAATAGCTGTTTCAGTCACTGCAACAAATTCGCTGGCCTAGACCACATTCTCTCTGCCTGGCACTCGCTCCCCGCGCACCCAGAGACAGCCCACGCAGCTGTACTTCTATGAGACAGCGCCATCTATTATACTGTTCGGGAGAAACTGCCGGTTACGCGTGATGCCGGATAAGGTCAGACTAAAAAGAGCTTCGCTCCTAAAATTCAGCCAGTCCCTCACTATGATTTCTGTGAGACATTGAAGCTCTGACAATGACCATGTTGACAAAGAAAGCGACCTTCTGCATAAATGTTCGTCATCATCACTTCAAGCAACATTATCGTTTCATTTAACTTTTTTCCCTCCTTCTGTGATCACGTTAGCTAAGTAGCACCTACTAATTCTATTACTACTAAGATTACTGCTACTATTGCTGCTGTAACCACTGCTACTACTAATAATGTTAATGCTACTACTACGACGACAGTGGCAGAGGTTGGACTCCGCCACCGTCGGTGGCAGAGTCCAACCAAGAGCATGGCTGTATGGCAACCAAGAGCATGGCAACCAAGAGCATGGCTGTATGAAGCAAGTGGTGACATAGGAGGTGCACATTAGCACCAGCGAGCAATGGCCTCTGTGCTAATTGGAACGCGTACATGAAATGCAGAAACTCACCAGCTTGCGCTTCCCACGAAACTCTGACTTCGCCAGTACAGGGGCCAAAGTATGTCTATCGCGTGCAGTGGTGACTTGTCTGTCTGCCAGCGCCATATGATGGAATGCATTTGCAAAATATTACCCTCCGGTAATGTCCTCTGTGGGCATGCTTTTATCCTCCCAATTTATAGAACTTAATTTGGATTTATGGTGAGAATACAAACTAAATACTTCAATTTGTGTGGCTGTACACCTAGGATTTTAAGAGCCGGTGCTGTGTTGAGATCAAGGAGCTGAAAAATTGCAATTTTTTTAAACATCCTTGGTTGAGGTGTGAATTCCAGAGCACAAGGTGATGCGTTAGTCATGTTATCGCTGTGTAGATATACATTTTGGCTTTTTGCGGCTCTCTCCACTCTTACTAACAGATCCGACATTACCGTCGCTTCGTGCGACTGTCATTGGTCGCAGTGCTGTTCCCGAGAGCACTGCGAGGACCAAATGTGGGCACGCACCATTCACAATAACCTCCACTGACTCCGCCCAGCCACGTCGCTCCGTTTTACTTGGTTGGTTTATGGTACACGTCATGAATGACCGATAATCGGGAAAACACTTATCTGTAGATAGGCTGCCTCGATATGAGGAAAAAAAAGTCACACTTTTTCTGCAAAGGTGAAGCAATGAACGCGATAGCCACAAGTTGGAAGTTCACGCACAGAATGGAAAGCAGATCAAAACGTTCCCCGCGTCTTCTTTTTTTTTCTTACATTGTCATATGTATAGATACGTATACATACACAGTGAGTGACGGTGACAACGACGCCAGCGGCAAAACCCAGCCGAGAGTGTCCACATAATTGATATCACAATAAAAAGGTAGCGCGCGTAGTACTCCTTGAGCATTGTCTGGTGAGGGAAGAACAGAAAGCAATAGAGCGAACCTAGAAGAACGAACTAAATAAACAAATAAACAAATAAATATTGCATACATGAACTTTGACCTGTCAGTTAAACGAGCTACTTCCTGCATTGGCATCTTTCAATTTTAATGGCTAGAAAAAATTTTAAGCTGTTTGCTGAAACTGCCACGCGCGAGCTCGGAGGCGTGGCTGCAACAGGGTGAATGACGTCCCTGACGGCGCTGCCAAAGGAGCGCGCGCTTGGGTACGACGAAGAGAAAGACGTCACTTACGTCACAGCTAACGATGTAGTTTCCAACATCGCCTTGCCATGTATACCTTCAGTGCAAAAATATAAAAATGCCACGCATCTTCACGCTAACGCGCTGCTTTTTTAGGGATTTAGGCTTCTTACATTCAGTCAGCACTCAGTATAGTATTAAAATCGATTGTAGACTTGTCACTGCAAGGAACCATACCACACACGCTAAGCCAAAGTATAAATGATAATACTGGTTTGTGTCTGGTAAATAGATGATAATGTAGGCTATTGTAAGATAGTATAAGCCACAGTTTTGGCATGCGCACTAACTTCGATGAGCGGGACCACCCCATTACAGACCGGGCTATAGCAGTGGTGTACAACAGCATGGATACACTTGCGGCATCCGAACTTGAGAGTGACGCGACACATGTTCGACTTGAGTGATCTGCCCATCTCACTTTGGTCACGCGAAATTGCGTTCGGCCACTGCACTTTTGTGCATCATCATTTTCCATTTATTCATTTATTTATTCATTCATTGTCATTGCTCTCAGTGCTTCTTTCGATTCAACCCACCCCTTGCTCGGTGAAGACTTTTTTCAGACATTTAAACGCAGCCATTCCAGGCATTCTAAAGATCCTGAGTCGTTTGGTTAGGTGATCGAACAGAAACCCAGTTTCTTTTCTTCTGTAGCATTGATATATGGCAATACTTTCAATACTTTCGATCGTCTAAGTTATGAGCAAACATAGATATGCAGCGGACCTCTGCATTACCACAAGGTCGAGTACGGAGGTGTTTTATGATGACTCAAGGTGGACTTGCCGTTATACATTTGGCTCTATAGACAGTTATTAACGCTTCTGCAGCGGCGTACGAAAATTTCTGTCAGTGACAGTAGGACATTCGCAGGGGACGGCTTTCAGCTCTCCTATAGTAGAGCACCAAGTATTCAAAATCTCTCTTTCCAACATTTATTTTTATTATATTTTATTCCCCTCACCCCTTTCCCAAGCACACGGCGGCCAGCCGGTCTAAAAACTGGCTAACCTCCCTGTCTTTGCTCTTAAACTTTCCTCCTCCTCAAAATCTGTTCTGTTCTGTTTTAACTGTTTTGCTGTGGAAAGGTTGAGGTGCCTATTGCCTCGGCTACTCCATATCACAAAGTTCTGCAGCGAAAAATAAAATAATAATACAGAACGGTACCCAAAAATTAACAATACGGAATAGAAAAAAAACACATAATAGCACACTAAAACGAGTTCAAATAACATGCCAATACACAGTTTTCTTCACGCAGTTCACACAGTCATAAACTACTTACACGCACACCTTACTAATCTAATGTCAGTATATACATGGCCAAATTTTACATAATACCCATCTCTGACTGTCAGTCATAGGCGCTTGTCCAGTCCGGTCTCCACTAAAAAGTCTGTCAGGAAGATTATTGCCTTTCTCTGAAGATGCATCTCAGGCCATGGTCCAAGTAGTTTCTTTATTGTGAGGGGCCGTCTGTCCAAACTTGCTAATTTGTTCTTTAATTTTTCTCTTTCATTCGCTTATTTAACGCACTCCGAAAGAATATGGCGAACATTTTCTTCTGCATGACCACAATGGCATTCCGGTGAGTTGGATCGATGTATCTTGTGCAGGAAGCTGTTTGTGTATGCTACTTCCAATCTAAGTCGGTGGATCAATGTCTCTATGTGTCGTGGGAGGTCTGTCGCCATGGAAAAATTTCTGTGTGGATCAACTTCATAAAGTACCGTTTCCTTTGATTTAGGGCTCTCAAACCACTTCTCCATCGAACAATGGTTAGCTCCTTGCGATATAAAACGTCGAATATCCGCCCCAGACATAGGGATTGTGCAATTTCGTCCTTCCTTCAATGCTTTCTTCGCGAGACAATCAGCATCTTCATTTCCCTTTATTCCAATGTGGCTGGGTATCTACTGGAATACGATGTTGTGACCCTGCGATGAGGCATATTCCACAGTTTCTGCGATACATTGTGCTATTTCACCATTTTTGTAAGGTGATCTCACATTTCTGATTAGCTGAAGAGCAGGTTTGCTATCAGTGCATATCACCCATTTTCGTGGCTCGGGATTCTCGCAGATAAGCTTAACTGCTTTAAAGATAGCCACCAATTCTGCTGTCGTCGATGAAGATTTGTGCGATAATTTGTACATCTTCTTTTTCTGAATTTCGGGTATAAAGACCGCACAGGCTGACGCTTCTTCTGTGCATGATCCGTCTGTATATATCTTCGTTTTTTCATTATGCATTACGTGAAGCTGATGAAGTACCAACTGTGCCGCTACTAGAGGTGCCATGTCTGCTTTCTTCTCTATGCCGTCTATTTCACGGATAACGTTGAGAAGTGGAAGCGTCTAAGGTGGTTTTGAAGGTTTGCATTGTTTAAATTCTGGTACTACTGCTTGAAATGGTGATATAGTATCCTGTAGTCTCGTTGCCGTTCTTTGTGTTAGTGCACCAGATAAAAAATGACTTTCATGTTGCGTGAAAATTCTAAATAAATTTCGAGATGTTTTTTTAGTTCGGAGTACTGCCAAAGGTGGCTCTCGAGCCTCCGCATACACTAAAGCACTGGAAGTTTACCGTGGTAAACCCAGACATACCTCCAAGCTCCCTGCCAATTACAAGTGAAGTCTCCTCTCGGTGGAGGCTGGGAGTCCATGCAGCAGAGGCAGTGAGTAAGTTACGATGGGGCGTATCCAGGCAACATGTAGGGCTAATAACGACTCTGTAGTACCACCCCATTTGGCCCCACAGAGATGCCGGAGGATTCGAAGGGCCTGATTCACTTTTTGTTCCAGGGACTGGACATGAGGCGACCATGATAGTTTCCGGTCTAAAATTACTCCCAAGAATTTATTAGTTTTAACCATCCGAATAGGCTGATTTTGCAGAATAATCTGAAAATTTCCAGGTCTTTTAATGTGAACGGAAGTATGGCTGTTTTAGCCAGACTCAGTGCCATACCTCTTTTTTTTAGAAAATGGTCTATATAATTCAATCCTTTTTGTAGAGTTTGTTGTACATCCAAAAACGATGGACCAGACGTCCATATACTTATATCATCAGCATATACTGAACATCTGATGTTAGGTGGAAGATTATACGGGAGCTGCACCATGACTGCATTAAAGAGAGTAGGGCTTAGTACGCTGCCCTGTGGCACTCCTTGGTTGACGACACGTTCTGACGTTGGGCCCTCCTGCGTAACTACAAAAATTTTGCGGTGCTTCAGGAGGTCAGCGATCCAACGCAGTATCTTGCCCTTGAATCCCTGTAACGCCAGGCCTTCCAGAACGTGAACGTGACTCACTGTGTCGTATGCTCGGTGGACATCAAGGAATACAGGGACAGTGATGTTTCCTTGCGTTCGTTGGTTTTCCACATCTGTGACCAAATCCAGAATGCAGTCCATTGTGCATCTACATCTTCTGAAGCCGGCTATGCTTTCTGGTAGTTGTTTTTTTGTGTCTTGCCACCATAAAATTCGTTCATTGATCATTTTTTCCATCACTTGTGAAGAACAACTTGTCAAACTAACCGGCCTAAACGAGTCCAACTGCATAGGGCTCTTCCCTGGCTTTAGCAACGGTACTACTTTTGATATCTTCCAACTTTCCGAAAGTTTTTCTTCTTGCCAACTTTTATTATAGATGTCCAACACGTAGAATTTTCCTTTTTTGCACAAATTAGCAAGAGCAGCGTATTCCTCAAAATCGTTAACCACTTTTTCTTAACACACCCGTGTGGCAGCCCAATACCGTTGTCAAACGAGTGCTCAACAACTATTTTAGGTAAGCTGCCTTTTTTCTTTTGAAAAAGTTGAATGATCTTCAACAAAGAGGTGTTATCTCTCCGACATACGACACCCGTTATCTCTTTTCAGTGTTTTCTTCCGAACGCACAACCGAAAGCGTCACGTTAGCTTTCAAAACAGAACCCTTTAAAACAAGCGTACGTGTATCGATATAAATAAAACCGAATGTCTCTCACCGATCACTGTAACTGTTCGTTTTGTGTCTTAGAGTTGCTAGGTCAATGGCATTGTTTATAGATGTTACGATGCCACGCTTTTTGCGGCCGGGTGTGCAACGCGCTAATCACCACCATGTATCTCCAAGCCTATCAGCCCGCTTATAATAGTACTCAAGAAAATAAGCTTAAAGTGGGTTATTAAGCCTTATACGAGGTGTCAAGAGCATATAGGTGACAATTCACCGGAAAATTAGACGACGCAAACTACCAGGAAAGAATAGGCAAAAGAAAGAGCGTGGACACCTTTTCCTCTCGCTTCTTTCTCTCCTGTAGTTTGTGTAGTCTAGTTTTCTTGTAACGTGCACCAACTAGTCCAAGAGTAAGTTGTACTGAATACATAATTAACATTAGTCACCTTTTTTCATTTGTAATTGTTGGCGCTCACTGGGTTCGAGGCTACAATTTTACTGTAGGGAAAGACGTCGATGAACACTGCTTCAAAAAAGACTGCTTCTGAAAAGGAGATCGCCCACTGTCGTCTTTCTGTGGACGAAACACTTCGGGCAGTGCTCCTTCCTAGCCCTGTCGTCAGCCGGTACCATCACTGGGAGATTTGTGGATGTGAGACGCAAAAAAAAGGCACATGATTGTTCATATCAGATATGAAGCAGCTTTTTGACTAGCCTGTGTAATTCTGTCCCTCCGTCCACACCGCTCCCCTCGCCTCAGGTGTTGGAGCAGTGCCAAGCAGCTCACGCCCTCCTGTCTCAGATCACGCCCTCCTGTGTTGTGAAGTCTCTCTCCCTCGTCTGCCGCGCGCTCGCTGTGTGTCAACTCTCTCTCGCATCACCCTTTTTACCACTCGCAATGCTCGAGCCTAAGCTTCATCTCCACCACGCCACTTCTCTCCATGTGTCGGCGAGAAGAAACCGCGATCCGGGGGGGTGCGCGCACTGCGTGCTCCTCGAAAATCTAGCGGCGTCGATAATGTGCACAGCTCGACGCTGCTTGCCGCGTGCTCGCGCCGACGGGCGGGACGCCATCGCTGCTTGCTTCCCGCTAGTGTGCGCGTATCTTTTCCGGCTGTCACCAGCGCTACGAGTGTTAGCGAAGGCGATCAAGTTCGTGAATGGTGACGTCCACACCAACGAGGCATGAACGAGGGAAACCAAACGCAAGCATTGGCAGTGGAAGACCAGCATAATCGACGAGGTGCCACTCAAGAACACCGTTATACTTTGAGAATACAGACGGCACGGGTAACACCGACGAGACGCGAGCCAAAGAAGCTAAGCACAAGCGTCTTCAATGCATCCCACCTCCCGTGTCTTCGCGTTTTAAACAAACGTTTACTCGAGTAAACGCTACACCAAGGTTCGCTTCAAACCGTTCTTTCAGTGCCCTCGTTGACGCCTGTTTCAACGGGTCAACGCCGTACGCACTGTTCTAACACTGTACATCTCCTATTGTCCCTTCTGTGGCTCTGTACCGACATTATACCACTTTACATGGGAATGCTCTGCTTTACAGGGTGTTCCTCCCATCCGCAACCCCACCCCTTTTTCTTGGGAGTCCGCACTGTTCAGCTTACGCTAGCAGGAACAGCAACAGCTGGTCCAGCGGGCTCGCAGGATCACGCAAGGCAATGGAGCCGAGGACTGAGGGCCTCATCCACCAAAGGCTCTCGGTATATATACACTAGCCAATAAATGTTTATTCTCTCTCTCTCTCTCTCTTGCATCTCATCAGGGTTTCCTTCAGGGAGACGTTTCTTAGTTTCTTTTTTTAGCTCTTCAATTCCGTATTTTGAATAGCAACAAAAAAGATGTCCTTCCCTCCCCGAAGGTAATCTTGAGGATATGTGAATGCATGTGTTGTGCCGAGAGTGCGGGGCTAGTAGTTTTAATGGTGTATATTGATGAAGAGACGAGGATTTGTACCATAACTATTTATTTACACAATCATCAGCAAGCGAACTGTCGAGACCGAGGCACGCGCTTCGCTCCATTTATATATAGCTACAGGCTAGCGGGCGGGAGAGCGGAGAACTGAGAGGAAAGAGAGAGCAAACGGTGAGAGAATGAGCAGGGAAGCACTGCCCCTACCTTCTCCTACAGTGCCTTCACACATGCGGGAGAAAGTGAGGGCCCTTACACGCCACAGTGCGTTCTTCCTCTCCTCTCACTCTCTGCTACTCCGTGCGCACAAGCTGCTCGGGTTGTTAGGGACAAGGATAAGAGCGTGGCCCCCTCGCGGTGGTCTAGTGGCTAAGGTACTCGGCTGCTGACCTGCAGGTCGCGGGTTTGAATCCCGGCTACGGCGGCTGCATTTCCGATGGAGGCGGAAATGTTGTAGGCCCGTGTGCTCAGATTTGAGCGCACGTTAAAGAACCCCAGGTGGTCGAAATTTCCGGAGCCCTCCACTACGGAGTATCTCATAATCATAAGGTGGTTTTGGGACGTTAAACCCCACATATCAATCAATCAATCAAATCAGGATGAGAGCGCGCACCCGCAGCTGTTCCTATGGGGAAGGGAGTGAGCGCAGAGAAATAAAACACACGTCGGCACTCGGACGCCGATGGACGCCTGACACAGCGCGACTAAGAAATGCATCCGCCATTAAAAGCCACCTCCATCTTCCCATGAAGGACCTCGAGTAAATGTGTCGCAGAGTGCTGAGGGTATTTCGTGAATGTTGCGTAATTGGGTATGGTTTGGAAATGCTTATTTGTTGTTTCATCTTTATTATTCCTATTTATTGAATGAAGGAGACGCATTGCATTCAACGACTGGTGGATCGCTGATTTTGAGTTGAGGCCTTCTACTGGTTGAAGGTACTGTTGCATTCATGGCATCGCATCTACTCGAGTCAACCAAAGCGTCAAGTCAAGCGAAAGTCAAGAAGCCTTTGAGTGAATTTAGGATGTTGTTTGATTACTGTTTGTTGAGACCTGGTTTAAACCAATCGATGAACTGCGTGCTGCGTCACGTCACTGAACTCCAAGTTGACGTCACTCTGCGTTGAAGGAGGTTGGTCAGGCGTAGGAAAAAGGTGCGAGCTTGTTTGGGGGGCGGAAGTAAAAAAAAGTTGCAGCATCTTGACTGACCCTTCAAAACACGCTGTAAAAATTTATCTAAGAATAATGTGTAGCTACAAGTGTATTTACTCTCACGTGACACAGTTTCGTTAAGTCCAGCAGAGCGGCACTTTATGCACTTTGCAGAATTAGAATATCCGCAGGCACTGAAAGAGTAATTATTCATGTTAGTAACTCACTGGTGCGATCCAAATGCAATCTTGGAGGTCATGCTAAATGAAGAAAGGCTTCGCGCGCACACTACCAGATTGTTTAGTTCGTTAGTTGAGTTCATGCGTGCATGCTTTAACACTGCGAAATGCGCAGCTCAGAAAAAACATTTGTGCAGTTGCGCAGCTGTCGGAATGCTAAAGACAGCGAACCTAATTGTAACTTGTCAATCCTGGCTTTAAATGTTTTTCTAAGCTCAGAAGTAACGAGGCTGCTATACACGACTCATACATTACTTTCCACTTGATATTACACATGCGCTTGAGTGCCGATTGCGGCAAATACGATAACATCCCCACAGAATGTGTTGTGTTTGAATCTTTTTTTGTTGCTTATTGCCATGCATGTTCAATACTATGTCAACTGCCAGATATAATAAACATACACTTGCTGCAGGAAAGCATCTCAATGACGTTTGAATAAGCTATAATTATTTCACCTAAACGGTTGTGTCTCATTGCGTGTAAGGCAGCGACAGGGTTACACAACGCACTGAGGTGCGTTGAGCAATCGCGCATGTCCTCTGAAATACTTGGAACGATAACAAGTTCAGGTGGCTACACGCAGTTGCAACTAAACTTAAAGGAAGCAACACAGAGTGCCTGATTTAACAGATAAGACAAAAGGAATGCGGACGTACTGATAGTAAAAGTGCCTGCACTAGGAAAAGTTTGCCACCTCGGCGACCATGCACCCAATCGAAGTTTCTCTTGCTCAAGCTGCTCCCCAACTAAAAAGGTTTCTGAAGTTCCGCTGAGTCTTTTTGTGATATTTTTTTCTCGGAAAACAGGAGACGAAGAGTACCGTTTTTCTTTACAAAACTAAGTTTAGTAGCATGTCAACGTACAAGCGAGTCGGTAACGACTAAGAGCCCTATTTTGTGTCAGCGTACTCCGGAGAAAGAAAAAAAAAATTGCGTGCAGTATAAGAAAAGACTGAAAAAAAAAGAGAGAATCTGAGAAGACCATCGGCAGGACAACCTGATAGGACAGGGCACACTGTGTGACTAGGACGAAAGCAAAAGCTTCACCTAAAATATCTGATAAAGCATTGCACAGCTTCGGTTTTTTCCGAAGATACAAAACAAGACGTTGAGTTTACAAGGATTTTCCAAAGAATTGTAAAAGAAGCAGAGTTTCTTTTTCATTTGTGACATTTCTAATTACATTTTGTGATACTTGGTTTGTGTCGCCAACGGCCTCTTTTATAGCTGAAAGGAAATGACGCAGTGAATTTTTTCGAACGACTTCAAAGCAGCCGAAATTAACAGCGCCCCGAGCAGTTTGAGAGGGTTAGGAAAGCGAGATGTCTTGTTAATGTTTGGTTCTGTGAAAAAATCACATCTGCTCTGTGTACACAAATGTTTCACGCTTAAACTATAAAGTAAATACTGCACGAGAACGAGAGTTATTGATGGTATACCAACTGGCATATCGTGGTAGGAACGACTTCTGTCTTATGCTGCATGGACAAACCTAGTAAATAAATATGATAGCTAGTAGCGTTCGCGGCTTTTTTATGGTAGCAAAATGAAACAAAATGTCAGTTTAATTAAATATTAGCTAAGAACCTGTGCTTAGCTACCACCAGAAGTCCTCTAGTGTGACACTGATACCTCTAAAAACACGCGTACTGCTTTTTGACACTGAGCTTGATGAATCATCAGTGCTAAGCGATATGACTGTACTGGTGGGCATTGTATTCGTATTGTTCCACAGTAGTAAACCACACACAGTCTTACTTAATAAACTGGGTGCTTCTCTAGACCGATAAGCATCTCACCTTTTTCGCGGGCAACAACGTTCACGTGTACATAACGTATTTCACTGTTTTAGTCACCATGCTTCAGGTTGATTCATAAAGATACGTAGAATATGAACGCTGCTATAATGTCTATAGTAGCCAGCAACTTCCAACATTCTATTCCTAAATTCTCTAACGAAGTGATAGTGATTTATTCTTGTGCCAGTATTTTTTTTTTTTTCGAGACTATATACCAGTCTGCGAAATGGCTGTTAATAGAAACCTTACAATGTCTTAGGCATTGTAATCAATAGTAGTGTTTTCGAACCACCTAAAGTAGACATTGGCATTTTGAAGTTACAATGAGTGCTCAAGGTTTTAAAGTTAATGCTGTCTTCATACGCAATGACGTATTGTTTAGAGTGGTTCAACATAGGTGGAGCCACACACCGCGGTGGATCAGGCGCTAAGGTGCTCAGCTGCTGACCCGAAGGTCACGGTTTCGATCCCGACAGCATCAGTCGCGTTTCTGGGGAAATGAAATTATATAGGCTCATGTAGTGTGATGTCAATGCACGTTAAAGAACACTATAGATGTTTGAAATTTCGGGAGCCGTCTACTATGGCATCTCTTGTAATCATATCGTGGTTTTGGGACGTAAAACCCCATGTACTCTTATTATGAGCTGAGCAACTCGAAGAATTTCACCAGTACATATCCACCCATTCAGGCAACGGGCGTACTGGCCATCGATCGCTATTTCTTAACGTCGTCCAAACCAAGACGCATATGGAGAGCGAGTGACTCAATGCACTTCACTATTTATCTCTGTGCCTTATCCGCCCATTTCAACTACGCCTTAGAAGCTCTACAGGAAGTAATAATGATTTTATTGGGCTCATTTCGGTTTGAAACAGTTTTAAAGAACCTCGGCGGTATTTTTAAGCGATCACTTTCGGCGATACTTTGACTAGATTTCACGGGATCAGCGCCGGAGGCATCATTCTCTGGGACTATGGAAGGCAACCAAAATATACATAGTAATGCAAGTATTTATACAAATATATACTTGATTCCACGCCCGAAAAGCGTGACTCATTGTAAATTGAGCCAAATGTTAACATAAGTCAGGCACAAATAATAACCAAAGCACAGTCACTACTCGATTTACAGCGCAAAGGTAGTTTCGTACTAATCTTCAAGTAAAAATATTATATGCATTTCTAGTATCTGTGATCATCATCAAACTGATCAAGATTAAATTTTGCAGTACGTGCCCAAGGAGAGCACTTAGTCATCTAGAGCTTCGAAAAATACGGCGCTATCTGTTCCTCAGCGATGAGCCCTTTTTCGCATGGCTGTAAGTGCTCGGCAAGTATCCATCACGTTTCGCAATGCCGGCCAGTTAGTCGAGGCATCGCCTCATATCCCACGGAGAGCACGCCTACGTGCCTCTCACCTTGCAAGATGGCAGCGGAAAACAGAAGTGCACATTAGTCCCAGCATCGCGAACAACGTCAATTGAGATGCAAGGCGCACTTAACTAGGTCCTCCCAAAGAACACAGATTACGTGAGAAAACGAAATCTGGAGTGGCTGGCAAATAGCTCGTAGACACCTCTCAAGTAAAAACGACAACTGGCGAATTCCGTGGATCTGAAGACCAAATCATGCGAGGAATTATCTAAGTCTTATTTCAGCTACATGCTCGAGCAGCGACGCAAGCTTTAGGAATATATCCAAGGCTCACTGTCTATAGGTGCTGCATACGTCATAAATTATTCACATTTTTTTCATTTTTACACTAGTTATTTCTGTAGAAAAGCAGACCAGAACATGTCACATCAGGTCAACCTCTCTGCTTCCCTCTAATAAATTTTCTTTTTCTTTTTTTTTCTCTCTACGAGTATTCTATAACGATTTTGTGGCAGCTACAAATGCCGGCTTGCCTTTTCCACTGCGTTGCGGCGTAATTCTACCGCTTATGGCTGTTTGTGAAGTTTATGAACACTCATGCAAGCTGACATAAATGATTGGCGCGATGCGCAAACGTGCGATACTCCAAAATATGAATAAACTGTCAAAAAATTATTAAATAACCCTTTGTAGATGCCAATGAACTATAGAGAGAACAACTCTCTTGTTTCGTAAACTGTTATGAAAGATCATCTTATATCAAGCAACATTAACTTTAAGGACGGAGAGAACAGGAAGGAAAGGAGTGGCAAAGATGTTAACTAGTCTAGAACGCGCGGTATGCTACCCTACATTGGCGAGAGGGATTGATTTGTGGGGTTTAACGTCCCAAAACCACCATATGATTATGAGAGACGCCGTAGTGGAGGGCTCCGGAAATTTTGACCACCTGGGGTTCTTTAACGTGCACTCAAATTTGAGCACACGGGCCTACGACATTTCCGCCTCCATCGGAAGCACAGCCGTCGCAGCCGGGATTTGAACCCGCAACCTGCGGGTCAGCAGCCGAGTACCTTAGCCACTAGACCACCGTGGCGGGGCAGGCGACAGGGATTAAGGTTGATTTACATGGTTAACGTGGTAGCCGTCACAATAATGTTTCTCATTTGCATTGGACACTGAGTCAAGCACATCGCGCAGGGCTTTGAAATACAAGTTTAGAGGTAGAAATTGTCTCAGCATGAGGCGGCATATAACACTCGGTCAAGCACAACGCGAAGGATTTTGAAATACAAGTTTAGAGGTAGAAGTCGTCTCAGCATGAGGCGGCATATAACACTTGGTCAAGCACATCGCGCAGGGCTTTGAAAGACAAGTTTAGAGGTGGAAATCGTCTCAGCATGAGGCGGCATACGACACTCGGTCAAGCACATCGCGCAGGGCTTCGAAATACAAGTTTAGAGGTGGAAATCGTATCAGCATGAGGCGGCATATGACACTCGGTCAAGCACATCGCGCAGAGCTTTGAAATACAAGTTTAGAGGTGGAAATCGTCTCAGCATGAGGCGGCATACGACACTCGGTCAAGCACATCGCGCAGAGCTTTGAAATAAAAGTTTAGAGGTGGAAATTGTCTCAGCATGAGGCGGCATATGACACTTGGTCAAACACATCGCGCAGGGCTTTGAAAGACAAGTTCAGAGGCGGAAATCGTCTCATCATGAGGCGGCCACTTCTGCTCTTGCTGCCCGAGAGTGCGTCCAAAGACACCGGCTGTAACCTCTTGGACAAATGGCAGTCATTCCATTTTTATTGTGATAACCCACCACGCAGACAAAATAAAAAAATGAAATGAAAATAAAAGATGAATAGGGGTGATGCCATTGCAGTGATGCCCGTTTTCCGTGTTTCTGGCGATATTGCTTTGTCACTCATGACTCCACTTTGATTCTCGGACTCCGAAACTACACTACTGTTTCCATTTGCCCGCGTTCTTCTGGCTTCACATGTTGCTTCTCCGACATTGTCTCTTGTTTTCGCTGCAGAAAACAAAAGTGGGTCCTTGATTTCAGATCAGTTTTGATGTTGCTTTTCCGTTTCATCTGTTTGGAATTGTTTTGGATGCCAAGTTACAGGTCACACTCCTACAACCGACGCAGTCATTTTAAATACTCGTTTTTATCCTACTGATCTTTGGGCGGTTCAGCAAAAAACATTATAACAGAGCACTATTATTGAAAGTGGAAATATATTAAGTAAATAGGCGAAGAATGCCACGACCCAAGATAATAATGGGTCGACATCATTTCGTCGTTCATAAGAGAAACACACTCTTGCAGGGCGTATTGATTCACCAGTGAACATTCCATCTTTTAGGTGCAATTCCACAACATGATTGGCTAGGCTTGCTTCAGCGGCTCACTAGCCCAGTTATTTTAGCTTATGCGTTATTTTGAGGCAGGTGAAAGCTACAAACGAAAAGTTGGGATATTGAACAGTATGTAAAATGTTATTTCGTTAACGTTAAAATGCTTTGAATGGTAAACTGTTATTAGAGGAATTACCTATTTCATATGTTTTTTAGCGAGGACTATTGTCTGCATTTTTGAAATATTATGTGGATAACATTGAACAATATGATGGCACCAAGGCATTACTAACGCATATAATTTAGGAGATCTGTGCGGTTGCTCGTAGTTTTGATGCGCTACCCTAAGTGTGCGCGTGATTTTGTACCTCTCTTTTCTCTCCTCTATTCCTTCCCCCGGTGCAGGGTGGCAAACCAGACATATGCCTCTTTAACTTCTATCTCCTTTCCTTACTTTTCACTCTCCCTCTCTTACTCTCTGCATGAATTGCGCTGAGCCCATATAAATTTTCCCACACAGGCCCATCACCAATACACTCTACGCTAGGTGTATTCTTTGAAATTGTCCAATGCTGCTACTCCTTCCAAGAAGACACGTCTCACTTTCTTGATGTGATATCTTCCCTAAGTAGGGAGGAACCATCATTTCTTTTCTTTGACGACTGTTTCACCTTTGACTACTTGCAATAATGTTATTTGTGATTAAGCGAGGATATTCAAGCAAGTTTCAGTCATTACAAAAGTTACGCTTCATATTTACGTTTTGACGTTCCATTTGAAACCGTTATCGACGGACTGTACATATCTCAGTTGCTTATACTAAAAGACAAAGAAAGATAGTTATCCTAAAAAAGGGAACAGAAATCGAGTGAACGGCGAGTGCCATGCACGCGTAAGGACCGTTTCTTTTATCAGACAACACCAGAACGAAGCGGAGACCGCAGCGTTGGACAGCGGGCCTTTGCGCGGTTCCCCAGGTGCAAACTTAGACGACATTTCCTGTTCATCCTCGACTTCGGCTTATGACGACAGTATGTCAGACAACAAAGGGAAATGGAATTGCCAATACAACAAAAAAAAAAGACATCGAAGTGAGTAATTGAGCCCGACTAGTGCTGAAAAGTGGAATAAGTTGGAATCGTAGTTTTAAAATGGGTACAATGAGAGAAGTGATAAGAACCAAAGTAGTGAATTGGGATAGTTGGAACATACTTATCAGGATCAGCGCACAATTTATTCACACTTTTCTTGTCTTTTTATCCTTTTTGTGCGCTAATCGTGATGAGGGATAGGAACCACCTTCCACCTATTTCTAATGCTTTGGCGGCGGCTTGATGATTCCCTCGTATCTATTGCAGTGCTGCAAAGAGTTTCAAAGTTTCAAATTATGCTTCTGTATTTACTTGTGCAAGTATACCTGGGCGTGACCCGACAAACGCTTGTATAGTAAATATCTCCTCTGTTGGCAATGACTAATTTACATAATCTCATCCAGGTAATTCTGGCATGACTGAAATAGGTGAAATTGCGGAAGTGAGCGGAAGGAAGCCGTTTAACACGTTTTAAGCGACCATCTGTTTTGTTCTGGTGCACATAAAAAAATATTGCCAACTGTAATTGACATGAATCATTTTGAAAAGGAACAATTTTTCAGTGCAGATTCCTCAAGCCATTGCTGTCAGGGGTTCTAAATACATTGTTACGAACTCATGAACGTGAAGCCTGAACAAGCAGCTTCAAGATTTCGTTTTTAAAAGTACCGTTCAGTGCTGGTACTGCAAAGTCCAGTTTTATCATGAAAGTCGGGCTGAAGTAACGTGGTAGGAATGTTACATAAAGGACATGTCTCCAGTGAAGATACACTGAGTCTGCCAATCACTGCATAAAAATTTATTTATTTATTTATTGTTTTCTGCTCAGAATCTTCGCAGCAAAACACTATGCAATTCGCTCTGCCCTTACATGCTAATGTATATATGTAGAGAGAGAGAGAAGAAATAATATCAGAAAGGTAGAAAGTTTCACAAGACAAAGTTTATATGCTACCCTACACGGGGGAGAGGGGGATGAGGGAGAAAAGGGGAAAGACAGATGGGGAGATACACATTGTACATAACACACACATCGCACGCACTTCGGGTTTCACAGGCGGTCGCACAGTGATGTTGTCCTTAAGAATTGTAGAAGGGCTCGTCCCTTCGATGCACCTATTGTTGCTTCCGTTATGGTGGAGCCATTTTAGCAACAGTGGATCCATTTTAGCGACATTGGTTTCCCCACGAAATAAAGAATCATATCCATTGTTTCATCATATCGATTGGAAGAACGCTAACAACATCTTATTACATAAGAAAGGAGATGACAACGACTTAAAAATTACAGGCTGATCAGCTTGCTCTCTGTAGTATACAAGTTATTTACAAAGGTAATTGCTAACAGAGTAAAGAAAACATTAGAATTCAATCAACCAAAGTAACAAGCAGGATTTCGAACAGGCTACTCAACAATTGACCACATTCATACTGTGATGACGTTTATTGATCCGGAGAAGTCGCAACGATGTCGCAACAAAAAATGACCGTACGACAAGTCTGGCAAAGGCGGCCCAGGTTCTCGTTCAATCAAAGCACGGGTTTTTCCTTCTCTTTGGAAGGCGCATACACGTTAGTGCATATGCTCCAATACAATACCCCCCGGGTCGAAGAGTAGCCATCCTGGCGGCTCGGGGAGTAGGCACAATGAGGGGGTCGTAGTAGGGCTTGAGACGGTCGACGTGTACGGTCTCGCGTCCTCGACGGCGCAAATCTGGCGATTGTGTTAGGGGCTCGATGATGTAATTTACCGGCGAGGTTGTGTCAATGACACGGTATGGACCATGGTACCGGGCCAGAAGTTTAGAAGACAGGCCAGGAACGTGCGGGGGCACCCAAAGCCACACGAGGGAGCCAGTACGAAACGTAGGCGCTAGGTGATGAGCGTCATCATGTCGGGTTTTTCGTAGACCTTGAGCCTCACTTGTCATAGACCGAGCCAACTGACAGCAGTCTTCAGCGTATCTGGCGACTTCCGAAAGCGGGGAGCACTCCGATGCATCAGGGCGGTACGGGAGTAGGGTGTCGAGTGGGTGGGATGGTTCGCGGCCGTACAACAGAAAGAACGGGGAAAAATTGGTAGTCGCTTGCGTCGCGGTGTTGTAAGCGAAGGTAACAAAAGGCAAGACAACGTCCCAGTTAGTGTGGTCCGAGGAGGTGTACATCCTCAGCATGTCGCCAAGTGTGCGGCTGAACCGTTCAGTGAGACCATTCGTCTGTGGATGGTTTGCTGTAGATTTCCGGTGGATGTTGTTGCATTCAGCGAGAATAGCTTGGATGACCTCCGACAGGAACACTCGACCCCTATCACTGAGTAATTCCCGTGGAGCCCCGTGGCGGAGAATGAAGCTGCGCAGAATGAAGAGTGCAACTTCGTGGGCTGCCGGTAGAGCTGCAGTCTCAGAGTAGCGTGTCAGATGATCGACGCCGACAATAATCCACCGGTTTCCAGAGCGACTATATGGGAGGGGGCCATAGAGATCGATACCCACGTGTTCGAATGGGCGAGCCGGGCATGGGAGCGGCTGTAACATGCCAGTAAGGTGCCGCGGAGGTGTCTTGTTCTGTTGGCAAGTGGTGCAAGACTGAACGTATTTCTGCACAAAGCGATACATTCCTTGCCAGTAATATCGTTGGCGCAGCCTTTCGTAGGTTTTCAGGACACCTGCGTGAGCACTTTGAGGGTCTGCATGGAAATTCATGCAGATGTCAGAGCAGCGCATATGAGTTGGGACAGCAAGGAGCCACTTCCGACCACCAGGCATGTAGTTGCGGCGGTACAGAATGCTGTCTCGCACGGAAAAGTGGGCTGCTTGTCGGCGTAGCACTCTCGTGGAAGGGACAGCAGACGGATCGGTAAGGTAGTCGAGTAACAATGCAAGGTATGGATTTTTACGCTGCTCCGAAAGCATGCCAGTGGTGTCGATTGGTGACAAGGTGGTAAAAAGTGGTGACAGAGAAGCCACATCTGGCATTAATGGCGATCGCGAAAGTGCATCGGCGTCCGCATGCTTGCGACCGGAACGATATACTACACGGATGTCGTATTCTTGCAATCGAAGTGCCCAACGTCCCAGGCGACCGGACGGGTCTTTCAATGTGGACAGCCAACATAGAGCGTGGTGGTCTGTGACCACGTCGAAAGGGCGGCCGTAAAGGTACGGGCGAAACTTCGTCAAGGCCCAGATTATGGCCAAACACTCCTTCTCTGTCACGGAGTAATTCAATTCAGCCTTCTTGAGAGCGCGACTTGCATAGGCGACTACGTATTCGGCTTGGGTGCCTTTACGTTGTGCCAAAACTGCACCAAGACCGATGCCACTTGCATCGGTGTGAATTTCTGTGGCAGCAGCGGGGTCGTAGTGACGTAGAATGGGTGGTGAGGTCAGCAGGTGGCGCAGCTGGCGAAATGCGTCGTCACATGCAGGTGACCATGCAGATATATCTTTGCTGTTGGAAAGCAGACTCGTGAGAGGTGCGATGATGGACGCGAAGTTGCGCACGAAGCGACGAAAGTAGGAGCAGAGACCGACGAAACTTCTTAGGGCTTTCAGTGAGTTGGGCAACGGGAAGTCAGCGACAGCCCAAAGCTTTTCGGGATCTGGAAGAACGCCGTCTCTTGTGATGACATGTCCCAAGATGGTTAGTTTTCCTGCTGCGAAGTGGCACTTGTTGGAGTTAAGTTGTAGGCCCGCAGAAGTTAGACACGTCAGAATCTCATGGAGGCGAACAAGATGTGTCGGGAAATCAGACGAAAAGACTACGATGTCGTCCAGGTAACACAAGCAAGTTTTCCACTTATGGGCACGCAAGATGGTATCGATCATGCGCTCAAATGTGGCAGGTGCGTTGCAGAGCCAAAATGGCATCACTTTGAACTCATATAGGCCATCTGGCGTTACAAAGGCTGTTTTAGGGCAATCACATTCAGCCATTGGCACTTGCCGATACCGAGAACGCAGATCCAAGGATGTAAAGTACTCGGCGCCTTGTAAACAGTCAAGAGCATCGTCTATTCGTGGTAGCGGGTAGACATCTTTCTTCGTAATCTTGTTTAAGCGGCGATAGCCCACGCGAAATCGAACGGTGCCATCTTTTTTCTTTACCAGAACCACAGGTGATGACCAAGCGCTTTGAGTAGGCTGTATCACTCCTCGTTTAAGCACGTCGTCTACTTGCTCCGTAATGACGCGGCGCTCTTCGGCGGAAACGCGGTAAGGACGCTGTCGCAGAGGCGAATGTGAGCCGGTGTCAATAGTATGAGTGATAGTCGTGGTGCGGCCCAAAGAAGGTTTTTGAAAGTCGAAAGAAGAGCGAAACTTCTTAAGGAGAGCTACAAGTTGGCGGCGATGCGAGAGGGGAAGGTCTGCGTCAATAGCATTGTCGAAGGCTGACAAACTTGATGGCTCAGACGCATGAGTTATTGCGGCAATGTGACATGGCGTTTCGTCGGGAAGAATAATATCATCGATATGGTCGACAGGTTGCACATATCCCAACGTTTCACCACGAAGTAAGCCAATGGGGTAGTTGCAGTGGTTGGTACCCAGCATTACGGTTAAACCAGACGCAATTGTAAGAACAGCAAATGGGAGAACGATGCCCTTGCGTTCAGTAAAAACAGGAGATGGCGTAAACACCACCGTGGCGTCAGGTTGCGCCACACATGAAAGGCTTATAGGGACCGAAGCTTCTGGGGGCAAGGTGATGTCGTCGTCAGCGATCAGTTTGCAGAGCCGAGGAGACCGGTCGGGTGGTGGAAATTATTATGCTGACACAAGGGACACTTCAGCACGGGAACAATCGATGATAGCTTCATGACGTGATAAGATATCCGAACCGAGGATAAGGTCATGACAGCAAGATGGCAGAACAAAAAACTGTACGACGTACAAAGCGTCTTGGATGACGACGCGCGCCGTACACAGAGCCGAGGGATGAATGCGTTGCGCGCTAGCGGTGGACAGCACCATGTCACAGAGAGATGTGGCCACTTTCTTCAGTTTCCGACAAAATTTGGCGTCCATCACAGAAACGGCGGCCCCGGTATCAATTAACGCTAATGTGGCGACTCCCTCTACATCGACATCAACAACATTTTGCGGCGAAAACGGAGACCTTGGGAATTGCGCAGAAGTTGCAGTTCTTGCCTCCGGAACTGCACTGATTAGTTTCCCTCCTCGGGAGGTGGTCGACGACGCATAGGCGATTGCGATCGGTGACGAGGGAATGGGAAACGAGCAGTCGATGGGCGGCGATCCGAGTCTGAGTGCCTCTGTTCATATGCAGATGCGGTGGCCTGCTGCGGCGCGTATGTAGGAGTTCCGAAGTATGCGTTTGCAGGTGTGGGGTGACGGCGGCAGAAGCGTGCAATGGGGCCAGCGATGCCACAGGCGAAGCAGATAGGACGATTGTCTTGGGTGCGCCACTCATTAGATCGATGGAAAAAGCGAGGTGAAGGCCTGTAAACTGGAGGCGAGGCCGAAGGAGGTGGAGCTGATAAGGTGACTGGATGCGGTGGGGGCCGTGCGACCACAGCTGCGTAGCTGAGAGGTGAAGGTGGTGCAGGTGGTGCGTAGCCGACAGCTGAGAGATTAGGTGCTACTGAAGTGCATGGGTAAGGGGCCTGCACTGTAGGGAGGACATCACAAATTTCAGTGCGTATGGCCTGCTGCAGTGTCGAAGGCAGGCTTGTGGTGGGCGCGTCGCTATGCGGCAGCAGGGAGAGCTGTCGGGCGACTTCCTCCCTGATGAAGTCTTTGATCTGGTTGGACAGACTTTCTTGGCAAACGTTGGCATTTGGGAGTGTGACGGCCGAGATCAAATCCGGCGGTGGGACAATCTGTCGGGCGATGGGACGCTGACGGCGCAATTCATCAAAGCTCTGGCAGAGGCTTACGAGGATTGCCACCGTGTTCGGGCTTTCCGCTAGCAACATCTGGAATGCGCCGTCCTCGATGCCCTTGAGAATCTGCCGAATTTTCTCTTCTTTGGGCATAGATGGATTCAAACGCCTGCAGAGGTCGAGCACGTCCTCTATGTAACTAGTAAATGTCTCGCCAGGCTGCTGGGCTAGGTGGCGCAGGCGCTGGTCAGCGCGGAGCTTGCGGACCTCTGGTCGGCCGAACGCTTCAGTCACGAGTGTCTTAAAGGAGGACCAGTTGGCGATGGCGGTTTCGCGGTTTGTAAACCAAAGTTTAGGTACGTCTGCCAAGTAAAAGATAACGCAGGCAAGCTTAAAGTCGTTGTCCCATTTGTTGCTGGCGCTTACGCATTCGTACAAGGAGAGCCAGTCTTCGACGTCTTGCTCACCACTACCGCTGAAGATTGGTGGGTCCCGTTGGCGAGTAGCACCGGGGCAGGTAGACGGGACAGCCGGTGGTGCTGGCTGGGCTGGGATGGGCTGGTTGGCGACTGCGTCAGTCATGTTTTGCAGTGGTCTCTCAAGCAACTTGCGAGAGCGGTGCTCCAGGTCTGCTTGGGCATCTCAGCAGCCTCCACCAAATGTGATGACGTTTATTGATCCGGAGAAGTCGCAACGATGTCGCAACGAAAAATGACCGTACGACAAGTCTGGCAAAGGCGGCCCAGGTTCTCGTGCAATCAAAGCACGGGTTTTTCCTTCTCTTTGGAAGGCGCATACACGTTAGTGCGTATGCTCCACTACAACACTATCAATCAGGTAATAGAGAAATGCTCAGAGTAGAACCAACCACTATACATAGCCTTCATAGATTACGAGAAGGCGTTTGATTCAGTAGAAATATCAGCCGTCATGCAGACACTGCGGAATCAGGGCGTAGATGAAGCATATATAAACATTCTGGAAGAAATCTACAGGGGATCAACTGCTACCATAGTGCTTCATAAAGAAAGCAACAGAATACCAATCAAGAAGGGTGTAAGGCAGGGGGACACAATCTCCCCAATGCTATTTACCGCGTGCTTACAGGAGGTTTTCAGAAGCCTAGAATGGGAACACTTAGGGATAAGAGTTAATGGAGAATACCTTAGTAATCTGTGCTTCGCCGATGACATTGCATTGCTGAGTAACTCAGGGGACGAATTCCAACTCATGATTACGGAGTTTGACAAGGAGAGCAGAGAGGTGGGTCTTAAAATTAATCTGCAGAAAACGAAAGTAATGTACAACAACCTCGGCAAGAAGCAGCGCTTCGAGTTAGGTAATAGTGCACTTGAAGTTGTAAAAGACTATGTCTACTTAGGGCAGGTAATAACCGCAGAGCCAAACCACGAGATTGAAGTAACTAGAAGAATAAGAATAGGGTTGAACACATTCAGCAATAAAAAAAAATATGACAGGTAGATTGCCACTATCCCTCAAAAGTAAGGTATATAACAGCTGTATTTTGCCGGTACTTAGCTACGGAGCAGAAACCTGGAGACTTACAAAGAGGGTTCTGCTTAAATTGGGGACGACGCAGCGAGCAATGGAAAGAAAAATGGTAGGTGTAACCTTAAGAGACAAGAAGAGAGCAGAGTGGATTAGGGGAAAAACGGGGGTTAAGGATATCATAGTTGAAATAAAGAAGAGGAAATGGACATGGGCCGGGCATGTAGCGCGTAGACAGGATAACCGCTAGTCATTAGGGGAACTAAGTGGATTCCCAGAGAAGGGAGGCGGTTTAGGGGGAGACAGAAGGTTAGGTGGGCAGATGAGATCAAGAAGTTTGCGGGTATAAATTGGCAGCAGTAAGCACAGGACCGGGTTAACTGGTGGAACATGGGAGAGGCCTTTGTCCTGCAATGGACGTAGTCAGGCTGATGATGATGATGATGATGATCCATTGTTTCTTTTTCTTTTTCTTGTGTGTGTGTGCGTGTGCGTGTGTGTGTGTTCACGCCTGCGTGTGTGCGTGCGTGAAGTACCTAACTTGATTGTAGGTAGATCCTAGTGATTATGGTGCTCGAGTGCGGGCTTAGGGGTCTTGGGATCGAAGCAGCACCACGGCGAGGGGAGCACATTTCGAGCTTAAAGATGGTAAAAATTTTTAGTCCCCCACTACGCCTTTCCTCGTAATCATATGGTGGTTTTGGGTCGTGAAACCACAATTTCTTTTATATTGCAGCAGTGGGTACAAAGATGCTTGAAGTAGACTTCGGCTAAACCTTACTTGGAGACAGTTAAACGCGCTGCTATCGCAGATAAAGGCGGAAAAATTGGCCCCATATCTGCATGTAATCTGCAAATGTCGTCGAAAGACGATAGTCTTGCGTGTGCAAAGAGTGAACCAAAACATTTATTTGATGTTCTCCGCAAGAAAATCGGTGAATCGTATTCCGGAGGTGCTGCGTTAGAGTGCCTCGAGCGTGCAGCGGAGGCGAACGAGCGCTTCAAGTCACGTCACACGTGAGACATGAGCGCCATCTGGCAGTTTTTTTTTTTTGGAAAACGAAGCGCGTGGCCGTGCGCGCCCGTCTCAGAGGTGATAAGCTCTAGAACGTGAGGCGATGGATAGGTGCCACCACCATCTCGTCCTAGCAAAGCGTTGGAAACACTCCCCGTTCCGTGCAAGCGTTGCATGGTAAGTGCAGCGCGATATGCGCTAAGGTCCTTAAAATTACTTATGTATGCGTTTTCTTGTAAGAGATGCATATGCAGAATATATGCCTGTTGTTATGAGGTCCCAGACATGCGCAATAATTGCTTTTTAATTGACTATTGCACAAGTATGAACGCTCAACCTTGAGCAACATTGGTGGTCGCTGCGGATGGGGTCGGCCGTTTCAAGTACCTGATGCGGTAAGAGTGGACAAACAGACAAATGTACAGACAGACAGACAGACAGACAGACAGACAGACAGACCGACAGACAGACAGACAGACAGACAGACAGACAGACAGACAGACAGACAGACAGACAGACAGACAGACAGACAGACAGACCAAAATTTTAGCGTGGAAGGTGCCTAAGGAAGACTATCGTCTTTAAAAATTCGCGCGTGTGTGGATAGAAAGCAGCGGATATTGACCCGTCGTCGATGAGGGCGACGTGAGTACGCTGTTATCTGGCACCCGACAACCCCCTTGTTTAACCAGAGATCATCCTCTGAGCTTGATTCATGACTTGACCTTTCTCTGCGAACAAGTTTGAGCAATAGCCGACCACTGAGCTGTTGAACGGGAAAAAGCAAGAGTAATGGTAAAGAATGCGTCCTTTTGTGGCCTGAGAGCTTCAGTGCGACGGTATCTTGTTAACTGAGAGGGGCTTTTTTTTTACCTGCTCCTACTATCATGGTGATCCCCGCCAAACTGAGTGGGATTTCTCTAGCTGTCTCAAGAAAAATAAAGAGCCGTACACTTACCGAGTGTGCGAGGACGTTTTAGGGACGAAGCTCCTACAGGCGTAGGCTAGTCCCGCGTTGTAGTAGCCACCGCTGGTACTCAGAGCGCTCACTAGAGGGTGCTGTGGCGCTCGCACCACTAGTTTTCGAAGGAACGGCGCAGACATTGGCGTTCCTTGTGTAAACATTCCACGGCATTGAACAGGCGCACTAACGTATCACATCATGCAAAACAAGGCTATTGGGTACCCACGTAAGGTGCAAAAGTGCTGTCGCTCACTTGTCACGTGACTATAGTGCGTCCTGGTTTTCCCTCCAAAGCCCACGCTGAGGGCACAGGGAAGCGCGAGACAGCGAAAATGCCCGCGTGTTGGAAGAACAGCTTCTGCTTTTTCCTTTTTGTCTTTCTTTCTTTTTCACAACAGGGCTGAAGGTTTGTCGTGTGTCGTAAAAAGTTTTTATAATGATGAATCGGCACGAACTCTCCTGGCCTTCTCCTTCTATTTTGCTCCAAGGACAAATGCGTCGACTTGTATGACGTGGAATGCAATAACTCTGATGAGCGAGAGGTTGAATAAAGAGAAAGAGCAAGGCAGAAAGATAGAGGGAACGAAAACGAAAGAAATTCGCAGTGACGTGAGATTTGGACCCACAATCCGAAGGTCAGCGTGGTAGCCATTTGACTATCTAAATGTTTTATGCATAGTATTTTTTCAACATTCAATAGAGACAAAGAACTTGCCTTCGTTTCGTCGTAGCGCGACGCAATGGTGAACATAGAGTACAAAATCACATTATAGTGCCTAGAAATATTTCTAGACATAGAGTACAAAATCACATTATCATGCCTAGAAATATTTCTAGACACTGTAATCACATCCAAGAACAAACTACAGCGTCTAGAAATATTTGTAGGTACTATAAACAAACTGAGCTGAGTGTGTAAATACATCCCACTACAGCGTGACTTAAAGGTGGTGGTGATCACGATTTCAATGACGATGAAGACAACGAAGGTAAGTATACGGCTTGATGAGTGTCACAATCGTTATACACGACGATGGGGATGATGGCATAGAAAAGAAAGGAAGGAAATAAAGATGTGTAGCTGATCAAGCCGTAACTGTCTAGCCGGAATGGCTGAAACGTGATCAGTAGTTAGCAGCGGGGCCGGAGGAGGAGGGAAATAGGGAAGGGGCTGTGAACGACGCTTTACGGCTACTTGCACATGTACAGTGAAGGGAAGGCTTGCTCGAAACAGTTTGAACTATGCCACCACGCATGGAAATTTTTATCTCGGTTGAAGCAGTAAGCTGGTGAGCCCGGTCTCCTCGATTAATTCACGTGAGAGCCTTATAGGAGCTGGCTAAAAGACACGAACCTATGACCTCGTATTAGGTCTCCCCGCACGCCTCCAATACCTAGAGCAACTGAACCTTTCTTTTTCAAAGGCAACATTACAAATGGACACAATGTTTTGACAATATGGGACCACCGAAATGACGAACATTTACGAAAATTTCATACCATAGTGGGCAACGATCCTATATGCCAGTGCCCGAAGGCTTCTACACTGAGAAACTACTGAAAAACTTATGACCGAAATTTTTAAAGGATAAAGCATAAGACAAAATTCGTGTTTGTCAAGTATTGCTGAGAATCTCCTATTGTATGTAAATATGCGTACACTGCGAAGCATCAGTTATTACTACCCCTGACGTTTTATCTCTAAAAAATACTTAATTATATTTCACAATAAATCGATTGCTACTTTGGTGTAGATCCATGAACAGTAGAGTAAATAATGGGGCAGCTGCGCATTACTGATGCGGGACTGGAAAAACAGCGGAGCTTGTGCCCCCTCCTCCTTTTGCTCAATGTTCCCCTTGCATAACTCTTCCTCATGTTTTGCTTTTTTTTTACTCTTTGCTGTACGTACGTACAGCAAAGAGTAAAAAAAGAGTTACTCTTTGCTGAATGCTTACGCTATTCGCCCCCTTCTCAGCATCCTACTTCCCCTCCTCCTACCCATTACATCACTCATCACCGTCAGTTTTCTTTCTCACCTCTTTGCTATACTATACTGCACAAGACGGTGCCATGATCTAATTTATCCACTCTTTTTTTTTTCCTCTTCATCCTCAGTTCATTTTTGCGGCTCCTTCCTATACTATGCAAAGCGATGTAATGTTTTCTTTTTGTCGTTGTTTCCCTGTCTTTGTCTTTATTTCTTTTTCCGTGTCTGTTTCTTTCTTTGTCATTTTTTATATTCACCTTCTCTTATCCAAAGCAACTCAATCATGCTACTAGTTTTCGCTAACTTTCATTCTATTGCCCATGGCAGTGCGATCATATGGTTCCCATGAAAACTTGTTTCGGTAGCATGCCTGGAGCCCACGCTTAGCCACTGGACTGGGTCACAATACTTGACGCGTTTAGAGATATGAAAAAGTTCTAAACTATAAAGTGTTGCATTAGCGCATCACGGATGAATTGTACGCATTCTAATTTTTCGGTACTTTTTAGCGCCAAGAAATACATAAAAATACCTGAATTGCGAAAGAGTTACCACGATCTTCTTTCAGCTGTGTGTACGTTGGTTCGAATATAACCTTGTCATGAAGTTCGCTTATTTATTTATTTTTATTTATTTATTCATTGTTTATTTATTTTTCTTCTCTTATAATAGTGTTAAAGGTGAAAGAGAACGAAGCGACACAAACGTTTAGAATTTCCGTGGAAGGTTCAAGGGTGCGCTACTATACATTTGGAAGTCACAGTAACTAGATAACGATGTTGGGTCCCCTTATTAAATTTATATTCACACAGCACTAGCCAGGCGGTGTCACTCTATGCAACTTTTGTTCAGCAACGAGAGCACAAAGGGCACTATGTTTTGTCATGTCGCCGATACAGATTACTAAAAATACAGACTTGTTATCTCTTTCGCTAACCTATGGCTGAACTTCACCAAGGACAATGTACTTCATTGCTTCGGTTTTGGGCTTCATCCACATGAACGCTTTTGATACTGTTTGTGCTTACCTTCACGACACTAAACGCACCATACTAAGTTCCAACTTGTGTGAGTATTATTACTGTAGCAATTATTTAGCATAACAACAATTTTTGTTTTACTCACACCTATTTCTACTCAAGATAACCACTATGCAGGCTGATTTGAATGCGTCAAAAACAATTATTGCACTCTGTTCATTGTACATTCGTTGCTTATCTGGTGGTTATCAATATAATATTCAATTCTTAAAAAGTCTCATAAAGTTATATTATCAATTCTTGGACGATCCCCCGAATGGGTATGAGCCATGTTTGAGGCATCATCATAATCATCATTGTCGTCGTCATCGTCCGCAGCGCACGAGAAGGAAAGAAGCCATATTGCATTCGGGAACATGAAACGAAACAAATCACGTCGTCACAGCAACTCCTCAAAAGGAGAGCCTCAGGAGGTAGATAACGTGCAAAAAGAGGGTTCGGTGCGCTCCAAAGCAACGATACCAGGCGGGGCCGCAGCCGGCACTGATCATGACCCGGGCGTTCTCAGCAGAAGGGAGTCTGCCCAGTCCGACCAACCAGTTACCATCTTGTCCGCCAAGAGAACGAGCTCCGGCAGCCACCGACGCCGTCACCGCTCAAAGTCTGGCGCTTCCTCAGACGCAGCGGAAAAAACTACTGAGCCAAAAGTGAACACGAAGTCCAAAGCAGCCCAGCATGTACCGGTCAAAGGAGAGGCCGCGGAAGCTGAGCAACCCGCACCAAACGAGCTGGCAGGTATCACCTCGGGCATCGGTCAGTATCTGCAATCCTTACTTCCCTCGCATAATTATACGGCCCAAGAGGAACCGGCCCAAAAATTACCTTTGCCGCAAAATCCGCCTACGACACTGCCACCTTTGCAGCAGGCTGCTACAGCATGGCCGCAGCAAGCGTTGCCGCTTTACACAATGCCGCGACAAGCTCTTGCGCCACAGGCCGTCTTCGAAGCTTCGGTTCTTCAGCAGCAATCGCAATCGATGCCCCCTGTAACGCCATATCTACCGCCACCGCAATTCCCTCAGCCAAACTTCCCAATTGCTCAAGCACTCCCTTACGCTTACGGAGGTATGGTACCACCGTGGTATGGTCTACCTCAGCAAATACCTGTCGGACAGACACCACTTCATTTCCTTCCTCCACTTTCCGTGAACCCAGCTACAGCAGCAACTCCTGCTTCCATCATGCATCCACAAGCACCACCTCCTATCGCAGCCTCGTCGGCAGCCTTAACAACAAAACCTGAAGCAGCCGGTGCTTCTCAAGCGAATCAGCCACACTTTGTAACAACGTCGCACTACGCGCACGTGGAGCCATCTGCCGTTATTGCGCCGGTCTCCGCCACTCGAGAGACAATGACCAGAGTTGCAGAGCCCTGTTCCCGACACCTAGCCTTCATGTTGCTGACGATTTCGGTAAGCTTTCGCCACCTATTTTATCTGAACTTCCAAGCGTAGTCCAAAGCCCAACGTCTCAATCATCTCACCGCCGTCACAGCAGACGGCAGTTTGTGCTAGACGGTAACGCTATCGATAACACGGTTGTTAGTCCTCAAGACGCAGTCGCAAGAGAGGATTACAACCAGTCTGTCTCCAGAGTTTTTAAGAAGCAACGGTCACAGCACAAAAACTTGCATGACGAAGGCCACGAATTTGAGGAAGGCGGCGAAACACAAACATTTCCCACGCGTCATCGTGACTACAGATCCCTCCCGTGGCCGCATGAAAGGCAGCGAAGAGCCCGTAGATGAACTGACTGATCAGATTGTGTCTCCTATATCGACACCAATATCACCACCAAGAAGCAAAGGCAAATCGAGAAGCCGGTCTTCGAAACTAAGGAGAGCGCCCGTGGTGGCACCGGAATTAGTAGTACCTCCAAGTACATGGAAAGAATCCATACCAGAGGCCAATTTACCACGCAAAGGATAGCGCTTCGTCAAACACTCAAGCTGCCCCAAGTGCCAGTGGTGTGGATAAAGAAGTCCTTAAAAAGCTGGTTGATGCTTTAGCTGCACGTAGACAAGCGCTGGCTCAACCAATCTTACCAGGCTGTGGACATGCAATGGAACACAAATGCCACCACAGAAGCGAACACGTTAAACATAGGCATCACGATGAGAATGAAAGAGAACAAGACAACTCTGAAAACTTTTTTGAAGAAATCGTGGAAGAAATAGTTCCACCTGAAAAGGGAACAGAGGGTAGGCCACAAAAGCGTCTAGTTCGCAAGACGACTAAAATGCGAACTCACAATGTCACTGAGGATCCATTGGGTAAGAAGGGGCAGCTTGACGAGGTACCGCTAGTTGATCGCGTGGAGGATGATGAGGTCAATGTTTTCGAAAGGAGAGACTGCTCCTTCCCACACAACACGTCGGTCACGTAGAGGCAGTATAGGACATTATGATACTGAAACTATAGAAACCACCTCGTGGGGAAGCGGAATGAATCAATCATCTCCTCCTTTACGTCCTACCACATATGACGATATTGAACAGTCCGATTCTGGTGAGTACGAGCCCTCACCTTTTAGAGCGGGCCAGCGTTGCTTCAAAACACCCTTCACCAGGCCTCTAGTAGCACCTTGGTACCAAGCTTCATTATCTCCAAGATATGCACCATGGGCAGCCAGGATGGCGAGGCCCAACCGGCTCATCAGGCCTATACCATGCTTTGACTGCGCCACGATAGCGTCGCGTTTTCCTGGAGTTCAGATTAGGAGAGATATTTGCCCTTCTCACACGTTTCCACTGCACACGCATGCCACTACTGAAACGTGCTGGGGTCAGCAACCCTGCTGTGACCCCAGAGCTTGTGGTTACGCCCAATCTCCCGGGCCTACCTGTCCTGATTGTCAAACTACCACCTTAGCGAATAACCAATGTAATTCTGCGGTTTCACCTCCACCAGCTTTTGCTGAGTTGACTAAGCAGGCGAGACGTCCAAGGCGTGTGGTCTACCGGTCATGCCCCCCTCCTCCAGGACTGCCTGTGATCGATGATACGTACAGGTCTACTGCAGTAGGAGGAGTTGGCGCAAAAGGTGTACCTTGTAGATGTTGCCCGTATGGGGCTAGGAATGACGATGTCGATCATCGTCAGGTGAGTCTGGAAGAAGTCCTACGATACGAAGACATAATTCGTCAAGATGCACGACTTGAGGATAGGAGGCGGTTGCTGGACGAAGAGAGGATTCGAGAAGATGAACGACTGGCGTTCAGAGAATACCTGGCTGAACAGAATTTGGTTCTGAACGACGACGGTGGTCATCTGCCTGACACCCAGCTGAAAGAATTAAAGGAGGCCCTGCAGAGGGAGCTGGCAAAGCGCCGCGCCTCGAGAGCTAAGTTCGAGACAGCTCACTCGTGGCCAGGTGCCAGGGAACTGCCAAAGGTTGACACACCATCCTCTGGACAGGCTCATCTCGTTACCGAGGTGAGTTTGAGAATGATCGAACAACCGCATATTTTTAACGAATAATAACGGTTGGGCTTTTAAGTCCCGAAACTATATTATGATTATAATGGATGCTGTAGTGGAAAGCTCCGAAAAGTTCAACCACCAGGGGTTTTTTAACGTGCGCTCTATTTTAACTACGCAGCGGCTGACTGGGCTAGTTGGTTGCGCATACTTAAGGTTAACAGCGCAAAAATCACACCGGCGGGCAAAAAAAAAAGACGGGACAAGCACTGGCTTAAATATTGTCAAGAATGCTATTATATATACCCAATGAACAGAAAAAAAAACAGTAAAGATGAAAACAGGTGCAAAAATACGAAATAACTAAACATCAAAAATCACTGAGTCAGCTACGCCGACCCTCGCAACCCCAAAAAGCAGAGCTCTCTTTCTGACAGAGCAACTGATGGTTTGCTGATGCATGTACTCAGATTAAAGATAAAAAATTTGGTTCCGAATCTGCATGTTACACCGCAAATGTCGTCGAAAGACAATAGCCTTTCGTCTGGAGAGAGTGAACAAAACTTTTATTTGATGTTCTGCGCAAGAAAATTGGTGAATGGTATTCAGGAGGCGCTGCGTTTGAGTGCCTCGAGCATGTAGCGGAGGCGAACGAGCGCATCGAAGCATGTTAGACACAAGCGCCATCTGGCAGTTATCTTCGAAAACGAAGGCGTGCAGCCCGCGGAGAAAGATGCGCGCCAGTCTCGGAGGTGATAAGGTGTAAAACGCAAAGCGACGGGCAGGTGCTATCGCCGTGACGTCGTAGCAAGCGTTATAAACACCTTTTTGAGCATCGCGTTGCACTGTCCGCACAGCGCGATTAAACGCTCATTCCTTAGAGTTACTTGTGCGTGCCTCTTCTAGTATAAAGGCAGACATACAAAACATCGAAGCGTTGTTGTGGCGCCTCAGATATGCGCAATAATTGCTTTTTAGTTGACAATCGCACAGCTATTAACGCAAAACCTTGAGCAATATTGGTGGACGCTGCGGATTGGGTTGGCCGTTTGATGCCGTTTGAGGTATCGTTCGGGTGGACAAACAGACAGATGTGTAGACAGACAGACAGACGGATAGATCAAAATTTTTCCGTCGAAGATCCCCAAGAAAGACTATCGTCTTTAAAAGAAGAGTGCGAGCGCATAATCCATGAGGCTGCTTAGGTGGCGCTTGAAAGGGGTCCGCGGTAGAATACTCGGCTGGCACGCAGGAGACCCGAGTTCGAATGCCAATGTATTCTTGTTTTTTGTATTTATTTGGTTTATTTTTTTCTATTTCGCTCGATAGTAGTTACAGCCGCCATTGGCGGCGGCGGCGACCAACTACGGCGCACGCGACCCTTGTTGCGATCTCACAACAGCTTTCGCTGTAAAAAGGGTAGTCACACAGCTCGACATATATTATTTTAATAATCAATATCCGAAAAGGCAGCACGGCACAACAACTGACGTTTCGTAGCCACGAATTGACTATAAATTACCGCATATCTGCGATAAGTCGACCCTGTGGGTCATGAGTGTAGCATTGCAACAACACTGGGGCGTAAACGTTTTGCACTCACCAGATGTCAACCATGTACATTTGCAGGGGACTGTGAAGGAGCGGAATTGGCCGGGGGCCTTGAAGCCCGATGTTTGTAAAGAAGAAGGTGGTGCCAGCAGACGCACATCGCACCCGGGTACACAGCTGGGTGCTCCGCGTAAGGCCTCCTTTGCAGCCGTGCTGGAGACCGAAGCAGGCCCGACGCGACGCCCAACCACAGAAGCTGATTCGGCGAAGCGTCGGGCGTCGAAATGATGCTTGTGCATTGTAGGCCCGCAAATGCAGACGATGCTGGCATATGGTCGACGATAAACTATTTTTTCGCTCTAAACGTATATGTATGCATGTGTTTATGCAAATATAAACATGCAAAGATTCCTTTGGTAAATGTCATTTCCGTGCTAGTGGCGGTTCAAGCAAGATGTTGGACGAAATGGGGACGACGCCTAACGCAAAAAAAAATTATCTTTTGACTGGCGGTATAAAAAAGGTTTAATGCATCTTTTTTTATAAATATCTATTAGAAATTCCTGTCATCTCGATTGTTCATTTATTATTATTTTCTAATTTAGGAACTCTTGACCTTGTAAGAGCTAAATCAAGATGCAGACGCTTAAACCGGTCACAAGGCAGCAGCAGTCGCCGTCTATTATCGTTCGGTGTTTCATGACAAAGCGGCCATCTTACAAGGCAATGACAAGAAAATCGAGGATGTATTCACTTGTATACTATTGCATCTGCATTTTTTAGATGACACGATTAAAGCAACTTTCCTGCACTTGTGTTAGTTCCAATGAACGTCGCCTTTGTGGACTTGATAAGTGGGCGGCTGGTGGTGCAGTTCTGCGTGGTTGCAGTGATGGTATATGTACCCTTTCTTTCTATCTCATTGTTTATCCAAGTTTTCTCTCTTTTTTTCTCTTCTGATTTCATTGTTTGTTTTCCAGCTTTTTTTTAGAATACCCAGACTCTTCATTTATAAGAAACTTCTGAAATATTCGTTATATTTTATGAAATTCATATCAAGCTTCACACATTTCGCTCTTAATATTTCGCCTCGGTTATTTCGCGATTGAAAATATCAGAATTTATGTTCTGAAAATGGTGAAGATTGCACTGGATCACGCAAGACTCAAAATAGTGATTCTGGACGATTCTGAGGTCTAATCCTATTGTTACTGGGTTGATGCAAGACTTTAGCTAACTGATTTCAGGCTGTTGCTAGGTTGCTTGTCAGCGCAGTAAGGTTCGAGTTAAACCACAGGCAATCGAAGGTGACACACGGCTGTGCAAATTCCCGAGGCCTACTCGCGTTGATCTCGAGCATTCGAACCTCCCAATATCAATAGGCATGTCAGCGTTCACGTAGGACCTTAGGGGCTTATCGAAGCCACCGTTGCCTTTCCCGTTTCATAGCAATTTCTCGTAGTACGGGCCACTGAACCTCTCGTAGTACGTACTCTAGGCTGACGCCTCAGCGAATCTGAAACGTTCGGTCACGGTGTTGTTCACATGGTTAATCTCGATTACTTATTGAAGCTATTCTCAATTACTCGTAACGTTTGTCGATAATTTTACTTGGTGTTTGCCACCCATTTGTTGCATTCATCATTTGGATTAGCGGTGAGAAATAGTATTTGCCTAATATTGTGGCACATACCCGTTCATCATGATGACGATAATTTTTACACGCATTTGTTGTTACCGAAACGCTTACGATCGGCTCGAACAGTCTGGTTTTTCACAGCCAATCTAAGTCATTTCCCTCGCTTACAGTAATATTTTGACGCTTTCGGTTATCTTCTTTGATGCTTTCGTCCTTTCTTTCTGAACTGAGGAGGCCACCCACCTTAGGGCTGAAGTACAAAGAGCCTGGTCCAAATAAAGTTCATATCTGTCTCTCTTAGATCTATTTTTTTAATCTCAAAATCACACGAACCTATCAATCATCAGCGTCGAGTGAGCGACACGTGCTTCAGTGAGGGACACGACTTAGTATGAAAAAAAAACAAAGAAAAGTGGATTGAAAACAAAGTGAAAGAGTGGCTTCAGATCACATCAATACATTCACAAGTGCAATATCGCGATGTTCACGTGCTTTGTTATTCGATAACTCCTCACTCACGCCTTGACAACTAAACGATGTAATTTACACCCTCACAATCAGTAAAATTGTGTTCAGAAATACCCGTCATGCATAGGTGCGTTGATAGTCGGTGTAGTGGTACGGCGTGACGGTAACGTTTATTTTTTTTTTTTTGCTGAGTAATGCGATAAATTGACACTATAAAAACCCCGGGCCAGCAAAAGTTTTCTCACGTCATAGCTTGTCGGCAAATTGCTCAATGTTTTTGAACCAATCAATGAACTGTGATGCGAGATTCGAACCCACCTACACACCAATCGAAGGTTAATGGAGAATGAAGACCAAATATCGATGAAGTGGTAAAAGAAAGGGGGAACGTAGGACACTTGAGAGGGGCAGGAGAAGGAAAGACATGATCAAAAGGAGAGATTAAATCATACCGCAATAACAAAGTGGAAAGCAGAAATGAAGAGAAGGAGAGGCAGAAAAAAAATAAAGGTAATGAAAGAGAGAATATCAAAGAAGATGACAGAAAAATATAAAAAGCGAGTGAAAGAGCTTGAAAGATGAACCGAGAAATACCGGTACAGAGATAAAGAAACCAGAAGATAGAGAAAGAAAGATACAAAGAAACATTGAAAATCTCTCCGTCATAGGATTCGGTATTACACGGAAGTGCAACCTGTCTTCATTGAAGTAGTTGACCGTTTATGGTGCATTGTTTCACAACAAGAGCAAAGAAATTAATACTACAGCAACAAATTGTAATGCCACATCAAGGCCGGCAAGTATTTCTTAACTTGCAGCGCGCACCAGAACAAGAAACAAGGTTCGAAAGCACCATGCACAAGACGAGCGCGGACCAACAACTTTCACAGCTCCACGCGTGAAGAGCGATGCTACATCAGAACAAATTGCACACGGAACAAACTCGCAAGTATATAGAGGACGAGCGCGAAACTGCTGTCGTTGTTACTTCTTTGTGTGTGAGCAGCACGCTTCTAGCGCAAACATGGCTGCTGCAGCGAGCGAAGGGAGCTTTGTGCTCACTTCAGCGAAAGCTTAGGGGGAAGCACAAGAGGTTTACAAACCACACCCGCCACCCCCATTAAGCGATAAGCACGCACGTGCCTCGCAACTCGCGGGGGCACGAGCTTTAGGCACTCTCCACACCAGTAGCGCCATATCACATGAACGCGCTAAAATCGGTGAGCTCTGAGCACGGCCAAAGGTGTATATAAATAGCTTGCCGTTAACAAGCTGAACAACGGATGTTTCGTGGTCCAGCAGTTTCGAGCCACGCGCTGCGAAGCATGAGGTCGTAGGTGGTTCGATGCCCAGTCATGAAACATTTCTGTAAAGTCTTCTGCTTGCAATCGGTTAGTTTATATTTTATAATGTCCCATCCGTGACGGAAATATATATATATATATATATATATATATATATATATATATATATATATATATATATATATATATATATAGAGAGAGAGAGAGAGAGAGAGAGAGAGAGAGAGAGAGCAAAAGAAATGGGGAGTTTAGGGTTAGGAGGAAGAGAACGCCACAAGCTCCACTGCTACTTTGGTCTTCGTACGACTAGTCTGGAGTAGCCCTACTTTTTTTTTTCTTGCGAGAATCAAGGCAACTCAATCGTAGCAAAAAAATTTGTCTGAGTGGCTTTAAATAATGTCACCACCAAAGACAAGCAGCTTTCATGTGCTAAAGATGGCACTAGCCTGAATCTCCATGTCTGAGAAGTAGCAGGGGTTCAGATAAGAAATTTCTAAGCAGACACGAAACCATATATTTCTTTACCTATCGAACCGCACCTGCCAGCTTACTTCAAAAAGGAGCTGCGAAGGAACCACCTAAAGGTGGCCGGAAAGTAGAGGACTTCCTCCCACCAGCGGCATCCATTAAAACGTTTCCGCACTGCCTAACGCTAGAACGTGCCGCACGATCGCTTTACCATCTCGGCTAAGTGCATTCGCATGCCCCTTCCACTGGGAAATGAGGGACAGATCCTACTATGTTACGAGAAAAGGCACCACACGCATAGCGTGGGCTCTCACTACATCACTCCCGGTCTCACCCACCTCTATGCGCTATAGCGTAAACGCCCAGGTCGAAGCCCTTGAGTTCGGTTTCAGCGTTGAACACTTTATCTTAGACTAGTAGGACGGCTTTCCGCACATAATATAAGCTAACGGTAAAACCAAGGCTCGTGGGTGATCGGTACGGCTGAACGGTCCGCAGCGTTTTGCAGAAAATTGATGAGCGAGGAAGGGCTTGCCCCTGCACGACATTGATGAATGGCTAGTTGCTGTGACTGGCAGCGAGGAAGGAAAAATAAAGTCGCTGGTTGGTTGAGCGAGTTCGCCGTCTATTTCAAATTTTCAAATTTTTCTGCTAAATTCTTTAAATTGCGTTGAATGACTGTATTATCCTGCTTCAGTTCAAGCGGTTCTTCAGTTCTTCTTGATGAACATGCCACTTTGTTCAAATCGCACTATCACAAAACAAGTGTTTTTTTTTAATTTCTTTTGATATAGAAGAAGGAAATGTTGGCTCACAAATGTGCCACCAACAAAAAAAGATGAAAAGAAATACACAGAGAGAGAGATAGAAAGTGGAAGACAAAAAGTTAGACAAAGAAGAAAAGCATAGCCATGTTCGGTACAGGGAGAGAGAGAGAGCTAAGATACAAGGAAAGGCAGGGAGGTTAACCAGACGCACATCCGATTTGCTACCCTGCACTGGGGAAGGGATAAAGGGGAGAAAAGAGGTTGCAGAAAGATGAGAAGGTACACACAATCACGAGCACACTCGGGGAGCACACCCAGTTTACAGGCGGTCGCTCAGGTTTGTTGACTTAAGGTAAAGCAGCAGTGCTTTAGTTGCTTTCTGCGCAACTGAGGCAGATGCCCAAGGTCCTAGTATCTTCTGCACACAAAATGGTCCGGGGTCAAGTCGATTCAAAACCATCCGTAGCTGGCATCGCTGTGTGTCGTAGCAAGCGCAGCTGCACAGGACGTGTTCGATGGTCTCTTCATCTCCGCAGTAGTCGCATGTAGGAGTGTCTGCCATACCAATGCGAAAGGAGTACACCTTTGTGAATGCAACACACAACCAAAGGCGGCATAACAGTGTCGCATCGGAGCGGGAAAGTTGTGATGGTAGCTTTAGCTTGAGCGAAGGATCCAGTTCCTAAATTGACACCTTTGGAAGCTGGTAGACGACCAGAACGTGCGTGTGAGATCTCGAGCCAGCAGGTAAAGTTGTCTTGCTGCATCATTCCTTGATAGAGCAATCGGGACTACACGGGTTTCTTCATGGGCTGAGCGGGCTGCATCATCGGCTAATTGATTTCCGGTAATACCAATATGTCCAGGCAGCCATTGATATATAATATCATGCCCTCGTGCTAGAGCTTCATGATGGCAATGTCTTATTTCTTGTACCAGTTGGTCATGGCTCCTCCTACGCATGGCAGACTGCAAACTCTGAAGCGCTGCCTTCGAATCACAGAATATGACCCATTTTCCTGGACGTTCTTGAACGAGATATTGTAAAGCAGCCCTTATAGCAGCAAGCTCTGATGCCGTAGATGTAGTCATATGCGACAACTTAAACTTGATTGTCATTTCTGCAGCCGGAATTACAGCGGCACCTGATCAGCTGCTGGATGAGACGGACCCATCAGTGTATATCTGCGTTCGGTCTAAGTACAACTCATGTAATAATAGCAGTGTTGCTTGCTTCAATGCTACTCTGGAGTGACTGCTTTTCTTTTTGATTCCCGGAATTTCTAGACGTACTTACGGTGGGTCGAGGCACCACAAAGGGCATGCCGTTCTCGCAGCTGGCGTATATCCTGATGGAATGCTGTTTAGGTGCTTGGCTATGACGTCTGAAAACGTAGCACGTGGTCTTCCGGAAGGTAGAAGGGCCAAGTGGTGGTCGGGGACTCGACTAGCATGTCGAATGTGCGCTCTGAGGCAATCCACAACTATATATGTCCTGACCGGATGGTCTTTGGCAAGCATGATTGTGGCATAAGTAGAAGCGCATCGGGGCAGTCCTAGTCAGATACGCAGTGCCTGACCCTGCAAACTCTCCAATGATTGAGTATTCGATTTGCAAGTGTTAGTCAGTACCGGCAAGCTGTAGCGCAAAAGACCCAGAAATAGGGCCCTGTACAGCTGTAGCATGGAGGCCACAGAAGTTCCCCATGCTTTACCGCACAAGAATTTCATGATATGCACAATAGATAGCAGTCTCTTCTTCAAGTACGCACAATGTGGGCTCCACGAAAGACTTCTGTCGATTATTATGCCCAGGAAACGATGCGTCCGTGCATATTTGACACTCTGCCCATTGATGTAAACAGGGTATGGCGTCATTGGTTTGCGTGTAAACGCCATCAACGCGCACTTCACAGTTGATATATTTAGGCCTTGTTTCTGAAGGTAGGCTGTTGTGAGGGTTGCTGCCCGCTGTATTCGTGCACGCACCTGGGGGCGAGTAACTGCAGCACTCCAGAGGCAAATATCATCGGCGTATATGGATAGGCACACCGACTTTGGCAGAACCTTCACCAGACCAATGAGGGCCACATTGAACAATGTGGGGCTTAAAACACCTCCCTGAGGTACTCCGCAGTAGGTGTAATGTTGGGCAGTTCTACCCTCATATGTTTGTACGAAGAAACCCCTGCCAGTTATATATTCTTTTATCCATTGAAACATTCGTCCACCAATGCCCATTGCTGCGAGAGAAGTGAGGATGGCATCATGAGCTACATTATCATATGCACCCTTCACGTCAAGAAAGAGTGCCACTGATATGCGCTTGCGACTTTTTTCTTGTTGAACAAATGTCGATAAATCAAGGACACAGTCAATGGAGGAGCGGCCCCGACGAAAGCCTGCCATGCAAGAAGGGTATTTGGTGTATCGTTCCAAGTACCACTCGAGACGAAATAGAACCATTCTTTCCATCACTTTTCCGAGGCAGCTTGCGAGGGCAATAGGGCGATACGCTGTCAAGTCCAATGGTGATTTTCCCGATTTCAAAAGTGGTATTAATCGACTAATTTTCCATTCTCGGGGAACACTGCCGCTGAGCCAGGAGTTGTTGAAGCATGTTAAAAGTTCTTTTCTAGCTTTTTGTCCAAGGTGTCCCAACGCACTATAAGTAATACCATCAGGAGCTGGCGATGACATGCGCTTAGAAGCGACTAACGCACCTTCCAGTTCTTCCATGGTCGGAACGGAATGTCCATTTCTGGTAATCGCGTCTCAGGAATGATCACGGCGTCGATGCTTTCGTTCATAATATTCCCGGCAAATCTCGTGCAAGATTCTTCAGCCACCTCGAGTTCTGTTTTTCCATGATGGAGTGCCAAAGCTTTAAAAGGGTGCCGTTGTTGTGGAGAGGAGCGAAGACCACAAACTGCTCTCCAGATATATGACAGCGGTTTATGAGGGTCTAGAGATTCGCAGAATGCTTTTCAGCGTTCGCTCTCCAGTTTGTAAATGCGTCGTTGAATCTTTTTCTGGAGCCGCCTTGCTTCCCTCAGATCGTAAATTGATCTTGTGCGTCTGTATCGTCGTTCAGCACGCCTTCGTATAGCTCGTAATTTTTCTAGTTCGATGTCAAACTGTGTTACTTTAGACGAAAATGGTAATTTACATTTGGACGCTTGCATAGCTTCCACTATGGTATTTTCCAGGCTGCAGGCGAGGCCTTCTTGGCAAGCGTTCTCAACACGCGATGCAAACATCGACCAGTCAGTGCCAATTGCAACACCGGAAGAGAAATTTTTTATGATACCATTGATCGTCACGTAGGTGGGTATGTGATCACTCCCATGAGTCTCAATATCGCAAAACCACTTAACTTTGTGAGAGAAGCACCGTGACACCAATGTCAGGTCAAGGTAACTGACATACGTGAGACCCCGCAGATATGTGGGGGTACCATCGTTCATGATGGAAAGGTCGTAATCGGAAGCGAATGTAACAATGTTCCGGCCCCTGGCATTCATCCTAGTGCTCCCCCAAAGCATGTGATGGGCGTTGAAGTCACCGGTGATGATCCAAGGCCCATCGGTTCTCATTAGGATGTCTTTTAATCTGTCGCAGTCAAATCGCGATGACGGAGATATATATCCACCAATAAGCGTGAACGAAACTGCATTCTTCTTCACACGAAGACACACGTACTGATTGTCGTCATTTGAACTTATTGGGTGCAAAAGATAAGTCAAGTCTGTGCGAATGTAAACAATTACTTTGCTTCGTTCTTCGCAAGCGGCTGAACAAAAAGCTTCACAACCGGACAATCTATAAGGCGTTGATACGTTTGGTTCACATATGACAAGTATAGGGAATTGATTGGCCCGAACAAATTGGCGAAAGTCTGAGATACGGGACTTCATGCCTCTGGCATTCCACTGAAAAATCGACGCACTTTTAACTTCAGTGCGGAAGTGGAGATTTTGTTGAGCCATTGTGCTTATACGAAGTTAGCAAGAACTGGATTCAGTGCATCCAGTATTTGCAGTGCACTCTTAGCAGACGGAGATTGTATGCTGCTCAGTAGCGTGCGAATCGTGGCAATTAATGATTGCACGATTGCAGCCACTTGCCTGTCTTGGTTGGAAAGATCTTCAACCGGGACGATTGCAGTCACTTGTCTGTCTTGGTTGGAAAGATCTCGAACCGGGAGCGCGGACTGGCCGTCATGAAGCTCCTTCGGTTCGCTTGATGCTGCTTCCCTTTGAAGTGCAGGCCACTCTGTCGCAGTTAGGGTATGCTCACTGGCTTTGTCCTTTACAGCCTTTCCCACGGCATGTGGTCTGGGAGGCAAAGGAGGTGGTACTGATGAGGGATCACGCAAACGTGTCGAGGAGGTAGCGGGCGTCCTCGAAGACCGACGTCAACGTGAACGACGCCTTCTGACTTTAGCTGCGGCTTCTCGATGAGATGAGTGATCGCGCACCATCTCCTTCAAGATGGCAATTTCCTTCTGAATCCGCGGGCAGTCCTTCGATGTGGCTTCATGGGATCCATTGCAATTAGAGCATTTCTTGACAGTTGCGACGCACTTATCCGCTTCATGGTGCTCGGCGCAGCGGTGGCATACCACCGAATTCTCGCAGACGCTGCTCACATGTCCAAGTTTCATGCATTTACGGCACTGGAGAGGCTTTGGAATTAAAGGCCGCACAGCATGTCTGAAGTACCCCACCTTCACATGAGAGGAGAGTGATGTGCTCTTAAACGCAATCTTCACACAGCGAGACTTGCCTAGCCGGGTGACATCAACAATTGGAGTATCAGTTGTTGACTTGACAAGAAGTTGTAAGTCCTTATTGGAAATAGCGACATCAATGTCGTAGGTCACGCCGGTTACTACATCACATCCCAAGGGAACATGAGAGCGCACCTGGTTGCCGTCTAAGTCAGTTACACTGCGCAGAACGCCCAACGCACTTGAGTGCAAAACGTCCACAGCCAGTATATTCTTTCTGGCGTTCACTCTTATGTCCGTGATCTCATTTGGCACGAGCGTTTCCAGAGACCTCGACACAGACTGTCTGTTAAGGCGTTTCATGCTGACGGTAGGAAGTGCAGGCAGAAACAGGATGGTATAAGTGTTCGATTTTGGCGCTTCACTTGCAGTTTGAATAGTTGAGGATGAGGATGTCCTCATGTTCCTTCTCTTCGCCTTGCGGCTCAGCACAGGTTGGAAACCGTCATCTGAGAAGTCCTCACTGCTGAGATAGTAAGCATGAGTATCTTCACTGTCGCTGTCGCTCGCTTGTCCCATCCGCTTCCTGGAGGCGGTCGCCGCTGACGCCGCTGGTGCCGGCAGGCGCCCGGGGTGGTCTACTTCCATCCCCTCCAAGGGAGCAGCGGAAACTGATCAACAGACTTAATTGACAACTGAAATACGCCGGAGTTAGCAGAAGCAGCTCCTATTCAAAACACACTTCTTCGTCTTCCTCTGTTCGGTACAGTATGGCAACTATAGTCAGCGGGTGGCACAAGACATCGTTTTACCTGAACCAGCACGCACTTTTTTCGTTATTTTCTTTAGCTTCATGCTTTTCTTCCTCTTTTACATCGCTCCCAAAACGCGTGCGCTTGTTTGTCCACCATATTATGCAATGACAACAATAGTGCAGGGATGCTGCGTTAAAACGTCAAGAAGGCTGAATTTTTGTATATCATAGATGATAAATTTTCCGTGTGTCGTAGATAAAAAATTATTGTGATCTTGAACAAGCACACGCTATATTTCGTCCTTTGCTTCATCGCGTTTCTCTACGTGTTCTGATTGGCTCTCAGAATCGGTGCTCCGATTTGTCTGGCGGGGTATCTTTTATATTGTTTTCCTGCCGTCACTATACTGCGCCGTTAACAAATTTTCATCTGCGCCTGTAATATTTTCTCGCGTCGTTCAGTTCTCTTGTAGACACGACAAAAATTGGAAGGATTGTGTAGCCGGCATACTCCTACGGGACATGTTTTGATTAGCGCTCAGCGAAACTCACACCTAAAGTAGAAACAGGCCAAATTTACGTGATATATGTCGACGATAATTTGAAAAAGCAGCGCTTGCCCAGTTTGTCCAGCTAGTGGTCAGACCTGTCTCGCATAGGGAACAAAACAAAATTAACACCAAAAGTGACATGCCTCCAGCGTAAAAATTTATTTCCTCAACCTCCATCTCAGCATATTTTGTACAAATTACCCCACGAAACAAATGACCCAGCCCCCTAACAAACACGTGCGATGCACTCAATGAGAGCAAGGAACCTACCGCCCAAAAAAGGCACTCAGCAATAAAATGAAATCATTGTATCGAGAAAAAAAACGATGCAGACATTTACTAAGTAGCACAAGGGTGGCGACAAGGGTAGTGGGGGTGAATGTGTCACTTTAGCTTTCACAAACAGGTATGACATCAGCGGTAAAAAGAAGGTCAATGCGGAGATTAATTGACCATTTATATTAAACAAGGCCAACAATGAAGATTCCTTGGTGCCCCTATACTCTCTTCGCTGCCAACCTTGCACCCCATCACCTTCCTATCCTCATGAACTTTCGGTCGAAATCCATTAAGCGCTTGAACAGTCGAAACGGACGACTGGCCCACGTGCACGCCTGAGCATCATGCTTGAAGTGCTAACGGGTATTGGCGACGTGCTGAAACGTTTATCCATCGGCAGTGTAAGCGTAGAATTGGCTTTGGTTCGGAGAACGGGAGGAGTGAATTGAACTTATCAGGATCATGCAGCCAACCTCAGTGAACTTTTGATAGTCGTAGCCGACTATCATTACCACAACCTTAATAAATATTTTCTGAGAATTTAGGAGACAAGGCTGGAAACTCAGAAGTTAATGCCCAAAGTGAAAAGTTTTCTGCTAACATATAAATGCTTATCGCCGCAATAACACTGCGAGCAAGTGGATGCTCGTAAGTCATTTACAACTCGAAACATTTGTTTATCTTCCTCTAATGTTTTCACTGTGCGGGAGATTTCGAACAACTAAAAGGGATCTTTTTGTGATACCGGCAACGTGATTCATTCGAAATACTTGCCTACTTGTCGGTGCTTATTCGAACTTTTCAATTGTTGGTTCTGTTGGTTTCCGGAATTCCAGTTGTTTCGGACTTCGGATGTCGAGCTTAAGAAGCATCAAGCAATAAAGATTGAATATATATAGAAAATCTTTGGTCCATTCAACAGGCTTTTCTAAGTCTTGTTCTGTTGTTACACATGCCTTGAAGGCGGTGCATAATAACTAAGGTTTTCAGCTTCATGAAACAGATACATCTCAAAAAGCAGCAGCGTCTCTCTATGCGGATTCTCTACATTCAAGCGCTATCATTACTTTTATATTGATTCTGCGATGTTGCAAATCTAACATGAGAAGGAGAATCATTGAGATTCATATTCTTTTCATGCTACTTAGTAAATGAAAAAATTATTTCAACAAAATGTATAACCATTGCCTGATTATTCAGTAATTAGATAAGGACATTTCCACATTTAAAACTCGATCTACGAACTGACAAAGATAAAATTACCTTTGAATAAAGTTTTGTCACGCGCTGTCAGCGTGTGCCGATGAAGCTCACGTGACAAAGCGTGCACTCTGTTTTTCCTCTCTTCTTCTTTCTGCCTCTCACCGCCGTAAATGAATCAGGGGTAAAAAAATCGAAAGCCTGTTCACTACGAGTCACTTATATTTTCGTCTCGCCTCTCTCTTGTTCCCTTGTTTTTAGATAGCCAATTGTGACGGAAAAAGCAAGTATACAGGCTCGCATAAAAGTGTAAATAATAAAGCTACACCTCCTCAATAGCCGTCTGCGTAGACTTGATGGTATCGGTGAAAACTGAAATGAAACTGTGGTATGTTCGCATGAAGCCATATAATAAATGAAATATCATCAGGTTACTTCGCCGGCAACATGCACTCGCCACCGCCGATGGTATCGGTTTCAATTTGTTGTGTCACCGCTGCCCCATGGATCGCTCGAACGTGGTGATGTAACTACAATTGTCCACAAGTTGGTTTCTCACTTTGGTTGAGTGGCGTTCTCGGGTGTCTGACGAAGCACACTCTCCGTGCCCTTGTCTTGTCACAAAAGTGACACGACAAGGGCACGGAGAGTGTTTGAGTATTGGGGAACATATCCAGTTCGCCGAGACCCAGCTGCCCAGTGATGTCGTCTTTATTCTTGGCGAAACTGCAATGATACTTTATGCAGGTTTAGGGAGCCCTAGTTCAGCAGCGAAATGACAATCTTCATTATTTATTAAATTTCCTGGCTCGAAGTCACCAATGGAGATTATTTATTTACTTTAAATATTTCGCCGCATTATATATATATAGACGACGCTGATAAGACTTCATTCAAAAGAGGAAAAAAAGGCTGGGAGGTTAACGAGACGCACGACCGGTTCGCTACCCTGCACTGAGAGAAGGGATAAATAGGTGAAAATAGCTAGAAGAAGAGAGGAAAGAAAAACATACAGAATCACGAGCCCACTTGAGGGACATTTCTTTGTCCAAAAGAGACGGTCCTCTCATTCCAGGTAGCTGTGAACCCTATCAGCACCCTCCGAGTCCCGTACGTTCACCAGAGCTTGTTTGCCTTGAGGGTTCGAACAATAAACTACCGGACCTTCAGAGTCCCCTGAGTTATTCGCGTTGGAGGCGCGTTGGAGGTAGCCACACGCTCAACACCACACCACATGGCTTAAGAGTGTTGATGATGTAACAAAACTCGCAATCTCATGGGTACTGCGTGGACAAGGTCCTGCACAATACAGGGGCATTTACGCAAGATATTGCTTATAGGTTTCTGAGAGCCCCGAAAGAATACATGTGTACCAAGAAAATTACTGCCAAGTAGGGCATCAAACGCATGCAGCCCATTCTGATGCAGCTCCCACAACAGTTAATGAACGAGTTGGCTATCTGCAATTCACCTAGTAAAGTCCTCTAGCACAAACGGTTTTATTTTAGCATCTCTGAACATCCTGCACCTAACGTCTTTAGTACAAAGGCACATTGTTAAAAGGGGACAAATCCTGCCTGTAGCAACAAGCGTAGAAAAGTGAATGATACATTGTAGAGCTGCAACATCAGAACGGTTAATTGGGCAATTTGGTGTGCTTTTATCAAGAACGAACGAAAAGTGGAGGAAATGAAAGATCCCAAAAGGAACGCCACAGACTATGAAGCACTGACCCGCAAGTAAAATTGTATTCTGGAACAAACTACAATAAATAGCATCTAAAAAACAATGAGTACAAACAATCATCGCGTATGCACAAGGTGGTGCCGTCAGTGTGTTTTGTTTGTGCTTTTATTGGTTCAAGAAAGAACTGTCACCTCTGGTGATGCAGGTGCGGCATGTGAGAGCAGGCGTCAGGAGACCACAGCCCCAGCTTCTGAAGACAGTCTTCTTCTACCGAGTACAATTTTCTTGGAAGAAAGCAGACACAGGGTGGTAAACTAACTTTCTGTCGCAGCCCATGGGACGGCTTTCAGCTCTCCGATAGTAGAGTACCAAGAACTCTAAATCGTTAAACACTTTTAGGGGCGAAGCTCCTTATAGCGGCACGCGTTCATCCCTCGTAGTCGTAGTAGTAGTGTGTAACTGGTCTTACATTTTGACCTCCAAGGTGGTGCCGGTAGGAGATTTCTTCTGTGCGTTGTTGAATAAAAAAATTTGCAGCGTGCGCGTTAACTAAAAGCCGAATTCTCCTGTCTCTCATTCCCCCTCAGCAGACATTGGCATGTACATTGACCACAATCTGACAAGAAAGGGTTGCTACGTTATACTTGCTGGGCGTAACCTCCTTGGTTTTAAAAAGGTTTAGCGAGCGTTGAGCCGCAGTGCCATGAATACAGTGAAGTAGTATATACCATGAACTAGAGGTGGTTGAAGGTGGGAAATAGACATGAAGCGCGGGAGGAGGAAGCAACAAAAGGGAGAAGGCAGGGGGGTTAACCAAAATGACATCCGGTTGGCTACCCTACACTGGGAGATTAGGGAAGGGGACAAGGAAGACGAGAAATAGGGAAGAGAGGGAAAGAAAAAAGGTGGGGAAGAGACTGACAGTAATTTTACTGCAGCGCGTAGAACTCTACCGCATGTCAGAGGCGTTCACACAAGCCTATCTTTCTCAGGAAACACAGCAGGGCTTTCACTGCCTTGTGGGCTGTCGAGGCATGTGGACGTTGCTGTAATAGCACCTGCACAGAAAGAGTCCGATCATCCAGTCGCCGCATTGCATTGGCAAGTACTTGTCTATGTGAGGCAAATCGAGGACAATGGCACAGCAGGTGTTCAATATTTTCGTCGGTGCCGCAAACATCGCACGCCGCACTGTCAGTAATTCTGATTAACGTAATATAAGCTTTCGTGAAAGCAACTCCCAGCCAAAGGCGATAGAGAAGCGAAGCTGCACGTCGATGTAGGCCGGGTGGAGGCCGGAGTTGTAGTGAAGGGTCGAGCTCGTGCAGTCTTGTACGTCGTATGCTTGGTGTGTTCCACTCAGTGTGAGACTGCGGGCCAGTTGACGAATCTGCCTCGCCGCATCCGCTCTTGAAAGCGGAATCGGAACCCTGTTCGCTTCTTTATGTGACGTGCGAGCAGCATGATCTGCAGAATCATTGCCGCCTATACCACAATGCCCGGGTAACCACTGAAAGACGATGTCATGGCCTTTTTGTATTAAAAGGTGGTGAAGTTTCATGGTTTGGTAGGTCAACTGGTCGCGGCATCCGCGTCGGAGAACTGATATCAGGCACTGCAACGCCGGTTTTGAGTCAGAAAACACAGCCCATTTACCTGGTCTTTCCTCTGAATTGATGAGTTCCAGTGCATTGCGCAGAGCCTCGAGTTCAGCCGTCGTTGACGTTGTCACATGTGAAGTCTTAAAACACCGAGCTACCCCTTGTGATGGTATAACCACTGCTCCACCTGAACTAGATGGCGTAGTAGAGCCATCCGTGTAAATATGCACGTGGTTACTGTAGTTTTGTTACAGTAGTAGGAATAGACTCAGTTGTTTCAGGGCATGGGTCGGTAAGTCCGATTTTCTTCTCAATCATGGAATCATTAAGTGAACTCGCGGCCGGCTCAAGCTCCAAGGAGGAAGCAGTGGCTTTGATGCAGGTGCGTATGTTTCAGTAAACGATGAATGATGCTTGTAGACAATCGTGCCGTATGTCGTGCGAGGCCTTTCAGCAGCTAGGCTCGCCAGGTGGTGAGAAGGGGTCCTGGCATATTGCCTGAGGTGCATGCGCATTGTCTCGGTAATAATATGCGTCTTTATCGAGTGATCTTGAGCGATGGCAATGGTTTCAGCCGTTGAAGCACTGCGGGATAATCCAAGGCATATCTTAAGTGCTTGGGCTTGAATGCTCTCAATTGCGCGCAGGTTGGTCTTGCCAGTGTTAGATATTGCAGGTAAGCTGTACCGTAAGAATCCGATAAACAGCTGAAACAGCTTTGTAACAGAATCCGAAACACCTTTGTACAGCTGGAGCATGGATGGTATGGGCACTCCCCAATTCTATGTTTCGATCAGCCGCTTCTTCACATAGTTCACGTATGGAGTCCACGACAGGTTTCTATCTATTATGACTCCCAAGAACCTGTGGCTTCTGCTGAACCATATGTATTCTTCATTAATCGATATGCTGTAGGCAGACATTGGTTTCTGCGTGAACGCTACCCCAGCACATTTTCCGCAGGACACCTCGAGGCCTTGTTTACGAAGGTAGCATGACGTCATTGTAGCAGCCTTCTGAAGGCGGGCGCGAAGCTGAGGCCTCGCCACACCTGATGTCCAAATGCAGATGTCATCAGCATAGACAAAAAGTTCCACGGTGCTAGGTAGCTGCTCGACTAGACCAATGAGAGTTAGGTTGAAAAGTGTAGGGCTTAGCACTCCTCCCTCAGGAACTCCTCGGCTGCTATAATAATCAGGTGTTGGGCCATTCGCTGTCATCACGTAAAATGATCTCAGCTGTAAGTAGCTGTACACCCACATATATATCTTGCCACCAAGACCTACTGTTTCTAAAGCACTCAGGATGTTTTCATGGGTGACAATGTCGTAATCCCCCTTAACGTCTAGAAACAGGGCGGCGCACAGTCTCTTACAGGCTTTCTGGTGTTGAACATATGTAACCAGATCAACAACGTTATCGATTGACGAATGGCTGCGCCTGAATCCGGTCATGGATACTGGGCAGATTTCGTAGTGTTCTAAATACCACTCCATTCGTGTTAGAATCATTCGTTCCATCGTTTTTCCCACACAACTGGCAAGTGCGATAGGACGGTATGAGGCAATATCCAAAGGAGATTTGCCAGCCTTTAGAAGTGGAATGAGGCGACTTGACTTCCATGCCTGGGGAACCGTGCCAGTCTGCCAGGAGTCGTTGTATAGGCGTAAGAGTGCCTTCCGAGCTTCGTCTCCAAGATTACAAAGGGCACGATAGGTAATGCCGTCAGGTCCGGGTGCTGAAGAACGTCCGCACAGTGCTAGTGCCGCCTCTAGCTCATCCATAGAAAACTGTCATTCCATACGGGGATCACGTGAGGGCGATGGGTTGTCAAATGTTCCCGTTCTTGATACTGTGACACGAAGCGCAAGCCGTAAGAAAGTGTGCGTGTGCCTGCTCTCGTTCAGTCCTTGGAATGTCCGCTGGATGGCGGCGCTTCTATATAAGAAATATATATGATGAAAAGATGCGAGATGGTGCTACTTGGAGTGTTGACTAGATGAAAGAACGGACACACAGACAGATGCATGGACGGACGCAGGGATGGCTGCACGGACGGATGGACGCATGGATGGACGCAGGAGCGGATGCATGGACGGACGCTGGGACGGACGCACAGATGGACGTGTGGACGCACGAACAGACGCATGCACGGACGGGTGGATGGACGCACGGGTGGCCACACAGACGCACGTATGGACGGACGGAAGCAAGAACGAATGGACGGACGGATGCTTCGCCCCACTATCCATAATTCACTTCGTGTATATGCTGCCATTTTTTTTCTATACACACAGTTCTAAACACACAAGGGTGGTACAAGTAACCATGTCATCCTTTCGTGGATTGGCTTTTAAAGTTTAGAAATGGAACATAAGACATGTATCGATGACAAAAAAAAAATTTGGGACCCAACTAGGAAGGATTCCTACCAAAGGTATCAATATAAAAAGAACACCCGTAGCAGCTCCTAATGTAATAACTTCCTAAATGACAAATACAATGCAAAAGAAAAATTACATAATTTACAAAATTTTCCTGGAATACGTAATACTAAAACGCGCTTTAGGAGAGAAAAAAAAATGAGACTGTGAGCTAGTATGTGCTGTGCTATTCATCGTCCAATATGAGTTTTACCTTTCTTTTAGAAATGCACACAACGTTGTTGGACTCGTAGGTTATCGTCAAGCTTTCTACAAAATATGCACCTTTAATGTTTAGTGTGGAGTGACAATAATTAGTATATAGGCCTAATAAAATGACGACGCGATACACATCTACCAGGGCGGAGTGAGTCGTGAAGCGCGGCTTTTGACAATACGAGTTCTTTATAGATTAGGTGGTTCATGATCGAGGCAATGTTGTATGTCACTAAATCGTAATATTGAGGATGCTGACACTTAAATACAAATATTCACTCTTAATGTGTGTATTGTATTGTACATATTGTAACGCACTTTTCAATAAACTCTTTTAATAAGCTAACGTAGGCTGGGCGAACTTGTGCCCGAGAATTATAGCACAGCTAGATTGTCTCGAGGATTGCCTTCTGCCTCTTCTTCTACGTTCTTCTTTTCTTTCAACCCGGTTCGCGCGCAGCTGGGTCCCACAGGCTCGTGCATCGCAAATCATCTAGAAGGCACAAGTATTTGCTAGCGCGCGTAATTTGAAGTCACATTGTGTCATTGCCCCCCTTTTGGAGAATGCGATATCGTGCCAGCTGTCTAGCTTCTTCTGCTCTTTGTATGTAGTCGTGAACGCCATAGTAATTCTCGGGCGTCTCGTCAATAGGTAACATTGCATCTAAAGGTATCGTTACCGTCCGGCCAAAAACAAGTTGGAATGGCGTTATCCGTGTTGTCTCTTGCATCGCAGTGTTATAGGCGAATGTTGCATAGGGTAATATTTTATCCCAAGTACGGTGTTCTATATCAATGTACATTGACAACATATCAGCCAGCGTTCTGTTCAGTCGTTCCGTTAGTCCATTAGCTTGAGGATGATATGCCATCGTTTTTCTATGACTGGTGTGCGTCAATTTCATGATACATTTCATCAGGTCAGCCGTAAATGCAGTCCCTCGGTCTGTGATCAACGCTTTTGGAGCTTCGTAACCTGGACGAAATCATTCAGACTGGCGATGACGGTTCCTTTTGCAACGTGCTGCACCTCATTTCCAAAGTTTGTGAGTAGAACATTTGCACATCCGTCACGTAACTTAACAAGGCCTCATGCCATGCAGATTCCTTTTTGGAGTAGTAAGGCAGTGTTGTTGTCAGCAAATCCTTCGAATTCACTGAATGCTTTGTTGTTTACTGCGACAGATATGCTCGATCTTGGCGGAACCATGACGCCATCATCTGCAATACAAAGGTCATATACGTTTTCTTCCGTTTCAAAGGTACCAATCGCGTGCCTAGTCGAGAATGAGACGGAAGATTCTCGCAAGTTAATTACAGTGCCAATAGCTCGTAAGAAATCCATGCCGATAATCAAGTCTCTTGAGCATTCCGGCAGCACAATAAAACTGGCGACGTACGTGAAACCTTGTATTCCGATTCTTGCTGTGCATATTCCAATAGGGTCGATGAGGTGCCCTCCTGCTGTGCGAACTTGCGGTCCCTTCCAAGGAGTCAGCACTTTCTTTAGTATTTTAGAAAGTTCGCTACTCATCACTGAATAATCTGCGCCGGTATCTACCAGACCGATGACTTCGTAGCCGTCAACGAACACACGTAAATCGGAAGCAACGTCACTATCGAAGCACCGGTTTCTGAATCGGTCGTCGTTCAGAGTCAGCAATGGAGGTTTTTCTGCATTAGCGTCGACAGCGGCCTTGCCTCCACAGGTCGCTGACTCTAGTTTTCCCGACGCGGGCTTGGGGAACGAGACCTTGGGGAGCTTGCTGAAGGTCGAGGGCTAGGCGATCTATACCTCCCCGTTGTCGTTGCCCGAGGTTGGTGTCGTTGGAAGCCACTTGAGGTTTGACGACCTGACAGGTATTCTTCAATTTCGAAGGGACGTTCACCATTTCGTGGTCGAGGTGCATTAACAGGAAAACCACGGAGTCCTGCCTGGCGGTAGTGGCACGTTCGGTAGAGATGACCAGGCTCCCCACAGTGGTAACACAGCGGTATCCTGTCGGGAGTGCGCCAGACATCGCTCTTCCTTAGTCTCCTCTCTGGCGTTGGCTGCAGGGTGCTCGGCGGCATCGGGTACTGCATAGGTGTAGCCGCCGCGACGTCCGCACGTCCTGGAGGTCCTCGTAGTAGCACATCAGCATACGTTATTCTCGTATTCTGTTGTAGTGGCGGCCCTGGCTGTGCGTTGCTCCAAGGTTCGCGTACCACCTGCCTGACCTCCTCACGGATCACATCGGCCAGAGACGAAAGCATTGGAGTGTTCTGGTCAAGACGCTGCCTCTGCAGCTCTTCTCGCACAACAGACCGCACCAGCTCGCGTAGTGCTTCCATGCCGTTACCGAAGGCTGTTGGCAACATGTCCAAGGAAGTGACGATCGCATCCTGGTTGTATAACCTTGCTCGCTGTTGTCGCGTCCTTTCCATTGTAGTCGCCTCGGAACGAAACTCGGCGACGGTGCGCGGCGGGCTTCGAATTAGTCCGGCAAAGAGTTCTTGCTTCACGCATCGCATCAGATGGCGCAGCTTCCTGTCTTCGCTCATATTTGGATCCGCTCGGCGGAATAAGCGAGACATGTCTTCTAGATACATGGCGACAGTTTCGTTATTGCGCTGATTTCTCATCTGGAGCGCAGCTTCAGCTCTCTCTTTGCGGTCGGTGTTCGGGAAAGCAGCGAGCAGCTCCCGTCGAAAATCATTCCATGACTGGAAGGTGGCTTCGTGGTTTTCATACCACGTTCGTGCGCTATCTTCCAGTGTGAAGTAAACACTTCCAAGTTTGCGCTCTTCCCCATATCCGTTAGCCTTTGCGACGCGTTCAAAGTGCTCAAGCCAGTCCTCTGCGTCCTCGTAGCTTTCACCGTGGAAAGGCTTTGGTACCATTGGCTGGTTTACGACAATGTTGGCTGGAGTGACCTGAGCTGTCATGTCGGTTGCGTACCCGTTCACAGCCGTTGATGTTCTAAGCGAAGTCGATAAAGGTGAAAATTCAGGACCCTCACCACGTAGGCGTCGACTGCAGCGCTGATGAACAGGCGTCAGCTCGTTGGGTCGAAATCGCTGTGGTTCTGGACTGTGCTCCGTCACTCGAGAGGGGCTTGGCATCACACCCAGCACCTCCACCAGATTTTTAACGCACTTCTCAATAAACTCTTTTAATAAGCTAACGTAGGCTGGACGAACTTGTGCTCGAGAATTATAGCACAGCTAGATTGTCTCGAGGATTGCCTTCTGCCTCTTCTTCTACGTTCTTCTTTTCTTTCAACCCGGTTCGCGCGCAGCTGGGTCCCGCAAGCTCGTGCATCGCAAATCATCTAGAAGGCACAAGTATTTGCTAGCGCGCGTAATTTGAAGTCACATTGTGTCAATATGTCTTGAACACGCGATCAGGAGAGGGAAGCGCACTAGGTTTCTGGGTTAGCACGTAAAAATGATGGGTGAGTCTTTCGGTCGGCAAAGTCGTGAAATCAACTCGCACATAATCTCTGGATCCAGACCGGCACTTGGTCATAATGAAGAGACTTGTTTGGTTTTTGTTCGTATATTTAAAAAACCCTGGTAACTTTCTACAAGCGTCCATGTCACTTGGAACATGTTACAAAAAAAGGACAATCAAGAAGAGGCCATGCGAGTGCGAACTATAACGGCTGATGTCTAATGGATAGAAAATGTAAAGAGAAAAGCGCGTTCTAGCTTTGTGGGTCATAGTGATTCGCATAACGTGCAACGCGTTGCTATTACTAGATGTAATGAACTCCAACCTGCTAGGGTGCAGCTGTTGGAAACTCGTCCGTGCCATAGAAGCACCTGATAAACATCAGTATTGGCCATCCTCCTTTCTGTACCTTGGACTATTCTATTACTGTGTTTCATTTTTCTCCCGAGGCTCGTAGTTTACTAAAACACAAGAATCCACATTGTTATAAGTGCTAAAAGCCCAGGACCAGCTGCTTTTTGGCTCAACCACATGCAATGCTAAATTTATGGATGTGGTTTAAAATATTACGCAAATAGAGCACCTATAAATTTTCTTGAGCTGTTACCACCCACACCTGTCAATTTTGCATAAATTTGTATTAGCACAATTGCAAATTCTACACGAGAATTCGTATTATGTTGCTAGTCTCCTATGACGGCCTGTTAGATGCGGATATGTGCAAAAAATATAATATGAGAACTTTTCTATTCGCTTTACCATGGCCGACTATGTATATACACTGCTGAGCTGTCATAACACATGTTTGTAGTTGAATGTTGGATGTAGACTGCACGCTTGAGTTGGGCCAATATGAGCTGGGCTCGCGGCAGTTTTAATTTGTCTCGATGAACACAGGTCGTGTAGTAAAACCGCATTCTTTATTCAAGAAAGCATGCCCTCCCCCATTTCCTCCAGCGGCCCGCGGACACGAATGGAGAGTCATAAACACTCGCCAACGCGTATATAAGCGAAGGGCACTGGTGATCCTAACGCCATCAGACGGCTAGTTTGCGCACGTAAACCCGAGAGTAAGACAACGTCGACGCCATAGTGGGGCGCTTCTCGCGCGAACCGTGCAAACAGAAAAGTAGTTGGTGGACGACCAGAAAGTGGAAGGAAGAGAGCCTTCTAAGAGTACATAGAGAGTGGACGGTGAAGTTGCTGTGACTTGAAGTACGGCCAATAAGGCACGACACGCACGGTGAGCCTCGGACAGGTCAAAGCCGTGGTCGTGGTTTCCCCGAGGTTATCTACCAACCGAGCAACCAACAAGCCAAACCGACCTTTCTATCTCCTTCTTCGAAAGAGGCTCAGCACTGGCTATTTGACTCGGTGCATGGCGTCCTCAGTACACCCCAGGGGAAAACGTGGGCTCGGGGAGCCGATATTTGACCGCTGAAGACAGCGACGCCAAGGCAAACATTGGCGGATGGTGAAGGAGACTTGGTTTATGCCGAAACGAAGATTGTAGACGTCGGCCACGTAGCATCTCCACAGACGACTGAGGGAGACGCTACGGAGTTTTCTGCTTTCTATGTTCTCGCAAAAAAAGTAGCCACACTGTTTCTGTTTCTCTCTTTGTTATTTTTAGTGGAGAAAATCGACAACGCATCGCAACTATACTTGTGATTGGTCAATTGATCGATATGCATGGTTTAAGGTTCCAGAACGACCATATCCTTATGAGAGACGCCGTACTAGAGGACTCCGGAAATTTTGTCCACCTGGGGTTCTTTAACGTGCACCCAAATTTGAAAACACGGACCTACAGCTTTTCAGCCTCCATCGGAAATGCAGCCACCACAGCCGGGATTTGATCCCGCGACCTGTGGGTCACCAGCCGAGTACCTTAGCCACTAGACCACCACGGCGGGGCAACTATAAATATGAACAGCCTTTCTCGAAATTCATTTCCCTACACACTCTATACCGCAAAAAAAAACAATTGGCAGCATATCTACGGAGTGAATGATGGAGAGTGGGGCGAAGCATTCGTCCGTCCATTCCTTCTTGCTTCCGTCCGTCCATGCGTCCGTCTGTGTGACCATCCATGCGTCCATCCGCCCGTCCGTGCGTGCGTCTGTTAGTGCGTCCATTTCTGCGTTCGTCCATGCATCCGCCCCTGCGTCCTTTCATGCGTCCATCGATGCATCTGTCTGTATGTCCGTTCTTCCATCTATTCAACACTCCAAGTACCACCATTTCGCATCTTTTCATCATATATTCCCCATATAAAAGCACCGCCATCCAGCGGACATTTCAAGGACTAAACGAGAGGCGGAACACGCACACTTTCTTACGGCTTGCGCTTTGGGTCTACTTCCCACCTTTAACCACCTCGAGTTCATGGTATATACTAGTTCATTGTATTCATGGCACTGCGGCCCAACGCTCGCTATACCTTTCTAAAACCAAGGAGGTTATGCCCAGCCAGTATAACGTAGCGACCCTTTCTTGTCAGATAGTGCTCACTGTACATGCCAATGGCTGCTAATGGGGATTGCAGCGTGCGCGTTCACTAAAGGCGAATGCTCCTGTCTCTCATTCCCCATTAGCAGCCATTGCCATGTACATTGAGCACAAGTTTTTTATTGTTCAACAACGCACAGAAGAAATCTCTCACCGGCACCACCTTGGAGATCAAAATGTAATACTTGTTACATACTACAACGGCTACGAGGGACGAACCTTTGCCGCTATAAGGAGCTTCGCCCCTAAAATGAAGCGAGTTTAGAACAGATGAAACCTTGCGCTATGAGCCGTCGTTGAAGTTAAAGTGTTTTCATTGAGAGGTCATCTCCGAAAGCACGGTGTCGTGAAACGCCGGGATTCGTTAGGTTAAGCTTCGCCAGGAAGACGGAGCCGCGAGACACTAACAAAGTTCATTTAAGGGCGACAAACAAAAACAAATCTGTACATCATTTTAACGTAGTGCATGCACTTATAGGCGCTAAACGGCAGAGCCAGCAGCAAGCGGTCGATTTTTCTTCGTCGTCTTCTGCTGATCTCCGACAAACGGCTGCATGTACACGTTCGAAAACAACCATATTCTAGACAACAATGCAGCTAACTTCCGTCTATGTGCACTAAAAATAAATGGCTTAAAGGTTGCACTAAGCCACTCACTGCTCGTTACACAGCGATGAAGATTGGTCTCATGCTCCTTTATTACTGTATGTAAAGACGACTTTTGCTTTAATTTCTCTTCAACTTGACTATAGTGATGTTGAACGTTTGCTTGAACCTGGCTTGAACATGGGTGTAGCGCTTCGTATTGGGCCTTAGCTAGGAAATGCTGATTGTTTATTGGTTTCTTGTAGGCTTCAGTTAGGCGATGCTAAATTGTTTCTACGTTGATCCGCAGCGCAGAGGTGTTCCAGATGAACCACAGAGAGTCACAGACACGACACAGGCATGTCGTCGATGGCATAGGTCTTCCATTGGTTTAAGATTCTCGCACAGCCGCGATTGCTTTTCCCGTTGCCTAGTACTCCGTCGTTTGATATGCAGCGAAAATTCATGCTTTACAAACACAGGCATGTTGTGAACAGGCTTTACACTACAACATGTAATATCGCCGTTGTATTGCTTGGTACGATCGTGCATTGCCAGTGGGAGTCAGAACTTGTGATTATCATAATGACTTCATGGTTCAAAGCCGGTCACCCACTAGAAAAGGTAAACACGTTAGTGCGCGTATTCTCATAAGACAACGAGATGGATGCATAACAAGTTCAAGAACATGTCACTAGCATAATAAAGCATGCTACCCATTACACAGAATGCCGCCATCTGACAAAGCTTTCTTGACACAAATCACTCTAAACATCATTGAATACATTGTAGTAATTTACAATTTAAACTTTTCAGTAATACCAAATACTATAAAGAGTATGCACCAAGTTGTCTATGCATTATAGGGACCAGATATTACTGTCACGTTCAACTGTTAAATGCGATGCTCAAGGGTCTTCTCCCCCCCCCCCCCTTTTTTTAAGTGAAAGTTGCGCGTAATGGGGTTTACCAAATTTCAGCGACTCATACCCTTTCATTATGAAAGTTTTCTATTAGACCCCTCAAATTTCTGTGACATATACCTGTTTGTTGGGTTAACCACTGCGTTTTACATTATTAGTAGACCAGTGGCGAGTACTGAGACATACCTTATTTCTATGTCGCATACCCCATTCATAACGATGTCAGTTTTTATTTGATACGGGATACGCAAGGAAAGATTTGCGAAAACTTTTCGCTGTTAAAAGAAGAGTTCTGCGATAACTCACCTCTTATATAGGTTGTCCAGCTCACCTACATTACGCTGCAAAGCCTGAGTTCTCGGGTTCACCATCGTGGCGGCCGTATTTCGGTCAGGCTATTTTGGCTAGTGAAAACGTTCTTTTTGAGTTGAGTTAACGAAGTTCCAGTCCGAGTCACTGTCTATGTGTGTTGTGTTTGGTGAAATCGAGCAACAGGTCACAAACATCCTCGTCGACATGGCGGCATGAACATGTTGCAGATGGCGCGCGATGAATTCTGGATCAGTGCTTCGAAGTGCAAGAATTCCCGCATTGTAGACGATGCACTAGGGTCTTGATGCGTTCAAAGAGATTAAGGTTAAGATCAAGGATAGTCAGCACTCAGATTTGGGTCAGCCGCGTATAGCACTGTGCTGCCTGTGAACCAGCTTGGCAAACATAATGCGTTTTAATTCTCGTGAGTTGCGATGACCTATGTACTCAAATAGAGTATACCCATTTTTCTGGGATTGGTATTTCATTCTCTACAAGAGTCCCCAAAGAAGGTGTGATGACGACACGTTTCGTTAGCGTCGTTGGCAGTGTAATAAAGCAGATTTTTATTAATATGGCTGGAAGCTTCTTTGTTCTTGAAGACAAAATATGACCAGCCAAAACACATATTCATATTGCAACGAAAGGAATGACAAATGCTGATTTTGAACTGCCTCGGGGGACAAAGCCATCCACGTGTGCCTGAATAGTGCTTCTCAATGAAGCGGTGGAGTTGATAGGGGTAAACTTTTTGTTCTTGGTGCTCTCGTGCAGTTGTTGAAGACAGCTGAATAGGAAGGTCCAGTTAACTACTACAGCGGAAACACGCCAGTAACACAAAATCACAAAAGTTACGCTATCATGAGTTGGGAAATGCCAGGCTAACGTTCAGGCTAGCCTGCTCATAATTATTCATTACTTCATGCAAAAATATACGAAAGGTTTTTGTTTCGGTGCCAACATGTATCGATTATGACCAGGTACACCACCAATCATTTTGGAGAGTCTCTGCGGACTCAGAAGCCGAGGTAAGCGTTTGCGCACAATTTTTTTTTGTGCAAGCAGGATGCGCTTAACAAAGAATAATGATGTCATCTCGACTGAAGTCACCAAGACGACGAACAGCTGGAGCATGACAAAATAAATCCGCAGGGCAGAAGAGAATTACTGGCGCATTCTCGGTGGTTGTGCGCGCGTGGTGTAACACTTTCTCAACTGGTGAATATGTACCGATGTGCGCTTTCCATTGTTCATCAGCGACGTTTTTTTGTGAGAACGAAAGCCTGGGTTTACACTCACTTGGGGCTACCTACCATGGCGGTGCACATAACACCTAATTTTAATTAATTGTTTTCTCTGTCATCAGTCGTAACTCGCAGAAAACAAAGCTCTTTAGCTTTGTCATTTTGTTTGATTTTCACCACTGTGCGCCGACCTTCGTGTTATTTTTATGTTCATCAACTTTAGTGGTATTCGAGTTTGCCTTTAGGAAAGTACTGTACACGGTGTTTTACCTCAGATGCGTTATGAAATCTTTTTGTACTATTATCCTCTCTAGGGGTCAGAATTCATGTTTTGCTGTTTTCCATTAGGCAGATGTTCTCACTATTATATCAATATCAATAACGTTATATAGCCTATTAAGCATTACTATAATATACAATTGTTTTAATAAATGCATGTACTAATGGGTTAATACTATAAAATATATATTGAATATGTCTATTTTACTTCCACGAGACAAACGTTGTAGCCGTACTCATGAGATCAGCACAAATTATATTGGCTGCGTAAAGTAAAAAAAAATCGCAGTAGTGACACTAACGTTCAATAACGAAAAAGGAAACAGGAAAGGAGGGAAACAGTTTTCTGTCATGTTTTAACATGAGCTGCGGACCTCTCATCTCACGTCCCAACCACCACACTTTGTTCTAATCTGACAGTAAATCACTAGCATGATAGCCTCTTCCCGCAGAGTATGTTGTAGGACTTTTATCCCCCCTCATCTACCTTAAAAATCCCCCTTGTATACAAGAGGCACACGTTATACCTTAATTTTCTTTATCCATTTCATTTCCGCTCCATTTACCAGTTCTACTTGCTTACTTCCGCAAGGTTAAAAACTGCGATTATAAAAAAAGATAAGGCTTGGGCAATGCGGCAGCCGGTGTGAAAGAGGTGGGAAGAGGATGAGGGATGGAGGTTGAAAGGAGGGACGCCAAGGAAGGAAAGGAGAGGAGCAAACACGCGTTGGTTGGGAACCATTAAAAAATACATGGAACACGGGTCGCATACTCAAGATGGTCGTGCTGGTTCAAGCTAAACCCAAGAAGAGGTGCTTGAGCAGAATCGTGCCGATGGCGGGGTCGTGAAAGAAGCCAACAGCTGCCTGGTGCCCGGACGCCCTTCCGCACGGACCTCCCATCGTCTCAGATTTGGTCCTGCGTGTATTCCTTGGTATGCCAAGGACGCTCGCCGTCCGTGAGACTCTTTGTTGTAAGAAGACGCTTTCTGCGCAATGCGCCTAGCAGTCTTTGTTTTCTGTGGTTTATTTATTTATTGTTTTAGTTCTGTCGTTTTCAGCTCTTATATAGACGTGTGGTGTGGTCATGATTCCGAGATCCGCACGGTCGTGTGGCCGCTAGCAACGATCCTGGAGCCCGTTCATTCTAGGATACCTATCGCTATGTCTCAGTTACGGAGCTTTGAGCTTTCTCTGCGGAAGCAAAGGTGTTTTTCTGCACCGCTGTCTGACATCTTGTATGTTGACTGTCACCGTGAGCTGGCTGGCTCCTAACTGCTCTGCTGCGAGGTTGATTTTATTTTTCGATCTATATTTTTTCGTGCTCTGAACAGAGACTAATCTTTCGTGAACGGGCGCTGGGTCTATAGCTATTGTCAAGTGATGCTGTTCACTGAAAGCCACTCATTTTCCTGAAGTAAGCTCGTTCTTGTAATTTGACTGAAGCCACAATGTAAACGAAATTTTTCTTACGTTGTCACGGAAGCCTCCGAAGTAATTATTTCGTCTGTGTAATCATTGTTACTGTCTATTGTTTTACGTAGCAATCGCAATCTAGGCTTTGTTCGATGTTTTTCAACGGTGAAACACTATTCGCCCTTTTATACAAAAGCTTCATTATGCACTTACCCGTAAGCAAAAAGTACGATAAAAAAATTAGCAATAGTCGTGACTGATCATGAAAGTGTAAGTTAGCGAAGTGAGTATGTTGCTTTTAAAAGAAAAGGCATGTCAAAACATTAGGTCTCAGCAAAACATTTCCTGAAGGCAACACTAATTACAAAAAATATTACACAATTTTCATAAAAACATTCATATTTTATGCGCCATTTTAATTATGAGCAGTTGTATGCGTTACGAGAAGGGAAATTTAAAGGCGCCTGATTTGAGGGAATGTCTCGGCGTCTTACATATTTCTTTACTCTGGGCTCTTCAATTACGTACAGATGTACGTATACGTATTTAATATAATCGTGATTAATTATACCTAATGAAGTTACGTGTAATCGATCATGAATTGGAATCAAGGTGAACGGCTTGCCTTCAACTGTTCGCTTGCACTAGTATTTGAACGTATATATTATTAGCATTACACATATCAGCTTCTGTGGGTGCTGTCACCACCTGTAAAGTTGTTTGCGCTTCGTGGCGCGCATGCGTTTCACGAATAGGCAGCATTTAGGGCTTACAACCATCGAGCGGTAGGTGGCATTGTACTTGCGTGCGAGCTCATTGTCGTCGTCATCATGGTTACCGGGGTAAGCACCAATAGTGAAACCTGGTGGCGAGGTTGGGTGACGACACATGAGACATGATTGGTTCCCTTAGGCGCGTGGCGGCTGGCGTGCATGAATGGTTGTTTCCCAACGAGGTCCCACGCAATGCGGCGATCGTTTCCCATGGGTTCCTAGCGGTGAGTCGAACATCGGCGCCGCCGCCTTCGCATTTCCTTGTGTTTGTTGTTATGTTTGATTGAGTGTATTGAAATTTTTTATACCATTGTGATCAGCATGTATTTGATTTAGCGTGTATTTGATTCGGCTCACGATGTCGTCGATGTAAAAGTAGTTCAATAAATATTTGGTTTGGTTCGACCTTGTCTGCTGTGACCGTTCACTTCGAGAGCAGTGATCTCATTTTTCGAGACCCCACCAGCTTCACAACTAGCAATCACAGAGGAATGGAGAGAAAATAGAGGAGAAAGGCGAACGACTTGGCAAGCTTAGTAACGTAGGACGTATAGGGCCTTGTACGAATGGGCAGAGGATGAGGAGGAGCGAAATGGTGATCCGAGTTCCAAACAGAGCTCTGAGTAGTCCTATTCGGGACACGTCCATACTTCCAGTGCTAGCTTTGTTTCCCTGCTGCCAATTCTGCGGAGCCGTTCGGCTACTGCGGCCGGCTTTGCGGGCTTTCCTCACTTCTAGTTCACTGCGAAGCTAGTTCGTTCCTCTCGTCTTATGGCCGCATTTTCTGCTGCTCTTTATTCACTGGATCTCATGGCTTCCTTGTTTTACGTGTCGTGTAGCAAATAAGGAAGTCCCCTTTACTTACACTGAAGGCAATGAGCTCGGCGAGCTCGGAAAAGATATTTCAGTTTCGCACGAGTCGACAAGCGACCTTATTAGGACGAAAATCATTTCTCAGCTTATTATCAATGCTAGCTAACTATGCAGCCCAGTTGCTGTGGCCTATTTTGCTGATATTTCCTCGCAGGGGCTTTTGCCACAGGGTGTTACTGGGAGTCTGTGCTTACTCAAATACGTCCCGAGATGCTCTATTATGAGCTTCGCGATATGCAAACATAAGCTGCTTCAACCCCTTCGATCATTCTTTGATCGTCAATTAATTGTAAGATTCATGAGAAAGTCACTCTCTGTAGTGTTAGAATAGTTGTAGCTTGAATTTTTGGACGTGGAACATTTTTAGAGACTACATAACAAACATTAGGCTCCTCGTTCTCAGCACACATTGTCTGAAGTCTTTAAAACAGGGCTTAAAAGAATAAAATAGGTACGCAGGCGTAATAGACAATCCTATAGAACGCAGAAGAACAACAAAAGAAACCACTGCTGAGATGTGGGGCCCCCAGAGTAAAGAGCACCACAAACATAAAATACTGAAATCAAAGCCACCTGGAAGTTTCCACGCTGGGTCATTATGATTTTACGACCTTTGATGGCATCTGCTCGTCTTCCCTAGACGTTTCTTCCTGTATGTTTTTAGAAACACTGTTATCGTAAAGGAACGCTAAATGGTTCTGCCCAATTTTGCTGAGGCATTCTTAAAATTTTTTAATGCCTCGCAGTGCCAGGCCCGGAATAATGTCATAACCAATAAAATTAAAATCTCAGAACGCCTGCGGACATTCGCATTGTCTAACAGACGGAGCAAGACTTCAATACTTGTTCACATAGTTTTCTTTTTTCAGCGTTAACGAGAGATAAAAACACATGTGTCCAGGTCCGGACAACAGGTATGTTTACACAGCCAGATAAATTCCCTTTACTTTCCTTCATTCTAATTTCATTGAGTGAGTGAGTGAGTGAGTGAGTGAGTGAGTGAGTGAGTGAGTGAGTGAGTGAGTGAGTGAGTGAGTGACCAACTGACCGATCGACCGACCAACTGACATTGATTATTTGATTGATTTGGGAATGTATGAGCGGGCAAGCAATTCAGTAACTGATTAAGCGAGAGCATGCAACACCTAGAACTCTTTAGAAAAGTCGGTGCCAGACATAAGGCGTTGGAGTGCGGTAGTCTATTTTCATGTTGCCTCTTGCCTATGAGCTAAAATACTTCGCGAGGACAGATTCAGGGCACCATGAAGAACGAAAGAAAGAAAATGAAAGTAAAGAGGAAGGCGAGAAGGTTCACTGGGTGGTACTGTTATGCATGCTACCTTGCGTTGGGTTTTGCAAGCATGAAACATCTTTCGTCGCCCCTCGCAGGGGCTAAGCATGTGGGTGTGCTTGCACCGTACAACTTAGTTGAAAATATAATTACCCCATGCGTGGTCTTGAACCTCTGGAAGTCGAAAACCATAACTCTACTGTAACCCTTGATTGACAGGGAGCAAGACAAAGTACGGCCTGTTTTCTTTTACATTTCGCATACTGCTTGGTCTAGCTAAATAGTGCAGGGCGCGACACCACGCCATTCCGCGACACAGTGTTTTGCTCCCGACCATCTGTCATTCGCGTTCACCTGAACACAGATCAATTGTGCAGAGCCGGGAGAGGAGGAGGCACGGTTGGTAATGGCTGTAGTGGTTGCAGAGGGCGGGCTGGGTGTCCCGTACTGGAGACAGCTCCCAGCGATGGTCTTGTAAGCACCAAGCGGGTGGAGTCGTCCGATCTATTATTAGGGGCGGGGAAGGAACGCCGTTGACAGCAAAAATAATAATAATAAACTGAGTGAATGTGAACACCTAGACAACGTGTCTTTTTGTACCAATGTTGCCCCACGGAATCATAAAACTACAGCAGCAATACCGGTTCTTTTTCTCTACCTCCTTCCAGAGTGTTCTATTCGGCACTGGTGCGACGTGCATTTTGCTTGTCTTATGTCGCTTTCTCCTACTCTCCCTCGGTTGCTCTCTCTCTCGTTCTGATGTAATATGTACGATTTCTCGCTTCTCTCCACTGTGCTTAAAGGTTGTACCTTCAGTATGTGTTGCATTGCTCTCGCTGAAGCTCGCAATATTGTACATTGTCTGAACGTATATTTGCATCTCATCTGAATGTAGTGACTCCGGTCGGTATGCACTGCTGAACAACGATGCCCTGGCATGTGCGTGCAAGCACATTCTTTTTTTCTGTATTGTAGCATTGTAACATTAAAACAAAAGCAAACACACTTCGACTAAGCTCCAAGCTCAATGCCATGGCTTCACGGAAGATCAGCCATTTGCCACACATGCTTAAAATGATTTAAAATGACATTATTCATCCATAACATTTAGCAGTTTATCATTGTAGCAAAGTCCTGCAAAAAATTCTCGCAACTTGCACATATGTTCCATAAAATAAATACATACTGGCCGCGCGTCTCACAATGTCAAATTCTTCAGTATCAATCCTCAAGCTATACGAGTTCTTGAGAATGCTGATGTGCTATAATGATAAACATTTTCCATTCTGTCTGCACCATCGTAAGATCACCGTAATTTATGAAATTTAAAGGACGATGGCCTTTTGTTTGAACACATGAAGTCATCTACAGGCGCTCATGCGCCTCTCTAGGCAGCCGTCTCTTCCTCATGAAAAGGCATGTCTTGGGCCCTGCAACATCCATGGTGACTTCTGCAGAATGCTTGAAGGATGTGGAGCCAGGTGGCACAATTTCAGCACAACTGATCGATAAGATATGTGGGGTTTATTGTCTCAAAACCACCATATGATTATGAGAGACGGCCCCAACGCGGTGGTCTTGTGGCTAAGGTACTCGGCTGTTGATCCGCAGGTCGCAGGTTAGAATCCCGGCTGCGACGGCTGCATTTCCAATAGAGGCCGAAATGTTGTAAGTCCGCGTGCGCAGATTTGGGTGCAAGTTAAAGAACCCTAGCTGGTCGAAATTTCTGGAGCCCTCTACTACGGCGTCTCTCATAATCATATGGCGGTTTTAGGATGTTAAACCCCCCGTATCATCATCATTATGACAGACGCTGTAGTAGAGAGCTCCGAAATTTTCGACCACCTAGAGTTCTTTAACGCGCACCCAAATCTGAGCAAGCAAACACAACTGCTTGGTTATAGATTGTGTAAGCACTGATATTCACAAGGACAGAGGAATGTCAAAGCATTCAACACGACAGCTCGTACTCCACAACATATCTTGTGTTGTTCTTAATTAGTCCAGAAAATGTTTATGAAATACCTCATGGGTAAACACAAATATACCGAACTCGGTCACCTCTATTCCCTAAGTTTAGTTTGTTCCATTTAGGGCCTAGTTTGTGTTCTTCTGTGAATCAGTAGCTCCATATAAAATGGCTTAAAGTAGTAAGCTGCACTATTTCCCTGGTAGAAAGAGTGTCAAAGAACAAAACACTCTAAACAAAATAAACAAGCGAATCATTATTTCTAATTTATATCAGTCGCAATGATTTATTAATTTGTACCAACACAATGTAACGGTAGGCTATAAACAACGTTACAAAAGACAAATTCAAGTGAAACGCAGCGTGATACAGCCAAACCTTTTCAATCGTTCGCAAATCGTTCTCTTTTCTTTTTTCTTGTTTCTTTGGGGGTGTTCGCTTGTATGAGCCGACGCGTGGCTAATTTCTGTAACGCAATGGACCATAGAAAAAGCTGAAAAAGTGCGGAAATAGAAACACACAAAAAGAACAGATGGCAAAGGTCGGTGATCCAGGGCGCCCTCCGAAGACGACCTCGAAGATAGTATGCCAGTTTCAGTAGGAGGGTAAGTGGGTAGCCACGATGCCCAGGCAACGTGATCCAATGACGACCTGGACGAACCCAATGAGTGGGGAAGCCTTCTTCGAGATGCAGTCCCACTTTCACGCTTGTACAACCTGATTAAACTTGAAGCCGCCATTGTGTGTCTTGCAGAAAGTCAGTCTTTCGAGCCAACAGCCCATTGCAGGTCACGCGTTCAATGACACCGAGGGCGTTGCATCGCTCTGCTCTCTCCAGCCTCTTTGGACTTCTGCAAGGATGGCTCACTGCTCGCCTGTCTTAGATAGTTAAGGGACATTCTTTTTTGCAAAGCTCCTGCCTCTGTCGATACTGTTTAAGCAACACTGTAATAGTAAGTGATAGCTTCGACAAAAGCGCCTCCGTCAGGCTACAAGCCGCGTTCGACTGACAGCTACGCCGTACTAAAAATCTAAAAATTACAAAAATCGACAGGAAGAAACAGATAGAAGCTTTCGATTAAAAAAGCCGTAAACAAAAATTGTGGGCTCGATTTTTTTTTTTTGACAAGTGGACGTGTGTTCTAGCCTTGTGGAAGACAAGTCCGCTTATCTAAACGTCGGCCAAGGCAAACAACTTCTGTTTACATATTTTTATTATTGTATTAAACAATTGTGAATAACCAGTCTTTACTACTACCAGCAGGTAGCATGTATTCAGATGCGTATTTAAGTAAGATAACGACGAGGTTCATAACAAAGGCCTAGTTACTATCGTACAAAATCCCAGTGTGAGATTGTTATTTAAATATCGTTCAAATGGCTACACTGCACTTGAGTTGAAATCTGGCAGTGCCACCTGCGCGTTGCAGCGTCTGCCTTGTAGCGAAACACACCGGCTCCCACGTCATGGCTTATAGTCGAAGCGCGTGTATAGTCCTCGTCGTCCTTCACTGAACTAAGACATGGTAAAATGCCATATCTCTTTCAAATGGTCGTCTTGTCCTTTCCTCAAGCAATCAAGACTGAGCTATGGCTCCATGAACTTGCTTCAACCGTGTACGAAAACAGCAAATTTGAGCATCTTATGGTTGTCCGTAAATTTATATTGAGATGAGGGCACTCAGTGGGTGGAAATCCCACTGTTTGCTTCGTTATTCCTTTGACGCTATAGTGTGTGGAAGAAAATAGACATGTTCTTCCAGATCTAGGCCTTCTGTACAAATCAGAAGGTATTTGTTATTTTTAATGTATCGTTGTTAATGTCAAGAAAAAAACCAGATGCATGACCACTAGATTAGAAAAAAACAGTGCCAGGACAAAATTCCGGTAGAAATATATACAAATCGGTTCTCAATCTTCCGTTGGGAAAGCTGTACATGTATTTTCATTTGGCTGAATTACTTCCTCAATAGTTTTAGCCTTCTTCCGCTCCAGAAAAAACCTTCTAACTTTACCGGCACGAAGAATGTTTCCGTTCGCAACAGTAGAGGATGCCTCAAACTGGCTTGTCTTGAAATTATTAAGGAGACAATCCAAAGACAACTTTCCGTGGCTTGGCCGGCCGCTACTCCTCCAATGCTCACGGCAAGACAGCTTCTCTACGGCTTCCTCTCCAGGGACCCATCACATTTAGAGTAGAAGTGTCTTCGTTGTAATAAAGTAGAAACAGAGCTACACGACCTCCTAGTATTCTTCGAAGGCCACAATGAGCTGCCACGGCAAGCTTGAAGCAAATGCTGCTGCTTGAAGAGAGTCCGCGCATCCTTCAATCCACGCGGGGCCTCAGAGTCACATCCCCCCGTTCAGTAGAACGAAGGAGGAGAAGAAAACAATCTGCCCAACGGAGTGGACGCAGAAGCTCAGTGAAAAGGCTGTTTCGTTCGGCCGCTTGACCGGCCGCTTGACCGGCCGCTTGACCAGCCGCTTGACTTGGTCCTACCAATTGCCTGCCGCTGTCTCGTCTGAGACAATCGCTCGGTTGTTTAACGGGAAACGAAGAAAGACGAGAACTGAAAGGGAAAAAACAAAGTAGGAAAAGAAATTAGATAGTCCGGCGATGCTTCGGGAAGAAGAAGAAAAGAGGGAACCCGGAGCAGCAGAAGAAATAACGCAGTGAGGTTGACTTATAGGAAGGAAAGAGAAACAGAGAGCATAAAGGAAAGGGCTCGACAAAATTACACGCCTGACCCGCACTGGACACTTTTACATGCCAGAGTTGTTCTTGTTTTACATTTGTTTACCCTCATTTTTTGGTGTGTGTGATATTTCTTCACCCCACTAAACTGTTTTCGGGTCAATAAGCAGGATTCAATCATTCGAACAGATTGTGTAAACGAAACGCCGCTTCATACAATCGTGAAAGGAAACACTGCCTCTGCGGATCTCGCCAATATAGCCGTAACAGCGCTAAACTTCATTTAGCTGCGCAAAGCACTCGCCGACGTATAGAAAACGTGCGCTGAGTACACCTTTAACACATGAGAGGTGTATAGTTTGTCCCGCCAGCGATGCTGTTACTACGACTATAATTGCGGTACAGAAGTCCTTCTCGAAGACGTGAGCACCTAAACATTTTCGTCATAATGACTGCTCCAAAAATTAACAATAAATTGCTGGAGAAAATTCTAGATACCGCATACAAACCCCGTAAATGTCTGCGTCTATGCGTGCGGGCCAACTTATACTTCCCCCACTCATGATTTACTAAGCTCATGGTTTACTTATAACGCACGCTAAGTATACCACGAATATTATACCACGATAGTATACCACGATAATAGTATACCACGATAAGCATACCACGTGCCTTGAGCACGGAAATAGCCGTGCTCAAGGCACGGCTATTGCCTACTTACACGACTTCTGTATGGCGACTGAACTATGCAGCTTAACGACATCAACCACTCGACCAGTGGCTTGCAACATCGACACATCCGTGACCGTCAATCAGAGCCTTCCGGACAGTCAAAAGAAGCAGATTTATGCCTTGGTAAAAGAATTCTCTGATTGCTTTTCAGGTACCTCGAAGGTCCAGCGCACGTCAATCACGAAACACAGAATTATAACGCAAGACGACACGAGGCCTATATGCCAGCATCCATATCGGGTGTCACAGAAAGAACGGGAAATTATCAAGAAGCAAGTGGAGGAGATGCTTTCAGATGATGTCATCCAGCCTTCGAATAGTCCATGGGCGCCCCCGTAGTGCTCGTTAAGAAGAAAGACAATACGCTTAGATTCTGTGTCGACTACCGAAAACTCAACAGTGTAACTAAACGAGATGTCTACCCCTTGCCACGTATTGACGATACACTAGATCGGCTGCGATCCGCAAAGTTTTTCTCCTCCTTGGATCTGAAAAGCGGATATTGGCAAATAGAGGTAGACGAGCGGGACCGTGAAAAAACGGCATTCGTAACACCAGATGGCCTCTACGAATTCAAAGCGCTTCCATTCGGCCTCTGTTCCGCGCCAGCGACGTTCCAGCGAATGATGGACACTGTCCTCGCGGGATTGAAATGGCAGTCATGTCTAGTGTATTTGGAAGACGTGGTGGTATTCTCTGCAACGTTCGACAAACACCTAGAGCGGCTGCGCACTGTATTAAGAGCCATCCGGTCAGCAAACTTGACAATCAAACCCGAAAAATGCCACTTCTGCTTCGAAGAGCTGAGATTCCTTGGACAAGTCATTAGTTCTGACGGGGTTCGTCCTGATCCCGAAAAGACAGCCGCTGTTCAGAGGTTCCCTACACCCAAAGACAAAAAGTCAGTGCGTCGATTTTTCGGTTTATGTTCCTACTATAAACGATTTGTGGAAAACTTCTCAAAGATTGCAGAACCGCTTACAAAACTAACGAAAGACGACGTGCCCTTCACATGGGAAAGCGAACAACAGAAAGCTTTTGATGAATTAAGAAAACGGCTACAGGGTTCACCAATACTTGCCCATTTTGATGAAACAGCCGACACTGAAGTCCATACTGATGCCAGCAATGTCGGCCTCGGCGCCATCCTGGTCCAGTGGCAAAATGGTCAAGAGAAAGTGTTAGCCTATGCCAGCCGCAAACTATCAAAAGCTGAGGCAAAATACTCTGCTACTGAAAAAGAGTGCCTCGCAGTCATCTGGGCAATAAATAAGTTTCGACCCTACCTTTATGGTAGACCGCTCAGAGCTGTCAGTGACCACCATGCTCTATGCTGGCTAGCAAATCTCAAGGATCCGTCAGGTCGACAAGCCAGATGGAGCCTTAGGCTGCAGGAGTATGACATTACGGTCGTATACAAGTCTGGAAGGAAACACAGTGATGCCGACTGCCTGTCACGCTCTCCCGTCGATCCAAGTGTACCTGAAGAGGAAGACTTTCCGTTTCTAGGCGTTGTCGACGCATCCGAAATCGCTCAACAACTACGAGATGACTCGGATTTGCTCGCGCTTATACAATACCTGCAGGGTCTCGACGTTCAAGTTCCTCGCATATTCTCCAGAGGGCTCTCCACGTTCTGCCTTCGAGGAAGTGTCCTTTACAGGAGGAACTTTGAACCTAATGGCGAAACGTTTTTACTAGTCGTGCCCACAGCCATGCGACAGGAAATTCTGCATGCATGCCATGACGAGCCAACATCTGGCCACATGGGTGTGAGCCGAACATTCGCCAGGATTCGCCTGAAGTACTATTGGCCAAAGTTGCTCACATCAGTGCAGCGCTACGTGAAAACTTGTCGTCAATGTCAACGGCGCAAAACTCCAGCCGTAAAACCAGCCGGCCTTCTCCATCCAATAGAGCCTTCGGATGCCCCATTCCAACAAGTCGGCATGGACTTCCTAGGACCTTTCCCGACATCATGTGCAGGCAAGAAATGGATTGTCGTAGCTACAGACTATCTGACCCGTTATGCTGAGACTGACTCTCTGTACAGTGCGACTGCTGCCGAAGTCGCCAAGTTCTTTGTGAACAACATAGTGCTCAGACATGGTGCGCCCATCGTCGTTATTACGGATCGGGGCACCGCATTTACTGCAGACCTTATGCAATGTCTGATGCGCATGACAAATACCGATCACAGAAGAACAACGGCGTATCACCCTCAGTCAAATGGATTAACCGAACGCCTCAACCGAACTCTGACCGACATGCTATCAATGTATGTCGATGTTGAGCATAAACAGTGGGATGAAATATTACCCTACGTAACATTCGCATATAATACGGCCGTTCAAGAAACAACCCACGTTGCCCCTTTCGAACTAGTATTCGGCCGAAGAGTGACCACCCCACTGGATGCCATGTTACCACTACAGGACGAAAACAGCTATCCACCTGACTTAGATGACTTCTTACAAAGAGCCGAAGAAGCACGACAAATGGCAAGGTACCGAATACGCCGTCAAGAGCGCATCGACTCTAGTCGGTACAACAAGCGACGCAGTGACGCACTCCATCATCCCGGTGACAAAGTGTGGATATGGATCCCAGTGCGCCGCCGCGGACTCTCTGAAAAGCTTCTTTGTCGATACTTCGGCCCTTATGAAGTACTCAACCGTATCAGCGACGTCACTTATAAAGTCAGATCCGCTGGACACGTGAGCTCAAGACGCCGCAATACCACGGAAGTGGTACACGTAGTTCGCATGAAGCCCTATTATGACAGATCGTCGGAAAACGAGTGAGAGGGCGCATGTATCATTTCACTCTCTCAAGCATCGGGACGATGCATCTGAGGAGGGGGATAATGCCGCGACAGGTTGGCCACGTCCAAGTAGCCCGCCGCAATCATCATGGCAAGAGCACCAGCAAAACCCGGCTGGCATGCGCCACGCGTTCGTGCGCTCCAACAACGAGGAAGAAGAAGATAGTTGAATCTGTGCCTCTCGGCTACTCGGACTCGACGACCATAGTCATTAGACTTGTGGGCACAAGTTCGCCCTAATAAAGTTGCTTGTTTTTTAGCCTGTCTACATCAGCATCGCTACAATATCATGTACTTTGGCATGACATACTGCTCAGTCACTGAGAACTTTGGTTTTTAGGTGCTTTAACACTAGTGCCAGTGCCGTTCGCCTGCTTCTGCCCGAAAGTTCATCCTTCCGATATTTTGTCCGGACTAAATGTATTACTTGTATGGCAGCACTTCCAGTCGGTTAAAACGTATAGTCTTTCCACGATAACATTACGCAAACGGGCTGTCTTAGCGCCTTCAAAAAAGCACCAGAGTCATAGTGTATTTCTCGAGCAGTTTGTCCCCACCGGGATTGATTTTCCCAGGAGGTTTGCGAGTTTCAGTTGCCTATTTTGTTTCAGAAACAGCGCTGCCTTGCAGTCAATTAGAGCAAAAGCTAAAAAAAATGGAGGATGAAGCAGCGCTTACGATGTCCATTCGAGCAATTTCGTAATGACATTTCTTACCATCTCAGTTAGTACAACAAATGCTCGTGCTCGGTATTTCATTTATTAGCTAAGAAATATGCTGAGTCATTATCGCACAGATCTGCACAATTTTCACATCCAATAATGAAATATAAACTGTTGCGAAAAGGCATGCAAACCTTGAAGGCTGATTGAGCTCTGCATTCAAGAGTAGAACGCAATAACAAATTGTGCAAAGACCTTGAACTTATTCGGTTGGCAAGAAACATTAGTGCATGCAAAGGTAATGCACTCGAACTATTTTTCACTGCGAAAGCACACATGTTGAACTTCTTTTGCAAACAATAGTTAATGAGCTGTGTCTTTGGCATTCAGTTAGCTAGTTTTTCCTAAAGGAAATGAACGAGCTGTCAGTGTTAAATCACTTCGCTGCAAGGAAGTCGGAGGATGAGCCTTTATTGCAAGTGGAAAATTCTACAGAGTCTATGTTTTCAGTGGATGCAGTATGTTTATTTATTTCCATACCTAATGCACATTTGTTTGCTTCTGTTCGCGACTGTATTGAAACAAATGGAGTCATTGTTTTTTAGATTGTTTCCGGCTTGTCGGTCGATACTTTATGTCTTAACTGAAATTTTATCTTCGCTCGATGATTGTTTCGTTTGAGAATAGTCTTCATCTGCAGCGACAAGGAATTTGCATTGGATCGTGCGTTGCACCTATCTTATGCAACATTTTATTAGTGGCGTTGATCAGTGTTTAGATAGTACTCTTGACGAAAGATGTGTTCTTAATGTTTTTGGTATGGAAAGAATTAAAAAAAATTCTTTTAAAAAGCACTTCAAAGCCCCCCAGATGGTCAAAATTTCCAGAGCCCTCCACTACAGCGTATTTCATAATCATATGGTGGTTTTGGGACGTTCAGCCCCATATCGATCATGAAATCAATTCTTTTAAAGAGGCCCCATTTTACAACCTTAGACAGCTCCGTTGATGCTATTTTTAACGGTTTTAAATAGTGTGTAAACGGCTTGCCCTTCACCCAATAACATCCCAATGATAACTCCCTTCAGTTTTTATATCTACGTCTCGTTTTATCTTATCGTCTGTGTTGGTGGTATAGTCCCCGGGCGCCGAATGCCGTTTTGTCTTATGATTCTGCACATTCTACGCTTGTGAATAGGAGAATTGCCAAACTGAGTTTACGTTCTGCTCTCAGGAAATCATGCCCACATGCAATGCAAGATAGCTTCATTGATCAGGTGCGTCGTTTATATGCTGCCGGGTATCCTCCTTGTACGGTAGTGACAGCGATCGCAGAGGTTTTTCGGCGTGATACCAAAGTAGTCCGTTCCAACGGGGACCCTGGTCTGCATCGCAGGTGGCGGCGTCCAGAGGTGATGTCTTATATGCATCGCGATTTCCACAACTTGAAAAAGATAGCGATTGGGCTCCACGAGCCGATGGTGTTTTCCACACCACGTAAGCTGGCTGGGCTTTGTCCCAGAATCTGCTCTGGCGAGAAAAAATCAAGCGGTTGCGGGAATAAACGCAGTTTTCACGTATGTAAAATGTGTGACTGGCATCGTCTATGAAATACCACTGTCTTGTCAGAAATCTGAAGTAGGCCATACGGGGCGTTACATGAATGATTAACGACCTTGCAAGAGAACTTGAACTTTCACTTGGATATAACGGGAACGTTCATTTACCCGCCAATAGCCAAGCTTGAATGCGCTCACCGATGTTGAAAGAGATTAAGATTTTGGATGAGAGCGGTGATACCACAAACCGCGAACTGGTGGAAGCATTTTATATTTCTGCAAGGGGCAATACATGTGTTAGCGACGCATCAATATTTTTATTTGATAGTGACCGTAATTTTCTGCGCGGCTGTGACACGTTTGCCTATGTTCTTTCACGCATATATATTTGAAGGGTGATGAATAATAAAATTCAGTTGAAAGCTGGCGCTTGTCCCTGTCCCATCTTTCTTTTTTTTTTGTCCTTGGGCGCTATGCAGCTTCGGCCGAGTTTTGCCCGAGTTCGCGAAACTCGGGATCTTTTCGAGCTCTGGCCACACCCCCTTATGAACGAGCCAAGAGTATGAAAAAGTCAAATACAACCCTCAGCCCACTGCGTTTCATTGGAACGATGGAACCAGTCATCACATTAAGGACGATCGACAAAGTTGCGTGGTGTTTTCAAAGCAGATGCACCCTCTTTCATTTGTTTGTCGTTCCACTGAGTGCAGAAGTGCACCCATGAAATAAAAGCGTCAGAAGCATTTCGTGGTGGTAGTTTTTAGAGGCACGGGGTGTTTAACTTATTTTTGAAGCTTTTAATGCCTGCCCCGCCGCGGTGGTCTAGTGGCTAAGGTACTCGGCTGCTGACCCGCAGGTCGCGGGTTCAAATCCCGGCTGCGGCGGCTGCATTTCCGATGGAGGCGGAAATGTTGAGGCCCGTGTGCTCAGATTTGGGTGCACGTTAAAGAACCCCAGGTGGTCAAAATTTCCGGAGCCCTCCACTACGGCGTCTCTCATAATCATATGGTGGTTTTGGGACGTTAAACCCCACAAATCAATCATCAAGCTTTTAATGCCTGAACTAAGTCTGTTTTCAAATAATCAGTACGGTAGCCTCTGAGATGAGTACCGGCTGAGCGTCTTACAACATAGAAACCGAAGCTAAACCCAAGGCCACTTGGTAATAATCATGGTCAGCCTGTACATTCTAGCATGCTGCTCGGCCGGTGCGCGTCATCTTTGTTGTTATTGACAGCTAGCACCCGAGCACGTGTGGCCAGCTAATCAGCTATATCAGGGGTGAAGCTCCTAAAGCCGTGGGTCTGTCCATCCTAGCTCGTGGTACGTGACCGCCTAGTTCGGTGACTCACTAAGCAGGTGTGGACGAACGTACAAACGGATGGACGGATGGACAGACCGACAGACAGACAGACCGACAGACAGACAGACAGACAGACAGACAGACGGACGGACGGACGGGGAAACAGACAGACATACAGACAGATGATCTACAGTTTATACCGATAAATCCTCCGAAGCTTCGCCCCACTAATCATGATTCCCTCCATGTATATGCTGCGATGTTTTTTGGCTGGATGGTATACCTAAATAGCTATGGAAAGGCATGCTATGACCAAGCTAAATATGTCAAGTCATTGTAGGGCTGAGGTAGTTACGCTACATCTTAAGACCACGCTATTGAAGTTATGTAAAGCTAGAACTGGGCTAACTAAAGTATGCTAGTTGATGAGCTAACTAAGGTATACTAATTAACGCAATGTTGATCACGAGACCGCTAAGTCCTCGTGATTAACACGAGGACTTAGCGTGGACCTAGCCCACGAGGACCTAGCCCTTACCAATATAATTACAATTAGTATCCTGCTAATTAGGATTACGTTTAATAGTTCGATACTGATCGTGGCCTTGGTAATTACGGCCGATATAATTGCCTTTAAATCAATGCCTTATCAATGCAAACAAGACAGCTTAATATAATGTTCGTCAAGCCTCATCCAATTGGTACAATCAAAATTAAGACAGAACTCATGTGGTCTTCACTTCGAAGCCACATCAGTTCTGTCTTCACTTCGAAGCCACAGCCACCGTTAAGCCTCAGCCAATTGGTGCAATCAAAATCAAGACAGAACTGATGTGGTCTTCACTTCGAAACTGACCACGCACATAAGTAGACAACAAACTTGAAAAGCTGCGAGAAGCCAGGTTATCACTAGCTCCTCTATGTCTTCAGCCTTGCAGAAGTAGTGTAAGCTCAGCAAATTATTTTATTACAAGGAAGCTTCTGCTTAGCGTTCACCGCATCAAACGCTTGACAGTCACACCGGCACCATCACAGTACCCGAGTTGAACTTGGGCCTTCTCAGAATCAACGCGCTTTGTATCCGAGTTCACGCGTCCATCAGTTTGATTGACAGACGCCCGTGGCGAAGGTCCGGTACGCCCACCACGCTTGCTCATGCCGAGGAGCAGCACTCACGTCGAGTGGCACGATTAGTCTATCGGCTTTAGCGCGCAGACTATGCACACACGCAGGCAGCAATAAAAGTGATATCACCACGCAGCTACGATGTTGAGCATTCAATTTCACCGCGCTAACGACTTATTCAATCACAGCCGCGTTGCCAACAAGATCCAAGTGCCCCTGGTGACCACCTGTCCTTATATTTATCTGCAATATTTGATAGAAGCGAAACGAGCAGCACGAGAGTGCTGTGTATGCACCCTTGCTGCCTTCGAGAGCGGAAACTTTCATGCTGCAACTGGAATGAAAGAACCTGTCCGAAAGAGGACAAACGCCCACGAACACGCCTGTGGGAGGTGCGTGTTGAGTCTGCAAAAAGATAGCACGACAATCACGTTGACGTCGCTGCACTGTTAAACTTTTGGCTGAGTGGCGGCGCTGCCGTGCTCGCACGCGGTGTTTCTTTGATAACCGCCGCAAACGTCCCACATGCGTTTCCAACGCCACGCGCGTTCATGCAACCATTTTTATCAACGCTGCTATCACACTGTCCGCACTGTCTTCATGCCACGGCCACTGCAAGCGAGCTCGGAGCAAACTCGGCCACCCGAGAAGTTCGCGCCATCCTGCTTAGCACCCCTTGTCTTTATTGATTGATATGTGGGGTTTAACGTCCCAAAACCATCATATGATTATGAGAGACGCCGTAGTGGAGGGCTCCGGAAATTTCGACCACCTGGGGTTCTTTAACGTGCACCCAAATCTGAGCACACGGGCCTACCACTTTTCCGCCTCCATCGGAAATGCAGCCGCCGCAGCCGGGATTCGAACCCGCGACCTGCGGGTCAGCAGCCGAGTACCTTAGCCACTAGACCACCGCGGCGGGGCCCCCTTGTCTTTATTCGCGCACACCAGTTTACTTTGAAACATGAACCAACTTGACCAGCCGCAAGTTTTACTGAACGTACAACAAGCTTGGGCAAAAACGTTCGTCTCTGGCGGGCAGTGAGGCCGAAAGCCATGGGTTACGGCCTCACGCGTCTCGATTTTCATAGCGGCACATTGCGACAAAAACATCGATAAAAATAACGATCCCTCAGCAAACAATGGTTGTGAAACAATCGTGCTTTCATACTTTTTCTTTGCTTCTGCGAGCTTTATCAGCCTTACGCAAGCGAATAATCGCTACATAAAAGCGTGGCAGGGCGCGTCCGCCGCCATCAACCGAAAAGAGGAGATTGCATCGTGTGTGTACGGGCGCATAGTCATCTATCGCTGCAATAAATGATGATGAAATCATTGTGTGCCATGGACTATTTTTTCTCCGTCCAACAAAATGCGCACTCGCTCGAGGAATACAGAAGCACTCGTTTCCTGCGAGCGGAAATAGCACAGAAGTGCTTTTTTTCCTGTGTGTATTTATGAAAGAACCTCAGTGAATAATGGTTGTTATTTCGTTCAGAAAAAAAGTTTTACATTGTCTCTGCGGATGCATGCCGCTCTTTTATTTTGATTTCACAAAAACACAAGAATAACGCAGAATAACGAGAGAGAGAGAGAGAGAGAGATCATAAAAAGAAAGGCTTTGATTGATTGATATGTGGGGCTTAACGTCCCAAAACCACCATATGATTATGACAAACGCTGTAGTGAGGGCTCCGGAAGTTTATACCGCCTGGGGTTCTTTAACGTGCACCCAAATCTGAGCACACGGGCGTACAACATTTCCGCCTCCATCGGAAATGCAACCGCACCATGCCGGGATTCGATCCCACGACCTGCGGGTCAGTAGCCGAGTACCTTAGCCACTAGACCATCGCGGCAGCGCATAAGGAGAAAGGCAGGGAGGTTAACCAGGGCTGCAGTCCCGGTAGGATACCCTGCACTGGGGAAGGGGGAGAGGGGGAAGGAAAGTTATAGAGGAGGGGAAAATAGGTCACTGACTGGGTCGACGCGTAACAATTTCAGATCACAAACGATGAAACAGGCTGGTGTCTTTGAGAAAACGCCACAGCGCTTTCATTGCCTTTCGGAATTGGGATGGGCAGTGCCATGGTCCCAATACTTTCTCGACAGTGAAATCACTTCTGTCCAGTAGATTTAAGGACACTGCGCAGGTGAAGCCTCTGAGTTGTGTATGCCGGGCAGTAACATAAGAGGTTTTCAGTAGTCTCATCGACGTTGCAGTCGTTGCACTCAGCGCTGTCGGTCATTCAAATCCTAAATAAGTAGGCATTCGTGAAGGCTACGCCCAAACGCAGACGGCACAACACTGTACCTTCCTCCCTAAGTTGCTGAAAATGTTATATGGCATTAAAATGGCCGTACCATCTAAGTCTGTAGCTTGGGACAGGCCTTATTGGCTTTGGTGGGGTAAGTCTTATCAGGTGGTCTTGCCATCTGCTCTGTGCCTCGGTATTGGCCGTTTCTATGTTCTGCAAAGTTTTTACATTCTATAACATAATACCTCCTAAACATATGAGCCAAGCTTTTTTTAAGCTCCAAGTGTTTTTTTCCGTTCTCCACCATGACTTCAGTGACGTATTTACAACCCGTAAATGACGTCGCAAAAATACACACCATCAGATGACAAGAAAAAAGTTTCGCCAACGAGATTTGAACCCATCAGATATCTCGGTCCACGACAGCTGATTGCGGGCACGCTATGCATTGCGCCATGGTCCCATAAAACGTGGTAGTGTCAATCAGCGCAACCAGTAGCCATAACGGCGAGTGTGGAACACTTTTTCTGTTCCAGTCACGTCAGCACGTGATGTTATACGAGCTCGCAGTTGACCATTCCCTCACGTACTGGTCAGCTGGCAGCTCGTAATGAAATTACGTGTTACGTGACTCCAACTGGCAAAAAAAGTGTTTATATTCGCCGTGACGGCTACTGGTGGCGCTAACACTCTCACGTTTGAACGCACATATATGACCTATGGAATTAACGGAGGTATGACGGATGCCGTAGCTCAGTGCTAGAGTGTCGGAATCTTTATTCTAAGGTGACAGTTCGAGTCTCATCAGGCGGCAAGTTATTTTTTCGTCCACTTCTCTTTCTTCAGATTTATGCTACAATTACTACTAAAACATCCTCTATAATTTTCTTGGCATCGTTGTCTGTTAGTATTCAATAATATTTTGTGTGACAAAGAAAAACGATACTCTAAATATACACATCGTTTCTTTATAGAGACGCAAAGGAAACGCCTCTATTATTCACTTTATTTTACTGGTAAAATTTCTGCTTCCGCTTTGGCAAGACGGTTTTTCTGAATGGCGTCGTTATTTCCTCCTTTCTGTATCTTTTTTTCTTCTCGAGCTCAAGCAGTTGTAATTTTGGGGCATAAAAGTTTACTATGGGTGTGAAACCGACCCCGGTCGTCATTAAAAATCAATACCTGAGGCGTGACAATCCTCACGCCCTTATGGCACCCGTGTGTAAACAAAGCGTACGAGAAAGTAAGCTGATCTCGAGGTTCATTAGTTCTCTGCAGCCTAGATACGTGCAGGATCGGCGAATCCATAGTGCTTGTCGCAGGCAGTTCACTTACCATAGTAAGTGGACTGCCTGCTTTGTGTAGGTCATAGTCTATACACAGGGCAGCCGGAAAGCACATAGTGCCTCTCATAGTCTTTCTGCTTCACTTCTATTTATTGCAATATATAATGGACCAGGTTGGTACCTCTATGGTGGCACCCGCTACTTCTTGTTGGTTAGCAAGTGAAACGTAAGATAATTGAAAAATTGAATAATTAAACGCGACAAAATCTGCTACATGAGGAGAAAAGACATGTGACACTGCGCAACATGACAGTGCTTAGGTCGCAAATATTTTCCTCAATTTAACTCAAGATATACAGCCACATATGTTCGTATATGAAGCAAAATATTTTGCAGGTCATATTACGCACGAGAAACAGATGCCGCTCATCTCCTCCTCTCTGTTTAGTCATATTCTAATGCACTCTAAAATGTGCGTATTCGTAGTGGACATTAACTTTAGAAGTTAATGTCCACTACAAATACAGAGCCAGAACTCTCATCATGCTGGGCCAGAACTCTCATCGAACACACAAAGACAAAATGCTCAATATTGGCCGTCGGCGTACGGTTATTCGGTGCTCCATACTGCAACACGTGCCCAGTGAAATCGAGCAGCGAAATTGTAGAATCAGCTCTCGATTAGCAAACCAGTTTAGCAAAAGCCTCAAGATGGAGGAAAGCTAATGAAAGGAGAAAAAAATTTATACATGTGTTTCTAGCTCAAAGAGGCTGCAAGAAAAAAAATCAGAAATTTTCAGCAAGAAAGTTCAATGCATTGGCTGTCTGTAGCTTGGGACAGGCCTTATCGGCTTTGGTGAGATAAGTCTTATCAGATGGACTTGCCATCTACTCTGTGCCTAGGTATCGGCTGTTTCTATGTTCCGCAAAATTTTTACATTCTATGATTCAATGATTAACGACAACCGATTCCGGCCCCCGACAATTTTTTTCTCATCTCCGAAGCTCTCTTTCTAAGAAATGCGTGAAATTTTAGTTGTACTTCCCTGCTACAAACGAGTGGAAGAGAACTTTTTTTTTCCCCTATGTGCACAATGTTTAAGTGACGTCCGTGGCAGGTTGCCTCATCAATCATGTGACGGTGTGTCAACGATACCATCAAATCATCAAAGTGAGTGCAGTCTTTAGGATGGCTTTGTGTGGCTGTAATTACTCAAGTTTATAGATAGTCAGATTTGATGAAGGCAATGCCACTTCTGTTTTAAGACTTCAAAGTGCCCATGTGCTCAGATTTGGGTGCACGTTAAAGAACCCCAGGTGGTCGAAACTTCCGGAGCCCTCTACTACGGCCTCTCTCAAAATCATATGTTGGTGTTGGGACGTTAAACTCCACATGTCAATCAACGCTACAAATTGTATGCCGCACGACTCTCGACTCAATTTACAAAACGTTAAAATGAATCCTCAAAAAAAGTCTACTTGTGCGCATGAAGCCCTACCCCTGCCCTGGCTTTTATCCACGTCCCCTAACCAAGCCACGTTTCATCCCAATATCCGTGACGTCACCACCACCACCACCTAGTCTGTGCCAAAAGGACTTGTTTTTGGGCTAGTTGGTGCATACTTGGTGCAGAAGACTGAGGCACAAAAACCATATCATGAAGCAGGAAGAGCAGAAGAAAAGAAAGAACGGCACTCTTCTTTCTTCTCTTCTGCTCTTCCTGCTTCACGATATGTTTTTTTGCGCCTCAGCCTTCTGCACCTAGTCTGTGCTCCCCTGTTGAAAAAAAGCTTCCACCGGACTAAGCTTGTGGCTTTGAAGTATACCAAGTTAGAAATAAACGTATAGTATGGTGACCAGAAACACATACCCTAAGGTGACCATGAACATACTTGAATGCATCACATCCACCTTTCCCGCATTCAACTAACCACGCCACATAGATGGCAACGTGCGAGTCAGACACGTGTAATTTCTTTTTTTTAATCTACGCTTTTTGGCAAGCCGTGTAACGGCTTCAGTGATTATGTATTTATTCCAAGGTGTACGATGCGCGCTCGTTTTTATTGTGTTTATATACCATAATTATCATCTATTTTCTGTAATGTTGCTTGCCAAGCCAATAGGCCCACAATATTTATTTCACACAGGCTGATTTCTCTAGATTAATTTTTCTATATCCTGGGAAACACTTCGAACACAGCGAGACGAATTTTTTTTCTAGCAACTGCTGCTAAAACAACTCGTTCGTTTAGTATTTACAACCGCTGCATGGTTTTAGTGATCCGGGGCACCCGTGAGGCTCACTACGAGAGTACGTGTCGCGCTGAGCTCTGGTAGAAGCAAAGGGGCGCTCCATCAAAAATCTATCAGCTGTAATTTGGAGCTGCAAAGCCTGCCGTTCACGCATGGTCAGGTAGGCCCGAAAGAAAGTGGCACATCCGTTGATTCACCGCAGCGAAGTAACACGCACACCTTTAGGAGTAAAGTAGGCTGAAAAAGATGTACGCGTAAAATATATCTTTTACGCGACTAAATATTGAAGTTTGACATGCTGATGAAAGGTTTCGTGCTGGTCTGAAAAAACGGGTAAGTAGAAGGTGAGGAAGCTGCTGCTAAGGCGTGATGTTAGAGAACTGAAAATTGGTACCACACGAAAATTTAAAAATGAAAGAAATTAAAAGTACAACAACATATATTCAGAAACGGCATGCAAATTTCAAACTATTTGGCAGTGCGCATCTATAAAGGCACTAAAAAATTTTTAACGTTCATAAAACAAAATTTTTGTTGTGATGAGGTGGTCACCGGCACCACGTCACAATGGAGCGAGTCACATTTCATCCATGCACGGTTAGGTACTTTAGACCCAACTCTCAGTCTTCGAATTCCTGCGGAATTACGCCGACGAGACGCTACTATGCTGTGCAGATTATGGTTGGGCGTCGCATTTACCAATGCGTACGCGTTCTGCATAGGAATGGCTGACACTGCTGCATGCGACCATTGTGGAAGTGATGAAACAACTTGGCACATTCTGTGTGAATGCCCACAATACTGCTCGCAGAGACAGTCACTCTGCAATGCACTAGATGGACTGGACAACCAGCCTCTTTCGGAAGAAAGAATCCTGTGCTGCCGACAGGACTTTATGTCGCAGAATTAGGCTCTGAAGGTGCTCCTGCGCTTCTTGCGTTCAACCAGCCTATCCCAACGACTGTGATCGGAACTCCCTGAATGTGTGCGCATGTGTTTTTTTTCTAATTTATTTTATATCTCTCTATATCTATCCTCTTTCCGACCCTTTTCTCCACCCCTGTAATGGGTAGCAAACCAGTTCGTCTAGGTTAACCTCCCTGTCTCTTCCTTTTATTTATTCCTGTCTCTCTCTCTCTCTTGTGGTTGTCAAAAAAAAAAAACAGTAGGCATGCTTGCAGTGTGTCATCTAGGGTGGCCTTTTCCATTCTTCAGTTAAACTGTTCCGTCAGTGAACGCATTTGAGAGCATTCCCCGAAAACAGAACGCGCTGTGGAAAAGAAAATATTGGAGGGTGAATTTGTGTGCATGTTGATACTTTTTTTTTCACCTTCAAAAGATTTCTACCTATGCTTCTGCAAGCACCGTCTCTAGAAATGAAACAATATGCTTGATTGAACGATGCATATGGTCCGTAGTAAATGCATTTTAAAATTTGTCGTATGGTTAACTATGAGAAAGCATTCCTTGTTCCTTTTCGTTAACTCAGTTGGATTATCAACAACAGCTGGTTTTTCGAAGCCAACCGCAGATGTTCATGGCAGCTATACCTGATAGAAATGAGAATGAGCTACACAGTTATTCGGGTTAGAGCAGTTTATACTTTATTATTCCACCAACGTATAAGCAGCCAAAACGATTCCCATCGTACCAGTGTCGCGTAGATGCGACTCAAACAGTAGAGTGAGCATTTTGTCATATATGTCAAGCAAGTATGATAACTGGCAAATAATTAAAGAGAACTATAAAAGATGCAAATTACAGACAGGGTGGTTAACAAGGTTTTACTCTATTTGTCATCTAAATGGAGAAGGGAGCAGGAAAAGGAATGGGCACATAAATGGAGAATAATCATAATTGTTAAGATTTAAATTCCCAAAATCACGATGTGATTAAGACAGACGCCGTATTGGAGAGCTTTGGAAACTTCGTCCGGCTGGAGTTTTTTCAATGTGCACCTAAATATTGGTGCATTCTCGCCTCCATAAAAATGCGGCCGCCACGGCCGCGACTCGATCCCTCGACCTGTGGGTTCATCAGTCCAGTGCCATAACCACAAGGCCACCGTGGCTGGTCCAGAAAGGACGAAATAAAGAGAGAACAACCGATACGCGCGCACACATGGTAGCGCTCTTCATACATACCCTGAAGTTCACAATTAGATGGATGTTCCAAATCGCGGAACGTCTGTGATTGTCTTACAAAAAGCAGATTATGATTCATGACATCATTGATTGCTTGAAAGGACTGGCTGCAAAGTGTCCAGAACTTGCTGCGCGCTTCAAGATGATTGGGTCTCTATTCCTTTTGAACAGTGTGCGTAGGTCCTCGTCGCGAAAAATATTAAGTTTATATATTGCATATTGAGGCAAATCTTGGAGCGGGTCAAGCGGTATGATGGCAATGGCGGCCGAAAGAAAAGTCCTTGTTTTGAAGACATATCTTCCCCAATGCGATCAAATAGTAGTAAAGAATAGTCAGTTGTTGGGCGGTCAAATAGTTTGGTGTGTGTTCGCCGTATAAAAAAAAAAGGATTTATCGAATATCTTTTATATAAATATCCCGCCAAATGTTTTTATGAAACGTGAATAAAAGGAACCTACCAAAGCATAAAGCAAAAGATGATACTATAACATTACAATCACGCCTCCAATTCATAAAACAATGTTAAAAATGTACACACAACGCAGACGCTGATTGGTCAAAAAGTCCAATCGCAGCCGTACGCACAACACTGAGCGCATGTGTTTTGTATAAAAGCACGAAGCGTTGAGAAAAAGAGGTTAGCGATTTGGAGTACCCGGTACTCTACTATAGGAGACCTGAAAGCCATCCCGTTGGCCTAAGCCGTGGGAGGGCAAACTACTCGGGAAATTGAGGCAGGTTCACACTAGTGATGCCAAGGCCACAGGGAAGTGGATAGTCTGGGAAGCCTTCTTTGTTTATCTTCCTTTGTCTGTTTCTACCCTTCTGCCTTTTTTTACTTTTCTCTTTTCTGATTTTTGTTTCTGTCTAGTTTTTCCTTCATTTGTATTCTCTTTTCTATCCTTTATCATTCGCTCTTTCGATTTCTTGTGTGATTTCTTTTTTTTTAATTTTTACATGTGGTTCTACTTGAAGTGCTCCTTACCTAATATTATTATCAAGACCAAGGAGAGTAAATCTCTTTGGTCAAGACGCTTGAAGAACAAAATAAAGACACTTCTCTTCGGCGCGACCAAGCGCTGAATGTGCTACAGATGGCCACGGAATACCTGGTTTTGCGTACGTTAATACCACCACTATAGTGAAGACGAACCAACATATTGGTTCTAGTTCAATAAGAGAAAGTGGTCATTTTTTCGCGTGGGAGATATGGCTATGCTACATGTGAGTTCACCTGAGTTGGGCCAAGTGACGATTACAGCAAACAACAGACGACACCCTTAAAGTAATCTACACTTAAAACGTAGTCTAGCGTTGCCTGCTAACCGAACGCGCACTGGATGCCCAAGATTGTAAGTTGCGCCAGTTAGTTAGAATTCACAGTGAACTTGGTTGCAGCGCAGCACTAGATAATGATGAAAGAAAGAAAAGAACAACACGGCACTTCCTCTTGTCTATAGTGTTGTCTCAAAACTGGATGCCCATTTTCCCTCAAGAGAACTCACATGAAATGGGAGGTAGAAGTATTAAAATTTCCGGGCACTGCACTTATGAATTCACCATTACGCCGTAAAGACAGATAGGAAAGGGAAAAATAATCTTTAGAGGAGCAATAAACTGACAAAGGAAGGGAACACTACAGAAGCAAAAAAAAACTCAATTCAAAGCAAGAACTAGCACTTTAGTCTTTATTGTCGTAGCACTATAGACAAAAACACATAATTGTGATGACTGTATTCGATGATATTACTTCATTCACTTAGTACTTCAATTTTAGAATCTGCTTATCAGGAAGCAACTGGCAAGCTTGAAAGATCATAAGACTCACATCCGTCCTCATAGTTCTCGTCTCGATTCTCCATTCCCAGAGCACCACTGTCATCGCTTGGAACCTTTCCGGATTACAGAAGGTCAACGTATTCAAATACGTTCGATGACCGTAAAGAACTCTGAGAGAGAATAGCCCGTGGGGAGGGCAGGAAATCGTGCTGCATTCATTACCCTTCTGCTTGTTGTTCTTGTTTCCTCGAGGCCTCAGTAACACGGTCGAAGAACTCCACTTCTATCAGTTCAATGGTAATCCTGCCATTTTCAAGGTACATTATATCTCCCTCTCCTATAATGTTTTGTCATTCATTCCGTTCCAGTAGCCAGGATAAAGATAGAGAAGATTCGTGATAGAAATTTCTAGTAAAACGTCTCCTTAAGCTCTGCAGCGTAGGCAATCAACATGACAGAGCTTCTCTGAATACCTATCGTTCAGGGCTTGACTGCCGCACCAATATAAATAAAGGAATAGTGAAGGAATAGTAAGTGCAAGATAGAGACTATTCAGCAAGATAGATGAAGAGGTGCCGCTATTCACGAAAAACTCCCTGGCACGGGGCTTGTCAGCCGCCATGAGAGCTCTTACAGGGACGATATACGGGAAATTCCCGTTATTTCTCGTACTTTCGATTTTGTGACTCGTTTATAGACTAGAATTGGCAAATAGTTTTAACGGTCTCGCGTTTATTTTTTTCTCTTCACGTCAGTCTTATGGCATCCCACGTTAGCTGTTGCTCGTTCTCGCAGGGAAGCCTGACGTTGCTTTTCGACGAAGAGGAGGGTGATCATTCGCTGAGGTTTGAGAAAGAAATAGATAAATCAATAAATAAGTCAATAAAAAAATAAACAGTCAAGAATTTGCAGCTTCATGAACAATTAATGACCTGTTATCCCAACGGCAGTTATATTGGACTACATTATGATTATTTATTCGTAAAATATTGCAGCTGGGTCTCAATGCAGCAATCTTTTTCTATATATAGTGTAACTGTTTTCGCCCGCTTCAGAATGCTGCCAAGAGAATGTAATCACACACAATATACTGATGCCTTGCGTCATCTTTATATTATATATATGAGCCAGCACTGTCCTGACTTAGCTGTGCTATCTCGGGATATTTGAAACCTGTATAATCGTAACAGTAGTTTAAGTGAGTCTTAAAAAAAATCACAGCATATCCACGGAGTAAATGATGATGAGTGGGGCGAAGCATCCGTCAGACCGTCCATGCTTCCGTCATCCGTGCGTCCATTCGTGCGTCCGTTCATGTGACCATCCGTGCTTCACTTCATCCCTGCGTCCGTCCGTGCATCTGTCCGTCCATATGTCCATCCGTCCCTCCATTCATCTGTCCATTCGTCCGTGCGTGCGCGCGTTCGCTCGTCCTTCCATCCAACGGTCCGTTCGTGCGTCCTTCCATGCAAGCATCCGTCTGTCCATCCATCCATCCTGCATCTGCATCTATGCAATACATTCAAGCACCACCATCCAGTGGATATTCCAAGGAGTAAATGAGAGGCGGCTACCTACTACTACTACTACTACTACTGCTACTACTACTACTACTACTACATACATCGCGAATACACGACGCACGGCTTAAGAAGCTTCACTCTTAATAGTACGAAGTATCGGTGGAAGGACGAATCAGCAGTCTTGCATAGCCCGTATCACCATACAGAGATGCGAAAGGCGCACAGTTCTTCTTTTAGTTTCTCCGCCGATCAGAAGACACATCCTTTTCTGTACGATAGAAAAAAAATCCCAGTTCTGTGCATGTTTGCATACGTCAATGCCCCGAGAATGCAAATGCTGAAGATGCGTGCAAACGCCCTTTTGAGGTCAGCTCTGATTGAACGCTTACACGTAGGTTACGTTCCCTGCCGAAGAAATGGTAGCTCCAGATGCGGGACAAACTGTAATAACAGTCCGCGCGCGCGCGCGCGCGCGCGTGTGTGTGTGTGTGTGTGTGTGTGTGTGTGTGTGTATGTGTGTGCGTGTGTGTGTGTGCGTGTGTGTGCGTGTGTGTGTGTGTGTGCGTGTGTGTGCGTGTGTGTGCGTGTGTGTGTGTGCGTGTGTCCGTGTGTGTGTGCGTGTGTGCGTGTGTCCGTGTGTGTGCGTGTGTGCGTGTGTGTGAGTGTGTGAGTGTGTGAGTGTGTGCGTGTGTGTGAGTGTGTGAGTGTGTGTGAGTGTGTGTGTGTGTGTGTGTGTGTGTGTGTGTGTGTGTGTGTGTGTGTGTGTGTGTGTGTGTGTGTGTGTGTGTGTGTGTGTGTGTGTGTGTGTGTGCAGAGAGCACGATAACCCTCAGGTAGAAACTGTTAATCAGTTCGCACCATCTTTCTTTCGAGAGAAAAACTGAGATTCCAAAAAACAGCGCCGTCACCACATTCGCCGCAAGATCAGATTGGTGTCCCCACTTTTACTGGCAGCGGAGCAAGCGTAATAGGTCTTTTATCGACGTGGCCACGGCTGGCCGGGCTTTTTGTGTCGTGGTTCTAAGCCCAGACTCTTTTATTATATTCAAATCAACCCCGATTTCTCGCTAGAATGCTGTCCTTAGCATAATCACGGAGTAGGGAAAACAAATAAATAAAGCTCACGCGGACACAATCACGCCAATAGAGGTCCTTGAATGGCGCATCTGGTGACGACGTCTTGTGGGTCTCAACGTCATTGATGTGGGAGGGTTTTCTTCGCGACATATTTAGAATTTGCAGTTTAATTAAAAAGGTGCCGATTATTGAATATTCCAAACTTGCACCAGAACAAATAAACATGAAGAGTGCACGTTCATACTAATCTGGTCATACTTTTAAAGCTCGAATGATCAAGTTCTTTTGGCTAATGTGTGATCTCTCAGAGGAGCTAATCAAAAAATGAAAAAAGATGTAAAGTTTCTTTTTACGTTTGCTGTACATAGAACACTACAAGTAAAAACGAATTATCGGCAATAATTGATGCTTCATGTGCAGTCTTTCTTTTGGAAATTTGTGCGTCCTCGAAGATGGCAAGGCTGGATGTTGGTTTCGTCACATTATACAGAAACAATGCGACAAATGCCGCTTCTAGACCTCTCCTGATCCAGAATTCAGTGTTGTTTCACTTTGAAATTTAAGTTTGTTGGAAGCAGAAGACAAACTAGTAGTGCTTAATGGGCATAGCAATTTCGGCTCCAAGAAATTCCTAGTATCTGAATTTTTTCTAGAAAAAATAACAAAATCGTATATTACAATTATTGGTATCGAAGATAAACAGTAAGAGGTATTCTATATATGTATTGCTACAATTCACATATTTGAGCCATACGTTTTCCTCTATATTGCTTTAGAACAGCTATTCTCGTAACCCTAGTCATGTTTCAGTGTGAATTACAAGTTAGAGCACCTCGTCATTTCCAAGAGGGGAAATTCGTTGTGGAATAAACTAGTGCTGTTAAAAACAACAAAAAAATCGGTCGTTCTCGTTCCCACACAAAAGTATGGTGGTGTTTAAATATCCAATTTCATATACTGACAAGAGAGAGCAATAGACAACGATCTGCCACGCACATTATGAACAGAGGACAGGTTAATTCTGAACAGCTCATGTGGAATTCTAAACCTGTTAATGACAGCTCTCAGCGTGCAATTTTAGCCTGTAAGGGCATTTCTTGTTCGTTACAACGATTTTCATAAGCATGCACAGAAAACTTCGGGACCTTTAAGCTTCGCTTTTACGAGTTGAGAGCAACAGCGACATCCACGTGCACACACGCTTGCACACGTGGATGCACACACGCTTGCCCCTGACAAGTCGCTAAATAAGCGCGAGGCGACGGCATGACTATTATTACAACCAAATGTCACCTACAACATGGCGGCTATGCTGCTCAGCGTGTGTGCGGATGACAAACTCACGGAAGTCCGGCTGGTCGAAGACGCCATCGACACTCAATGTATGGCCGCCTACTGAAAATTGGGTGCTTCGGTAGGGCTAATCTCCCGGCTCCCACCTCCCTTAACCTCAGCAAGGACAAAAGAAAGTTCTAGCTCCAGTCGAAGCAACTTTTTCTCTTCTGATATTGCGTACTTTATGACGTGATTATCGGGACGGAAATACGTCACTGAAATCTTGGTGCGCCCCTTCACAAAGCACTTTCGTGTTAAAAACCATGTGGCGTAGTGACTCCTTCTCTCAGAAACGGAGGAAAAACCGCGGCACATCATCGTCATGGCTTCAAGAGATGGTGCAACCCAACTACGCATTCGTCTTTCTCGGAGGCGGCAGCAATAAAAATAGAACGTGGTAGAACTTTGCTGTGTTCACATCGTCTTCCCAATCAGTTGAGTACCTTCGTTTTTTTTTTGCATACCTATACTGTACCGCAACAAAAGCCGAAGTCCTCCAGCTCATATCTTTTTTTTTTCATCTAGGTCAAGTTCTCGCTGACCGACAATGCTACTTTCGCGCTCTCAAGCAAGTAGGCCGCCTCCACCCCCATCGCTGCCGCCACTGGTAACCGTGGTCGCTGGAAACCACACTTTACAGCGTTAAAAAGACAGTACATTCAAAAACATTATCGTTGCATATTTACAGCAACAGCTAACAGAGTAAAGGAAACATTAGAATTCAATCAACCAAAGGAACAAGCAGGATTTAGAACAAGCTACTCAACAATTGACCACATTTATACAATCAATCAGGTAATAGAGAAATGCTCAGAGTATAACCAACCACTATACATAGCCTTCATAGATTACGAGAAGGCGTTTGATTCAGTAGAAATATCAGCCGTCATGCAGACACTGCGGAATCAGGGCGTAGATGAAGTATATATAAACATTCTGGAAGAAATCTACAGGGGATCAACTGCTACCATAGTGCTTCATAAAGAAAGCAACAGAATACCAATCAAGAAGGGTGTAAGGCAGGGGGACACAATCTCCCCAATGCTATTTATTTACCGCGTGCTTACAGGAGGTTTTCAGAAGCCTAGAATGGGAACAGTAAGGGATAACAGTTAATGGAGAATATCTTAGTAACTTGCGCTTCGCCGATGACATTGCATTGCTGAGTAACTCAGGGGACGAATTGCAACTCTTGATTACGGAGTTAGACAAGGAGAGCAGAAAGGTGGGTCTTAAAATTAATCTGCAGAAAACGAAAGTAATGTACAACAACCTCGAAAAGAAGCAGCGCTTCGAGATAGGTAATAGTGCACTTGAAGTTGTAAAAGACTATGTCTACTTAGCGCAGGTAATAACCGCAGAGCCTAACCACGAGATTGAAGTAACTAGAAGAATAAAAATGGGGTGGAGCACATTCGGCAAGCACTCTCAAATTATGACAGGTAGATTGCCACTATCCCTCAAGAGGAAGGTATATAACAGCTGTATCTTGCCGGTACTTAGCTACGGAGCAGAAACCTGGAGACTCACAAAGAGGGTTCAGCTTAAATTGAGGACGACGCAGCGAGCAATGGAAAGAAAAATGGTAGGTGTAACCTTAAGAGACAAGAAGAGAGCAGGGTGGATTAGGGGACAAACGGGGGTTAAGGATATTAGAGTTGAAATAAAGAAGAGGAAATGCACATGGGCCGGGCATGTAGCGCGTAGACAGGATAACCGCTGGTCATTAACGGTAACTAACTGGATTCCCAGAGAAGGGAAGCGGGTTAGGGGGAGACAGAAGGTTAGGTGGGCAGATAAGATTAAGAAGTTTGCGGGTATAAATTGGCAGCAGCAAGCACATGACCGGGTTAACTAGCGGAACATGGGAGAGGCCTTTGTCCTGCAGTGGACGTAGTCAGGCTGATGATGATGATGATGATGATGATTTACAGCATGCGCCAGCTGAACAGGCAAACGTTGTGCGTATTGCCTTTATAAATGTGTTTTCTAAACGCTACATAAGCGGAGCTTTCATTCCCGGGGTCAGTAGGAAGTGAGATGTGTTGCATTGCTTACCACTTACCGACAGACAGAGACAGACAGACAGACAGAGACAGACAGAGACAGACAGAGACAGAGACAGAGACAGAGACAGAGACAGAGACAGAGACAGAGACAGAGACAGACAGATAGATAGATAGATAGATAGATAGATAGATAGATAGATAGATAGATAGATAGATAGATAGATAGATAGATAGATAGATAGATAGATAGATAGATAGATAGATAGATAGATAGATAGATAGATAGATAGATAGATAGATATGTTAACAATTACTAGTACAAGCTTTCTACAATATATTTGTCTCGCTTGCCCGCTAATTAAACGTCTTAACGCTAAGCAACACTAGTCTCATTTTAGTTAACAAAAGAAAGCATGAAATGAAGCACTGGTGACTGCAAGCGATAGAAAAAACTGGTTTTCCTGTTCAAAAAAAAAAAAACGTCCATTACGCAAAAGGTACGCGTACATATATCCGCTATTAGGTAGAAAGCTGTAAAAATGACTCCTTCACAGATATTACCAACAGGTTCCTCTAACTAGCTTTTTTTTTTTTGCACACCTGGCATGCCTCGATGAATTTCGGCGGCTTAACTAAAGAGCTTCCACAAAGTTGAATCGAGCTTCTTCTAGTTTTAAGCTTTATCATTTTATCTTGTTCCTGTTGTTTCTAACTGTGAAACCTTTTTTTTTTTTTCATCTTTTAGGTGATGAATATGTATGAATGTGAAAGCCTTGCTCCAAGGCTGTGAAAACGAACCAGCGGCTTCAAAGAGAGCAGAATATTAATTAAAAGCCTCGGCACATCCCTAATCTCAAGTTCTTACATTATCTTAGCTTCTGAGTTTTCGCTAGTTTTTTTTTTACAATGTTAGGAACAAGCAAGAGCTATTCGTCGTAACACTCCCCATTTCGCGGTTGCGAACAATTGCCTTTTTTTTCTTTAAAAGGGAGTAGCAGCCTGCCTTTACCTCATATTACGATAATGGGAGTGGTGATACGAGACCGTATACTTATCTGTCTCTTTTTTTCTGGCGATCAACAGTATCGGTTATCTCTCTCATCCTGTCAGGTTCTTTGTAACGATAGCTTTTTGTATGTGACAGGAGAATTAAAAGGTAAAAAGGTCGTTCAATAAGACATTGGGAATTAGAGGCAAGAAATTGGGCTCGTCATGCAATATGACGGAGCTGGAACTTGTGGGGATAATTTTTATCCGTGATAAATACACGTGAGTTTAGGTTCGACGTAATTTATATCCGTAGAAAATATATTTTCTAGGGCCGGAACCATCCCGTAGTATTTCGCTTTGTTAGATCTTTTGGTACGGACGTCATTTTTTTCGCGCTAAAGAAACATAGTCCAATTAGGGTTTCGGTGGTATGTGTTACGATCTTCGGCAACAAAACTGAGTTTTAATTGCTCCGTTCTTGACGCTCTTTATTTACACAGGGCTGACACGAACAATTTAAAAATCCATTGTCTTGTTTTCTTTTGTTTTGATAGTCGCAAACAACGTTAATGTAAGCCCCGTTATAAGCTCACACGGCAAATGTAAAAACATGACTACTTTCATTTTGCTACACTGTGGGTAATGCTTTCACTCCCTAGGGCTATCAGCTCTTACGCAGTCTTTGAAAGAAACACGAAGCTGATGGCCCTTCCTTCATGATGCTGTTATATATTTATTTGTTTTGCAAGTGTTTAAAGTATATGTTGCATCACTCTTTATTAGGCGCTCTCTGAAACGCGTTGAGGTAGTGGTATAGTTGTATTCCATATGCACCACAGCACTCGTACACATGTTACAAAGAAGCCTTCGCTTAGATGCATGTCGATTGCAATGTGTCCCAGATATTGGGTAAGTCTCACTGCACCCAACTTCCACTTACCAAGAAGAGTTTATGATGATGATAGTTTTCTGTCGGGCCGCACAGATTCCAGTTAAAGATACCCCAATATTCGACTAACTTTTGCCTTTATTTTTAGGGGACAAGAAATGAAGCGGAATCAACCCAATGTCTTTGGCACACACCCATTTATGATGCCCACAAGAGTTACCACGGATTCCGAACTTCAAGACAAAGTGAGACAGTAAGCGAATCAATGGGGCTTGGAGAAACGTAGTCAGGCAGAGGGAGAGAAAGCAGTGAGGCTCGCGTTCTCAAAATCTGGACGTTATTAATTCGAAACACTGCGTCACCTACGGGAAAGAACAATATAGGTTAGGTTTGGATCTTTCTACGTTACAATCGCAACATTTGGCGCAGTTTAGATCTGTCATATGCAACAGGGAAATATGTAAGCCACACGAAGGAGACGAGGAGGCAAACGGGCATCACTGCGAGGATGTCTGTCCCCTAGCTTGTTGCACGCACCACGCGCGACTTGCCGCGCACATGGTATAAAGTGGAGTCCGTGCTGTGAACAAGTTCTTTTCGAATGAGAAAGCAGGAATAACCTCCCCTCTGGAACTTTTGGCATTGCTGCGTGTTTATTACAGACAGTGTCGCGCTGCACCACTGCTGTGTACTCTGGGCCCAAACCATCACGAGATCCGTAACAATCTTTTTCTCACTTATTTCACACTTCACAGCCCTTCACACTCGCACTACACTCCACAGCCATCCAAACAGCCAGTGTCCTCCTTCGCCCTTGCCTGCCTCAGCACTCCTCGCCTATGCGGAAGACAAAATTTGACGTGGCCAGTGAGCCACGCTCTTCGTGTAAGCGATTCGACAACACTACAGACTAGGCCGTCTCTACTGTCCTCCAGGTCACAAAGAGACATGCATGGGCAGGCCCACGCCTTCAAGATGCTCGCCCCTATAAAAGGACAGCACTTGCAAGTGCCCTGCAGTGAGCTTAGTTAGACATGACAATAATGATGATCATCATTATAAAATCTACCTATAAATGTTCTGACCCCCTTGTTCTACACATCACAACAAATGAAAAGGAAACAGATACGGGCCAGCAACACCTTATTCTTGGTGTTTATATGAGCACTTGAGTGTCACACTGGTTTATTGATTGATATGTGGGGTTTAACATCCCAAAACCACCATATGATTACGAGAGACGCTGTAGTGGAGGGCTCCGGAAATTTCGACCACCTGGGGTTTTTTAACGTGCACCCAAATCTGAGCCCATGGGCCTACAAGATTTTCGCCTTCATCGGAAATGCAGCCGCCACAGCTGGGATTCGGTCCTGCGACCCACTGGTCAGTAGCCTAGTACCTTAGCCACTAGACCACCATGGTGGGGGAGTGTCACACTGGGGCCGTGTAGAATTATGCTAAACCTTTCATCGATGGTTACACTCACTGATGAGCGTACACTCTTCTTTCAAAAGTGTGTTCATTGGGCCTTCGGCGATTTCTTTCGTTTGAGCTTGCAAGTAAAAAGTCTCGTGTTCCAAATATCTTAGGCACACCGTAGAAATGATCACACAAAATACGACCGAAAGCGAAGAGTAACACTGAAAAAGAAAGGTAAGGCAGAGCTCTACGATCTAGAAAGTGAAAAAGCAAAAATTATTTCAAACAAGAAGTGAATACGAGAGCGCGATGGCTGCCAAAGCCCACTTCCGCAGGCCCAGGCCATAGCTCTCGTAAACGACTTCAGTGGGCGTGGCAAGCCTTAACCACTTACCACGGAGATCGCATTTCTCCTGTCCAACCGTGCGGAGTCAAATGGGAACCGGCCAGGGGCACGCGCATCCATTTTCGAAACTCATACGCCCCTCCGAGAGCCGCACTATAAGCAACCGGCAGTATAAGGCCGAAGGCAAAACAAATTTGAACGGATATGCTCAGTACAGTCAACACACGAGCACAACACACAAGCACACACAACACACACTGTTGGAAGATGTTAGGAGACTATCCACTTCATTGTCATGCAGAGCATCATAGCGTCGTTGCTGTCCTTGTCGTGGCCTCGTTGGGCTCAAACATTTTGATTCTATCTTCGGGTGTTCCAGCTCTGGATACACAAGCGGAGCCAGTGGCCAACACGAGTGAGTATAAGGCGAAAATATCAATGTACACAAAACGAAGCACCGAATATGCATAGAGATTGCCCGCATGTCGGTTGCGACTCCTAAAACGCAGTCAGTGAGACCAAACTTTCTTCCGGCGTATTCGTATCCATGTAAATGCTGCTGTAATATTTCAGAATGTATAGGTTGTCTTGGAATTCAGCGTTGTTGTTGTAGATGTTATCTTATTTTTTCGCGTCCGCAACACTTTATATTGTTCTCTCACGTTCCACGTCGATTGGGACTCATGCTTCAGTGGCATGCGAGGTGTTGTATAACTGAGTGCATCTGTAGCAAACAAACAAAAAATAACGACGAGAACGCAGAGAACACCAGAGCTTCAGCAGTGATAGCCGCGTCCCCGTACGGGCTGCATGCCAGTACGCACAAGCTTCTCAGAAGAAGTGCTTTCTCAGCACGTTACGGTATATTCGTAGTCGTTTACGTATCTTTTTTTCGCGCTCTTTTCGGTTATATTCGTTTGACTGCTGTTCATTCAAGCAATCATAACCTATTTTTTGTCATACCTTTTTATTTTCTCCAACCTATCATACATTGTTTCATCCTTTCATTTTTCTCCATTCTCTTTTTTTTCTCTTTGATACAGTCACCTTCAGGTCACTTTCATAATCGTCAATAATAGCGTGCTTCAACCAAGCAGCCATAGTGTCCTCTTGATTTCCTGCTTACGAACGAAAAAAAAAAAGACTTGGAAGAGGAAGTGAAAGGCAGGCGTCGGAATTTGAGAAAGCTTTTTAGCTGAAGGACAGCTTGGAAAGCGGGGCTACTTCGATCATACCACAGAACCAATGTGATTGGGCGAGTCTTTCTTTTCTGTCGGTAGGTGGACTTCTTATTCACTTGTATTTATTTATTTTGTTTTTTAAGGCGTCTTCGTTCTTCCGTGTCATGTCAGATCGACCCTGCATCCAGACACAGCCATTTCCTGCTTATTAGAGACCTTCAAAACTTGGCAAAAATGTGGATTTGACAAGCTCAATAACAGCCGTGTTTATTTCTCCCGTCTCTCTTTTGGTTTAGACTTCAGAAATCTCAGAGTATCCCCCATAGAGGCCAAACTTGATTGGGCCCGTTACTGCGGTGTCTTCAGACCACTGCTCGCTGACGAGATTAAAGCTAGGTGCACGGGAATCTCAACGGGTCTTGCTAACCGGTGCACAAGTTAGAAACGTATTCCTTTTTTTTTCATCCAGCTGTCGTATTGGGTCGAAACATCTGGCTCGATGCGAAACATGAAAAGCGAATTATCGAAGCCTATAGAATGTGTCCACGATTCAATAAAAGTGAAGAAAAGGCCGAAATCAACCTTTTTTATTTTACTGAAGTCAGGGAAAAGGGAAGTGAGGGCACATCAACTCCTGATCTACAGTATACCTGACCAGGCTCGTTTGATACTTTTTACGGTCACGAAGCTCCACCTTTCGTTTCATATGTAGCCAATGGCTACCGCCAGATGCGCAGCTATGCCTGAAAAGGAATGCGAACGCTGCTATCGCGGCGGTTGTCTGTGGGACCACCTTGGTGTTCTAGCTTTCTAAACATCCGCGACTCTCACTTTAGTTTACACGCAGCTACTTTTAACACGCAACATGCGAAAATGGGTGCCTGAGTTTGTCATAAGCCTTGAAATGAGCACTCGGGTGAAGCGCCTAGCAACTCAAAACGTGCAGCCCACGTTGTTTTCAGTTAAAAATTCACCAAAATTTTATATTTGAAATGTCACAGTGATAGTATCATTAAGAGGCACAATGAGCTGGATACTCTCGTTCTATTTTTTATCATAGAAGGCATTTGAATAAATAATAAAACACGGTCTTTTTTTTTACCGATGCTTCGGTACAACAAGCATCTTTCGTCAAAAATGTATCTTTCGTTACAACAACAACATAGGAATTTAATTTTGAACCAGAACAGTTCTTGTCTTTTTCATTGCACCATGTGTGGTCGTTCGTAAAGGATACTTCTATGACAGCCCACTCAACGTTATCAGTAGCCAGAAAGAAGTATGAAGAGGCCAAATTTCGAAAACGTTTCAGTTACTGTTCATTAAGTAGAACGAATAGCTTAATCGACCCCGTGCTCACTGCCTTCGCAGCTGCTAGTCTAGCTTCGGTTCCCGGTTAAAACGAGCGTCCTTACGCATAACACTCGCCGCCTTCAACTATCATGTAATATCTACTGCAAGTACATTTGCACAGTGCCCACCGTGGCCGTAACTCTTCCCTTTACAAATCAGGGAAGGACAACTCAACCACAGACACTTAAAGCAATAACGGTGAAGTTCTAGGATTCGAAATTTACGAGATCGGTTAATCTCGTTATCTCTAAACTAGTTAATTCTACGCGTCCTCACTTTGTTGAGCTTTTATAATGAGATAATAGTCTGAGCGCTTTTAATTTGTAGGCCTTAAAAAGGTACACTTCGAGCGTAACTACCGGGTTTAAGCCTGTGGAAATTCTACCTTCTGCCCATGAGCGTTACACGCGTCAAGGTGACTCTTCCCACTACCCGACATTCATAGAGTTTTTTTTTTTGTTTTTTCTGAAGCAGTTTCAAGAAATTGCGTGGCTCTTTAGTATATCACCTGGTTACCCCGCAGAAGACTTAGATACCATTCTCACTCGAACCGAAGATGGTTGTTGTTATTGTACCGAAGCATAGTGGCGCCAGCTCTGTGCCAGCGTGAAAGAAGACGTTGACGTCCGTGTGTGGCTCGTGCTTGCCGGGTTCCTGCCTGTACCAGCTTGTTGCGGCTAACGTTTCTCGAATAATAACCTGTGTTTTTACGCAACCTTGCTCGTTGCATTTGTACCGAAGCATAGTGGCGCCAGCTCTGTGCCAGCGTGAAAGAAGACGTTGACGTCCGTGTGTGGCTCGTGCTTGCCGGGTTCCTGCCTGTACCAGCTTGTTGCGGCTAACGTTTCTCGAATAATAACCTGTGTTTTTACGCAACCTTGCTCGTTGCATTTGTACCGAAGCATAGTGGCGCCAGCTCTGTGCCAGCGTGAAAGAAGACGTTGACGTCCGTGTGTGGCTCGTGCTTGCCGGGTTCCTGCCTGTACCAGCTTGTTGCGGCTAACGTTTCTCGAATAATAACCTGTGTTTTTACGCAACCTTGCTCGTTCCATTTGGTGGAAACGTGCTGGGTAACGTCCTGGAGCTCCGCAGCCGTAAGCTACCATCTCAGTCCGCGATGACCGAGCGCGTCGATCCCCCACAAGGCTCTTCCACGCTGCCACCTGTCATGTGTTCTGGTGTACTTCGTCTGCGTGACCCACCAGTATACAACGGCACTGAAGATCAAGATGTCGAGGACTGGCTGGCAGAGTACGAGCATGCCAGCGCGATCAACAAGTGGGATGACCCTGCGAAGCTGACTCACGTCATCTTCTACTTGACGGATTTGGCCAACCTATGGTTCACCAACCACCAAGCCGACATCCCCACCTGGTCGGTTTTCAAAGAGGCCGTCACCTCGTTTTTCGGTCGTCCAGCCATGCGTAAGCTTCGTGCTGAACTGGGCCTGTGGGGACGATTTCAGCGAAATGGTGAGAGCTTCACGAGCTACATTGAGGATGTGATCAGCCTCTGTAGGCGAGTTGATGCGAGGATGACGGAGGCTGACAGAATAAAGAATATATTGAAAGGCATTGATGACGACGCTTTTCATATGCTTGTGGCCAAAGACCCACAGACCGTCACAGCCGTGATTCAGCTATGTCAAAGTTTCGATGAGCTGCGCAAGCAACGAATTTCTACACGTCGCACTAATACGCAAACAGCTGATATTTCGGCTTTGGAGTGCAAAAGCAGTGGCCCCGACTACAGCGTGTTAATGCCTCAAATTCAACAGTACATCCGGGAGGAAGTTGCTCGACAGCTCTCTCTTGTCGCCACCATCAACGAGACCCCCACAACACTGGACCACTCACTTCGCCGTGCTATTCAGACGCAAGTTGCCGAGGCTCTCCCTTCGCCCGCGTCCCCAATATCAGTGGCTGCACCGCTGACTTATGCAGAAGCCGTCCGCCGACCTCCTGCCCAACCGCCGCTCCCTTCATACAGTCCAGCCACCAACTACTACAGGTCACCAGTTTCGGTTTATCCGGTAAATCGGCCCTTTCCACCACCTCGAGCACCTGTAAACTCTTGGCGTACTCCGGATAACCGGCCCGTCTGCTACAACTGTGGTATTCCAGGACATATCGCGCGCTACTGTCGTCGCCGTGGATTCTATTTTAATGATGTTCAGCATTCCGGCAACATACCTCGGCAATCAGAATCGCATGTGACACCTGATTCACATGACCCCCGCTCACGTCGACCAGACTTCAGCCGACGCTGATCTCCTTCACCCCGTCTTCGGTCTCCTTCCCCCATGCTTCGCCGTTCCAACCACGCCCAGGAGGAAAACTAACAGTCGCAGTTCCTGGGGCAAGAGCTGCGCCACCGACGAAATTTCCAAGGCCTCATCTTTCGCCCCCTAACGAGATTGTCGTGTTTGTGGACGGTTTCGCCACAACTGCTCTTGTCGACACAGGTGCCGCTATTCGTATAATCAGTGAAGTGTTATGCCGCAAACTGAACAAAGTGACGACTCCACTGGTTGAAATTTCTTTACGCACAGCGAGTTCGCAACACGTCCAACCTTCTGCCACATGCACTGCTCGTGTTGTGATTCAAGGAGTGCTTTACATCGTTGAATTTGTCGTCCTTCCGCATGCGTCTCATGAAATCATTCTGGGATGGAACTTTCTTTCCGCTAATCATGCGGTTGTCGACTGCGCTCGCGCTCAACTCGTTTTGTTTCCATTCAGCACGACATCCATAGATCTCCCTCGCTCACCCAAAAAGGTGATCGTCGCCGCTGACGTCGTCATTTCTGCTTTTTCGGTCGCCGCGGTATCTCTTTCGTGCAACTCCGTTTCCGATTCAACTGCCCTGTTTATGCCGTCACAAGAATGCGCTCGTCGTCGGAACCTTGTCGTCCCGTTTGCCGTCATAACACTTGCCGATGGCTCCAGTGCCGTGTACGTGTGCAATCCGTTCCCTTGTCCCGCTACCTTATTGCATGGCGAATGTATTGGGAGTCTTGACACTTATGATGACATCTTTCCTTTCGATGCCCGTTCTGATACGACACCGATGTCCGTGGATGATGTCACAGTTGCCACCGCGCCCTCACTACCTGACGAAGACGTTCTGTTGCGCAGCGTAAACACCGGCCTTACGCAAGACCAGCGCAATCAGCTCATTCAACTACTTGAGCGTTTCCGCGCCTCCTTCGACCACGGACAACCTCCCTTGGGACGCACGTCAGTTGTCGCTCACCATATCGACACCGGTCATCATACTCCACTTCGCCAGCGCCCCTACCGCGCCTCGCAGGCTGAGCGTGACGTCATCACTCAACACGTCGACGAGATGCTGCAACGTGGTGTTATTCAGCACTCACACAGTCCTTAGGCTTCGCCAGTGGTCCTCGTGCGAAAAAAAGGATGGCTCCATTATTTTATTTGCATCTTTCTATTCGTGCACAAATAACGGCGTCGACACCGACACCGAAGCTGCGGAGAACCAAGTGGACGTTATGCTAAAACGAGTCCTCTCATAACCCTCTATGCAGCACTCTCCTTTATTCGTCTTCTCCTCAGGCGCACAAAGGAACAAGGCCAGAGCCATGACGTACAGGCAGCTTAGTCGTGTTGCATCTCCACAAAGCCAGTGCACTTCATCGGGGATCGCATTCCAGACACAACCCTTGTACCCTTCTGCTTATATTCATTTTCTTTCTTCTTTCTCGTGGACTAGGATAAAACCATACAGGAACGTCGAAATCGTCGTGTGTATGTGTGTGTTTGTGTGCATGTGTATGTGTGCGTGTGTGTGCATGTGTGTGTGCGTGCGTGCGTGCGTGTCGTATCGGTGCCACGCGCTTTGGCAACAATGTAGCTTTCCCCTCATATCAACCATAGACAATGAATTCGTGGAATACTGAGACACTTTTTCTTTCTTTTTTTTTTCTTCTGTCTTTCTTTCTTTTTTCTTTCTTCCTTTGGCCACCTAGACCACCGGACTGACCACTAACACAGACAGCCCACACTTCGTTTCATTAAATTATTTGTGGAGTAGTAAAGCTTATAATAGATCCCAGTGGAAGACTTCTATAATGGTGGCGCGGGGTCTCCACTGTATGTTCTCTCGGCCAGAATAAATTTATTTCGTCGTCATCAACATCATCATCATCTTAATCTTCATAAAAAAGATAGACAGGCATGGGGGTGAAAACACATGGTGTCTTTTGTTCTTCTGTGGTGTTGAAGTTTACAGTACATCTCATGAAGCAGTCTGAATGAGCGCCTTACCAGGATGCGTCGTTTAATGGTTTAGTCATCAGACCCGCCTTCCAAAGAACCTTTTTGTGGTGATCCCAAAGCTAGTTTTTCAGCGAGACACTAAGTCAAGCTGATTTCAGCTAAACTAGTGTTTTAATGAGCCAATACTAACGCAGAGTTCCTGCCTTGCAACGTCTAGGCTCAAACGAAGACTGTGGATGAAATTAAGGACACTCTATATGTAAGCCCCAAAATGCATGGCTAGTATATTGTCGGCACTTTAACCAGGAGAGTTGCCGCTGTCAGTTGAGGAAACGTGACATTCAGACAAACTTTGTTGCAAATTAGGTTTCAAAACAAATTTCCAATGAAGTCACACGTAAGTGTAAGCAAACACTGCAAAAAAAATAAATGAAGTCGTCTCTCATTATGCACCCTTGACCACCTGCGGCCACTTATTTATTTATTATTATTTACCACATACTGCGGACCAAGTATGGTCCATGCAGGAGAGGGCAATACAGTTCAAAATTCTTCTACATACATACACTTCCGCTGCAGTATACATTCACTGCAGAACAAAATTCATGTACATTAAAAAATTCGTGAAAAACAAGGGACAAATACAGGCAAAGAAGCAGACTTAAGCGACAAGAAAAGGGGAATAGTTTCACCTCGGCGTGTCGAGCATAGGGGAATCATGGGGCAAAGCATTCCAATCAGAGACAGTTCTCGGGAAAAATGAATACTTGTAAATGTTAGTGCGTGCAAATATAGGTGTAATGCTACGACTATGTTTATGACGTGAAGCCCTGGTTGTGTCCTGTGTTATGTAATCTGGTGCATGCAATCCTGATCTGGAAAAGTATAAAAGGCGGAAAAAGTTAAGCCGTGCAGTTTTCCTTCGATCGGCCAAAAGTTGGAGGTTCGCATCCTGCAACAGGGCTGACGGCGAATCGCGACATCTATACCGGTTGTATATAAATCGAGCAGCTAATCGTTGTATTTTTTCTATTTTCTGTATATTACCAGCTGTGTGGGGGTCCCACACAATGCTGGCATATTCAAGAGAGGGACGAACTATAACTTTATAGGCTCTAAGTTTTAGTGAACTAGAAGAACGACCCAATTTATATTTTAGGAAGCCTAATTTTCTCCTGGCAGCAGAACATATACCATCAATATGTGCTGTCCAGCTAAGCTTCGATGTAATCGTTACGCCCAAGTACTTGAATTCTTCTACTTGCCTGATAGCGTATCCACCTACATTATAAGTAAACTGCAGATTTCGGATTTTGTTACTCAGACATAAATATGCAGTTTTCTCAAAATTAATTACCATTTCCCACTTTTTACACCAATCTTTTATGTAGTTTAAGTTCTCACACAAGTCACGCTGGTCAGAGATAGAATTTATGGTATTAAAAATTAAGCAATCGTCTGCAAATAACTTAACAGACACGCCAGGTCGGATGGCTTGAACTAAATCGTTAATATAAATATTAAATAGTATTGGCCCGAGAACTGACCCTTGCGGGACTCCAGATAACACCCCCAAATAACCAGAGGTGAAACCGTTTATATCTACGTACTGTTTTCTGTTCGTTAAGTATGCTATGACCCAGTTAATTATTTCCGGAGGAATGCCAATATCCTTCATTTTATCTATTAGCTTGATATGCGGGACCTTGTCAAAGGCCTTGGAAAAGTCCATAAAGATGACATCAACCTGTCCAGACTTGTCCAGAACTTTGGAGAACTCGTTAACAGTTGCTAATAATTGTGTGGTGGTAGATAATCCCCGTCGGAAGCCATGTTGCGTGCTGTGAATTACATTATTTTGTTCAAGAAAAGTATTTAAATATTTCGCTATAATATGTTCAAGTAATTTGCAACAAATACAGGTAAGGGAGATTGGTCGATAATTGCTGACTAATAATCTGTTACCTTTCTTAAATACCGGAATTACACGTGCTAGCAGCCAATCGTCGGGCACTGTACTAGTTTTAATTGAAACATCAAATATTATTACTAGGAATCTAGCTATAATTTCAGCATACCTCTTTAGAAAAACAGCTGGGATACCGTCAGGGCCGGTCGATTTTTTTGCGTCTAGCCGCAATAATAGTTCTGTCACCCCTTCCAAGGATATATTTATTAGGCTTGAAGGACCTGGTACCGTCATAATACTCAAGTTTTGTGGTCTTGAGAAAACGCTCTGAAAGTAGGAATTAAATGCGTTTGCTATTTCGTTTTTATTTATGACAGCGGTTTCTCCGTTCATTATTTCATCAGGGATACGGTTGTCTTTGTTTTGTAAGAACTGGTAAAATTTTCGTGGACTCTGACTTCATTCAACCTTTCCAGCAAAAAAAAAACATGACAGTGGCACGACAAAGCAGGGTCCCTTCGATGCCATAGTTCTATCTTGTCATTCACAGTGATGCAACGAGCAGCATTCGATGAACTGTACGCAGTTGCTGCGGCAGAGCTGTAGCACCCTGAGATAGCAAGAGCTCTTCACCTTCCTCTGATTTGTATTCGAACTTTGTTCCAACACGCGTCTGTTAACCACGGCTCCGCAAAATCGGTTTCACTGAAAGGAGATTTCAAAACGCCAGTCCAATTTCCTTCAACAATATTGGTCTTTTTTCCCCTTCTTTTATCAAAACATGTCAGTGCCAGCTGTGAACGCAAGCTCAGTCTTCTGTACTTGAACGTAGGCTTGAAAGAGTGTGAGGTTATATATAGATATCAGAACGGTCCCAATGTGACCAATTCAGATCACGTATCTGATAGGTTCTAACACTGTCCGCTTGAATGTTTCGAGCCTCATTTGAGTTTTTTTTTATTTGCTTTGATTTGATAAAAATTGTGCCCATATAGGGGTGATTTTAGAGTAAATGCATGTAGAAAGGACAAATATGCATTTTTAAGACCCAACAGACAAGTGCAGTATTCGTTTTGCAGGATCTTTATTAAAAAGTAGGTGCAGCAATGTTTCGACAATGTGGGTACCATTGCTGATGTCCTTGCTTTACAACATCATTCGAGTTGGTGATGATTCTCATTTTATTTTTTAGGGACTAATATCTAAAATAAATAAATGTCGCCTTCACGCGGTCTACGTTAACCATCATGTATTTAAAGGAGAACAAAGAAACAAAGATGAAGGACATTTTAATAATAAATGTTTGACAATATTATAAGCATCACTGTCAGCGTTAGTCAAGCTACCGAACTCGCGTCAGTTTATTTGCATTTTCGGGTGCGTATGAAAGATAACAAATAAAAATATTTGCCTGTGCCTTTCCCATATGTGTTTTATTCGTACCTTTAGATCACTGTGCGTGACCTAATTATCACCCAACTCCCAAAGAAATGAACTAGGTAATCAATCAGGCAAGTATCTAAGGCTTCTTCTGTTTCTATTCACACAATTGAAGCTGTCTCACGACATATATTCTTCCCCAGCTGAAGCAATATGTTGTCAAGACCATAGGCACACATGTTAACTAACGTACGTGCATTTCCCCCGAGTGACGCTGCACGTAGAGGCTACACATATGCGCATTAACGTGCAGCGTTTCTCATGCCACATGTCACCCTCTTCCTGGTCAAAACCGCTGCCCATATAGGTTTTAGGGGCGCATTTCAAAGTGCTTTCAGTATTGCCGAAACCGTTGTTAAGCGGGTATCTCGCTTGAATCCTATGAACAATGACTTCACCGCAATGCACGTGATTGGCATTGCGTGGTGGATCAGTCGCGGATTTCTCAGCACGCTATGACAGTTTATGGAGCTGTTCGAAAGCAGCTCCACTAACGTGGCATATGTAGTCTCCCCCCTTTAAGGGCACTGATACCTCACATGTATAAGAACGCACACACTGCTCTATTGGTCACGCACCCTTTTTGGCCCTCTGACGTTCCAAATGGCGTTTGTCTTAGGAGCAAGAAATCAGGCTGGCACCGCCCTTATCTTAATGGCCAGACCACACGTCACTATGATAGCCTTAAAATAATGTGAATAAAATAACTTGCCAATCTGCTGGAACAAATGAATGGGAACAAAGCATGGAATCAAACAGTCGAACCGCAGAATGCATGCGTGCTCGATTGTGGTGCCGCATGGTTGCGTGTGTGAGCGTGTGTGTGTGTGTGTGTGTGAACTCGCGGTTCGTAAATAACCAAGCTCGTGGTATTATTTGTTTTTCTTGTCAATCAGAACGCACACAAACACGACTAAGTTCCATCTTTGTTCTCGCTTTGGTGCGGTTGGCTTGTAGGGAAGATGGAGTACTGTCTGCTAGCAGTAAACCCATTTTTTTTACTTACCCTCTCAATCTCCCCCTCCCCCTTTCCTCTCATGGGCCAATTCAATTCAAAGACATCATTACATTGCCTTGCGTAGCCTCCACATTAGACAGAGCACAAAAGAGAAAGACGTTTTCAAACGCATGTCATCCTATTATTCCTTTTCCGACCCAGCGGGACCTACTGAGATGGTATTAGTGAAGCAGCCTTGTTTCCCGGGGCGTTTCCCCAGTGAGTCGGAGATAGTCCGGGCTAGATTTAGGTGGCTCTGCGAAATATAATTACCGCGAAACATTCCTTTCGTTCATGGTGAGCCTTTTCTGTCTTCGCGGAGCTTAAAGAAGTCAGCTCGGCGTCGAAGGAAGACTCCCATTGCAAAGCACTAGGACTCGTTTTCTTTCGTGTCACTGTGGTACAAACACTCCGTGCTGCCTCTAATACTCAATCACATTAACTTCTGCATTTCGACATTGTTTGCATTCCTTGCGGCCGAGGTATTGTTGCCATTACACGTATCAACAAAAAAGGCGGGATGGAATGGAATGAAAAAACTTTATTTCAGTCCTGCAGGACGCGCTTAGCGCGTAGCGGGCGTCTCCCTCGTAGGGACCGACAGGGAGTACCTGGCGGCCGCTTCGTGGGCCTGCTGGACGGCCCATTGCTGGTCGGCGAGAAGTGAGCTCCTGAGGGACCTCTCCCACTTGCTTGAGGTAGAGTCGGGAGGAGTTGTTCTACACTCCCAGAGCATGTGTGCGAGTGGCGCTGTGTGTCCACATGATGGGCATGTGTCGCTGGGGTATGCATCGGGATAATAAACGTGAAGCGTGGCAAGGTTTGGGTACGTGTGTGTCTGTAATAGGCGTAGGGTTAATGTCTGCGGTCGGTTAATTTTCGGATGTGGGGGTGGAAAAATGCGGCGTTCCAGGTAAAAGTGCTTTGTAATTTCATTGTACGTAATTGGCGCATCCCGATTGGTATCTAACCCAGCAAGATGAGGTTGCCCTGTGGCAGTGCGGTCGGTAAGTGCGCGTGCTGCATAATGGGCGATCTCGTTGAGGTTGAATAGGGCACCCGGCACCTGGCCGAGATGGGTGGGGAACCAGATGACAGTGTGGTGCTTCAGGGCACTCGGGTCCGCATTGCGCAGGATACGTAACGCCTGGTCGGAGATGACTCCGCGTTCGAAGGCTTTGATGGCCGGCCTGGAGTCGCTGTAGATGAATTCCCGTTTGCTGTCGAGCATAGCTATAGCTATAGCTACTTGCTCCGCTACTTCGGGGTTTCGGGTGAGGATTGTGGCTGAGTTAAGAGTCTGCTGCGCGGATGATACCGCGACCGCGGCGAAGGCTTGGTTGTTGCGATAGGCAGCGGCGTCCACGAACGAGACGTTGTCCGCTTCCTATGCGCTTGAGAATGGCGGTCGCCCGCGCAAGGCGCCTGCCTCTGTTGTATTCGGGGTGTACATTTCGTGGTATGGGAGCGATCGTGATAAGGTCGCGGATTTCACGGGGAATTAGAGTCAACTCTGGGGGGGTCCTTGGCCCTCGAAGAGAAGAAGCCGAGCTCGCGCAGAATATGGCGGCCCGCCTTGGTGGTAGTGAGTCGGGTCAATTGCACGCGTTCCTGAGCTTCGGCGATCTCTTCTAGCGTGTTATGTACGCCAAGCTCGAGGAGTTTGTACGTTGGAGTGGTGATAGGGAGGCCAAGGGCTCGTTTGACCACCTTGCGAATAAGCGCATTGGGTTGATCACGCTCAGCACGTAGCCATTTGTGTATAGCGGTAACGTAGGTAAAATGGCACAAAACAAACGCGTGTACGAGACGCAGCAGGTTGTCTTCTTAGAGGCCATGGTGCCTGTTGGCTACTCTACGTACGAGTCGTATGGCATTCTCAGTCTTAGTCCTGAGCTTGTGTACTGTTTGGGTGTTGGTTCCGCGGGACTGATGATCATGCTGAGGACCTTGATGGTGTCTACCCTGGGTACAGTACGACCATCTCTGGTGTGGAGGGTGATATTGCGTTCCGCCGGAGGTTTCCACCCTTTGGGCTTGGCACCCCGGCGTTTGGGCAAATATATCAACAGCTCCGACTTCGCAGGTGAGCACCTGATACCGGTGTGGTCGAGGTAAGACTCGGCGGTGTCGATAGCCTCTTGCAGGGCGGGCTCAATGAAGCCATCCGACCCTGTGGAGCCCCATATGGTTACATCATCCGCATAGATAGTGTGATTTAGCCTGTCGATTTTTGAAAGTCGTTCGGAAACCCCGATCATCACGAAGTTGAAGAGCATGGGCGAGAGGACGGATCCCTGAGGAGTGCCTCACTGTCCGAGCTCCACTTCTTCCGACACTAGGTCTCCTACGCGGAGGACGGCTCTGCGTCGAGTGAGAAAAGAGCGGATAAAGTAGTAAAATCGATGACCTAGGCCGAGGGCTGCGATCGCTTTCAAGATTGACGAGTGCGTTATTGTATCGAAGGCCTTTTCTAAATCGAGACCGAGTATTGCACGAGTGTCCCGAGTGTTTCCGCCATCTAGAATTCGATGCTTTAGGAGTAACATGGCGTCTTGAGTGGATAACCCTGGTCGGAAGCCAATCATGTGGTGCGGGATGCAGTCGTTATCTTTGAGGTATCGACCAACCCTGTTGAGGACGACGAGCTCAGCCACTTTGCCCACGCACGACGTGAGAGATGTGGGGCGTAGGTTATCTAGGCTCGGCGCCTTTCCCGGTTTGGGTATGAGAACCGTGTGAACTAGTTTCCAAGCATCGGGTATCTCACCCTTTTTCCATATCTCGTTGATAGTGTCGGTGAGGTAAGTGACGGAGGAATCGTCCAGGTTGCGTAGGAGCTTGTTGGTGATGCCATCGGCGCCAGGGGCTGAGCGGCCATTGAGCTCATGGAGAGCTCGGCGCACATCTTCAATAGAGAAGTCGGCGTCTAAGTTAGTGTTGTCGCTGCCAGAGTAATCAGGGTGAGGGGTTACTGGGCCCGTGGGAAGCGGGAGATATTTTTCCACGAGGTTCTTGACAACATATTCCGGTGACACTGTCCGTTTAGCCTGATGAAGTATCTTCACGATCGAATGACGCTGATTTGTGCGGGTGTTGGTTTCAATGAGGAGGTGTTTGAGTAAGTTCCACGTTTTGCCATTTCGAACCTGACCATCAATCTAATTACAAATTTCGTCCCACTGCTGTTTTGAAAGGATGCGGCACTGATCCATCATGGTCTTGTCCAGCTGAGATATGCGTTTGCGTAACCTCCGATTAAGGCGCTGGCCCTTCCACCGGGCCAATAGAGACTGTTTGGCCTCTAGTAGCTGGGCGAGACGACTATCCATCTTTTCGGTTGGAAGGTCTGTGCTGATAGTTTTGGTTGCCTTGTTTACATCAGCTTTGAGCTGGGCCGTCCACGTCTCGAGGCTCGGTGGGGTATCAGGAGGAGGTCGTTCTGCGCGGGTCTTACGAAGGAGGTCCCAGTCGACCCACGTGTACGACTTGGTCTTCCTGCTCACTGTGGGGAGGTGTAGAGCCAATATGAAGTGGTCGCTACCGAGATCTACCGCGAGGTTGGACCAGCGCGCGTCGGAGATATTCTTGACGAAGCATAGATCCGGCGTAGTATCTCTTTGCGTGGACGTACCAGTGCGAGTGGGGAAGGCCTTGTCCGTAATGAGAATAAGGCCCATGTCATTCGCATTTTTCCAAAGCTCGTTACCTTTGGGTGTGTCGTACGTGTAGCCCCAGGCGCTATGCGCGGCGTTAAAATCGCCTGCAATCACTAGCGGGTTAGGCCCCGTGAGACGGACAGCTTTCTGGAACAAGCGTGTGAATCTTTGTCTATGGTGGCTGGGACTACTGTATACATTGAGCATGTATACGCTTTGTTATGATATGTTGCCAGGGAGCATTTCGACCATAACGTGTTCAATTTCGGGCACATTGAGACTGTGCGCTGTGCAGGTAATCTTGTTAGCGACCAGGGTGGCGATACCGCGTCTTCCCGAGGGGCCGGGCAACCACTGGTATCCGGAAAACGTGGCGGTTGGTACTACAGTCTCTTGTAATAGCATGATGTGAGGTTTGGCTTCGTGGCTACGGAGGTATTGCTGCAGGAAAGCTTTCTTGTGGGTGAAGCTCCTGCAGTTCCATTGCCAGATTCGCAACTCGTAAATTGGCCTGGCCATCTTGAAGCATTTAGGAGTCGGCCTGAGCACCCGGCGGGTGCATAAGGGCCGCGTGATGCGGTGGACTGGGCACGGCTGTACATTGCGACAACGGCTTACCCGTGGCAACGGCAGGGGTGACGACGTGATCAAGATATTGCTCCACTTGCCCAAACAATTACCGTGTACCGCGAGAGTAGACTGCACGAGAGCCATGCTTTCGCCAAGAAAGCGAAGGCTTTCCTTAATCGCCGATAGCGTGCTCTTAATGTCGTCTAACCCTGCCTTTAAAGCTGGCTGGTCGTGGGCGACCGCGCGTTTCTTGGGTGCGCTCTCGCCGTCGTCGTTACCGGCGCCTACGGGTTGCGGCTGCAACGGAGTGACTGCATTGTCGTCGTTGTCGGTTGTGGGCGTAGCAGCACGTGCATTTCTGTCAGTTTTTAGTTCGGCAATTGCGACTGTGAGTTTGCGTATTGTTTCTTTCATCATCGCATTTTCGTGCTTTAAGATCGCTATCTCAGATGTGGTGTGTGTATCATGCTCTGGGAGTGAACCCGACCCTACCTGTGATGTAGTGTTTCCTTTTCTCCGGACGGCGTCCGCCCAAGTGAGAGGTCCCCGCTTATTCTTGTTGGCGTTGCCTGGCAATGGTGGTGCCGATGGGCTAGGCGATCGTTGACGCGAGACCCCGGTGAGACTGGGGTGAGGCCTGGAACCGGCATGATGTCCGGAACCAGAGTGGAAGCCGGAGCGTGACCCGGGCCGGGAACCTGAACGGGAACCGTGACGTGAACCAGAATGAGACCTGGAGTAGCCTCGCGATATAGATCTGGTTGGGGTCCCACTTCTCACGCTGCGGGAATGGGTCCAAGGGTGGCTCCGGGACCTCCATACACGCATGGTGCGGTTCCTTGGACGACTCCAGGATCGGGACCGGGATCGGCTGCCATCGGATCGACCATCTGTAGAAAGCTTCGAGGCCTGGTCGTCGTCAGCGGTTGCGTTGAACTCGTTCATTGCTTCGTAACTGTTGTGTCGCGTCGAGTGTGCTCGCTCCCATCGTCGTCGGCGCACCACGTATGGAATGTGGTAGCGTTCTTTACATTCCCTGTCGGCAGTGAGGTGGGCTCCTCCGCAAAGCTTGCATGTTGGTGTGCAGCGGTGTTCTTTTTCGGGGTTCGGCACGTTGCAGCCTCTGCAGATAACGTCTCCAGGGTTCGGCACACGTCCGCTCGATGGCCGAGCCGGCCGCAGGCGTAGCAAATATCTATCTGTCTACGGTATAGTGTACATTGAAGTAGCACCAATCCGTATCGCACAAAATTGGGCACACGATGTCCATCGAAGGCCACGATCACTGCGGTGGTACTTCCGATGCGCTTGGCAGCCAAAGCTAGTGGATTGCGGTCATTGACAATCTTCGCATCAATGTCCGCCGAACCGTCTTGCACGGGAATCCCTCGAATGACACCTTTGCATGTAGAATGTGGTGCCGCTTCGTAGGCACTAACTTCATAGGTCTTGTCAGCGATGCGGATTTCTTTAACGCGCACGTAGCGATTAGCATTTTCTCTCTTCGGCGTGCTTGCTACTAAGATATTCTCTTTAATGTTGGGGCAGAGCGTGTCTGCTTGCTGTTCCGATGGGCTGATACCTGCCGAAGTCGAAATGGCTTCAGCGATTGTCGTTGGGCCAACCCTAGCGATGTTAAGACCCCCTCTGGGCCTAATGATAATGCGGATGTCGTTCTTTGGTAGGTGAGGCATTCGGCTTGCTCGAATAATTTTGTTCTTCACATTTTCTCTGTTGCGGAGCTTGTGCTCGTTGCGTTTCAAAGCGCTATATGATGGCACACGTTTGGAGCCTTCATTTCTTGCTCGGCGACACGGGGCGGTCTGCCAGCCTTGGTCTGGCGTGATTTCTTCAGGGTCAATGTCTTCCCCTGTCACTTGGTACTGCATCGCTCAGCGAGACAGTGCGGCTACGGGGCGCGCGAGCAAGCACGCGCCACGTTAGAGCAAAGAAGACACTCGTCAGGGCTAGCTGTCGGTGGGCGAGCGACGATGGCGGAGGTGAAATAAAATGGAAGAAGCAAGCACTCACTGCGCCCAAATTGTGTCCGCAGAGTCCTTGTGTCTTCTGGAAGTCGTTGCACTAATATGACGTTTAAATCACAAAGTGGCGTCGCAAACACGTTGAAAAAAGCAGGAGCCGTAGTGGAAGCGTTCGCACACTTCGGCTTCTTCTTCTTCCTCCCCAAAAAGGCGGGCATCTTTGGAATTCGTTTGTCTGTCACGCAACTCATAGATGCTTGAGAATGAAGAGCATACGCCTTATTCAGTGCGTTTGATTTTCTTTTTTTTTTGTCTCGCTAGTAGTGCATAAGCGAGAGTTTTCAAAATTATCAAATAAAGGCTAGTCACAATCTTTTTCCTCATTCAACAAACTTATACATTTCGAGGAGGCTTTATTAGACGAGGAATTGCTGGAGTGAACACATTAGCAAAAGTTTTCTGGTTGTGCACGTTATCCAATGACCGCGTGCTTAAGTTAGTAGTAGAAGTATGGAACCATGAACAGGCACATGTGACATCACTAACAATTGGTTGACAAAAGACAAGTAAAAAGTACTATGACAAGGGAATACATACGGAGCTTTTATTTTGCTGTTCTAAAAATGGGAAATATAACTATCAAATATATAGAAGAAAAGGCATATTCTCGAAAATGAAGGTGTGACCCATCCATAGCTCACCATTTCCCTTTAACTTTGCTCGGCCTTCAAGAAAACGTCTCCACCTGCTTTCACGCTATTTCCTTCCTCCAACCTTCTCGAGCATTCGCGTACTATTCGCTCAGAAGTGGCTTAAGATACGTTGGCTCGAACACCCATTTTCTTTCCCTCTCCCCCCTCCCACCTACAAAAGTTCGGTTCTTTTCAAAACTCGTAAAGTAAATTTGCAAGAGAAAACACCACCTCACTCGCCTTCTTCCGATGACTGGAAATGAATATTTGTTCAGAGAAGCCGCCGAATATTTCCGCAGAGGACCAAGAAAACGTCATTAGAAAAAAATGAAGGCGAGGCAAGACACTGTATGCCTTCTCGGGATCAAAACGTGGGACGCGCACTCCTCCCTTCTGAGTCAAGAAACAACGACACAATGATGAGGGCGTTAAGGTCCTTGTCTCAGTGTCGCTTTTTTTTTCTTTTTTAACCCTTACCCATATTTAAATGTTCTTCACTATCTTCCGTAGCCTCGGGAAAGCACATGCCTTTGCCGTTTTTCATAGAACGACTCCGATGGAGCGGTTCTCTGCGACAAAGCGATGTGGCGCTATCCAGCAATCGCGAAATTGCCTGGAAGCGATGGTGGCCCGCGATCACTACTGCCGCAGCCTGGCGAAAGAAACTTTCTTTGCGCTGATAAAGCGATAATCGGCCGCTTCGTTCATTCGTGTGGGCGTACATTCATCCGTGTCTTCCTGTATCCGAAGCAAAACAATTTTAATGTTTTAGTGAACGACGGGGGCTGAGTTTTAAGAGTGTGCGCCTTCTGCGCCATAGAAAACCACTCACTTCCATTGTTCACCTTACGTTTTCTAAGCAGATTTCCAGCCCTTCGTCCTGGAGAATTGAGACGAGAACAAAATTCTACTTATAGTTGTAAGCAGTAAAACAAAAATGGCTGCTACAATGGTCCTATAGATAAAGCTATAATGTCTAAAAGCGCATGTTCATCACAGAGAACAGATGCCAAGCTCCCTCTTTCATAGAGCAGTAAGCAAGTCTTAAGCGTCCTTGGATTACAAAACCCGATAAATGGCTGAACATTCCCTTTCTTTTTGGCTAACTAAATAGAATTAAAAAAACGTAGACAGCAGGGTGAAAGGCGGCCGCTTTTGTCTTCCCTGCCAATCGACGACCGCGAAGGGTCACGCGTGCTCGTGATGATGTCATGAGCAATGGAGTAGGGTTAGTAGGAGAGAGCGATAAAAAGGGGAGGAGGGGTACCGAAGCTTCTTTTTTCTTAAAGTCACCTTTACCTTGGTGGGCCTATTTTCGATTGCCTTCGATGGAGGTAATTTCCATGTTGACGCACCACTCCGAGGTGCAATAGCTTTTCCTCGGCGTCGTCTGGGCCTCTAAGACAGTTGTCTTTTATTTTTACAGTCCCATTCTGTTCCAGCGTCTTTCACAGCCCTGCTCCTTTTTCATCCCGTTCTTCCTTCCTCTTGCTGCGACGCTTTTGCTTTCGAGGTGCTCTTGTGAAAGATCCGTGCCCGCCAACGGATGAGTCACCACTGCTCATCCCCCGGGGCTTGAAGCGCCACTGGTAGCGTGCATTAGCAGCAGCGCTGCCCGTCCGGCCATGCCATAAACTAATTCTATACAATGCAGTCAATTCTGAGCAGTGCGAAGAACAGGGCAAGACTTTTTATTTTAATTATCTCCGCAAAACTTGTTGGGGTAACTTTCAAAGATGACGTTGTATGGCAGCAAAGCAACGAATATTTCACTATAACGGCTGGCATGAATGTATCCAGGAACTCTTTCACAGTACAGCCAGATGTGGTCAGTAAAAAAAAAAAGGGAGGTTGTCTAACATATACCGCTCAACCCATGCTGAGTTGTTCTAGTGCTTTTTAGGTTTGATACCACTGCACGGAATTGATGAGAGGAGCAATGCGAAGGGCTTCGCTCGAGTAAAGGCACTCCGTGCTCGTTTGGTGGAGCCGATTTGATGCGAGTCTATTGGGACGCTTCCTCTCGGTGCGACTCGGTGGGCTTCTTTGATGCGCGTCGCTGCGACCTCTACTACGTATAAGTGCTAGAGGCATGCTGAAGTACTTTAATAATATCGCATTGGGTGGAGTGAACCGGAGAGGCTTCGCGTCACGGGTCGCCTACAACGTAATGCACGCTGACTGGGCATGTACTGTGCCATGACATAACATCGGTGCAATTAGTCGTCTTTACGCAGATTATTTGCATTGGCCCAATTTGGCAATGAACTAATACATACTTGAGCGGGAATTGGTTATAAGGGGAGCACACACATCGGAACAAAGATGCGTGTGTGGTGGCTGCGAACGTGCGTGTCTGTGCCTACGTCCTTTCGTTGTCTCTGTTCGCACGCGCGTATGTTCTTGTGTGTTCGTGTTTTGCTTATGTTTTTTCTACTCAGGTATCAGCTTATTTTACCATCTGTGCTGTAAGTTTTCTTCAGTATTTCAGGCATCTAATCAATTACGTTTTCGTAACTACAGCCTGAGAGAATAATTGTTGCCAGAACTATCTGTTTTGCTCAAATTCAATGTCACTTTGCAAAACTCTGACAAACTGTAAATAACAATATATTATTTTTTAAACCTTTCAGATAACATGATTACTGCAGGTATCTCTAAGCTCAATCTTGCACAATAAGCTCTGTAAGAACATCTATAGAGTGAAAAAATAATAATGAGGAACTAAGATGCAACATTCATTATCTTGATCAGTTCACGCCTAAACGAGCTTTCGTGTATGGCAGGTCTCCAAGAACCTTTGTGACCTCTTCTTTTGGATCGAGCCTTTGCTTGTCGTTCTTCTAAAATATTTTGTCCGCACAACGTCAAACAAGATTTTGTACAGGGGGGGGGGGGGGGGGGGGGTCACAACTAATACAAAAACAGATAATAAACCTTGGCGATTTTTCTGAAGGTAAATTCAGTTGTTAACTAGATCATTTTTGTGACGTGTTCCTGTTTGCAATATCGCATGCATTATTGCTATTGACAAGAACACATCAGAGTTCAAAGATGTGCAATAACGGACCTAATAGGAAGGAAGATTAGGAAGAAGATGGAAGGAAGGTGATAACGATAGCGAAGAGAAAAGCAGACGCGCAAAACAAAACAAAGACGAGTAGATGTGCTATAGCCTATTCAATATAGGCCACTACCACGCAAAAAGTTCAAAAAGAAAGATTTAGTATCATTATAGGTCGTAATCGAAATTCAGGCAACAAGTGTTTAGCAAAACTAAAAATTATATGTGACCACAGCGATCGTAAGCAATGGTTCCTTAATGATGCAGTCATCACCACGTTGTATTGCTGCAGTCGAGCCCTATAACTTGCATTGTGATGAACACGTAAGACTGATTAAGAAAACCAATGAGAGGGGACAAAATATGACGTGAAATGAAATAACGATGTTTACTTGTTGTTGGGTTATCAGCGGGCTTCCGTGCACTTCTGATTAAATTCCTTTGTGCTTGGATGCTTCATCATATTCGGCGGCGTACTTGCTACCGCTTGAACGAGAGGCTCATCAAGGCATCCAGATTAAGCTAGCACACTTATTAAGCTAGCACCGGTGCTGTACAAATATCCAGCGCGCTTGTCACAAGTTCTAGAGCTCATTTTATAAACCATTCTTTGCACTAATACGGGTTTTCATGCTATATTTCTGGCGTGTAATTCGCTTGCCTTCCTTACGTACAATATTTGACATTTACCCACTAAATGTTTTGACTCGTAGCCTACTCAACAGCATACATAGTTCCTTGTACTATGTATCTCCTATATTATAACCTCTTTTGCAATGTGTATAGCACGTAATAATAAGCATATTCAGATTGATGAGTTTCCAATTTATTTTTCTGGCCTTCTTTTTTATGTTCAGTATGATGTACTTGTTCTCGGTGCTTTTTGCACAAGCAAGACAGTTTTGCCCTCTGAAAGTTGTTTTTGCTTGTACTTGTTATTTCCAAACAATGGCATTGAACAACATACTTGTTTATAACTACTACTTTATGTAATAAATGTGCGGCACCTAATCTAATGCTAGGTCTCACAGCATTTTTCACATTAGTACCTTTGATTTCGGTATCATGTATCACGCAAAACAAATAAAACTTATTATTTATGTGAATAATAATAATTGATTTATCTTTATTTAATGTTCAATTAAAACCTTAACGATACATAGAGACAGATTTTCTGCCAACGTAGATTTGTGCCCATGGTCTTTACCTGGAAGAAAAAGGTAAGTAAGATCATCTGAACTGTATGTCGTGTCTGTTCAATTTGTGATTTCTTTACGAACTACCAGGCTAACTAGATACATCCCAATGAATTATTTTCAGTTTGTTTTCGACTGGCTCACTTCATGATGACCAGAAGTGAATTTGCCACATTCCTCACAAGTGATCTTATCTAATTGCGATCTCCCTTTCCGGTCACTGTGGCTCAATAAAAATTTTCGTAATCACAATCAGAGAGAACTGAACCAAAAGTGTCACCTCGCGGAGAATCGGCCGCATCTCTGCTACACTTTCATTGTATCTTCTATTTGTTTCATTCAGAGCCACGATACTGCCTTTAACGTCTCACTTCAACCGTCATCAACCGGAAGCTCAATTTCAGAGCAACTGGAGGCGCGCCACAAGAGCATAACGACGTATCCCGATTTCTCTCCTTTATTATCCCGCAATTTTCTTCTTTATTTCTTTCTTTACTTCATCCTATAATTTTCATGCATTCCAGCGTGAGAGTGCGCACGCGAAGCAAAGTCATCAGCCCGACAAGCCGGCTTGTGCGTGTGAAAAGAAGGACCAGTCTGCTTCCCGAATTCTAGAAAAGAGAATGGGAGCAAGGGTGAACACAAAGGGCAACCGTCAAATTGAATGACTCGTCCCTTTCACTCACTTTTTCCCAGTTACTTGCGCAAGGACTACCCGTACTAAGAGCGAAAACAACGGAGAAGGCATCAATTTCCAATATGTTAAAAGGAGGCGACGAAGACAACGGTACGAAACTGCAGCTTGCACTCGCGTTGGATCAGTTTTTGGCATGGCTTGGATTGACTGCGCGACTTAGAGACAGCATAAAATAATCATATATAGATGAATATTTTTTTTCTTAGATTTGTCTCTTCCACGTTGCATTTAACATTGAAACAAGCTCAAGGGCCTCCGAAAAGGCGTCCACAGAAGAATGGGTCCGCACAAAGCGGATATTGATTTCTATGCTCCCTTGTTCCTCGATCTTCCACAGCGCTAGGGTTTCAGCGGATGTATACTAAAGCCATGGCATGGCAGCGGCGTGGCGGAACTCGGTGATTTATAGCGTTTTCTGTAATCTCCCATCATTTCTGGCTTTGACGTCTTTGTCCTAGTCGTCGGGCAGGCAGCAGAGATTGTCTCGGCGCTGGCTCCGACACGTCTGGGAGGATGTCTTCGTGGGCTGCCGCCGCCGCTTCGAAACAGCCTCAGCGTTGTGCCACCATTCTTTTGTTTCTTCTTACACTCTTTGTATCCTCTTGGTTTCTAGTTTTCGTCTCACTTGGTCATTGCAGACGCTACTGCACGAGTCGATTGTGTCTGATAGATATGCTAAACGCCTTCCTTTTAAAGCATGGACATGAGAGACCATCGCAAAGCTTTTGAGCTCGTACTGTTGTGTTCTGTAAAATGCTGAGGGAGGCGCGCTGATGATGGCGTTTTGGTAGAAGCTATCGCAGAAGAACTCTTATAAGTTAAATGATAGCCTTGTGATGGGACCATGCTAAGATGTCTACATGTTTGTCATACAAGCGTACTTGTAAACAGGCCGAAATGAAGGCGTTGTACTGAAAAGTGGTGTATTATATCTGTCTACTGCGCAATGACAACTTCTTTCTTTGAAGTATGCTTATTCATATCTAGTCTTAGGGGTATTCGCATCATCATTTTCCCTTCATTGAACCTGAATAAGCAATGCCAGCGTAATAAGAGGTCATCCCATTGTTGATTTCCATTGTACTCTGTCTTTCAGCACGTTGTGGCAACGGCGGTGTGACGGGGGCAGCTTGATGGCAGCTTGCCAGCAACTGCATCTACCCGTTTCTCCCTTTCCCGTGCCGCGCTTTCCTCCATTCTCATCTATTTACTTCTTCATCACATTCATTCATTACGTGAAAACCACTGTCCATCTGTATAAAAGTGGTAGATGTTTACAGAGAAACTTATAACCAGAGACCTGATTTTAGGTGAATACCTGTTGCCCCGCCACGGTGGTTTAGTGGCTAAGGTACTCGGCTGCTGACCCGCAGGTCGCGGGATCAAATCCCTGCTGTGGCGGCTGCATTTTCGATGGAGGCGGAAATGTTGTAGGCCCGTGTGCTCAGATTTGGGGGCACGTTAAAGAACCCCGGGTGGTCGAAATTTCCGGAGCCCTCCACTACGGCGTCTCTCATAATCATATGGTGGTTTTGGGACGTTAAACCCAAAAATCAATCAATCAAATCAGGTGAATACCTGTTTTGTTTCTCGAGTTCCTATCGTGCCACTTTATTATATATTTTTACAAACGTGTTTTTTCAGTGATAATACACAACATTACAAAAAATACTTACCCAAACCATTAGTTCATTCTGCTAACCCGAAGCCATAAAGGCTTCTCGTCAGCAAAACGATCATCAGCAGAAGAAAAGAAAAGGTAATGTGTGGAGTGACCTTTTATTTGTTATACATGAAAGCAGAAGATGTTGCTTCTGGGGGTCTTCTGTAACAGCACGCCCTAAAGCGGAACACCTAAAAAGCAATAAAAGATGGTTCACAAGTAATATCCCGTTCTACGTACAAAGAGACATATATTTATTTATTTACTTATTTATTTATTTATTTATTTATCTATTTATTTAGTTGATAGAAAACATCGGTACCTCCCATGTTACCAAAATAAGCTCCGAGGTCACACTGAGATACTGCTATTTTTAAGGCTACTTGAGGAGTCCGAATGCACTCCTCAATTCCCTCCTCAATGAAGCGTTACCTCCGAAAACAATACTGCTGCTTGATTTATTGGCACGCACCATACAAGCTACCCCAGTATTGTTGTCATTTCTACTTTTCTTCAGCTCTAATTTAAAGTAACTATCTTAGCAGCTCCAGTCACCGCTGATATATACCTCCTTTGAAATTCGTCTATGGAAAAGGCAACACACAAAGATGACATTATTTTGGGCGAACTTGGGTCCACAAAAGTATAGGAGACAAGACCTCTGCTGAACCAGCCCTATAACTCGAAATTCCTCAACAGGACGCAGGCACTAACCCACAAGTTCAGGAGTACGAGAGAAGGGCGGTGGTGGTATGACCGGTCGGCAAATAGTCATTGGTATCCGAGTATAAGGAGAGGGAGCCACGAATGGGGAGAGGAGGCCAACAGCCCTTGCGAGCGTTCCCTAGTATTGGTCACATTGATCCCCAGGATCGTTCCCCAGGAACTCTCGTGTTCCCCAGCAAATCTTCGATGAAGCCGTGATCACTCGCTACTCCCTATCGCTAGGGACGCGCACGTGGCATGGCTATCACCATTCTCCTTCTCAACCTACTCTCCTCCTACTCCGGTGGCCACGCGAGTCGATGGAACGCGTCGCTGCCAGAGCAGCGGTCCGGAGCGAAGCCCCCGGCATCGTCGGGCGAGCCGACCAGCGCTCGAAGTCACAAATCGCGTGCGCACCGATGCCCTCCTCTTTCCGACCCGGAGCCTCTCTATTGAGCTGTGGTAGCGGCGACCACGCTGCCGCCGATCGCATCGTCATTGCTGGGACAGTGGTGCCGTCGTCGAAGAAGCGGTGAGAGGGGTGGAGGCATCGCTCGCGCTTCTCCTGAATGCCACAACTATCTTCTGCTCCCTGACGCTCTCCTCTATCGTCAGAGTTGTGCAAAACGAGACTCTTTGCTCCACTCGTGCATCATCCCACAGCCCCACTCCCCGGAAAAACGAACAAGTGGGTGCGCCCGCCCACGTTCCTAGTGAGGTTTGACCGCCGGTAATAATCAATAACGCTCACTAAATCAGCAAGGCTTCGGCAGCGTGTGAAGAAAATCATGAGAATGCAAATGGGAAGTGAAGACAAAGCCTTGAGGACACTAAGAGTAACCACTTGCTAGGAGGGTCTTCAGCGTGGTACCTTCAGCTCTGCCAGGCTGCAGTCCTCTTACTCTTACGGGTGTGGAACAAAAAGTGCGCTGCTGCGTGTTTTGTAACAACAGCAGACGCCACTGGGTTCCCACCCTTTTATGATTCAGCTTTCGCATACCTGGCAAAGCGATCGCAGAGCGTGGATTCCAAACCACGTCTAGATTCAGTGAGCCAACGTGAAAGAACTTAAAAGTCTCACGTGCCGATCGGGAGTGTTAGGAGTGTTAGTGCGCCGCCCACTCTACCCCTCAGATTCTCACTCCCTCCTCGTCTGCTGGCGAGTACCCAAGGCACCACTCTGAGGATATTTTAAGGACAGGTCGCAAATCACGTCACTGCGCAGGTTCCTGGGAAGACGGAAGCTCCAGATGTGTTCTTATTGCATATAAGAATGCGAACGAACCATTGCGATAGCTCTCTCTCTTTTCCTCTGCTCGGAGTATTACACATGTTGTATGTTCTTCTACTGCTCTTCGAAGTGCACCACCCGTGCGGAGTGATTTATTAAAGTTTTGCTGTTTGTTTTCACGTCCATTGTCTTTCCTTTATTGTCTCTGCAATGATCAATATGGCTATAGCTCCAAGTAGACGCTGCTGAAGTTAGCTCCCTGTACACGTAACAGTCCCTCCTGACGTCACTCGCACAGTTCTCTCCGAGTCCGAGGCTGCTGAACTGGTATCGTTTTCAGCCCACTGCATCGTCATTGCTAGACAATGCGAAAATTCCAACGTAAAGTTCCGTCCCCGTTGGGCTTTTCGGAAACTTCATTCCACCCCTTTAAGAGATAAAGAATTTACTACCCGGCTGCGTAGTTCATTGACTACTTGTTTTAATACTGATTTACTTTTATTTGCTGTCTAGGAGGTGCTCAAGCAAAATATGCGTTCTTATGCTATACGACAAAGTTCTGTAAGGTTGTTTTGTGAAAAAATAAAGAAAAAGGTACGTAAATACTAGTATCAGAAGCCTTTATGAGATAGAATGCGAAGTACCCGATTCGTGGGCTGAAAAAAATTATAGCATTAAGTGTGTAATTACGAAGTATAAAGCAGAACACTACAGAGGTGTTTATATTCACTGGCGCAATAATCTAGCTTTAAATTCCGTAAAACCAACCCGTCAAGCTCTGCTTAACGAGCATCGTCATGCAGTGTCGAGAACGATATGCGAAGTATGCTCAAACAGCACTTTGGTGACAAACACAGGCGACATTAAGGCGGAATTGGAGAATAATTACCAAATGTTGTTTAGTGCTACCCCATCTACTTAATAATACTTAGCTTATGAACCATTTCGTGTCCCTTATTAAGCCGTTAACAGAAGAGGAATGTTGATGTGTAAACAGTCCCATTACTCAGAAACAGAGCCTGCCATCGATCAACTACCACTGTCAAGAACGACGGGTTTCGATGAAATATAAGGTGAATTTTATAAAGCATTTAAGGGCCGTCCTTGTCCCATTCTAATGAGACGTTTTTAGAGGCGTCAGAGATTGAGGCTCTTCCGCAGTCCTTTACCAAAAGTTCCACCAGTAGTCACTTGGGTACTAGAGATATGATACCCAAGAGTACTGATAAAGAAAAATTACGTCATGTTGATGGCTACAGGCCGATAACGTTATGCAACGTAGACTATAAAATTTTTGACAATATTTTAGCTAATAGATTGCACTTAATGATGTCAATCAATGTTGGACTCCATCAAGCCGGTCGGCTGATAGGTCGTTCTGCACAGACTAACGTAAACTTCGCTCGTACTATTCTCGATCTTCGCTCAAAGCCTTTTGGTCAGCTTGCCTTACTGCAAGTTGACCTCGCAAAAACATTTAACCGTGTTTATTTACCGTCTCTGTTTTCTCTTCTAGAGAGAGCGAATGTAGGCTCAACTTTGCTAAACGGAGTGAAACTTTGTTAAGATCACTTTTTTACCCACCTTATAGTTAGCGGTCACCTCTCGCACCTTATATCTATCAGCCTTTCTGTCAAGCTGGGGTGCCTTAAGTCATGGCTCCAGTTTTCTCTCTACTTAGAACCATTGTGCTTCCATATTATACCACCCCATTGTATTCATGGCTTCAGACTGATGCAAAATGTAGTTATAATTTTAGCATATGCAGGCGACGTTGCCTTTTTTTTTTCACTGACCATCCCAGCATGGGAAAACTTATTTAGGTAGTAGACCATTAGGTAGTGTCTCTGGTGCGCAGATGAACTATTCTAGGAGTTTGGGTCTATGCTTTGGCTCATGGGTACCTACGCCTGAACAATTTTCCGGTATTGAGTGGTCTGTGGCGCCACAAAAATATCTTCGTGTTCCACTCAGTGCACACAAGCCAAGTTCACATTAATGGAAAAGATGGCGGGTCTTGTGCGCTATGCCTAATCCTTTATACCACACAACATGTCAATTTTCGTTAAAGTGAAAACTGTAACAAGTTTTTTTCCCCTACCAGACTTTTCTATCTATAGCAAGTGCTGCACTGTTCTAGGGCGTACATACACAGCTTTCACTGAATATTTGCTACAATTATATAGTCCTCAGCCCATGAATTCATGCAACAAGACAATCCGTCTAGGTCAGTTAGTGCAGGTGGGCGAGGTCTAAAGCATTTGTACGTGTGGCACATTGTCTCTCGCTACTTCTTTTTCCTCACAGCACTCACCCTATTGTTTGTGCCTTCTTACAGGTAAACATGGTAAATGTATTACCTGACTGAATAGCTTCATCAAATTTTCTGAATGACCTTGTCGGTGGGGATTTATGGGTGACGTGTATTGCGTTTTCAAATGAATATCTGTGCTGTATATTTACACAGATTTATTGGCATTGCTGTTTCCACCACCACTTTATTAAAGGAAATATTTGCGTCGGCCAGGACATGACGTCTTAGATCGAGTACGCGAAATATTTCTGCCACCATCGACCAAAACGTTCTTTATTAAAGTGCACTCTGAGTTTTTCACTGTGAATATTCGGCATTTTCAAGAGAAAGTTTGTGTCTTCTGTTAATTGTCCGTTTTGTGACGTGCCTTAAACAATTGAACATTGTTTTATGAGCTCCAAATATGCAATCTTATTTTGGGATGTGCTCCAGTGAACATTACAAAAGAAAGCCTTAGCGCTAAATTCACATTCCAAGCAATCTCTTCTGCCATCCAGTTACAATGATGCCCCGCCGTGGTGGTCTAGTGGCTAAGGTACTCGGCTGCTGACCCACAGGCCGCGGGATCGAATTCCGGCTGCGGCGGCTGCATTTCTGATGGAGGCGGAAATCTTGTAGGCCCGTGTGCTCAGATTTAGGTGCACGTTAGAGAACCCCAGATGATCGAAATTTGTGGAGCCCTCCACTACGGCGTCTCTCATAATCATATGATGGTTTTGGGACGTTAAACCCCACATATCAATAAGTTACAATGATGTGCCATTGGACATGTTTCTACTTGTTGCAATGCATAGCATGTGGAAGACGCGCATTTTGCAGAAAAATGTCGAGCCAATGATTTCCTCAGCAACTCACTTTATTCGAATGGTAACTCAACTCTGCGATGTTTACGAGGTAGCTGAGTTTCACCAAGAATGGTATGTTATGTTGGTAAGGTGTTTTTCTTTACCCCCTTCTAGGATATGTTCGGAAAAGGCCGTTGCTGGATGTATTAGTTCAAGAGATGGTGAACTCTTGGGTATTGTGTTCTCACCATTGTGTCACGACAGAAGAAGAAAGAACATATTGGTTCTTTGTGTGTATTTGCGTTATAGCCATGTAGCCAACCTAAATGAATAGCATGAAAGAAAGAAAAAAAGCAGCGCGGCCTAGTTGTGTTACGCAGCGCGCTGATGAGCGAGGGTTCACGGGTTCAAACTCCTGGTAGGGTGCCTTGAATTTTTTATTTTATTTTCCTTGTGCCTTCTCTCCTCTCTCTCTCACATTATATATATATACACATACATACATACACACACACATATATATACACATACATACATATATATGTATGGACATGTGCCGTATATATATATATATATATATATATATATATATACGGCACATGTCCATATAATTGCTAACGCAATAGTACAGTCGCCACCTGCTGACAATGCCATGTTCTTCATTGCCTCTGCTTTGTGTTTTGTGTGTACCAGAAGATGCAATGTTCCAAGCTTGCCAGTCAAATATATCCTACCGAGAGATCAAAATGATAGGAGTTTATGTGCCGGTTGTAGACCATTGCATCCTGGCCTCAGGATAACTTCAACTTATTCAAAAGTGCCTCCTAGACAACTTGCAAGCGAGATTCGAAGAGACTAACCGTACGATAGAGAAGATCCCAGATATAATGGTGAAGCGATTTCGTGTAAAAAAAGCTTTGTCGAGATAGTATTCGGGAACCGTTTGTTTTCGTATGTGGCTTGTCATAAGTAAAATAATTTTTGTGCATTTTAAATAATACCAACAAGTTGCCTGTAAAGTCGGACTTGAAAAAAACTTTCGAATTAGCAATTCAGTAGTGTCCATATATTACCACACGTTACACATGCATGTTTGTAACTCTCTCTCTCTATCTATCTAGCTTCTCTGTTTGTTATAAACTATCTCCTTCTCTCTCCATTGTTTCTTTTTAATTCATTTTTCTTCTCCTCAACTACCAATGCGGTGCAGCAAATATAGCATTTATCCATACATGTCATTGTCAATGTCTTTAAATATTGTGAAAAACGTTGAAAATGGTAACTTTAATTTTGCTCTGACTAGGGTGATGGAAAGCTTTAGTAGCACCCTGAAGTCCAGAGTCATCGCAATTGTAATGAGGGAATACTTTTTCCGAATAACACGACTTCGCAACGTTTTAGAGTACTGGATAAAAAGTAATTACGAGCTATTGCCGATTTTTCACGACTATAGCAAGTACTTTACTTTTTATTTCTTTATTCCTTCTTTTCTTCTCAGTTGGCCCGCGCGGGAGAAGTTTGCGCATGTCTTTGCCATACAAGAGCCATAAGGGCCACCCTTTTTATATTTGTATATCTTAGAGCCCACGCGTGGCCTGCCCCCGACAGTCCTGCAGCGAGAATCACGCTATTCGCCACGACACCGACGAAGTGCTCTCAGGGGTGTCTTTTAGGAAAGTGCTTTCGGTCGACTCTCGAGCTTGCTATTTGCTACCCCCGTCCTCGCTTCCGTCCTCGGCCACTTTAGTCTGGGCGTCCATCTTCAACTGCATCCCCGTGTTCTCTTCCTTCGACATTCTATATTGCGCGTCTTCAACCGCACTAGACTATAGCGAAGCCGTAGTGGAGCGTCGTTATTCTATATAAGCATAACTTGTTTCTGTCTCCATCATTGATGTTCATAACTTTTTTGTTCGCCTCTATCTCTTACCCTACGCTGAATAGCAGGCTAGAGCGAACTCGCTCAGGCCAATCCCTCTGACTTCTAATAATATATCTCTCTCTTCTTTCTCTCACAAGGCACAGAAGTGATGTCCAAAGTTAGAATAAATCTCCACGCTTAATCGTCTCTCCTTTATCACCTACTTATTGTCTCGTAGAGCTAAAGAACAGTGCTGGAAAGAATGTATTAGCTTACAATACGGCACACTTGATTGTACCTTTGTGGGACTTACTTTTGCGTGTTGTTTTAAAAAGTAAGTAATTTTTAGGAAATATTATGATAACGCCATTATTAAAGATTGTTTATTTATACACTTTTCCAGTCAAATATGAGTAACTTTGATAAGGTGCAACTGTTTTAAAACTAAATACAGTTCCCTTTTTTGCATATTTTTCTGGCTAGAATGAACACAGACTGAAAATAAAATGCGCAAATATTGTACTACGCCATTTAAGGCTACAATTATAAAGGTTGCTTTTAATTTATTGTTCACTCGTTTTTATGTTTATGAGTATGCGTCACGTTGTCAATTAACTTTTAAAAAAGAAATAATGAGACTAAACTGTTTGAAATTGTATTTATGACTGTATACTTGGACAGCATTGCACGAAAACTAAACTTGACCAGCAGACAAAGAAAAAACATGGTCTTCTCATACAACAGCGCAATCACTGTCAATTTGCTTGCTGCTGAGGCTTTCTGCTTCTCCACGACTCAGTAGCTCGCTCATTAGTGAATCAGCAAGCAACGAGCAACTTTTGGAAACTGAGTGATTTATGAAGGACGTCCCGTGACTTGCTAGGAAGTAGAAGGTCAGAAGTGCATGTATAAAGCTTGGAGTGCTCAAGAGTAAAATTGTCATGGCAATGACCACCAAAAGTTTTGCATAAACTATCTCTAAATAAAGTTTACCGAAGAAACTGGCCGCCAATGCGGTGCGGACGTACACACAAGTCGAAACATGGCACTAGCTGAGCCGTACACAAGCCTTGCCAGGGCTAACCCGAAAAGAGAGAGAACAAAAGTTACAGAAATGCTAACAGAGGTAGAAATAAACATATTACCAAGGAAAATTAAACAACACGATGTGCATGGGAGTGGGATAAATGAAGGCGGAGGAGGTTTAGAAAAGTTAAGGTTTGCTTGGGAGAAGAAGCCAAGGAGCATTTTTTTTCTGTTCAAAGTACGTGTGCAGTGTTTTCGACAGGTAACTTTGCGCCTCACGATGTCAGTGAATCGCGGGAAGAAGAAACTGTAGCTTGTCACTTAGCTTGCAGCTCGACGCCGTACTCAATTGGGTGTTTACTTCCAGTTCAGCTTCTGCAGTACCTGTTTCGGCGTTTTTCTTTACATGCATCAGCCTCTTATTGTAGTTTCATCCTCCTTTCGTTTACCTCTTCGTGACGGTGCTTGGGAAGCCGACATCTCAAGAATCGCCCTGTAAGGCAGCTTTCCCGTGTCGGCTGGCCATGGCACCCGAGAAGAGCAGATACACTTCGGTTCCACGCACGCACCTTATAGGTTGTTTCGGGTGAGTGGTTACGCAAGTGTGCCTGCTTCTTTTGGAATGAAGCACGAAATCTTGCGAAACAAAAAAGGGCCACTCCCCTCCACCCCACCCACTAATTCTTCGTATTCTTACCATACTTGACCGACATCTTTCAGCGCTGCTGTATACGAGCTTAAGTTTCTTCTTAGCATATTTTTATATATTTGTTTTGTTTGCTTTCTTTCATTTCGCCTTGATCATACAAGATGCGTTCAAAGGCACAGCAGTAGCTCCATTAGCGTGCCCTTTGGTGCGTGAAGCACTTCTTTCGATGGCATTGAAAGCTGTTGCGTACTTTCACGGCTTTTATGGCAATGAAAGCCCCGCGAGATGTCACATCAACCTTCTCGTAAATCACTGTCACCGGTACAAAAAGAAAGCAGGCCTCTGGTGTATCGCAGCGAGTGACTAATAAGTGCTAAGCGCGCATGGGATGTCAAAATCTTATTCTTCCTGGAACGAACACTTTAATTAGAAACATGAGGCATTTAACAAGTGATCTCACTAGCTGAAATATATAGCCTCACTGGAAGGCCGTCGTTCTTTTAACCAGACATGGCATATACCAATAAACGAGGTAACAGCCTGTCGTAGTTAATTAGGCCCACAGCTTGCATCCTGTTGCTTCGCGACTATTTTTCGCACCTATCACGTCTCTCCCATACCTGTATGCACGATCACTGTGATTTTATTATTCTAAATATCTTTGACTTTTTAAAACCTTTTACTGACTACATAGAGAAAAAGATATGTGAGCAAATAGAAAAATACCTAATAAATTAAGGTAGGCGTAATTATGGTCTGTTGGGAACAAATGTTCGATAATTCAGTGCACAATATATTATGCTATGGGAGAACATTGAGCTTTCCTAGACTCAACTTTCTTTTGCCTACAACCAACACTCAGGAGCACTTTTGATGACAGTAAAATCAAAAGAGTATTATTGACGTGGCGTTATACGCTTACATGGCTGTCTGACAAGTGCTGATTATGTTCGGAAAAACAAGGTCAATCAATCGTGATTACAGTTCGTCCTATTATCTGTCAGTGCACCTGTGAACAGCAACTACATACTCAAGCAACCCTTTATTTCTCGCTACAGCGGACAATCAAAATGAATCCAATCATGTCCTCGCGACGACTCGCCGAAACAGGCCACAAAACCACGCATTCAAATACACAGCTCAAAAGAGGACAGGAGCGAGTGTAATGGTGTTCATTGGTTGCAAAAAGAGAGAAAGCAAACATTTCATCTTAAAAACATCGCCATCCAAGCACTCCCTACGTATGGCTAACTAGCTAAAGCTGACAAGTGCGGCCCTGTGTTTAGCAGTGGGTTCAACCCGATTTGGTCCTGAACCGTATCACCCTTGATGGTTACATGTTCGTAATTCTTTATGAGATTAAACACATCTTTCGCTCAGGTTTACCACAGTGTTTAATCCGCATGCCGTACATTGTGTCTCGCATGATAACCGTCATGGAGGAATCTAATGAGGGGTTCTAAATTGCGTTTCGCAATGCGTTGATCATGCTGGTTGTTCTCGAACCACCGGCGGTAACAGACGTCACCGCCACAGCCAATGTGCCGGTAAAGAAACTCCAGTGGAAGGGTTGTTCGACCCGGCGAACGCGCTCCACAGCGCCACGTTGTTGCAAGCGTCTCACATCGCTAGACAACTCGGCGGGAAGGTCTCAGGAGAAAATACTGCGCGCTGGCTCGGCGCCACGGCTGCGACGACGTCCCTCACAACTCGGCCAATGGCGCACGTGCTTGGGAACGACGTAACTAATAGCACAGCCAATGGAGCCCGAGAATAATTCATACACATCTCCTAACATTATATATAAACATGACAACGTTGCTATACTGGTCGCTCCAACTATCACGCAGCACGATTTTAAAAACAGGGAAATGGTGTTACGCGAAGCACATCTAGTGCATCTCGTTCCCAGTATACTGAAGTGGCCGCTAATAACTTCTTTGTTAATGGCTTTTATATAAATTTTCTAGTTATATTTGTAACTCAAAGTGTACTCTCCTAATTATCAAAATGTTAATGAGGCAGATTACACATGTTAAAATGGCATCAGTCTGTGCTACTTCCAACAACGTCATTATTTTATGCTCATCTTTTTTGTGAATAAAGAAAGCCCTCGAAATATGAAATATAACACGTCACTTCACTCACACCCTCAAAAGAAAGCAGCGCCTTCAAATAATCTTACTAGAAGCAACGCCTTTGCTTCTTTTTCGTTCCCAGAGACAGCGTTTTTCACATTGACAAAGGTACAAGTCGGGCGACAGCAATATGTTCGGCAGTTTTTGCAGGAATTCTTTCTTGTTGATTGTACGTCACTATCATCATTCATGTCTAACCGTCAGTTGTTCTTATTGATAACGTGACCGGTTCACTTTTATGATTACAGTGATTACAGCGTGGCTGTGTGAGATCAAGATAGCGGGTTTCTTCGGACTGGATGTGGCAGATAGCATGATCTTTTTTTTGAGGGGGCTGCTGTTAGCCCAACCTTGTCCAGCGTAAGGCATAACCCGCAGTACCTCCCGAACAGTATAATGGTAGGCGCTCTCTCATCACCATTGCTCGTCTCATTTCATACATTGTTTTGGTTCAATAAAAGTGTGTCCAACAGGACGGACGGAAGCATGGAGGGACGGACAAACCGGCGGATGCATGGACTCGCAGAAAGAAGCATGAACAGAATCACGGACGGAGGGAAGCATGGATGGACTCCCGGACGAACGCTTGGACGGACGCATGAACAGATGAACTAAGGCACGTACGAACACACGGACGGACGGTCGGACGCTTCGTCCCACTTCTCATCATTCACTCAGTAGATATTCTGGATTTTTTTTTGCTTTTTACATATCCTTCATTCCTACTGGCTATCTTAAAGTGAGCTTGTTTGAGTGCGCTGCTTACTGACGCGCACAGTTGTGATCACGCGTCATTTTTTGTATTTCAGAAGCTTTTTTTATTGACAGTAAGAAATGAGCACGCAATTAGTACGTTGTTGCAAGTATCACCGAGAGATGCAATTTCAACATGCGCACATCTGGCTTATTTACATTTTGAGTAACAATTATTATGACTAATTATTTGCCAATACCCACAAAATTAGTGGCGCCTACTACAGTACACAAGGAACAATATGCACTAGCTATGTTTCACATAACGCCGTTCTTTTTTTTAATCGCACTGCGTGGTAGTTAGGACACCCTGTATACACATTACCTCACAATGTTTATTCATTTGTAATTGTATGCTCTATATATATTTTGACAAACTATATACATTATATATACAGAAGAGATGTTATTTTACACAGTACACAGCCCGCACGACGCCCCGCTTTTTTGGGGCAGACGACTGACACTAGTGCAATGATGTGCATGTTTCCAGCGTTCCACGTCTCCGCGAAGCAGAGCACGTCAGTAGTGGTCGGGACGGGATCATGTTCTATGTCACCAACGTGTGCGTTGAGGAACCGCAGGTTGAGAAGAACATGGGATGTCGGCCAAGTTGTTGACGCCTTCTCGCAAGGCACGAAGGCTATGTTGCGTTAGCGTGGGCAACCTGTGCTCCTGAAGACGCCAAAACTCGTCGAGCATGTTTTTGTGTTCCTTGGAGGCCTTGTGCTATAAGCGGTGGTTCCCTTGGCTTTTGGCAGGTACAGAATGTCGACGTGGGTCTGAGTGCCACGTACACGAGAGTCTGCTGGGGCGTACTCCTGTACACGTGTACTACCGAAAACTACGTTCCCCCTTGAGACTTGTAGACCGTTATGGCACTGGCTTGCACGAGGGGGAAATTGCTTGCGTCGGCAGGAAATGTCCATCTTGCTGTTGAGAGCATAAGCGTGCCCGTGCGAGGCTCGATTGGTATGCCGGATGGTTCTACATTTTAGCCATTTACAACGTAGCCTGGGTTCTACATCGTAGCTCATAAGCAATGTGTACTTCCGCGATCATGAATATTGTCGTGTATTTGATTTATAATACCCCGCACAGAAGATAGTAATTACCAGACACATAGCATGATCGATATTCCGGAGGAGTTTAGTCACAGCGTACAAATGCTCAGTGGTCACACATGATGCACGATGAAGATAACGAATTTAATGGGCGTCAAAAGCTGCTAAGCACGCTTCATCACGCGTCAGGTCAACGTTCCATGGTTTCTTGAATGCCTCCCGCGCGCCGTCGACCGAGGAAGTCTGCACTTACGCAAAAGCGACAACATTGCGAACGAGCAAGCGACAGAAAAAAAAATAATGTATCTTCCTTCAGAAGCTGGACGAATTACAACAGCAGCCTCTTTCAGGGGAAGCTAGCTACACAGTCTACCACAAATGCACTCGAAGCATCAGTGCTGCCAAAATACGGCACCGTCGCTTTCGTATATAAGCATGCGACAGCCAGAGAGTGGACATGGCGCGAACACAGTGCTGTACAGCGGCCCTGGTGTATTATTGATTCATATGTCAAGTTTAACGTCTCAAAAGCACCATATGATTATGAGAGACGCCGTAGTTTAAGGCTACGGAAATTTCGACCACTACATGGGGTTCTTTACTAAATACCCAAACCTGAGCACACGGGCCTAGCATTTTCGCCTCCATCAAAAATGCAGCCACCGCAGCCGGGATTTCATCCATGACCTGCGGGTCAGCAGCCGACTGCTTTAGCCACTACAACATCATGGCGGGGTGATGCTGGCCTGGTAGGCAATAGGCCATTCAACAGTATACGGCGACTGAAAACACGCGGCATCTGGCAACGACTCACCTAACTAATTAAAGGCTACGGTGTGTATTCGCGGCACTAGGTGTTGCCTATTGGTGGGGTAACGCATGCTGCCCAAACAGCGCTGTTCACCACTTGCGAAATTTTCTGTACAAAATAGTGCTATATTATTGAAAAAGTAATTAAAACTAGAGCTGAGTATCCAAAAACACTAATAACACAAAGTGGCATGCAGCGTGCTAAATCGGGGCTGAACACAATTTTGTACGCTGGTTTGGATTCCTCCAGTAATTACGGATTGGCAGTGGATGGCGGCTCAAAAAGGGCTGAGATTAGCTGCCAGGAGAGGCCGTGGTTGCAGTGAAATGCTTTTTTTTTTTTCTAAGCTTGCTTTTTCTGGGATTTCACGCTGCTTACTTCACTATTTCAGTGTCCCTGCGTATGGCACTAAATCAAGTTCGAAGTGCTTCACTGCCACGGCAATACTTCGCCAGCCCAGGAATTGTTAATCTAGGCTCTTGAACAGTTGCATACGCTACGAGTAAGTAGTAATAAATAGAAAACAAAACAAAAGAAAAAATTTGATATTGCCTGGTGTGTGTGCTGCCCATGTATACTTCTTTACGGTGGACTGGTGAGAGCGAAAGTTGATATGTTTGCTCGACCACCGCTTTTAATTGCGAGTGAATGGAGAAAATGATTTTTTATTATCGACCCTGTCTTCGTAGGACAACGCCCACAAGCGCACAATTTGTAGGCACGACAGCTTAAAACGAAGCCGCATTTAGCTGTGAAGGACGCAATGCTAGAGGAAAGAACGCCTCTCAGACATTGTGTACCCGAGTCAGGAAAAGTGGCACTTAAAAGAGGAGTGGGCTGAAGTTAACTCCGGCATAACAAAAGATGAGACATGCCATACAATTAGCTCTTACACCTAGCAACAGGCAAATGCAGAAAAAAGATGTTAATGAAAAAGTGAAAGTGTTGTATGTCACACCTAAGCTTGTGCTAACATTTATGTGCCTGATCTTTGTACATAATACGAGGCGATATGTCAAGTTTTGCTGCTGAAAAGACAGGCAGACGAGGAAGCACCTGTCTTTGTCTGCCTCGTATTTGTGTGGCAGATTTCATTTTCGTTCTTTGTTAAAAAGTAGTCTTGAAATACAGTAGCGTAGGTTAGGTGGCTGTTAAGTATTGTGTAGTATTGAGGCAAATGGTGAGAGACCATACATCGCATCGCGATGCCACCGCCACCGTTAAAAAGTGGCGCCATCGGCGTCGAAGTTCGCCCGAAAAATCAAATGTATCTGCATTCGCAGCGCCCACTCGGCGCCCTGCTTCACAATCTCCTTCACCGCCCGGATTATACTCGGCTGGTATGAAGCAGAACGCCGTCAAAAGCATGGATTCTGCGGACTCCACGTGGTATACATTGCCAAATCCGTGGTCTAATAAATCAGCAACGGTCGACATCAACAAGATCACCATAGACACAGCTGACACAGCTTGGCCTCCGTTGCCAAAGTCGCATTGCCATGCTGATTCACAGCGCACCTCGGCATCGCCAGAAGATAAACCTATCCTAATAGTTCTTCATTCACTGCTCGACACACTTCAAGTTTTCGTCAGCAGGCTGAAATCATCACACGCTGAGGCCGTGCAAGAGGTATTGAACGTTCTACTCCCAGTACTTGCAAGCCTTCAATAGGCATCATGAACCGATGACCTACGATGGAACGTGATATGCCTGAAGTCTTGCGTCCAATACTATCGAACGCAGCAGTCTAGTTTAAGCTCACCTACTTATTTTTATTCTTTCTATCTCTCTCTTTTCAGCGCTCATTCCCCTTCCCCCGGTAAAAAATAGCAAACCGGACCCTCGCCTTGTTGACCTTCCTGCCTTTCCTTCCTCTACTTCCTCCTTCTTTCTTTCACTATGGTATGCATACTATGACAATGTGCAATACACTATAAGTTGTTAGTAACGCTGTGTCCTCGTATTTCAATGCGCTAAATTTCACAGCCCATAGATGATTCTTCTAAATGCACCTCTTACATGCAAAAAGAGAATGACTATACTAGCGTGATAAAATAATGTTTCTCTAAGCTTGAGCCATGGAGATGTCGTGACTACCTTCGCACTTTGCCAAGCCGCATATTATGTATGCGTCGAGTGCATGCGCGCCTCGGGAAATTAAGAATGTATGAACCAAAGTTGCATCAGTCTGTCGGGAAAAATTCATGAGTGTCGCAGGTAACACGAGTGCGTCGCGAATAATCTATTTTATCAGCCTAACAGTGATCGCGTGGAACAAGGAGAACATCACCTACGTGTTTTTCGAAGAGCCTGTTGTCATTTTACAAGGCTAAACTGTATTACGACAAAACGTAAAAAATATAAATAAACCATAATAGAGATGCGGAAGCATCTCGTATCTGCTTTCAAGCTCTTCTTCAGTGCAGGGTAGCAAATCAGGTACTTGTTTTCCCAGTTAATCTCTCTGCCTTTCATCATTCCATTTCTTTCTCTGTCTAGGTTCCTTCAAGGTAGACGGAAGGAAAATTTCAAACCTATACGCATTTTCAAACGGAACTGAAGGAAACAGAGTTCCATGTGCAGCCATTTAATCAGCTTCAAAAGAAATGGCGCAGGCGTGTTTCAATACGTTTTTTTTCTAATACAGTCGCAATTGAAGTCTCCCGGAATTTTCGAACAACACGTTGAGTACCATATCAATTTCTGAGGTACTGTTACTTTCAGATAAGTACAGCAAATAGGGCAGAAGGTCGAAACTGAATGGCTTTCCAACGATGAAAATCACAGCGAACACTGCATCCTGATAAGAGTTTAAGGCAATTTGAACGATGAGCGTTAGCTACTGCGTCCAGTCGATGTACGTTGAACAGTTTCCTTTGCAAGGCAAACTTTAACTATACCAACCGTGCACATATGCGACAGATGTGCATACGACAACGTGACAAGTTACCGCACTTAGTGCGTAATTGCTTGTCCCGATAAATCACAACGTTCCAAAGAACAACAAACCTACAATTTAGTAGAGGGGATATAGCAGAAAATAATAATGTTAGATTACTACCATGCAACGATAGCTCAGAATGCGGCACACGGATGCCAGAAGGTTTCAATCATGTTCTTTGAGAATGCAAGCCTGCACGCATCAGACAGACAGACTGAAGGTAGCTTTACATCTTCAACGGGACTACAACTTGAAGTTGAGACATATTAAGTGTTCAATGCAAAGCAGCGCCTATTTTTCACTCGCAAGAAAAGCGCTGTTATTAACACTTTCTCGCAGGCCACGAGCCTGATCGAAACTTTGCGAATAGTGTATTCTATGTGTGTGCGGATGTATGCGCAATCTGTTTATCATGATTCATCACCAAGCACCTGTTGTAGTATGTCAGGTGACTTACCAGGCAAACATGTTCACTTTTTGATTAAAATATTGCTTGTTTCTCACTCTCGAACGCAATATAGGAGGACATTGTCTGAGTGGCGAGTCCTATGCACAGGCTTTGTTTTGTGTAGAATGATTCACATTGTGCTTTTCGTGTCATTGCTTGTGCCTTCTCATTTTTCATTCTTACGCATTCTTCCCTCCTTCACTCCACCTTATACTCCACTTGCAGCAGCGTTCAGAAGCTTAACGAGGTTAGACGAAGAAATATGACCAAGGGTGACACCAAAACGACTTTACTCGCATTCTCAAATAAGCATTTCTGTTTTTTACATATATACAAACGGATTTGCAAGGTGCGCCAAAGCCGGATGTGTTTTCATGGTTTTCCAGTGAACAATCGACAAAACAACTAAGGAAAACGAAACGTATGCCAGCGAGTAGTGTAAGCAACGTGCTCGGCATGCGTTTTGCGGCTTTGGAATACGTGCGTTCTGACCATCGCTCCAGCCTTGCCCTTTTCTTTTTAGACTTTTTCTATGTGCGTGTCTATATTGCTGCCCTTCAAGCGCTCTCATTGTAACAAATGACTCACCTAATGCGGTAATAGGCTGCGCTGCGTCATGTCGCCACTACTGTTCGAGTATAATGTTTTCCTTGCTTTGATTTCAAGATAGTTCAGCCTTCTTTATAAGACGCCACTCCCGTTGGTGCCTCAGGGAAGAAGGTTCGCCTGCGTGCCCGCTCCAGCGACCGTTCCGGTTTGAAAGATGGCAGTGTGATTCATAACAGCCCTTGTATTTTTAAGCGGACGCTGTTTCTGAGATCAATGCATTGGATTGTTCAGGGGGTGTATACTAGGTAAATAATAGAGAAATAGAGATGCAAGGAAAGACAGGGAGGTTAGCCAGACGTACGCTTGGTTTGCTACTCCACACTGGTAGAAGAGATAAAGGAGAAAGAGATAGAGTAAGAGAGAAAATAAACACGCACAAAATCACAAGCACACTTGGGGGAGCACATCCAGTCTACAGGATGTTGTTCAGATTCCTCTAGTTCAGAGACTTCAGTAGTGCTTTCGTTGCATTCCTTCACTATTGAGCACACGTCCAGGTTCCTAGAAGCATCGAAAAGAGTTACCTCTACAAGTTTGAATATTTGCTCAAGCTGCCGCTACCATCGCAACTTTCTCGCTCTGATGCGACGCTGTTATGTCACGTTTAGTTGGGTGTTGCATTCATAAAGGGCATACTTGTTTCGCATCGGTATGACGGATACCTCTGCATGAGACTCCTGCGGAAGTGAAGAGACCACTGAACACGTCCTGCACAACTGCCCTCGCTGTAACGCCCAGCAATATCCATTTCGGTTCGTTTTGTACCAACTGGACTGCATACCGTATAATGTGCAGGTGAATGATAAAATTATGCACTATGTCCAAGCAAGGTAATTAACACCATCTCCCCTCTCCCCATTTTCGCTAAGGCTCTTGTTTTTCTGGGGCACTCCTGGTTCTTGATTGATTGATATGTGAAGTTTAACGTCCCAAAATTGAGGAAGAAGAAGTGATCACAGAGAAGAGCTCCAGCGTTCAGCTCTCGAAGTTTTCTCAGTTTTTTCTGCGACTTCTGCAATCTGAGACAAGAACACTGGGGGACGTGGTCCCGTAAAATGGGCGATCAAAACCCCGCTCAGCTTCCAGGCCCTGGACCGCCTCATCAGGGTGCGTCCGATGTGAGTAACCGCTTCGGCCCCAACGTGGGGCACAGTTATGCTTCTGATGGCTCTTCCACCGAAGACATGGCCTCTAACAGTGATTTCAACCCTGTTCCAAGCCGCCGTCTGAAGAGAAAGATCAGAAGGACGTCGCCGACCGGTCGACAGGCACCGAAAAAGGCGAGTAGCATGTGGTCCTTCACAATCTCGTACATGCCGACAACGACGACAGACGTCCTGAACACTCTAAATAGGCAAAGCTTGTCAGAGTATTTCGAACGTATCGCACCTGGCCAGGTTGAGGAAATACGTATAAATACTCGCAAGAACATCTTGTCGGTGGATGTTACTTCAAAGGCTATACTGGACATGGTGAAGGCCATGGTCCAGTTGGGAAACATCCCAGTGCGCGCGTTTTCCGCGTACGACAAGGCAACTACGATAGGCGTCATTTATGATGTGGACGAAGAGATTACAGACTCAAGCCTCGAGAAATTGCTTTCTTCGACGGCTCCTGTAATTGGTTTTCACCGCTTTGGACGGTCGCGTTGTGTGAAAGTAGTGTTCGAGTCCGAGTCGTTGCCTACTCACGTCAAGGTTGGATATGTACGTCATCCGGTAATCCCTTATGTACCGAGGCATCTACAGTGCCATAAATATGAAATTCGGGCTTGTCAGTGCAGTTTGTAAGGGTGTGATAACTTGCAAACGATGTGGTGGACCTCATGACAATGGCAACTGCAACGCTGCCACAAATTGTCCTAACTGCACGGGCGCCCACGACGCAACCTCAAAAGACTATCCTCAAATGAGGAACCAAATAACTATCATTAAGAAGATGGTTAGGGACCACTCCACACACAGAGAAGCTGCAAAAGCTGTCCGGCGCAGTACACGTCGTTCACGACACCGACGCAAACGAAGGAGCAGTGCTAACCGAGTTGAAGAACTGACATCAAATGTCCAGGCTTCACCTTCTCGTCGTTTGCCTTTACCGGCCAGAAATGAAGATGTCAGTGCTTCCATACCTTTACAGCCGACGAATGGACGAGCCAACCAGCCACCGGCCCATACTACTTCGAAGTGGCCTTCTTTACCATCAAGACCCACGTGTATGCCTTCCACGCATAATGCTGCTGAATGCAGCGAGCAGGACGACAAGATGGATAATAATAACATCAACAGTATGCTTAGAAATTTTATGGGTTCAATGAGCAAGATCCTCAGTGGTCTAAACACTCCGGCAGCTAAAGCTGCTGTCCAGTTATGAGGTGCCGGAGCCACTTCTTGTTGTTCTTCAGTAAGCGAACATGGCCTCGATGTTCGAAGATCGCATGGGGCAGACGCTTGTTATGCAGTGGAATGCTCGTGCTTTACGTGGTCGTCTCTCCGATCTCAGACAGCTGGTATTGAAATACCAGTTCCCAGTTATTGTCATCTGCGAAAAAACATGGATTCTACATTTCGTTTGTCTGGGTACGTCCAGCTTTGGTCTCGCAGTGATCAAGCAAGGTGCTAGTTTGTGATCAAGCAAGGTGCTAGTGCAAGCAAGGTGCTAGTTTGTGTACGCCGCGATATGACGTACGTACGACATCACATTCTGTCGCATACAACGAATGATTACGTTTGCTTGACTATAAAGTATAAGAGACGCACGTTGTCAGTTATCGGAGGATACATTCAGCCAAGTGCGAAGATGGACTGCTCTCACCTTAGGTCTGTGCTTCAGGCTGCTCAGAGCCCCCCCATTGTCATAGGAGATTTCAACGCTCATCATCCCCTCTGGGGTAGCTCAGTAATTAACAGCCGTGGCAGAGATTTGTGCGACTTCGTGCGTAATTTTGGACTAAGGGTGCTGAACGAAAGATCGCCCACTTTTATTCGGGGTACTTCTTACAGCAGCTGCCTCGACATTGCATTTGTATCTAGGAGCCTCCTGTCTTCTGCAGCTTGGTCTACGAATATAGAGACTCACGGTAATGATCACTTCCCTACATATGTTCAGTTTAGGTGGTACTGCCGTTCAGCCACACGCTGCGTTCATCAGACAGACTGGCGTCTCTTCAAGTCATCTGTGAAAACCAGCTGTCAGCGCACTACTACACCTTCCGAAGTAGAAGACATCATTTCTTCGTCCCTGCGTGACACAACAAGACAAGTTACCATTCCGCTGCAACAATCAGCTATCGACTTACGATACGAGGCCCTTCGTACTATCCGTCGCTGCGCAGAACTGCGATACAGAAGAACAAGATCACCGTCAGACCTCCCAGCCTGTCGTCAAGCTCAACGACACGTTTTTCGGCATCTCAACAAGCTGGAAAGGCAACGATTGAGGTCCTTCTGCGGTTCTTTGTACCCAACACAGCCTCTCTCTAAAATCTGGCGGATGGTACGAAGTTTACAATCTTCTCCACAACAAATTTGGCCATTCCGTGCGGTGGCTCTACATCAGGGTCGGAGTGAATTAAAGGTAGCCAAGGACTACTGTAGCCTTGTCGTTTCCACCGCTGACACTGTGACTCAAACTCTTACCACCACTGTGCCCTCGTGCTTCGACGAACGCCTCGAAGTGCCTTTTACAACGCATGAACTGGACGCTGCAATTTCATTTTCCCGGCGCTCATCGGCACCCGGGCCGGACGGAATTACGTACGCTGCACTTCGACATCTTGATACAGAAGCACGACATATCCTGTTATCTTACTACAACACCTCCTGGGAGTCGGGAAATGTTCCAGATAAGTGGAAGTGCAGCCGCATAATCGCAGTGCTTAAACCGGGGAAGTGCCCTAATGAGCCTTCATCTTACCGGCCGATCGCCTTAAGCAGCTGCGTTGTCAAAGTAATGGAAAGGACGGTATTGTCGAGATTAGAGTGGCTCTTAGAGAGCAATAATCGCTTTCCTGCGTTCATGAATGGCTTTAGGAGAGGCCGATCAGCCATTGACGGGGTCATCAACTTGGTCTCCGATGTTGAACAGGAAAGATGTCGAGGTAGATCAGTGGCTGCTGTTTTTCTTGACATTAAAGGCGCATACGACAATGTCTTACATTATGCCATCCTTGATGCGCTTGAGGATATAGAAATTGGTGGACGACTATATGCGTGGATTGTGAGCTACCTTAGCGACCGTACCGTGTATATGTTAACAAGCGATGGAGATACAGACCATTATAACAATCACCGTGGTGTTGTTCCCCAAGGGAGTGTTCTCAGTCCGACACTTTTTAACATCGCCTTGATTGGACTTGCTACTGAACTTCCTGACATGGTGAAGGTCAGCACATATGCGGACGACATCTGCATCTGGGCTTCTGGAGCTACGCGCCCCCAACTGCGTGCTCGACTACAACGTGCAGTGACCATCACAGCAAGGTACCTACGTCGCCAGGGTTCCACACTGTCAACTGAAAAATGCGCAGTGCTTGCATTTACACGAAAACAAATGACAAGATGCCCACTAACTGTGAATGAAACAGAAATTCGTGCTGTTGTGCAACACAAATTCCTGGGTGTTATCCTCGACGGGAATCTATCGTGGTCAAAACACGTCACAGCCTTGAAGTCTAAGCTCAAGAGTTTCGTTCACGTTCTTCGGGATATGGACGGAGCAAGATGGGGCCCTTCGGAGGCAGCTCTCCTGCAACTGTACCAATCTTTATTCGTAGAGTACTTACGATACAGCATGTTTCAAGCATGAAACCCAGTTGTGCGAGCACGCTAGAAAGCACCCAAGCTCAAGGATTGCGCACATGTTTGGGCTTACCTCAATACACGTCAAACAAGGAAACTCTCGCCGAAGCTCGGGCTTGTCCAATCAAAGTATATGTGCTCTGCGAGTCTCTTCGAGTCCACCTTCGCCTGTTGACTCGACACAGGTAACATCCCCTATCAGCGCTTCCTGCCAGCCACCGAGACTGCAGTTATTCAAGAGCTATACCGCGGCTGGAGAACATCATACTGTCAAGATTCTCTCCCCCACGTGTTCCTGAGACACCTCCATGGCTCTTGCCTAGACCACTTGTCATACTTCAGATTCCTGGGATTATGGAGAAGTCTCTTGTATCATCGATCGGCCTAAAGCAACTTACACTGCAGCACATTTATACTATGTACGACGGTGTGGCACACGTATATACTGATGGATCTACCACGTCGCGTACCTCCGCCGCAGTTAGTTATGTTGGATTTTGTGGCGCAAGAGCAACTAAAGCTATGCTGTGCCAGACTCATGGTGAGAATACTTACAGCGGACAGGGCTATGACAATGACTCTGAAATGTCTTGACGGCGATGACATATGGGATATGATGAGCGGTGAAGCATGGCTGTATAAAGGCCTATAAGGATTGGCTCCGTAAATGCGTGAAGTATATATCTCTTCTACGATTATGTGTGTGAACCTCGGGGTGGTCAATGTGTATGGTTGGTGCATGAGGTGATGTTAAACCGTAACGGCTTTTACATAGCACTAATGCCATACCCGTGTCTTTATACCTAAGGGCCGGGAGGCAAGTGCCTCGTTGTAAATTCCAGCTGCAGCAGATGCCTCTCCCAAGAGGCTGTGCTACGAGTCACATCAATCAAGTTATGATATGTCTAGCGGTAGCATAGTTTAGTGTAGTTAGACCTTGTTCAGAAGTTGTGCTTCATTTAAAAAGCTGATCACATCAGCTATGGGTATTAGGGCGTCATGCCCAAGAGTAGCATTGGATGAAAGGGAATATTTAACCTGTAAAACATACGGAAATGTTTTTCTCTTAATGTTTTCTTATGTGGGCAAGCTATTATAATGTGCATTACAGTTAGTTGCTCCTGACACTTATCACATGTTGGGGCTTCTTCGCCTGCCAATAGATAGTTATGTGTGATGTGCGTATGACCTATTCGTAGTCGACATATAACTACTTCGATAAAACGTGCTTGATGAAGACAGGTCTTCCGTTCACCAAGAACAGGTTTAATTACGTGAGGTTTGTTGTTTTGTTGTGATTTCCATTCCTGCTGCCAGTGAAAGGTGGTGGCCCGGCGAACAGCTTGAATCCCATCTCTGGCAGGCATGTTGGTTTTTGACTCGCGCATCTCTTTTGCTGTTGCAGCTAGTTGGTCTGCCCTTTCATAGCCTGGGATCCCGACATGACTCGGGACCCATCAGAGGCGTATGGTGTGGTCATCAGGTGTGGGGGATAGCATGTTTAAAATATCGTCTATGAATGGTTCACACTGAGATTTATAATTGAGACTTTTCAGCGCGCTTAACGAGTCTGTAAATATTACAGCTTTTTTATGTTTCGAGCTTATAATGTATCGTACTGCCATCCATAACGCATAGCACTCAGCGGTGTAGATGGATACGAACTGCAGTAGTCTAGTTATTTGCTCGTGTGTTCCTCCTACCACGCTGCTTCCGACATAAGTAGATGTCTTCGAATCATCAGTATAAAATTCTTCGTAAGTGTTGTACATTTGTTGTAATGTAAGGAATTCTTGTGGTATATGTTCTCGTGGGGTGTTTTGTTTTTTTATATGTGTGAGTGAAAAATCTAAGAATTTGGAGAAATCACTCCATGGGGCCAAACTGGCTGGCCTTCTGGCGATGGAGAGTGCTTCGTTAGGAACATTTAGGGCGTGAAATGTTTCTTCAAATCTTAGTATTAGTAGCTTAATTACGTTTGGTTTGTTGGCGTAGTGTTGTCGTAGGTCACAGCGTGTGACAATACTGTGGCAAATATGATCTGGTGAAGAACGAACTCTAAGGACATACGTGAGCATTAGTTTCCTTTTCCTATATTCCAAAAATGGTTCGTTACTTTCGGCGTATAAGCTCGAAATAGGTGAGGTTCGATAGGCACCTGTTGCGAGGCGTAACCCTTTGTTATGGACAGGGTCTAGGCGCTTAAGGTACGAGTCTCTTGCTGAACCGTAGATTATACTACCGTAGTCTAATTTGCTGCGTACTAAAGAGCGGAGGCACTTACGGTCGGAACCCCAGTGCTTTCGGGACAAGACTTTGAGGACATTGAGGGCGCTGTTGCATTTCACCTTGAGATTATTAATGTGTGGAAGAAAATTGAGCTTCTTATCAAATACGACTCCCAGAAACTTCTGTTCTAGTTTTATTCACAATACTGTTTCGTTTATTTTTAGTACCGGGTCTGGTTGTAAGCCTCATTTCTGGGAGAACACTACAGCAACCGTCTTTTCCTCAGAAAACCGGAAGCCGTTTTTGTTAGACAATTGTGTTGGCTTGTTTAGTGCGATTTGAATCTGTCGCTCGCACGTCGCCATGCAAGATGAACGGCACGCTATTTGAAGATCATCCACATATAGTGAGTGCATAAGAGTAGATGGTATGACCTGGTTCACAGAGTTCATTTTGACGACAAAGAGAGTTGTGCTTTAGACACAGCCCTGAGGCACACCGTTCTCTTGAGTAAAAGTTTCTGAAAGTGTGGTACCCAAACGAACCTGAAAAGTTCGGTTCGATAGGAAGTCGGACAAGCAGTTGAGCATCCTTACGCGAATTCCAAGATCTGCCAGGTCTCGTAAGATACCGTACTTCCACGTTGTGTCATATGCCTTTTCAAGATTGAAAAATACTGCTAAGCTGTGCTGCTTGTACAGGAAAGCTTCTCGTACTGTATGTTCAAGGCGAACGAGGTGATCGGTGATGGAACATCCTTTCTTGTAACCACATTGGTGGACATCTATCAAGTTATCGGTTTCTAGGATGTATGTTAGCCTAATATTAATAACGCTTTCGAAGGATTTCGCCATACAACTTGTTAGTGCTATGGGCCTGTAGCTTGTTGGTAATGTAGGGTTTTTTTCAGGTTTGAGAAATGGAATTATAATGGCTTTTTTCCACTCTGTTGGCATTCTGCCAGTGATCCAAATAGCGTTAAAGAAGTGCAGCAATGCCTTCACCGCTTCCTGGGACAAATAGGCGAGCATTTGGTAATGTATTTTGTCTGGGCCAGGTGCTATTTTTTTACCTTGAGAAAGCACTCTGTTAATTTCCGGCAGGGTTAAGGGGGAGTTGTATGATCTGTCGTGATAACCTGTAATTAGAAGCTTTTGTTTTTCTGTAGATTGTTTATGTTTTAGGAAAGCTGCCGAATAGTTCGCTGAGCTCGAAATAGCGCAAACGTGCTGCGCTAGTAGGTCTGCCTGTTCGCCTAAAGTTGTCTGGATGCCAGGGGTTGAAAGAATGGGGATGGTATATGAATTGTAGTTCCCGTTCAAATTGTGCACCTGATCCCACATTCTTTTAGATGTGATGAAGCTGTTAATATATGAAATGTACTTTTTCCACAAGTGTTTTTCAGCCTGCTTGCGAATAAATCTTGCCTTTGCTCTCGCCTTTTTAAATGCTAGGAGGTTCTCTCCTGTAGGATATTTACGAAAAATGCCCCACTCCTTGTGTTGCATTTTTTTCTTGTGTGCACTCTTTTGTCCACAAGGGTTTAAGTTTTTTCTTTATAATGCCGGAGGTTTGTGGTATAGTTTGTTCGGCTGTCGTAAGTATGCAGGCGGTGACTGTCTCGTTCACTTCCTCTATGCTTACGCGATCAAGCATCTTTTTTTCTAGGGCAGCTTTTTCAGTGAACAGTGGCCAGTCTGCCAGGTGTAGTATACAACGCGGTGGTCGGGATGGAGTGGTGGGGAGGGCTTGTGTTAATTTTATAAGAGCAGGCATATGGTCACTGCCGTAGACATTATCTATCACGCTCCACTTTAGGTCGCAAAAGAGCGACGGTGAGCACAGCGCTAGATCTAAGCAGCTAGTGGCTCCTGTGCTTGGGGAGCAGTAGGTGACGCTACCAGTATTTAAAAGACATACGTCATTGTTCAGAATGAAATCTTCGAGGGTTTGTCCTCTGGTGTCAGTTGTACTACTTCCCCAAAGCATTCCGTGCATGTTAAAATCCCCTGCAATAACAAACGGTTCAGGCAGTTGGTCCAAAATATGCTCGATATCTTTAGTTTTAAATATGCGTGTGTGGGGGGATATAAATGGAACATATGGTGATAGTTTTGTGAGCTAAAATGGTGACGGCCACGGCCTCGTTGTGACTGTTGATGGTGATCTCTCTCACTGCAATTCCACTTTTGACGACAATAGCCACGCCGCCGGACGACCGGCTAGCGTGGACGCGATCGCACCGTACTACGGTAAAACCTCTGAGGAAGTTGGTGTGTGTTTCTCCCAGATTGGTCTCCTGTAAGCACATAGCCATTGGAGAGAGACTACTTAGCAAATCTTTTATGTCACCTATGTTGTGAATGAGTCCTCTACAATTCCAATGGAGAAGAAAAGCCATTTTGGGCAGTGAACTTGAGCGGAAAAGTGGAGTAAGAATCGATTTGTTGGCGATAAAACCTTGGTGACATGTGTGTGATACTAAAGTCAAAACAGAATGGTACCATAACCTTTCAGGTTACGGAAAGTGAAACTTATTTTACAGGGCTTTTTAGAGGCCCTGTAATTTGTCTTTTTTCTTTTTTGGAGCGGTCGAGAGAAACTCGCCGCTCCTTCGGCGCTGCAGGCGCCGTTTGACTGGTGGTTGTGTCCATAGCTTCATGAGAAGCGTTGGACCGTTGCTCTGCGGAGCGATCCCTGGGCGTTGTAGGCTTCGGCTCAAGATACGAAGCCTTCAAACCCTCTACACCGGACGTCGACGGGGCTCCCGCAGTCTTCCCGTTACCCTGGCTCGGGCCAATGCATGTCGACGTCCGTAGTGGGGCCGTGTTGACTCAGGGCGGAGCAGCCTTGGCTGCTCCCGCAGTAGGGGCAAGCGGCGGTCGCTCCAGCCCGCTGTGCGTAGCTTGGGCGGTCACCTGATGCTATCGTGGTGCTGCCCCCTGTTTCACCACTTCAGCAAATGATTTTGTTGCATAGTAAGAGGAGACCCGATGCCTTTATTCGCGGAAACTCATGTTGTGGGTGACTTTAATGGTACTAATTTCTTTTTCTTTTTTAATTGCTGTGCAGGATCTAGAATACGCCGCGTGTTCTCCATCGCAGTTCGCACAGTGGGGTTTGGCCTTGCAGTCATCATCTGCAGAGTGGCCTGGGATACCACACCGTGCACAGGTAAGCTGCCCACGGCAACTCTGAGAAGCATGTCCAAATATTTGGCACTTGAAGGAGCACCGCGGATTCGGAATGTAGGGCCTCACAGACAGTTTTAGGTAGCCGGTAACTAATTTTTGCGGTAGCGTGGAGCACCCGAAGGTCACAATTATGTGCTTGGTTGAAGTTTCTTTGTTCTCTGGAAAGATAGGGACACCGCTGCTTCCTATCGTTTCTTTTGTACCTGTCGTGCGCTGCTTCATAAATATACATGAACTATTACCAACTCTCCAAACTTTCGACATTACTGAAGATCAGTAACAACTATTTGCCAATAAACAATACACATGCGCCGGGAACGACACTATGCATCAGAGTAATCAAATTGTCCAAATTAGCAGGTGTCGAATTAATGATCTTTTACTGTAGTCTATAGATCTTAATCCATCAGTAAGGCTAAGGATCGAGCTGGAAGCTAAAGTGAAAGAAATCGTGACATTTACATATTGTATACAAGATGTATCATCATTAACCACACACAACAGTGTGTATTTACGAGATGTGTGCATTTTCAACAATAGATGACACCTTGAGAAAGATTATTACAATTGAATATGATTGAAAAAGAAACAATACTACCGCTACTGACAGTGGATACTGCTTTCAATTTTGTCACTCAATATTTTTCACAGCATTCATCTTATAGAAAACTTCTGCTCCTTTCTCGTAACATTTGCACTCACTGCATGGAACGAACTCATTTGGCGCAGCATTCTGCTCGTGCGATGCATTTGAAGTTCCAAAGCAGAATGTTTCTTTCTCCTCACAATCTTCTCTTTAACAAAGCATAATTCAAGCGAATGAGATTAGGGGTAAGGTATCTGCTTGCATATTGAAGTGTCAGCAGAATTGCTTAGGTCACCCCAAATTACATCATAGCAAGAAGCAGAATTGCAAATTGTTGCAGCTTATTAGGATTTGTTATGGCAATGAAGGCAGAACACCAGTTGTTTGGACAAAAAGAAAAATCAGGATGCTGTGTTAGCAAAAACTCGCTTGCCATCTTCACAAGCAACAAAACACAGGAGAGAAACAGTGCCCTGAAAACACTTACAAAAAATGGCAAATCACTAGACTACATTGCAATGGCACTACTGTTTTATAAAACCCTATTTTTGCATATTTTGCTGCACAAAGCACCTACGATACGCTGTACGTGAATGACATTTTCGTCCTTCCAGCCAGCCAGAAGCTCATCATTTGTTAGGTCTTTTAGGTCATCGTCTGACACAACGCCTTTGACAGTGTTCATCGTTCGGTGCGCAGAGACGGTTACGGGCTTGTCCCCAAATGCTACTAATTTTTCTAGTTTTTGAAACTGTGTCTTGTCTTTAACTTCTACCAGCAAATCTCCGCTTGCCATCTTTGTAGCCTTATAGCCAGTTCCGATAGTCTCGGTTAGGCACCTGGACACGAGGAATGGGGAGATGTTGCGAGCTTTTTTGTCCGAGTTTTCGCAATGAATAACGTGGTACTTAGGGTAATGGTCTTGTTTTTCCGAAATCGGCATTACGTTTGCTGCTTCGGTGCGCCACCTTTTGAAGGGGCGATCAATGGAGAAGGAGTTTCGTGATCCAAGAGAAAAGTGCAGTTCGTTCAGTAATGGCGCCTACCACCCACCACGGAGCCCAACAAGGGGACGTGGCAGAAAATGTAGACATGTCTGCACAACGCCAGTAGTACGCCACTGCCATAACCTAATATATTTACCCAAGTTTGCATATTTACACCAGGTGTCACAAAACGAGCGCTCAAAAAAAGGCGCGCCGCCCAATTCTCGCGACGAAGCGCCGGGAGGTGAACGATAAAAAAAGAAAACAAGCATCCAAAGACTCCCCGGGCGCGCGTCCTTCTCCCCTCGGAAGTGGGGGTTCGCCGACGAACCTCCTCTCATCGGCACCCGAGCAAGCCCTGGAATGTTCTAAATGGAAAGGGGTGGGGTGATGCCAGGTTGCGTCATCCGTCGCGGACAGCCTTCGAACCGTCGCGCCCTCTCCCAGGCCTTCGCTGCGTATCGCGCCGACGAAATGATGAGAACTTTCTGGAATCTCGTGCGGAAGGTTTTTAATCGAGCAGCCGAGATGAGAGAGCAGCAGAAGAAGGAAGTTAACGCCAGAGTGCGTAGGGTATCCCGCCGCGTCTGTCACTGAAGGTTTTTTTCCTTAGTGACAAAGCAGGAGAAGAAGAAAGTATGCGCCAGAGTGCGTAGGGTGTACCGCCTTGTGGGCGAAGTCTTTTGTCTTCCGTGACAAAGGAGGAGAAGAAGAAGATTTCCACCTGAGGGGTGAAGGCTCGAACTACAGGCAAGAGTGTGTGTCTACCGCTATCGAACGAAGACGCGTGGCAACAGCTGCGAGTGTGAAGCCGACGTGTTTCCGGTGAAGAAGTTTGAAGCTTGGAGAGCGGCCAAGTGAAGACGCGAGGTTTCCTGGAAGAGAAACTTCGGGGGCGAGGCTTCCTGAAAGAGAAACTTTGGGGGCAGCGGAACGACAACAACGCTGGACTTTGAGTGAGTGATTCTCGGAAGAGTATCATCCAGACTTTTGTTCTAAGAACTTTGGACTGAATAGGTTTTCTATCTATTTAGTCTTTAAGTGTCTTGGTTGTTTCATGCATGCGACTGCATTGTAGTGCGTATTGTTGTTTGTGTCCGTTGTTTCGAGTGTGGCTGATTGTATTGTGTAGTACATTGTTCGATTGGTGACATATTGTTTTCGACTATTGTCGAGTGTGCATACTTGTGTATCGTTTTGATCTGCCTTAAGTGAGAATATAATTTTGTTTTGTTTATCAACTCTCAGCTCTGACTTGTTCTTTGGGCCACAGCCGGCGTCCGCTGGTGCGCCAAATAGGACCACTTCTAAATTGTCCAAGCTTTCGTGGTGCGGTTCGGGGGGCCGATACTTCGGCCCTTGGAATTAGCCCGGCGATCGCCTCCTGAATTAACGGGACCTGTGACACCAGGTTAACTACTGCCGCCAAGAAAAATTGGAAGTAAAATGAAGTGAGGAGAAGACAGGAAAGATGTAAAGTGAGAACAAAAGACGACGATGTAGGGAGAGAGATAAGAAAAGGCGACTGCCGATTTCCCCTGGGTGGGTCAGCCCAAAGGTGCCGTCTACTTGAAGCCAGGGCCAAAGGGGTGTGTTGCCTCTGCCGGGGGGCCTTAAAGGTCCAATCACCCAGCTTCGGCTCAACCCCCAGGATCCCCTTTTCCCCGGACACGGCTCAGCCACACATGGCTAGGCGTGGGAGGGAGCCGAAACCCCCCCGTTAGCTCGGGTCCGTGGTGTCGCTACACACCAAACGCCTACTTGCATAGGCGCCCCTGCGGGGCCTCCGCCGCAGCCTTTGTCATCCCGGAGATGAAGATAGCTCGATGTTTCAAGATAGATCACAAGACCACATCAACAGCCGTGAAACTTGTTGCTATTCGAGAGGCAATACGTTTAATGTCGACAGAACCCGCTCGTAAATGGACGACACTGTGCGATGCCAACGCTGCTCTTCAAACCATCAATGGCTCCATGAGACAAGGTCCATATCATACTTTATCGATTGAAATAGCAGAGCTTCTTGGCATTGCTACAAAAAATGGACATGATGTAACATTTCAATGGATACCTGCTCATTGTGGCATAATGGGCAATGAAGCGGCGGACGCTGAAGCTAAGAGAGCTTTCAATAGTGCCCCGGAAGTCTGCATCGCATTTTCTCGACAAGACACTAACATCCAACTTCGACGCGTAATGCGCAACTCCATCTTAGAGCACTGGCAGAAACCAGAACACCAGCACAAGCGGCTGCAAAAGTAGCACCCGGAAATGAAGTTCCGTATGCCTAACAAGTTAAAGCGAAGCATCTCATACGTTATCCACCACATTCGCCTCGGTGTGGCTTACACGAGACGTTACACCCACTTGATTGGCTGTAATGACACAGGTCCGAATTGTGCTCACTGTCGGTTGCCAGAAACGCTCGAACATATATTTTGCGACTGTTCAGAGTATGCAAGCAAACGTCAGCAACTGATATTTTTGATTGGCCGATATATTAGTCGACCATTAACCGATGAGGTTGTGTTAGGTCCTTGGCCTGACGCCAGCAGCACACATGTGGTTATACGAGCCGTCATCGCTTTCTTAGAAGCCACTGGACTGGATGCACGTCTGTAGAGTTACCCAGCCTAATAAGAACATATCATCTCTATACCTCACCATCGTCATTCATCACTCTTTCACTCCCCAGTCACCCTTCCCAGTGTAGAGTAGCAGGCCAGAGCAAACTATAGCTCAGACTGACCTCTCTACCTTTCTGTAAATTCTCTCTCTCTCTTAACGTCCCAAAACCACCATATGATTATGAGAGACGCCATAGTGGAGGGCTCTGGAAATTTTGACCACCTGGGGTTCTTTAACGTGCACCCAAATCTGAGCACACGGGCCTACAACATCTCCGCCTCCATCGAAAATGCAGCCGCCGCAGCCGGGGTTCGAATCCGCGACCTGCGGGTCCGCAGCCGAGTACCTTAGCCACTAGACCACCGTGGCGGGGCACTCCTGGTTCTGAACGTGGGCCTGAAATATATTGCTCTGCACTTACTCTGAATGGAGAAACGACGTCCGATTCAGACGCACACGTATGCTGGCACTAATGTAATGAAAACAGGTATCAATGCAAAAAATTGAAACGAAAAAGCACTTATCCGTATTCTTGCATGTATACCTGGTACAACTGTAAACGACGACAATGAGGGGAGCCAATAAAGTTTGACCTGCAAAGTTGCAAATCGAGACTATATATCAAACTATATACCTGAAACCGAATGATGTAGAAGGTGTGTAAATTAAATCAGATTATTAGCAATAATAAACACAGGTCTTGATATTCTGCACATAATGGCAGCACTGTCAATTCGCCGTGCTTTTTCTACATCGACCAATATTGTCAGGTTATGTTCTCTTTGTTATTTCGCCTAGGATGCATGAGTAACCTCGGACAGGGTCGGACGACTGTTACAAATAACCTGTTCTGCACGAACAAGGATCTCGCAAAAGTATTTCACGTAACGCATAAGAAACATGAATACTTTCACGAACCTGCATAGGCACTAGGTAAGTCTTGTTAGTGCAAGTAAAATGTTTTATTTGTAAAGTTCATCAATATTATAAAACCTAATATATATATATATATATATATATATATATATATATATATATATATATATATATATATATATATATATATATATATATATATATATATATATATAAAGTGGGAGTAATAATTCAATGGGCCAGTTAGTCTTCGTGAAGGTATGGGATATGGCACAACGGGAGCGTTGTCAACAAGGATAAATATATTTATTTCCCAACAGTATCGGGAGGGGTCCTCCCTTCATCAGGGGATGAGTTACATATATATATATATATATATATATATATATGTGTGTGTGTGTGTGTGTCTGTGTGTGTCTGTCTGTCTGTCTGTGTCTGTGTGTGTCTGTGTGTGTCTGTCTGTCTGTCCGTCTGTCTGTCCGTCTGTCTGTGTGTGTCTGTCTGTCTGTGTGTCTGTGTGTCTGTCTGTCCGTCTGTCTGTCCGTCTGTGTCTGTGTGTCTGTCTGTGTGTCTGTCTGTGCGTCTGTCTGTGTGTCTGTGTCTGTGTCTGTGTGTGTGTCTGTCTGTGTCTGTGTGTGTGTCTGTCTGTCTGTGCGTGTGTGCGTGCGTGTGACGCTATGATGAATGGGAGACCTGGCCTGGCTCATACGCCATGTTTATTCTATCTTACTTCTTCCTTCTCCGGCTTCTACCAACCATCACTACCTCCTTACGTTACAGGATTCCCCCTCCTCCCGAAGGAATGGCGCGCGTTACATATTACAATACATGATGAACAAGCAATCTTAGAACACAAAAAATGTCCAAATGGGCTCTAGTTCCACATCACATTGAAGTTCCGTAAGATAACGCACACCTCACAGGAGAGGGCAACAATTCTTGGTTATCAAGTACGGCTCTGGTGGGCGAGGATGGATGTTACTCTCTGGGCAATATAAGCATGCATTGAGCGTGGAAACAGATGAAAACGCAGCGGGCGGTCTTGCGAGGAATAAAAGAGGTTGGAACGCATTGCGGAATCTAGAGTTTTGTTGGCGTCGCATTTTTCGTCGTGAGTGATACAAATGCCGTGCATGCAGGTTGCGTGCCCGTTAATCATGGCTGATTGGGCGCTGCTTGTGTTCTTGCAGAGTACAAGCGGTTGTTTTGTGGCGTTTAGGGAGTTTCCTACGGCGATGGTGCAGATGTTCAGACCGACGGCGCAATCTTGAACGCTGGTGCAGAAAAGTTCCTTGGCTTTTCTTTCTGCGAAGCTGGCTCAGATGCGGAATCAGTCTTTTCTTTTGTGGTCGTTGTTCATGACAGAGCTGTTGGGCCTCTCCTTGTTGCTTCTGTTGGCATTGCTTATGTTGCACTATCTGACGAGGTGAACTTCCTTTAGAAACTTGAGCCCACTTTTCTTTGTAGTTTGATGTGACCAGTAAATAGCTGATGCTTGTTAGGGTGCCACGATTTGTGTCAGGCAATGAAGATAGTGTGCCAGAATTGACAGAAAATTTTGCTGAGGCTTTTGCAACGACATTCTTAATGGACGTTCCTGGCACTGGGCAGAGCTTGAGAGTTGATCTTTCCGAACCTCCGGTGTTGGTTGGGCTCTCGGGTGGCTGAGAACTCGACGGCGACATTGCGAAAGGCTTGGTTTGGTTAGATTTTACTTTGGGCTGTTTCTTTGTGTTTGCAACTTTGGAGATAAGCTGTTCTGACGCATGAATGTGGACGGTTGGCCCTGGGCTCGGCTGAGTATATTCGGAGTTACACAGCTCTATCCCGGCCGTAGTGGGCGTGTGAGACGCTAGGTGGGCGTTGTGAGCGACTGAAGGTCCACGCGATGGAAAAGCAGGATGTTGGTAAATGCGAGAAGGCTGCTTTTGACTATGACGAACGAGTGCGATTGTCTGTGGATGGTGGGTTATAAGCAAGTCTTCGTCATAGTCGTCATTGTATTCTTTACACCAAACGATTCTTTCTTGATTTATCTTTTGCCGAGACTCGTCGTTCTTGAATATGTGGGTAAGGTAAAATTTAAATGCTTCACGGTGACGTAGTCACTGAAGTTCGTAACTATCTCCCGTTCCGACCAAGATGCAGCGGTAGCGTGGAGCTCGAACAAGTCGAACCAGTCTTGTACGGGTCCATCGTCCGCTGCTCCGGTGTACTTGGGGAAGGGAAGGTCAGTAGATGCTTCTGACATGATGCTGGTCGATGCGTAATGCTAGGCACTTATACGGTAGTCCATGTATGCTCAGGGTGTAATGGGGAGAACTGCGTTGATGATGAGCGACTGATGAAGGGGCTGGCAGGTCTTCATCCTGTCGACTTGTGTGACGCTATGATGAATGGGAGACGTGGCCTGGCTCATACGCCATGTTTATTCCATCTCACTTCTTCCTTCTCTGGCCTCTACCAACCATCGCTACCTTCTTACGTTATATATATATATATATATATATATATATATATATATATATATATATATATATATATATATATATATATATATATATATGAAAGTAGATGCGCTTTCACATAACAACTGTTTATTGTGCCGACGTTTCGACAGGAACCCTGTCTTTTTCAAGGCATAATGTATATATATATATATATATATATATATATATATATATATATATATATATATATATATATATATATATATATATATATATATATATATATATATATATATATATATATATTCGTTGGCAGTCGCGGCAAACTTCGCCTCCCAACACAAGCTGCTCTATTTTTGCGGCAGCAAACGTTAGCACACATCACTACAGAGACCACTTAGCTGACGATGACGTTGCTTTAGCTGTTCACGTTAGGTTGAGGCAGCTTACTGGATCGTTTAGTCATAGGGGCAATGCCTGTAGCTTTTCTACATGCTTTCCCAAACAAGAATACAGACACGGTAATCCCGTGCATCGGGATGTCTATGCTAAAATTCATTTTTCCAACGCAGGGCCTCCTACGATAGCTCGAGGTGGTGCATTCGTGGATGCATCGCGACGTCGTTAATGTCAGACACGGCGGACATTTTTCGTCCTTTTATATTTTTCTGCATGTTCTTTTCTTCCCTCTCGAACACATGAGTGCGTACTTAAAAGAAAAACTGCCGGTGTAGCCCAAGCGCAACAATGGCGCAATTACTTCCGCTAAGTGTATCCAACATGGCTAATTACTTTCCCTCTATAGCCCACTCTTGTAGGCAGCCCGGCCATAACACAGCGTGCCATGAGACTCTTTTTGTGTAAGGAGACTTCTATTAGGAAAAACTTCGCGGCTGAATTTAGTTATTTATTTATTTAGTTAGTTATTTATTGTCACATGAGGAGGTGATCCCACGTGACATGCAAGAACGACGCACGCGACAGTTTACTGCAAACTGCTTTACACTAATTTCCTGTCTGTTTTGCAAGTTCTTGTTAGTTGCTGCCTTAAAAGGTGCGCTGTACTTGTAAAGCTTAAACGAAAACTCCTAACACTCAATTCCAAGCGAAAGTTAGAAGAGCCTCTGGTGCTATGTATTTTTATTCACGCCGCAGCTGTGTAAACTCGAATTGTTTGTAGGTACATTTCGAATTGCAAAGTACTTACATGACAAAATACGTGTCAACAACGTTTTGTTCTTAGAGCTAATACTGCCATATAAAGCATGTACTTGGCTGTGTTCATACATGTTTCAAACTTTTTTTCACCGCTCATGATCGTAAACTAAAATCCCACTTTCTCAGGCCGTTTTGAAGTTTTGTTCACCTCGAACACTTTTTCAAATGTAAAAGCACGCTTTACAGCCGTACTAACTCGAAGTTTTTTTGGGTAATATGCCAGAAGTACCAGCTGAACGGTTGGCTAGCATGACAAAATACACGGCAACCGCTTTTTGTGTTAGAGCTAATACTGCCATTTAAAGCAGGTACTTGGATGTATTTGGACACGTTTCAAACTATTTTGCACCCTCTTTGGTCGTAAGTGAACTTAAATCTGTTTTTCTCAGGCATTTTAGAAGTAGTATTTAACTCAAAAATACCTTTGAAATGGTAAATCACGCTTTACAGGCGTTTTAAATGGAAGTTTCTTGGTTATTTCGTCAGACGTACCAGCTCGACAATCGGCTAGTATGACAAAACACATGGCAACGAGCTTTTGTTGTTAGAGCTACTACTGTCATTTAAACAAGTACTTATATGTATTCGGACATGTTTAGAACTTTTTTGCACCCTTTTATGGCTATAAGTTAACTAAAATTCCTCCTTCCCAGGCATTTTTGAAGTTTTCTTCACCTCAACAATACATTTGAAATCGTAAAGCACACTTTACAGGCCTCCTAACTGGACTTTTTTAAGTAATATGTCATAAAATCAGATGAATGATTGGCTAGCATGCCAAATACTTGGCAATGGCATTTTGTTGTTAAAGCTAATAATGGCATTCGAAGCATGTACCATTGGCGTCCAATAAAACCCAAACAGTGGCAAGCCTTCGTCATGCGTTAGTTGCTTCTAAGCACACGTCATCGCCAGGTCCTGATTGTATTACCTATATTGCGTTGGGAAATCTTGGACAAAAAGCCAGAAGAAAACTTTTTAAAGTGCTTATATAACTCCTGGCTAAGCGGCAGTGTTCTCCGAGAAAAGAAAATGAGTCTATTAATACCCCTTCTGAAATCAGGAATATCACCATTGGACTTGACAGCGTATCGCCATATTGCCCTCGCATGCTTTCTCGAAAAAGTGATGGAAAAAATGGTTCTATTTCGTCTCGAGGGGTGCTTGGAACGATACACCAACTACCCTTTCTGCGTGACAGGCTTTCGTCGGGGCCGCTCCTCCATCGACTGTGTCCTTGACTTATCGACATTTGTTCAGCAAGAAAAAATGTCGGAAGCGTATATCGGTGGCATTCTTTCTTGACGTAAAGGGTGCAAATGATAATGTAGCTCACGATCCTATCCTCACTTTTCTCGCAACAATGGGTATTGGTGGACGAAAGTTTCAATGAATAAAAGACTACATAGCTGGCAGGAGTTTTTTTTCTGCAAACAGATGAGAGTAAAACTACTGAACATTACACCTACTGTGGAGTACTTCAGGGAGGTGTTTTAAGCCCCACCTTGTTCAATGTTGCCCTCATTGGTCTGGCGAAGGTTCTGCCAAAGTCGGTGTTCTATTCATATACGCCTATAATATTTGCCTCTGGAGTGCTGCAGTTACTCGCCCTGAGGTGCATGCACGAATACAGCGGGCAGCGACCCGCACAACACCCTACCTTCAGAAACAAGGCCTGACTATATCAACTGTGAAGTGCGCATTGATTGCGTTTACACGCAAACCAATGACGCCATACTCTGTTTACATAAATGGGCAGAGTGCGAAATATGCACGGACGCATCGTTTCCTGGGCATAATAATCGACAGAAGTATTTCTTGGAGCCTGCATTGTGCGTACTTGAAGAACAGACTCATATTTATTGTGCATATAATGAAATTCATGTGCAGGAAAGCATGAGGAACTTCTGTGGCCTCCATGCTGCAGTTGTACAGGGCCCTATTTCTGGGTCTATTACGATACAGCTTGCAGGTACTGACAAACACTTGCGAATTCAATACTCATTTTTGGAGAGTTTGCAGGGTCAGGCACTGCATATCTGCCAAGGACTGCCCCGATGCGCTCCTACCTATGCCACAATTGTGCTTGCCAAGTACCATCCGGTCAGGACATACACAGTTGTAGATGCTAGCCGTGTCTCCGACCACATGCAAGCCGTGTCCCCGACTAACACTTGGCCCTTCTACCCTCCGAGAGGCCGCATGCTACGTTTTCAGACGCCATAACCAAACATATAAACAGCATTCCATCAGGATATACGCCAGCTACAAGAATTGAACGTCCCTTGTGGGGCCTTGACCAGCCACAGGTACGTCTAGAAATTCCGGGTATCAAAAAGAAAAGCATTCACTCTAGAGTAGCATTGAATCAAGCAACACTGCTATTATTATACGAGTTCTACTTGGACTAAACGCACATATACACTGATGGATCGGTCTCGTCCAGCAGCTCATCAGGTGCCGCTGTAGTTCTGGCTGCAGCAATGATATTCAAATTTAAGTTGTCGCATATGACTACGTTTACGGCATCAGAGTTTGTTGCTATAAGAACCGCTTTACAATATCTTCTTCCAGATCATCCAGGAAAATTGCTCATATTCTGCGATTCGAAGGCAGCACTTCGGAGTTAGCAGTTTGCCATGCATAAAAGGAATCATGAACAATCGGTACATGAAATAAGACTGCCACCATCAAGCTCTTGCACGAGGGCATGATATTATATATCAATGGTTGCCTGGACATATCGGTATTACTGGAAATCAATTGGCCGATGATGCAGCCCGCTCAGCCCATGAAGAAACATGTGTGATCCCGATTCCTCTATCAAGGACTGATGCAGGAAGACAACTTTACTTGCTGGCTCGAGATCTCACGCACACGTTCTCGTCGTCTACCCGCTTCCAAAGGTGTCACTTATATGAACTGGATCCTTCGCTCAAGATACAGCTACCATCACAACTTTGCCGCTCGGATGCGACACTGTTATGCTGCCTTTGGTTGGGTGTTGCATTCACAAAGGTGTACTCCTTTCGCATCGGTATGGCAGAAACCTCTGCATGCGAATACTGCCGAGCTGAAGACACCATCAAACACGTCCCGTGCAGCTGCGCTTGCTACTACACACAGCGATGTCAGCTCCGGATGGTTTTGAATCAACTGGACTCTAGACCATTCTCGTTGCAGAAGATTCTGGGACCTTGTTCGTCTGCTTCAACTGAGCAGAAAGCAATTAAAGCACTCCTACAGTACTTGAAGACAACAAACCTGAGCGACCGCCTGTAGATTATGTGTGCTCCCCCGAATGTGCTCGTGCTTGTGTGTACCTTTCTTATCTCTCTGCAACCTCTTTTCTCCCCTTCATCCCTTCCCCAGTGCACGGTAGCAAACCGAATGTGTGCCTGGTTAACCTCCCTTCCCTTTCTTTCATCTTCAGCCCTCTTTCTCTCTTTATCGTGTATTTTTAAAGCTGTCTTCACCTCAAAAATACCTTTAAAATTATAAAGCACGCTTTACATGTGTCCTAAATGAAATAATATTTGGTAATATGCCAGAAGTAGCAGCTAAACGAGTGGCTAACTTGACAAAATATGTGGCAACGACCTGTTGTTGTTACAGCTAATACTGCCATTTAAAGCATGTGCTCAGATTTTTTCAGACATGTTTAAACCTTTTATACATACCTTTATGGTCGTAAGTTAACTGAAATCCCTCTTTCCCAAACATTCATGAAGTTGTCTTCATCTCAAAAAAAGTTCTCGAACGACAAAGCACGCTTTAGAGGCATTCTAGATGGAATTTTTTTTGGTAATATGCTAAAAGAACCAGCTGAACGACTGGCGAGCATGACAAAATAAGTGGAAACGACATTTTAAATGCGAGGCGTTTCTTAGCGAACTTGGCGACTCTGAACGTATCTATCTATCTATCTATCTATCTATCTATCTATCTATCTATCTATCTATCTATCTATCTATCTATCTAGCCGCTTACGTATGAGTGCTCTCGGGATCAACCCCTTAAGTTGGCATGAACCAAAATTAGCAGGGAACGGTATGAGGTTTGACAAATATGGCGCGCTGGTCAAGACATGAATAATGTCACAATCCCGTCGCGTACATCATTAAACACTTCCCGCCAGGCAGGGGTACAAACCAACGGGCAGATATGTGCCGCTGCTATGAGGGTATGATTCACAGGTGATTGACACTTAGTATCTGCCCAGGAACAACGAGAACACACATGGATAATGTAGGGTGCTACCAATAAGAACTAACCGACATCAGTAGCGTCGACCCAACGAATGCAAAGAATAAAGTTAGTGTCCCAGCAGGAATCGCACCCAACCATTCTGCGTTGCAATGAAGCTTTCTACCACAGAGCTACCCCAAGTCTCAGAACTACTTTTCAAATGGACGGTAATCTTCGTGACACGCTAATATTGGTTGCAGTGCTGCCTACCCAGTTGAAGTGGACATATTAAGGTTCAATGCAAATCAGCACCTATTTTTCACTCGCAACAAAAGCGCTGTTAACTTTCTCGCAGGCCACGAGCCTGATCGTGGCTTTGCGAATAGAGTATTCTATGTGTGTGCGGATGTATGCGCAATCTGTTTATTATGATTCATCACCCAGCACCTGTTGTAGCATGTAAGATGACTTAACAGGCAAACATCTTCACTTTTTAATTAGAATATTGCTTGTTTCTCGCTCTCGAACCCAATATAGAAGGACATTGTCTGAAGTGGCGAGTCCAATGTACAGGCTTTGTTCTGTGTAGAATGCTTCGCATTGTGCTTTCCGTGCCATTGCTTGTGCCTTCTCATTTTCCATTCTTACGCATTCTTCCCTCCTTCACTCCACCTTAAACTCCACTTGCAGCAGCGTTCGGAAGCGTAACGAGGTTAGACGGAGAAATACGACCAAGAATGACACCAAAAAGACTTTACTCGCATTCTCAAATAAGCATTTCTGTTTTAACATATATACAAACGGATTTGCAAGGTGCGCCAAAGCCGGGTGTGTTTTCACGGTTTTTCAGTAAACAATCGACAAACAACTAAGGAAAACGAAAAGTATGCCAGCGAGTAGTGTAAGCGTGCTCGGCATGCGTTTTGCGGCTTAGGAATACGTGCGTTTTGAACATCGCTCCAGCCTTGCCCTTTTTTTTTAGACTTTTTTGTGTGCGTGTCTATATTGCTCTTCAGCGGTAACAATGCTCACCTAATGCTTGCGGTTAGGCTGCTTCGCTCTGTCGCATACTGCTCGTCTCGAGCTTATCCTTCCTTTTATTTCAAGAAAGTTCAGCCTTCTTATACGACCCGTTGGTGCCTCAGGGAAGAAGGGTCACCTGCGTGCCCGCTCCAGCGACAGTTCCGGGTTGAAAGACGGCAATGTGATTCATAACAGCCCTTGTACTTTTTAAGCGGACGCTGTTTCTAAGATCAATGCATTGGATTGTTCGGAAGGTGTATACTAGGTAAATAATAGAGAAATAGAGATGCAAGGAAAGACAGGGAGGTTAGCCAGACGAACGCCCGGTTTGCTACTCCACACTGGTCGAAGAGATAAAGGAGGAAGAGATAGAATAAGAGAGAAAAGAAAGACGCACAAAACCACAAGCACTCTGGGGAGCACATACACTCTACAGGATGTTGTTCATTTTGTCTAGTTCGGAGACTCCAGTAGTGCTTCGTTGCATTCCTTCACTATTGAGCACACGTCCAAGTTCCTAGAAGCATCGAAAAGAGTTAAAACGATCCTTTGTGGCAACGATCCTTTGTTTATATAGCTACTACTGTCAATTAAAGCATGTGCTTGGGTGTAGCAGGACATGTTTCAATACGTTATTTTTTTCTAATACAGTCACAATTGAAGTCTCCCGGAATTCTCGAACAACACGTTGAGTACCATATCAATTTCTGAGGTACTGTTACTTTCAGGTGAGCGCAGCAAATAGGGCAGAAGGTCGAAACTGAATCGCTTTCCAACGATGACAATCACAGCGAACACTGCATCCTGATAAAAATTAAGGCAATTGGAACGATGAACATTAGCTACTGCGTTCATTCGATGTACGTCGAACAGTTTCCTTTGCAAGGCAAACTCTAACTACACCAACCGTGCACATATGCGACAGATGTGCATACGACAACGTGACAAGTTACCGCTCTTAGTGTGTAATTGCTTGTCCCGATAAATCATTACGTTCCAAAGAACAACAAACGTACAGTTTAGTAGAGGGGATATAGCAGAAAATAATAAAGTTAGATTACTACCATGCGACGATAGCTCGTAATGCGGCACACGGATTCCTGCCAGAAGGTTTAAATCATGTTCTTTGAGAATGCAAGCCAGCACGCATCAGAGAGACAGACTCTGAAGGTAGCTTAACAACTTCAACGGGCCTCCTACTTGAAGTGGAGACATATTAAGGGTTCAATGCAAATCAGCACCTATTTTTCACTCGCAACAAAAGCGCTGTTAACTTTCTCGCAGGCCACGAGCCTGATCGTGGCTTTGCGAATAGAGTATTCTATGTGTGTGCGGATGTATGCGCAATCTGTTTATTATGATTCATCACCCAGCACCTGTTGTAGCATGTAAGATGACTTAACAGGCAAACATCTTCACTTTTTAATTAGAATATTGCTTGTTTCTCGCTCTCGAACCCAATATAGAAGGACATTGTCTGAAGTGGCGAGTCCAATGTACAGGCTTTGTTCTGTGTAGAATGCTTCGCATTGTGCTTTCCGTGCCATTGCTTGTGCCTTCTCATTTTCCATTCTTACGCATTCTTCCCTCCTTCACTCCACCTTAAACTCCACTTGCAGCAGCGTTCGGAAGCGTAACGAGGTTAGACGGAGAAATACGACCAAGAATGACACCAAAAAGACTTTACTCGCATTCTCAAATAAGCATTTCTGTTTTACATATATACAAACGGATTTGCAAGGTGCGCCAAAGCCGGGTGTGTTTTCACGGTTTTTCAGTAAACAATCGACAAAACAACTAAGGAAAACGAAAAGTATGCCAGCGAGTAGTGTAAGCAACGTGCTCGGCATGCGTTTTGCGGCTTAGGAATACGTGCGTTTTGAACATCGCTCCAGCCTTGCCCTTTTTTTTTAGACTTTTTTTGTGTGCGTGTCTATATTGCTGCTCTTCAAGCGCTCTCATTGTAACAAATGACTCACCTAATGCGGTAATAGGCTGCGCTGCGTCATGTCGCCACTACTGCTCGAGTATAATGCTTTCCTTGCTTTGATTTCAAGAAAGTTCAGCCTTCTTTATAAGACGCCACTCCCGTTGGTGCCTCAGGGAAGAAGGGTCACCTGCGTGCCCGCTCCAGCGACAGTTCCGGGTTGAAAGACGGCAATGTGATTCATAACAGCCCTTGTACTTTTTAAGCGGACGCTGTTTCTAAGATCAATGCATTGGATTGTTCGGAAGGTGTATACTAGGTAAATAATAGAGAAATAGAGATGCAAGGAAAGACAGGGAGGTTAGCCAGACGAACGCCCGGTTTGCTACTCCACACTGGTCGAAGAGATAAAGGAGGAAGAGATAGAATAAGAGAGAAAAGAAAGACGCACAAAACCACAAGCACTCTGGGGGGAGCACATACACTCTACAGGATGTTGTTCAGATTTGTCTAGTTCGGAGACTCCAGTAGTGCTTTCGTTGCATTCCTTCACTATTGAGCACACGTCCAAGTTCCTAGAAGCATCGAAAAGAGTTAAAACGATCCTTTGTGGCAACGATCCTTTGTTGTTATAGCTACTACTGTCAATTAAAGCATGTGCTTGGGTGTAGCAGGACATGTTTCAAACATTTTTGCACCCTTTTATACGTTAACTAAAATATGTGTTTCCCAGGCATTTAGGAAGTAGTATTCTCCTCAAAAAAACCTTTAAATTGATAAACCATGCTTTACAGTTGGCTTAAATAGGCGTTCTTTGGGTGATATCCCAGAAGAACCAGTTGAACAATTCGCTAGCGTGACAAAATGCGTGGCAATGACCTTCTGTTGTTTGAGCTAATATTGTCATTTAAAGCATATGCTTGGATGTATTCGGACAGGTTTCAATCTTTTTTGCACTCCTTTATGGTCGTAATTTAACTGAAATTCCTCTTTCTCAGGAAATTTTGAAGCTGTCTTCTCCTCAAAAATTTATTTCAAATGGTAAAGCATGGTTTACAGGCGTCCTAAACGAAAGTTTTTTTTATCATGCCAGAAGTACTAGCTTAACAATTTGCCTGCATGACAAAATACGTGACAAACACCTTTTGTCAATAGAGCTAATACTGCCATTGACCTTTTCGTTACCGCGCGAAAATGGTTGTTTATCATATGTCTCTGGAAGATCGTTTTTTCTTTTTGTTGGAAAAGTACTCCAGCACTCATTGCAGCATTCGAAACTTTGCACGACGAAAAGTCTTTCCAAAAACGTATTTTTTAGAGCAACAAAAACAACTTAAATGAATAAAAGTATGAAAACTGTAGAATTTTTTTCATGCGCTGGTAAACAGTGCAATGAAAAACTCTATATATGTAAAATTATACAAAACAAAGAAAATTCAGAATATACATTTTTTAGAAGACCGAGGAACAGTACAAAATGATCGATGTTATACAAAAATCTTTGTCGCCACATAGACAAAGAAAATGAGAACAGAGGTGCTGCTTCGCTTCTGATGCTACGCGGTGAAGCATTTCATAGTTTTTCGTGAAACACAAGTGTACTCGTACACTTTTTTTCAGCAAAATTTTGTTGTGTTGCGATAAGAGTCTCCTGGTGTTCTATATACGTAGATAGATACCCGTGATGTGAACAATCCCTCTATAACTGAAATGTCCAATGGACTTCGCAATTTCATCTAGCGTGACCACTTTCCATGAATCACCTTACACCACACAGGTTGGCGTTGTAATATATGCATCCCAGCATATTGTTTTTAATTTTCACGCGTATTTTATAAAAAAGACACTCTCACGCACAGTTATAAATGTTTCGCACTTCTCTATAGTCGGGACCAAGATGTGCTCCGTGGGCCGTCTTGTTCGTAGGAGAAGCTCTGCAGCCAGCGCTAGCACACTGCGCCCCAGGGAAGTGTGGACCACGCACGTAACCCCGAGTAGCTATAAGATTGTGAGCAAAGTTCAGAAGCTTGTGCACACTTGCATCGAAAGAATGTAAACAAAAGTAACCGAAGAACGGTTGTGGGTGTATCAGGTGGACGCAAAACATTCGTCACCATAAAATTTGAAGCTAAGGTGCTCTCATCCTCGAACCCCAAGCTCGTCGTCCCTCAATTCGGGTATGGTTGCAAGGACAGTTTAAAGCAGCGCATTTGTTTTTTAGTGCTGATAAGCACCCATGCTCGCGTGACGACAACACCATAGGAGCCACTAATGACTATAGAGGACCCTTTGTCTGATATACGGATGCAACAACCAAAGCTGATGAGAACTGCCATAGAAGGCCACCTCAACACTTTGAACATGCGATGGACTTTCGCAAATAGTTTTTGTAGAACAACCTTTTTCTGGCTCCGAGGAACAGCTTTCTATTGAATATATGACATAAATTTCCGGCTATCATTACTGCTCAACATAGTCAAACTGCGAAGCTGACAATTTGATTCAATATTTGGCTTGTAAAGGGTTTTTTTTTTTCATTACAGAACCTCGATGTTACTGTACCAGAATCACCAGGGTATTGCACTTCTGTCAAGTTTGCCAGCCTAATGCACTTTTTCAACAATACACGCGCATTGGTTGGTGAAAATGTCTCAAAAATCACTATATTCCCGGAACAGGCAAAATCAAATTGATTCTGAAGGTTCACTGGCTGGACTAACTACTAAAATGTCTTGGGTGCATGAGATACTAAGTTAGCATGCCTAAATTGATTATCTAAATGCGTCAATCACCGGTGGTCGATTTGGATATGCACGGTAACGAAAGAGTTGAAAGCATGTACCAGCGGCGTCAAATGAAATCGGAACAGCGGTAAGCCTTCGTGATGGTATAGTGCGTGCCCTCCACTTATCACCATGAACATGCACACATTTATGCGCAGAGATTCCGAACAGGATGCGTGCGCTGGTCAACGGTGATAACTGGACGGCACCCACTACACTATCGCGAGGGCTTGCCGCTCTTCGGGTTTCATTTGACGCCAATAGTACTTGGATGTATTCTGACATGTTCCAAACTTTTATGCGCCCTTTTATGGTCGTAAGTTGACATGAAATCCCTCTTTATTTATTTTTAAAGCTGTCTTCACCTCAAAAATACCTTTAAATGGTAAAGCACGCTTTACAGGTGTCCAGGGCTCCACTGGCTGCTGCCATCTGTCTGACGTGACGCAGAAGTGCAAGCTACACCTCTGGGTCAGAGCTGGCGAGCTGTGCCTCCCATTGCTCGAAAGTATTACAAAGCTTGTACTGACCTAAAAAGGTATCTAAATTTGGTGGTCGTTTTAGGCATCCCCACGAAATGTGGTAGAGCGATGGCGAGCCGCCACACCACGGACAAGCACGCCCATACAGCGTTGGAAAAATTTTGTGTAACCTTTGAAGATTGGGAAAGACTCCCGTTTGAATTCGGCGGAGGTCAATCGCGTCCTCCCCTTCTAATGATTTGTGGGGGGCGCTGTATTTTTGTCGCTTGCCTCTCTGGTTAGCAAGAATTTCGCGAAGGGTCATTCTGGATGGGTCATTATCCTCCTCGATAGCTTCCTCCTGGAGTGTTTCAAAGGATTGAATGTGCTGTCGAAGCTCTGCTCGGTTCGGTTCGTGAGCCCTCGAGCACAAGCGTCAGCACTTTCGTTCCCCTCCAGGCCTGCGTGTCCTGGACACCAGATCAGCCTGTATTTGTTCGTCAAGCTCCCGCCTAAGAACTTGCTTATTTTTATCGGAAGGCAGCCTCTTAAAAAGAAACGGCACGCTTCCTGCGAGTCAGAAATTATAGTTGTCTGCAGTTCATCTCTTTGTTCTTGCGCTTTGATTGCAAGGACAATGGCAAAGCATTCCGCCTTGGCGATCGAGGACGTGTACAGTGATGCACATGTCACCATGCAGTTGTCGTTGCTAAGTACTGATGCAACTGACCGTTTAAAATTGTACCTCAAAGCATCCACATACAAAACATTTGATTAGTTTTTTAATGTTTTTCGGAGCCATCGCACTCTCTCCTCTCTGCGCTTTCTGTTTGTTTTTACGTCCATGTTCTTGGGCAGCGGTGAGATCGAGATCTTGCTGCGGATGGGATCCGGGATTTATGCGAGAACCTCGTCCACGTTCTGGAGGTATGGTGGAAAGCCCACCCTAGAAAGTATCTCTCTCGCCGCTTTCGTTTGACTTAGACGATTTTTCTGCGCAGTCAGTACCGCTGTCTTTATCTCATGGTATGTATTATATATACCGAGGTCCAAAAGCTTTTGGGTTGGTGTGCTTACCGGTAGCCCTATGGCCACTTTGTAGGAGCCCCTAACTAGAGACACGATGGTTTCTTCTTCTGATTTGTTTAACACGTGAAAAGGTAGACTATACCTAATCTTACACAGTACAAGTGTCTGTACTAATCTAATTGTGTCTCCTTCCTTCATGCCCCGTTTGTGGTATGTTATTCTATGAATCATTCGTGCAACTTGTTTCGTGGCTGATTTTAATATGTTTATTGTATGATTCGCTCGTCCGTTACTTTGAACCCAGTAACCCAGAATACGTGCGACGGTCACCTCTCGTACTTTGACACCTTCAATGTGTATATCAATAATTCCGTTACTTTTGTATCTTTTTCCATGTACCCTGATAATTTCAGATTTTTCTGAGGCACAGCTGAGCCCGCTTGCCTTCGCAAAGTTTTCAACTGCTGTTGCAGCCTCTTGAAGTGTCTGCTCTTTGTTAGCTAGAGATCCACGCGTTGCCCATAGGGTGATATTATCCGCATAGAGAGTGTATCCTAACTGCGGAACTTCATCCAGAGCTCGCGTGAGTCCTAACATGGCGATATTAAAGAGAAGGGGAGAGAGGCTGGCTCCTTGAGGGGTACCTTTGTTTGGCATCTCAAAGCGTCTGACGTGACTTGTGCTACGCTTATCGAAGCCCGCCTTTCTGTGAGGAATTTCTTGATGTAATTGTAGGTGTTTGTCCCACATCCCATGTTGTTTATTTCTGTTAGGATGGCCTCATGCGAGATATCGTCAAATGCTTCTTTTAAATCAAGGGCTAGTATTAGATGTTCTCCTCCTGTAGGTATATAGCTCTAAATGAAATGTTTTTATGGTAATATGCCTGAAGTAACAACTGAACGATTCCTGCGAGTCGGAAATTACAGTTGTCTGCGGTTCATCTCTTTGTTTCTGCGCTTTGATTGCAAGGAAAATGGCAAAGCATTCCGCCTTGGTGATCGAGGACGTGTACGGTGATGCACATGTCACCATGCAGTTGTCGTTGCTAAGTACTGAAGCAACTGACCGTTTAAAATTGTACCTCGAAGCATCCACATACAAAATATTTGATTAGTTTTTGAATGTTTTTCGGAGCCATCGCACTCTCTCCTCTCTGCGCTTTCTGTTTGTTTTTACGTCCATGTTCTTGGGCAGCCGTGAGATCGAGATCTTGCTCCGGATGGGATCCGGGATTTCTACGAGAACCTCGTCCATGTTCTGGGGGTATGGCGGAAAGCCCACCCTAGAAAGTATCTCTCTCCCCGCTTTCGTTTGACTTAGACGATTTCTCTGCGCAGTCAGTACCACTGTCTTTAGCTCAGGGTATGTATTATATATACCGAGGTCCAAAAGCTTTTGGGTTGGTGTGCTTACCGGTAGCCCTATGGCCACTTTGTAGGCGCCCCTAATTATAGACTCGATGGTTTCTTCTTCTGATTTGTTTAACACGTGGAAAGGTAGACTATACGTAACCCTACACAGTACAAGTGTCTGTACTAATCTAATTGTGTCTCCTTCCTTCATGCCCTGTTTGGGGTATGTTATTCTATGGATCATTCGTGCAAGTTGTTTCGTGGCTGATTTTAATATGTTTTTTGTATGATTCGTTCGTCCATTACTTTGAACCCAGTAACCCAGAATACGTGCGACGGTCACCTCACGTACTTTGACACCTTCAATGTGTATGTCAATGCTTCCGTTACTTTTGCATCTTTTTCCATGTACCCTGATAATTTCAGATTTTTCTAGGGCACAGCTGAGCCCGCTTACCTTCGCAAAGTTTTCAACTGCTGTTGCAGCCTCTTGAAGTGTCTGCTCTTTGTTAGCTAGAGATCCACGCGTTGCCCATAGGGTGATATTATCCGCATAGAGAGTGTATCCTAACTGCGGAACTCCATCCAGAGCTCGCGTGAGTCCTAACATGGCGATATTAAAGAGCACGGGAGAGAGGATGGCTTCTTGAGGGGTACCTTTGTTTGGCATCTCAAAAGCGTCTGACGTGACTTGTGCTACGCTTATCGAAGCCCGCCTTTCTGTGAGGAATTTCTTGATGTAATTGTAGGTGTTTGTCCCACATCCCATGTTGTTTATTTCTGTTAGGATGGCCTCATGCGAGATATTGTCGAATGCTCCTTTTAAATCAAGGGCTAGTATTAGATGTTCTCCTCCTGTAGGTATATAGCTCTAAATGAAATGTTTTTATGGTAATATGCCTGAAGTAACAACTGAACGATTGGCTAGCATGACAAATTACGTGGGAGCAATGTTTCGTTGTTTGAGCTAATACTGTCATTAAAAGCATGTGCCATCGGCGTCAAATGAAACCCGAACAGCGGCAAGTTTTTGTGATGGTATAGTGCGTGCCCTTCACTTATCATCACACACAGGCACGCATTTATACCCAGAGATGGCCAAGAGGATGCGCGTTCCTGTGAACAGCGATAACTGGATGGCACGCACTATACTATCGTGAAGGCTTGCCGCTATTCGGCTTTCATGCGACGTCAATAGTACTTGGATGTATTCTGACATGTTTTAAACTTTTGTGCACTTCTTTATGGTCATAAGTTAACTGAAATCTCTTTTTATCATGCAATTTTTAAGTTGACTTCACCTCAAAAGTAACATTGAAAGGATAAAAACCGCTTTACAGGCACCCTAAAAAGAAGTTTTTTGGGTAATATGCCATAGGTACCAGCTGAACTATTGGTTAGCATGTCAAATACGTGGCAACAACTTTTTGTTGCTAGAGCTAATACTGCCATTTCAAGCATGTACTTGGATGTATTCGGACATGTTTAAACCTTTTATCCACACCTTTATGGTCGTAAGTTAACTGAAGTTCCTATTTTCCAAACATTTTTGAAGTTGTCTTCACCTCAAATACATTTCTCAAATGATAAAGCACGCTTTACAGGCGTTCTAATTGGACGTCTTTGGGTAATATTCTAGAAGAACCAGGTGAACAATTGGCTAGCATGACAAAATAGGTGGCAACGACCTTTTAAATGCGAAGCATTTCTTAGTGAACTTCGGCGATTCTGAACGTATCTATCCATTTATTTATCTATCTATCTATTTATCATCCACTTACGTTTGGGTGCTCTCGTAGTCAGGCGCTTAACTTGGCGTGTACCAAAATTAGCATGGGAAGGTAGGATGGTTTGACGAAAATGACGCGCTGTTCAAGGCATGAATAATGTGAGAACCCCGTCGCGTACATCGTCAAACACTTTCGCCAGACAATGGCACATACCCACGCGTGGATATGTGTGGCTGGTATGCGGGTATGTGCCACAGGTGATCGACACTTAGTATCTACGCAGGAACGATGAGAACACCCGTAGGCAATTTCAGTGCACTAGCGTTCAGAAATACCCGACATCACTAGCGTCTATCCAACAAATGCAAATAATAAAGTCAGTGTCCCAGCTGGAATCTAACCCAAGCATTCTGCGTTGCAATGAAATTTTTTACCACAGAGCTACGGAATGCAAATAATAAAGTCAGTGTCCCAGCTGAAATCTAACCCAAGCATTCTGCGTTGCAATGAATTTTTTACCACAGAGCTACGCCAGGTCTTTGAACTACTTTTCAAATAAACAGTAATTTTCATGAAAAGCTAATATTGGTTGCAGTGCTGCCTACTCAATTTTATAAATATTACATATGTACTTTTTTGATACAGACGTAACGTCGGGTTAACGTCCATTATGGTTACTTGCCATGCACTTAAGTTGATTTATGCAGCAATGTCTAGGGCAAGCATGCTTGCGAGCATCAGCGCTTCATATCAACTTCTTGTGTGCTAATACGCATGTTCCAGTTGGCATCCTTGCGCAAGTGCAAACAGGTTATATAACATCTGCAACTCTTCAACATATGTCTGTGCGTGCAACATTTGTACATATATTTAGCGTCATTTCATGAAGTGTCGCTCAATAAAAGAAATCAAGACGGTCACGTTCCCTCTGCATGCTTCGCATAACGTCAATTCCCAGGTACATGACATCTGTTCATTTTTCTTGTTACAGCTAATATTGCCATTTAAAGCATGTACTTGGATGTATTCGGACACGTTTCAAACTTTTTTGCACCCCTTTATGGTCGTAAATTAACTAAAATCTATCTTTTCCGGGAGTATTTAGGAAGTAGTATTCACCTCAAAAATACCTTTGAAATGGCAAAGCGCACTTTACATGCATCTTACATAGAAGTTTTTAGGTAATATGCCAGAAGTACCAGCTGAACAATTAGCTACCATGACAAACACATGGCAACGACCTTTTGCTGTTTGTCATTTAAAACATCTACTTTGGTGTATTCGGACATGTTTTAAACTTTTTGGCACCCCTTTATCGTTGTCATCATCATCAGCCTTACTACGTCCACTGCAGGACAAAGGCCTCTCCCATGTTCCGCCAGTTAACCCGGTCCTGTGCTTGCTGCTGCCAATTTATACCCGCAAACTTCTTAATCTCATCTGCCCACCTAACCTTCTGTCTCCCCCTAACCCGCTTCCCTTCTCTGGGAATCCAGTCAGTTACCCTTAATGACCAGCGGTTATCCTGTCTACGCGCTACATGCCCTGCCCATGTCCATTTCTTCTTCTTGATTTCAGCTATGATATCCTTAACCCCCGTTTGTTCCCTAATCCACTCTGCTCTCTTCTTGTCTCTTAAGGTTACACCTACCATTTTTCATCGTTGTAGGTTAACTAAAATTCCTCTTTTTCAGGCATCATCGAAGTCTCCTTCAACTAAGCAACACCTTTGAAATGATAAAGCACGCTTTACAGGCGCCCTCACGAAGTCGTTGGGGTAATATGCCTTAAGTACCAGATGTACGATTGGCTAGCATGACAAAATACTTGGCAACAAGCTTTTGTTGCTTGAGCCAATGCTTCCATTCAAGGCATATACTTGGATGTATATGGACATATTTCATGCATTTTTGCACCCCTTTGTGCACGCAAGTTTACTACAATCTCTCTTCCAGGGATTTTCTGGGTTGTTTTAACTTCAAAAAGACCTTTGAAATGGTAAAGTACGATTTTCAGATGTCCTAAATGGAAGTTTTTCGGGTAATATGCCAGAAGTGCCAATTGAACGATTCGCTAGCATCACAAAATACATGACAATGACCTCTTGTTGTTAAGCTTATGACGATGGGTTTTCATCGAATGAACGCCTTCATTTACATGTATGTCCATGCACGTAAAAGCTGTACATGCTGACTCAGGGTGAAATAACAACCATTATGCTTATCTTTTTAGTGATGAACACAGTTCACCACTGCATAGCTTACGGCGCTCGAACCTACGTGTGTCATCACGCGGCGCGTTAATAGACAGACTTAGTTGAGCGTCCACGGATCCCGCTCAATCTGCCTAATAAGGCGTTTTAATAAAAATAATAATATTAATAATAATAATAATAATAATAATAATAATAATAATAATAATAATAATAATAATTTGTTAGCGTTTACCATCCCAAAACCACTCTACGAGTAAGAGAGACGCTGTAGTGGAGGGCTCCGGAAATTTCGACCACCTGGAGTTCTTTAACGTGCACCCAAATCTGAACACATGGGCCCACACCATTTTTGCCTCCATCGAAAATGAGGCTGCCACGGCCGGGGTTAAATCCCATGACCTGAGGGTCAGCAGCCGACTGCCTTAGCCACTAGACTACCATGGCGGTAAAGCGTTTTACCGCTGCGCTTTTATCAACCAATATTTCTGCATACGGGCTAGTAATGTTCTTAGTCACAAGTCATTTCTCAGTTTCTGCTGTAGTTTATATAGACCACCACCACCACTTCAGTACAGCAATTGGGCGAGTGGAAGGACAAAGTACACGATGACCAATACAACTACGGCTAAGATACATTCCTTCCGTAATAACACCCCCCCCCCCCCCTGCTACTAACTTCTGTACTGCAACCTTCATTTCTTTTTTTCGGTACCACGTCAAGCCTCCCGCACCTGAACAAAAACGTGGTGGTGGCATCGGAAGTGGTTGCTTCCGCTCAGCATGACGCAGCATTCTGGCGTCTTGGCATGGCAAAGTAATGCCTACGTTAGGAGCAGCGCAAGCATACCGCCATGGCGTCGGGGGCTGTTTGTGAGAAAGCGTGCAAGTCATTTCCTCTCGTTCCGAGCCGCCTAACCTCAACTGTGGAAGAGAGTCAATGGAAGCTTCTCTAAACGACCGAAAACGCCACTGGAATACAAACCCTGCAGAAGGCAAGCTGTTTCTCACAACGTGTGCTCTTTTCTCTCCATCCGCGTTTTAAACACCTCTGTCAGGCAAAGGGCGAAGGCCAAGAACCACGCTAAAACGCTTCAGCATTGCACAGAAAGCTGTCTTCGGCTTTATTTGCCGTGAAGAGAGTAAGTGTGCTCGTACGCTTGTCCATACGTATACAAACACGTACACAAACACACGCCTGCTGAAATGTGGTGACCATACTTTTTCACTTCTTGTAGATTACCTGCACTCCAACAGCGTTGCGTCTAAAACTCACAACCTCAAAATTTTGTTTCAAGAAGTTCTTTGTAGTCCCCATATTTTCGCGAAGTGTATAAATGCCCGAAATTTATTAAAAAGTGCGCACTTTGAGTAACCGGTTACAGCGTGACCAAAGCCAATCAATAATGTTTCATAATCAGGCAGAGGAAATTGAACACAAAGAGGGACTGTCACCCGAATCTGCCACCCGCACTAACGGCTCAAAATACGAGAGCAACTTACAATGGGCGCACATTTCGTAGTACTTACACCACCTAAATGAAGGAAAAAGAAACCTCTCAGCTGAATACACACGTGAGAAACAACATGGTGGTTGTAAAATGAGGCACCGCGCAGCTAGCGCCACCGACGAACTATTAGAGACTCGTTCTTAAATTTAGAGTGCCGGTGGTTAAATGTGAAGCCTAAAGATGCTCGCTGCTCCTATGCTTCATACACACTCTGGAGCTCCTTCTCGTCGAGTCAGTTTAGTCTTTGCTGCTTTTTCTCTCTCTCTCTCTCTTTTAGGTTAATCTCGCAACTTCTTCATTTGCACTCCTAATTTCTTTTTAACAACGTCCTCTCACACCATGCTTTCTTGAATCTCACTACGTTTTTTTTGGGATTCCGCATACAAACTTTGTCGTTGCAGTTGGCGTTCAATAAAAAGAACTGAAGAAAGTTCAATGAAAAAGCGAAGATGGAGGACGAAAATAAACCTTACGTGGAAGCTCTTTTCGAAGTAATAAAAAAAGCGAAGAATGCTGGGCTGGAAGTTAGGCGCCACTTTGTAAGAGTCGGCTCCGCTCTAATTAGCGTCACCTTCTAGGAGTTCGTGTGCTTCTAATTATGCGGTACATATTGTCAGCAGCTGGCACACATGATATGAAGGAGAAATTGCAGCGGTTAGCGACTGTTCACCGTTTTCCATCAGCCCCCAAAGTGGTCGACAACTTCGAGTTAACTATGCTCACGTTCGCTACGATGACTTAAAGAAAAATTAGCTGCGGTGAAGTTGAGCTAGCAGGGGCCTCATTAAGCTCATGTTCTGATCGGGCTTTTACATCGCAGACCCTACAGTAGCCACACATTGCTACGTGCGAGCATATAAAAATATATGAACTCGGAGAAGACAGAGCAGAAATAAAATAGGCTTGGCCTCTCGCAAACATGCTAGTATGCCGACGTTGGTAAGTGCTTCGCCACCACACTTCCTAAATGTCCGACCCAGAAGCACAAATCCGGAATATGGAGCAGGCGAGGGCAGTCGCCAGGGCTCAAGGTCTTCAAACCACAGGACCAACGGCGTTGTCTTCCACACTGAACTTCAGCACAATGTATATGATGCTGAATCAACGTTTCCTCTCCTACTACTCTCAGATAATAATAAATTGGCTGTCTGTGATTTCCATAACAGGCAATGTTTTTTTTACTTAACCTATAGTTGTACCAGAGCTCATAATAATCACCGTACATTATACTTCACGCCTAATTCAAACGTAAGAAAATCAGAGAAACCAACGTTCGTCACTTCAGAGATGGCTTCGCTCCACCACTCGGTAAAAAATTAATGCAGTGCGGTCACTTTGCTATACTGCATAAACGGGTTGAATTCTACGCAACTCCTTTTCTTCCATCAGAACTTTGGATACTCCTTGTAGGTGTCCTTCCACGCTCTTTCATATTCTGAACGTGATTCAATGTTGCCACGCAACATGTTAGGACGCACGTATGGGGACGAAGCATCAGCATGAATTCTACGCACTTTTTAACAAGGAAGTTGTAGTAACTCGTCGTAGTTTGTGTACGGTATCGCCAAACAGACATCATCATGAGCAAGCACGCACAATCTTTGTCGTCCTCTTCGTCGTCGTCCTCTCGATCTTCTGCTTCGCTCCCAAAGCACATGAACCACTTCACCCTGAGCGGAATGCAATACTTCTGACAGGTTAGACGACGAGTACAGGTAGTGAAAGATACTTAATGCAGAGAAATTGTGAAATTGTAAGCAAAAATATTCTGATTTAGAAGGAAGGCGTAGCATCTAATAGGCCTTTACGCAATGCAACCCGTAGAAAAATGCGCATATAAAACTGCAAGCCGAGAATATCACGATTGCGTAGGAGTTAATGCGGAACAACGGCTTCCCAATAAAGCAAAACAAACACGTCTTCACGTTTTTTTATGTTTTGCGTGTAGCTATAGGCAAAACCTAAACCACGGCATAACTCTCGGTCACAAAAAACATAAAGAGATATAGAAGAAGCGAGAGTCTTAAGATAATAATAGACAAAACAAGATGCCAGCCGGCACTTTCTCATCAGCCGTCGCAATAGCGCAAATGTCATTTTCGTTCAACTGGTTACGCATACATACATCAACAAAACAGTATTAAGTGAACTTGCCGAGAAGCGTCATTTATGCGCACAAGCGCGAGTCCCATCGATGCGATCAAAGCAGCCATGGCGTTTTTGGTCTTAGGCCAGTGGTATAAATCATTCACGAGCCGTTTCGCAGAGGTCCTTGCGAGTCAAATTTTCGAGAAGTATAAATACAGCACCGAACGGTGCTGGTCGTACAGCTTTGGGATCTTTAAACATTTAGCGGCGGTGCCAGGCTCGGCGCAACGAACAGTCCGAATTCATAACTCAACAGCATCCACAACGGTCATACGAATGATTTGGAAGTGAGGAAGGTTGGAGGAGTATGGGAATCGGAGAGGCAAAACTGGGAAGTCACAGGATGGCAAGAGGTGTATCTGCGATAGTGAAGTTTGAATTTAGAAGGCACTCGTAAAAGAAAGGTTAACTGCTTTCTTCCCTATTCGTTCCGAATTATTGTCACGGTTTTCACTGCGTGTGGCAAATTTAGCTCTTTTCGCAAAGTTGGTCGCCTTTTATTTGGAGGAGGGGGGGGGGGGGGAGAAGGGGTGCTCCGTAAAATTCAGACAGAACCTTCGCTTGGCAGCAGCCCCGAAGGGAGCTCCGAAATGCTCCGGCAGCGCTGGTCAGTCTTAGATAAAGCGCACTCCTCCATCGTTTAAGTAACGACACCTGTGGGACTAAACATCAATTAAAGAATGATACCGATAAATTTTGTGCAAGTGGATAGATCATTCCACTCACCGGTTTTCTGGCGAAACTCGGGACGCGTTTCAGCATTTTTACGCGAACGGATTATCACAGACAGGGAATACTTCACAATGCCGTGTTCTGCACGCCATCACGCCACGAAACCAATATATGCAGTGGCAATTCAAAATACTTATGTAGAGCCGCAAGTAATAAGTTTCGGACAGACTTTTACCGTCAGAGGTCATCGACATCACGAGGTGACACCTGTCTTGTAAGAAGCCCCTTCGAGCCTCGGAAGTATGATCTGGCATGGATCGACTTTGGCACTGAAAAAAATATATTCACTCCAGGCACCCAATCGGTCTTAGTGTAGCTGGCAAAACTTTAAAAGCGGTCAAACACGTGTTCTTCGGAGTATTTGTTAACTTCTTCATTCTGCGTAAAGGACAGTCTCTTATAGCTCAAGTTAGATACAAAGCCTCCTGTCACTCGAGTTAATTTTAAACATACTCCACTTCACATACGCGGCCAGGCTTGTCTTTATACACACGCTTACACTGCATGGCATGCCGTGCAAATAAAATATACGGCGTGAACAGCTCTCCGAAATTTCGGTGGTCAGCAATGTCACTAGTTTAAGGGTACGAAAATAAATTGTTGTGTATGGGTAGAGTGCCACATAGTTTGGGATCACAAATGGCTCTTCTGGGAGGAAAAGCCGGGTGAACAAAAAGATGTGTGTTCGGTTCAGTTTGTTGCACTGGGCTTTTACATAGTTTATGTTCAAGCTACAAAACTATTTCAATTTTATATATTGCTCTGACGAAAATTCGACATGCACACAGTGACTGCAGGAGTCCCGTTAGCCTCTACAGTATATATACATATATATATATATATATATATATATATATATATATATATATATATATATATATATATTATATATATATATATATATATATATATATATATATATATATATATATATATATATATACGTGTGCGTGTGTGATGCACATGCGTGTGCTTCACCTGCTGCGTTGACAAAGGTTGTTCCCATTAGGTAAGTTTGCCAGAATCTTTAAGTTACTGCCACTTTCTTTTCTGTGTGTGTTTGACTTCATTGACAACGCACTGAAGTTCAATCCATAAACAGAAATGCTTAAGTAAAATACCATACTTTTTTTGAAGTGATTACCGGAGATGTATTTTTAATTATGCATTTTTCATCAGGCTCATTTTTTTATATCAGAAATGCTTCAGTGGTACTATTTTCTGTGCGCAAACCCTCACTTTCGCAACAAGCAAATTTCCGCCCATTTAAAGCACGTTCCCTCGTACGCTCAGCAGGCTGCCCTAAAGATTGCTTTTGGTGCAAAAACACCTTAATCGCCTTTTCGCTAATTATCAAAGCTTGTAAATTGTCTGCATACATTAGTGTGAACGCGAGTAAAAAAACTGAAAAAGAAGCTTGAAAGAACGTGGTGCTAATGGATGAAAAGCGGGAATGATTCTGTGTTCTCGAACGCTAAATCAGCCAAGAACTAAACTTTTGAATACAATATATTTCATTTTGCTCCTTTTTATTTTGATTGTCTGATAAATTTTGTTGAGATAAGCTAAGCTTTGCAACAAGGCTTGCATCGTAGTGTGAAAAGCTTCTCCGCGCACAATTATGCAAGCCTCAGCAAACGGAAGCTAGACAATGGTTTTAGCAGCTCCTTAAACGACGTTGGGGGATTGAATCATTCATTGTACTTAGGTGTGACCGAGCAGCAGCGCTCCTCTACAGCGAAAGCTGCTTTTGGTCTCGAACTGGATTACGCCCGACCTTAATTACACTTCACCGCCACTAAGCTGCAAATCCTTCAGAGTGCACTTACAAGAAGTACGTGTGTTCACACATCCTAGCTGTGAGAAACGTGCCAGATGTTGAGTTTGACGGGGGTACTACCGTAAGATAAATAGGATTTGAAGTAAGGAAGCACGGTCCCCGAGATATGAACAACACAAAAAGTGATAAAAGTTTCAATTTATCTCGCAAGGAAAATAAACAAACATTGATGCCACATATGGAAAAAAACATATGACGCCCCGAGCACGATTATTGTTCGCTGGACGAACGAGAGCATCGCGCATTCCGATTTTCAGGTATTCACGTCCTTGCGCTGCTGGGAGGAAATCGAATTTTTCGACTTCTCTGGAGAGTGGGCCCATCTGACCAGAATTACATTATTCTTTATCTGCAAATGAAATGTTGCGCGTTCGCTCTTTTCACAAATATACAAGATATAGCTCGTATCGAGATAATTCGTCTTCGTCATTCCAGTCCAGGACCTCTCGTTTCTGTGGGAGTTGCGAACTGTCAGTGGTTGTTTTTATATATATATATATAAACTATGATAGAAATAGGATTCGCAGCTTACCTGCACTCGAGAGCACAGTTACAAGCCGCATGACTCCTAAAGCCTTACGCGAGCGTCATTCCACGAGTTCTCGAGGTCACCGAGAGAGTTCACTTGATTCTCGAGCTTGCTTTCCGTTTTATTTTTACTTTTCACAAGTGAATACTTTGAAGTTCTTTTTTTGTGTTCGTGTAGTGAAAAATCCTGCCTTAAGTCCGTAATCCAACCCATTATCCCGGTGTTTGGAAAACTGTAAACAAGAAGATATGAAAATTTTGGTGTTAGGGAAACTGTAAAGTAAGCAAGAACAAAAATTTTATGCCTGCAAAAACTCGGTAAGCGGAAATGTATGAAGTGGGAGGACGAAAAAAATCGAGAAATGGAAGAAGTACAAATAACTGCCCAAAAAAGAATTATTTCAAACTTTCTTGCACTCTTTTGCAAATAAAATCAGCCCTGTAGGTGGACTAGACTTGAGAATTACGTCTTTGTTTATGTTACAAAAATGTCTCACTTCACTCCAGGCTACAAATTCGTAACTTGTACTCCCACCCCCACTGTAGCCGACATTTATTCTAGCAATTATTATCATCGAAATCATAGGATAAATAGCAAACTCTGGTGAAGAAACGTATCTCAACAGGATAATCATGCTATGGAGTACCTTATGTCGTGTGCAAAGAAGAGTAGTCGTTAGTAAGAAAATGAACACCAGGTAAGTGCGTAGGTGTAAGAACATCCGTAGATCAATGATATGTTAACCCTGGTCACTACACCCTAGGCTTTGGTTACTCAAATTATACACAAGAAGAACTGTACTAGTATGAAAATAACGTCTTTCCGACAAACACTAATATGAGCCTGGTAAGTACTCTTTTCTTCAAAGAAATGTGAATCAACTAGACCTCAGATCACTTCCCAGGCTGATATAATGCCAAGAAACAAAATATTTAATAAATGCTAGAAAACTTACAAGAATATTTGAATTAACAAATATAAACATCCTGCATTCGCAATAGAAAATAGCAGTGAAATCATATCAGGTAAAGATCACCCAGACAGAAAAAAAAACGGGGAGGTAAATGAAAAAGAAAAAAACTAATGAAGATTTATGAAAAAAATTAAGAAATGAGTCGTTTTTCTAAAACTGTGTTCGGTCTTGTCAGTTTGACGCCACAAAATATTTTTCTTTTATTTATTTACAGTATACTGCGGTCACAAAGGGCCATGCATATGACACTAAAGTAACTTACGCCCTTTTTAGAGAAAAAGTAAAATCCTGCTCAATGGCAGGGTGGGTAGGATAAATGGCAACAAAAAAAAATGCTCGAACAGCTCACGAAAAATAACACAGCCTAAGAAGAACGGTAACGTCAAAAAATACTGGCATGACAATACAATTATTTAAAGGCTTTGATAAATACACATTGAGAGAATATAAGAAATTAATGCCGGCAGATGGGTGATTGAATTTAACTGTGCTTATATGCCTAATTACATACAAAGAAGGCAAGCTGGCTGTGGTTTTACATGCGGAATTCCCCTTGGTAAGTGCAATGAAATATACGTGCAACAATTAAAATTGTCGTTGCCTACTTCTCTGGGTAGTTAGATTTTGTGTTCGATTTCAGTAAGGAACCAAACTAGCATAACAGTTGATATGTAGTCGATGTAGAGCTATAGAGAAGCGTGCCGCAACATTTGAACATAGTCGAGAAAGCTGAAGCGACAGAAAAAGTTCTGCAGCATTTTTACGGGCATAAAATACGCTTCTAGCTTTTTCGCTTGGACAGTGCAGCACATTTTATGCCTTAACTTAACGGTCCGTAGCATGCCTGGTGCAACTTTTCCTCTCTCTCACCTTCAACTCTCTCCCTTCTCGTTGCCTTCACAGAGATTTTCTAGTGCCAAATACGTGAACCAATCTTATCATTCCTGGAATGTAGGGTGAAACAAAAAAGGTGAAAAAAGCAGATGCGCCCCAACTATTTGCCGCAACTTGTTGCTAGCATCCCTGAGGCGTAAGAAGATGGCGCGACCACTGTTTGATGCCCCCATCGCGAAATGATTTCTCCCGCGTAATCAAACGCATGCCGCAGCCCGATGCGATAGGAGGTATGTCAGAACAGGACAATGCACAAAATAAATGTTGCATTGAAAAGATAGCGAGGGCTAACGCAAGAAAAACCAAGCCATCACCGACAAGGACGTGTCGTGAAAGAACGCTGAAAGTCAGGCGACAGAGAGCGTCTCATGAGACAAGAAAGGTACAAAACTAGGAAGCAGTCAGGATCATCTTACATATAAATCGTGAACGTCTTGCTCTGAAAGATGATGCTGTTTGGATTCTTGCCACGAGAAAAGGCGAAGCATGGCAGAGGCAGCGATAAAGGAAGGCCAGCCGACAGCTCCCTCAAGCCGAGCTCAGCTCGGTGCGTTGTGGTGAGGCAGAGAGTAACGGGTGCTTCCTGCACCACGCGTGATTGTTCGCGCTGGTGAAGAATGGTGGTCAGGATGCCTTGCTTCTCGAGGATGACTGTGTTTCTTTTGTAAGAGTCGGCTTGGATGACTACCAACACATCGACTTGGACCAAAATACAGCCGCACGCGATGTTCGTATGGCAGGCAAGCCGGGGTAGAGAACGGCTTACCTTGTCTTTCTTATGGTAATGCTCACGTGGTTCAATGTATCCTGTTGTATGCGCTGCTATAATTCCTCGTATAATAAATACTTCTCCTCTGAGCTATTTCCGAATGATTCCTGACTCATTATCTGACGTTTTCTGATCTATACAGAAAGCAGTCGTGCTCCCTAGAAGCATTCGTATATGTGAGCATGCGCATAGCGTATAGGATTGATGAAGGCGATGGGTTAGTCGTGACGGATGTGACAATCGTTAAAGCGATATCTTGTGAAGGATCCTTTTCTGTCGTTGTTACTCTGCACTGTGTCTGGCCTTTTGAGGGCCGTACACTGGGTCCGTCTTGCTCGTGGTACGAGCACTGGTTCATGTACACTGATAAATGGGGCTGAAGCATAGAAGTGACTGAGTGAATGTTAATGGTTGGAAAAAGAGGGAGTGTGTATTGATATCAAAACTGATTAGTCTGAATCTGACAGGTTATCTAGATAGATTAATTTGAACGTCTAATGTACTGAATGGGGAAAAAATAAAATAAAAAAATCAGTGCCTGCAAATACTTCTTTATCAATAGATAATCTAGTGCATTTCATAGTGACTTGCGGCTCTTCTCTCCAGCTACAGCTTTATATCAGTCTTCAGAAACAACAACAAAGCTTTAGAGCCCTGCTCGTATACTCGGTGCACGGTGCCGCAATGTTTTACAATGTTATCACGATCCCATTATGTCACTCAACGCCAAACGTTCCCGTCATATTGGTGACCACCTGAAATTAATTCTTAAAAAATTGTGCTGATTTACCACATTGAAAAAGTTAATTCTTAATAATTTGGAGCGAAGAAACTTTTGGTCACGTGGGTGCCTTTTGACCTTCCCATAATTTAGTTTAATTGATGTTTGAGAAAAAATATTTTAAATGTACTGCTCTATGCCAAGTTTCGTCTACGTGTTAAGTAAAAAGATGCTTGTGTAAGGTGTTTGAAGCTCAGTAATATTAGCGCAATTTTTCTGTCATATACGCGTACAAGAATTTAGGCAGAATGTGTGAGGTTTGTTTTTTTTTCTATTCAAATATTGCGCTTTGTATGAATATCTGAACAATGAATACTTGTTTCTCAAAAAGATATTTTGCAAAAAAATACCTTTACACGTTTCAATCTGTTCAACGTTACGAGAAATAAGGATGAATTTTACCATATTGTCATTTTGGTCCATATTGAGGCGCAATTAGCACAATGTAGTCGTCTAGTTAAAATCACCTTTATGCCTGCAATAAAAGTAAATAAACAGTTCTTTTTATGTGAAAATTTTTATTATTTTTTTGTTTAAGGAAGAAAACATAATTTGAAGTTTCACGCTGACGGCAACGGGGAACTTCAATGTGGAAGCTGTCGTGTGACCGAATGGGAAGATAGCCGTTTGATTCGGAAGATTGAACAAAAATACTGATCGCATGCTTTCTGCAGGCTACCACTCTATAAGCGATCCCTTGCTGCTATTGGTCCTGTCAACAAAGGAATGAAATATTGATGCATGCCGTAAAAACCCATTTTTCTTCCTAGTGTATAAGCTGGTGTGTTCAGGTGCTGTCAGATCAGAAAGAAGGTAGTTTTTTTTGTGTTATGAGTTGCAATACAAAAGATTAGGTTGTTACAGTCACGCATTATTGAGTGCTTATACAGGCGTATGACCAATTATGAAAATAAAATTTCGTTGTTGAAGGATAGCACTCGTGTCCGTCTTCTACGTCATCGTTGATAGAGGGAAGAAGACGACGAAGCTGTTGCTGCTTGGCTAAGTAGCTCTGTCTGCATTTATTGTTATTTTTGTTTACATTACGGCTCATCACTGCTCAAGACGTCGGACGACTCGAAAAGGTACCTGCCGTATCGGCGACCGACGGGTGCTGCGCAGCCCGCCGCGTCGAAAGGTGCCAGAAGAAACGAAACAAGCATCAGGGAGAGCGCCGCCAAGACCTCCCAAGGTGTGACACTTGGTCAGAAGCACCAGCTGGTTTGCGCAAGCATACCTGACTGCAAGCGATAACACAGCGTCGAATCAGAGGACGAATAAACTGTCGTCGGGGACCACAACGGGGCGAACCTCACAGATCTAGACATGGACGAGGGTGGTTTTCGCATTGTGCGATATCGCAAAGACAGGACGGTGGGCATTCCTGTGTCAATGACTCCAACATCCAAAGGAGCTAACTTGAGGCAAGTGAATCCTATTGACCTATACTCGGAAATCGAAACGATTCTCGGTGTAGCCCCAGTTAAGAGCCATTTCACCGCACAGGGAGCCCTGCTCTTGGATATAGAGACAGATCACCAAGCTAATATGTTTCTAGAGACCAACACTATCTGCGGCCTTGCCACATCTGCCCGCGTACCACACAGCTACATGAAAAATACAGGCATTATAAAAGGAGTCCCAAGATAGTACCCAGACGAAGAGCTGTTAACCTACCTGAGACCTCAGGGAGTATACCACGCAAGAAGAATCATACGACGGGTTCAAACCTCATCCTCCGAGTGGGAATCAAGGCGCACTGACTCTGTGGTTCCCACATTCACTCCCAATTCGGAACATCCAGAGAAGATCAACCTTTGCTTCACCAGACACGAGCTTAAAGACTACGTGGAGACGCCACCACACTGTTTTAAATGTCAGCGTTTTGGACATGTTGCTAAGCACTGTCGTGGGGAACAAAAGTGTAAGCGCTGTGGGGGGCCTCATGACTGAGACGTGTACAAGTAAAGAAAAACATGTGTGTGCAAACTGTGGCGGCGACCACCCAGCTAGCTACGGCCGATGTCCAGCACGAACAACTGCGCAGCGAAAAAATAAGACGTTTGTCCTCGGCCCGAAGACTGTGAATGAACCATCGCTCACAAAGAAGACGTCCGGCGCGCCACGACAAGGCGGTTTGGATAACGAGTACGCAGGAAATTTTCCGCGCCTAAATTCGACAAGAGCTGGTACTGAGTCAACGCAAGTGCTCAATGATGGTGAGAAATGTATCACGAAAGAGTCCGCCAAGCGCACCTACGCTGATGCACAGAGCCCACCTCAAGTACCATCGGGAAGCAAACAGCGAGAAAACCTCGAGCACGTTATTCGCGCTCTGTTCACCGCACTACGTTCACACGTCGCTAATATGCCTGCAAATTCAACGAAGGACATGTTGGAAGCAGTCCTGGCTCTAGAGTCAGTGTTACTTTGATCTGTTTCTACATACACACAGTAGAATAATGGCAATGTCTCGCCCACCTGGTCTACTTCGTCCTTCAAAAATGCCCTTAATTATGCAAGGGAACTGCGCCGGTCATCTAAAACGTCTGTGCGAACTCAACCTTTTCCTGCGCGACATTCCAATACCGATTTTAGCCCTCTCCGAAGCCGGTCTACCGAATGCAAGGACGCTCCCAGGGTACACCCGACACGGCAACCCGAGCATAACGTCGTTTGCAAATGGAAGCGCAATGATATACATAAGGCAGGAAATACTTCACGTCGCCTTACCAGTGCAAGACCTCTGTTCCAACTCAATGGAAGTCGCTGCTGTGCAAGCGTGCCTGGGAAACCGAAAACTGAGTGTGGTATCGGTGTACATAAGCCCACGAAAAAAGGTCTCCATGGAGACTTTCTTAAAGGACCTTTGCACTCGATGTCCCGCTCCTCCAATAATCTGTGGTGATTTTAACGCGCGCCATCCACTCTGGGAAAATAAGAGTGTATATTTTCGAGGCAAGGAACTTGTAGCAGCTTCGGATGCTGCCGACTTATGTGTGGCGAACGATGGCAAACCTACATTTTTCAGGCCACCAGATTTATGGAGTGCAATAGACCTTGTACTTCACTCCACGGACCTTCTGGTATCATCGATCATGGCTCCAGACAGTATGGGCAGCGACCATTTCCCCATCTTCACCAATATCCTGGGATTTCGAACTACTGGTCGACAATTCTGCAATGTAACACGCTGGGACACCTACAGAGAAGCGTTGGACAAATCCACCGGTGAACTGTTCGCAGATATGTTGCAAAGCAAGCGAGCGGCAACTTCGTTGCTGAAACTGCCCGACCATTTTCATGCTCCTGACTTGAAATTGAAGAACCTCTGCGCAGCACGTAGACGAGCTGAGCGGAAACTAATGAGAACAAAAGGAAATCCGTCTGCGAAAACCAAATGTAACAGGATAATTGCTGCGATTCGTCGCCATACAAAAAATTAAGACGAAATCAATGAGCTGCTTTCTGTGAGAGCTTATCAACGTTTACGCCCTTGACAAAGATATGGGCAGTAACAAATAGTCTTTCTGGAAAGAGCCGCTCACACAGGTCATTCGAAGCACTCGCTTTGAAACAAGGGATAGATTTGCAATCCCTTGCAGAGGATATCGCAGACGTGTGCACATCTGGCAGATCAGCAGGAGCGGCTATTCCTCTGTCACCCCAGTTTTTGTACACAATGGATACGCCATTCACCTTTCAAAAGCTGGATATGGCACTTGGCAAATTAAGAAGACGCTGCGCCGTGGGTCCCGATTTGATCAGCAATCAAATGCTGACAAATCTGCCGTATGAGCGAAAAGGGCCCTTTTTGACTTATTTAATCATGTCTGGAGCACGGGAGAGATCCCATTAGTTTGGAAGACAGCATGGGTGGTGCCAGTCCTAAAGTCCGGAAAGGATCCTGCGAGCCTCCCGTCATATCGACCAGTATCTCTTACATCATGCGTATCTAAGCTGATGGAAAGATTTTTATGTACAAGATTAACTTGGTACCTTGAGCAAGGAAGACGATGGCCATCGTGTATGACCGGATTTCACCCACGACTGAGTGCCCAGGACAGTGTTTTGGACCTATTAGGCCCCATCGAGCACCACCACGTCAACAACTCTCGACACTCGCCGTCTTCATGGACGTTGCCAAGGCATATGATTGTGTGCTTCAGGCAGGCATCGTGAACGGGCTCCAAGTGATGGGTGTGTCGGGAAATGCGCTTCGGTTCGTACATGAATTTCTCAGAGACCGCAGTGTCCGTGTTAAGATTTGAAATGTAACGAGCGAAGAGAGACGCGTTTCCCTCGGCGTCCCACAAGGAAGTGTTCCATCTCTCTTGCTTTTTAACGCTGCCGTGGCCAGCCTTCCTGACACTCTGCACTTAGCTCTGAAAGCAGTTAAAATATTCATCTACGCCGATGATATCTGCATTTGGATCTCGGGGTACCAGCACAAACGTTTGACCCGGATAGCACAGAGCGCCATTTCAATCATTGAGCGTCACTTGTTGACACTTGGCCCATCTTTATTAGCAGAAAAATCGGCCTTCATGCTCTACCCGGGAGCGCGGCGGAAGTCAACACGTCTGTCGCTGAATATTCGAGGCCACTCAATTCGTTGTGCAACAAGTGTCCGTTTCCTGGGCATTACCATCGACAACAAGCTATCATGGCGATGTGCGGTTGGTGGTATAGTCACTGCATCAGTGCAAAGGATCAATGCTCTTCGTCACATGGCAGGGGTTCATTGGGGCAACAATCCTATGTCCGTGCTTATATCAAATGATGCACTTATAACAAGCCACATTCTTTATCAGCTGCCCCTGATATCACCATCACCATGCCAGTTCGAACGCCTAGAGGCAGTGCACAGTAAGGATTTCCGCTTGGCGATGGGAGTTCCTCAGGCGGCTTCAAACACGAAGGTCAACAATGAAGCCGAGTCTCTTCCGCTCCGCCTTTTGGCGTCTCAGGCCTTATTGACGCAGCTGTCAAGACTGGGCGAGTCCTTCGCAGGCACGGCGCTTCTCCGGCGGCTAAGAGCAATAACTGGCTCACATTTCAACGCGGTACTAAACACATTTTGATATTTAGGCTTGAAACTGCCTAAACGGCGCCCTATGGACCCGCCATGGTCTTTGTGGATGTTGAGTGTAACTTCAGCGTACCCAATCTACCAGTGAAGCACACCATTCCAGCCGCGAAAGGAAAATTTCTTGCGCTGGACCACTTGAACACCATGTACCGCAGCCACCTAAAAGTGTACACTGACGGATCAGTGTGCACACAAATGAATGGCTGCGCAGCGGCTTTCTGCATATCCTGCCTTGGTGTGTCACGGTCGAGCCGCCTGGATCGCGTGGTTTCGTCCACAATGGTATAAAGCACTGCAATCGTGGCGGCTTTGCGAAAATTGCGATCCTTTTCTGCACGAAATGTTGTAGTGCTGACGGACTCCAAATCGGCGCTACAAAGACTGTATCGTGGCCTACCCCAAGAAAAGTTCATCAGGCAATCTCTGGCATTAATCAAACACCTAAATGGCAAGCGTTTCAATATAAAGTTCCAGTGGATCCCATCCCACGTTGGCATTGAAGACAATGAAAAGGCTGATGCCCTTGCATGCGAAGCACGTACATCTGTTCCTAAAGTAGGAACTCTCAAGACTTACCAGAACAACAAAGATGTGATACGCAATCATTTCAAGGCAATCTACAAGTTTCCACACCAAGCATATGTAATTCATGGACTTTCTCGTGAACAAGCGACGCTGTTGTACCGCATAAGAACCAGCTCCGCATACACCCCGACCTGGACATTCAAGACTGGGAGATACGCTTCCCCGTTCTGTGCCTTCTGTGGTGACATCGGGGATATTGATCATTTCATTTGGCTTTGCCCACAGTTTGATGTGCAAAGAGCAGCGATGATCCGCACCTTGCGAAAAGGCTGTCATAGGCACCGGACAGTAGGAGGAACGTGCAACGAATTTTAATGGTCTTCCTGCGAGACACTGGGCTGTCTGACACGTAGTGACAATTTCCAAATTCAGGAGATGCTCAGGCGGAACAATTGCCAGCCATACAGGTCAGGCTAACCCCACCTGCTGCAAGAACAACACCACCAACACCAACACCTACGTCATCGTTGTCCTTTTCAGTCACCGCGCTGCGCTACATCCAATATACCAGCCCTAACAACTATACATACGCGTGGAGTATTTTTTCTAAACTAAAAAAAAGAAAAACACGAAACCCAAATGAGTAGGATTGCAGCCATCCATTAGCTCCACTCCTGCCACTATGTTGGGGACAGTGAAGGGTCGTTCTGCAAAGTTCTAAGCTCTGGTGGCAAAGCTCGATTGATTGATTTGAGGAGCTTAACGTCCCAAAACCGCCATATGAACATGAGAGACGCCGTAGTGAAGGGCTCCGGAAGTTTCGATCACCTGGAATTCTTTAACGTGCACCCAAACCTGAGCACACGGGCCTACGACATTTCCACCTCCATAGGAAATGCAGCCGCCGCAGCCGGGATTTGATCCCGCGACCAGCGGGTCAGCAGCCGAGTACCTTAGCCACTAGACCACCGCGGTGGGGCTGGTGGCAAAGCTCGTCCCATCTGTTGGACCAAGCACGCACGCATGCACTAGCCGAAATTTTCCGCTTGACCGGGCAGTGTGCGGCCCCAAAAATTTAGTCGAAGGACCCCAGGCTTCCTTCGAACTCAAAGAAGGAGGCAGTGCACGGAACTCGATGGTGGCAAGAAACACTGGCGGAGGGAGTTTCCAGCCTCTTCGTTTTGATCCACGACTGTCTCGAGCCACTATCCTCACTGAAAACGGCTTTCTAGCGTGTTTTACTCACTCACTCGAAGAGCTGAGCGGGAAGACAACACGTTTAGAAGCTACGAAGAGGTGGGAAAGGAGAAGAGTCCAGAGAGTCGGATTCGCCTCTCAAGAACGCTCCATTGTCTCGCGCAAAGCAGCACCAGACACTGAGCGATCGGACATTGTTCTGACGCCACGCGGGCGAAGCTTAGTTACACCTCGGCTACTCCTTTTGTCTCAATTGGTTGTTCGCGCAGCGCTGCGAATATTCATCTCAGGAACACTTGAAACGTCTACACTCTTCGTCCTCGTGTACAGTCTACTTTTTATCATGAGCGCTGATGAAAAGCGAGAATGATAATATTTTTATCTGCAGTTTACGTCCAAAAACCACGATAATATTCTCAGAGACGTCGCAGTGGAGGGCTTCGGAAGTCTCACCATCTGGTGTTCTTTAAAGGGCAGTTACGTCACGGAGTACACGGGGCTCTACCATTTCGCTTCCATCGAAATGCAACCGCCATGATCGGGATTGAACCCAAAACCTTCGAGTCAGCAGCCAAACACCTAGAGCCACTGTTAAAATCGAGAATGCCGTACAATGCCGACAGGTGCAAAGCATGCCGAGAATGCCGACAGGTGCAAAAAAAAAAAAGCCAAAGGTGAGTTCAATCGATGCCCCTCCGATGCGTTATAATACAAAATGTCATAGTTTCTCTCTCTTCCGAGTCCCTCTTTCTCATCCTCTTTATTCTCTCTTTCTCCTCCATACAGCATACACTTCCTTAGGGTCTTCGTATGGGACAGCATGCATCGTATAGTTTATGCCAACCAGATAGAGCATGCCTTGCGTTTCTCGAAAACTTCGTGCTGTACAGAAGGCTCGGTTGACCGCATCTATCGTCAATGTATAGTTACAAAAGTCTCTGCTCAAGCAATCTGGCCATTTTCCAGAAGTGTATGCCGTTGCCCGAAATGCATGCCACGTGCACGAAACACGAAAATGCATTGTTCTATAACACGAGTACCACTCGCCGAGAAATAAAGTGGGCTGATTTTTTTCGTCATTATGGAGTCGCTGAATCGCAGCTCGATTACTCGCGGTCATCACCTTTTGAAACTTTATGTGTTACAATAGATGGCTAGAGCTAGCCTTCTCCGTTGGCGTATATAGAAAGCTTTGTATAAGTGCGCCATACCCGGTGGTCGCTGACAGTTTTGAACTCGTTTTTGGCAGTTACGAAAGAGGTGTCTGGAGCATATTGATCCCTGCTTCTGTACTCGAGGCACCATTGGAAGGTTACGTAAAATGCAGGCGCATAGAATTAATTAATGTTGTTTATTTTTCTCACAGACTTCGTTGTATTCTGAAGCTTTTGAATGGCGAGGTAAATATTGAGCTATGCCAGTGCGACTTGCATTGTAATCCGACCCAATAATCTGAGATTGTACAATTAGTTCTTATAGTCACCTTACAGAACGCCCATTACCAGGTCTACAATTTTACGGGAAAAAACGCCAGTAAAGTAAAGGAGGCCGCGAGAATTCATATACAAAAACAATCACCAAGGCGGAGCTAAGAACATTGTAAAAACGTATGTTCAAAGATGTTAGACAGCGGACGATTTTCTAAAAAATGGAGCTCTTAGACACACTTAGGATTATGAGCGCATTACAGAAACACAGATGGTAAATATTCATTCGGTGTCCATCACTACGCCATGTCTCATGATTATGAGGTGTGGAACGCAAGGACCCAGCAATTGGCTGTTAGATTGAGTGCAGCCTTCTATCGACGTCAAAGCAAAAATATTCTCTTTCTTTAGTGTATATATGTTTAAATAATTTAGCAAAAGTAACTACTAATTAAATAAATGGAGACTGCTTTCTATCTTAATCTACACCTAATGCTGGCAAACTTTCACTTAGGCGTTGACATGCTCATGTGAGAATGTACTTGTTCAGGTAAATGCAAATTATCATGCTCACTTTCCTTATTCTCTATGAGTATTGCGTCCTTCAGCTACGGGCACAGATAGAGATTTAGGACACGCAGGCATTCCTCTTTCACTAATACAAATCAGACGAGCAAACAACTAACATACAAGTTAGGAGAAATTTCGTTCGTTTTCTTGGGGCCCGTATTCGCAAACGCTCCTCGACTCGAAACTCGACTTCAAGGAATCCTTGAGGACAGCTTCGCGTTGCGATTTCCGCAGCGCGAGAAGACTTCAGGGTCGCTTGAGGTCTAGTTTCGAGTCGAGGAGCATTTCTTAATACGGGCCTTGGTCATCAGCTTCAGAAAAAGAAGCGAAACACAATGACTCCATGGGGCTGCCCACCTAACTACAAAAAGAAAAAAAAAGACTCGCACATCAAGACTACACAAAGCACTCAACAACATTTCCCCTCCCCCACCTTTGCCATCATTCACTCATATTCACCATCATACCATTCTTTGTTTTTTCTTCTCCGACAACGGGAAGGAAGTTGTCCGGGCACACCACAACCAGGGGCGGCATATCGACCAGCACCCGAACACACTTACTTCAGCGTCTATGTTCTTTTCCTCTTTCGCTTGATACAGATGCTCAGAACAAACGACGTTGCGAAGAATACGTAGCCCCACACAAAAGTGCGCCAGCGCCCATTTCATGTGCGAGACAAAAATAATACAAGCGCTACACCACTGTCCCTAACAAGTAAAGCAGCACGCGGAAGGCCAGCGGGCCGAGAACAAAGGAAAACAGAAAAGTTGTCATCAAAGTTTAAAAAAGGGCAAGGGCTAGTCAGAGTTCTGCCATACATGGACAAGGTAGCTCCCTTTCTCGCGTCAAAATGAATCAATCATTGGCTCCAGTGACTCCTCAGCCACAGCATAACGACAAGGTGTGTGTGTGTGTGTGTGTGTGAGGGCTAGGACACGAGCTGTGTATCTGTCGAGCCGCAAGTGTCTACGCGTGTTCGGGCAATCGCACAACTAATGTCCGCAAGGGCGTGCTCGTCTGGGGAAATGCATATACGTGGTTATTTGGTTTGCTTGTCAGGTAGGGTACAAGTGGTATAGGCAGCATTGATCCAGCGCACCGCGCAAGAGTACGACCACGTAAGTGGTGAAAACGTGAGGCCTGGTGTGAGAAATGGGTGAGCCCTTCTACAGCGCCGGCATACGTACACGCATACGGATACGTGAATCGATGCGAGGACGCGTCATGACATCGACGTTGCAAAGTGCGAAGTTTTCTGCCACGAGATACTCCTTTCTTTTGAACATTTTCTCTCGGAAACTTTTCACTTTGTTCCTTTACTCTCAACTAGCACGAGACAAGAACAAAGTGCAATATTGTTTCTATTGATCAACTTCACGCTAGATCATCCAGCGCGGTGCGTTGCTGTTACAGTGTTCGGCTGCTGTTTGTAGGTTCGATACGGGCTGCTGCGGTTGCATATTGGAGGAGAAGAAATTCCATAAAAGGCCCGTTCACTGTACGCTGTCGGCGCACGTTAAAGAAGATCAGTCCGTTTAAATTGCTAGAGCCTTCCATTACGGTGTGCCTCAGAACCATATCGTAGTTCTGGCGAGCAAAACATGTACGCTACAGACAGAAGTGGGAAATGGTTTAAGGTTACTTCATTTTCTCATTTCTCACAATTTAGCGTTTTCTATGCCGTCTTTGCAGTCACCTTCAACTTTTTATTTCTTTAGCTTCTTCTTATTTAGTCCTTCCAGTTTCACCTTCCGAGTTTGTATAGCCTCCTTTCCAACAAGCAACAAGGCGTCATGACATTGCAGGTAGCAGCTATCAGCCTGTTCTCATCTTGATTTTTGTTTATTTTTGTTAATCTCTGTCTGTATACGAGTAAGTATTTAAAAGAAATTCAATAACAATGCTAACTTCTCTGGCCAAATTTTTGGCCTTGCAGTTTTTTAAAAAACTGTCAACTTTTGCGACCTATTATATAGCGACGATGGGAGGTAAACGGTTAACTTCAAGGCAATTTATTTATATATAGTTTGTGCAGTTCGGACAGTGGCAGTAAGGCCGAGAAAGACAGTTTTGTGTGCAATTCACCAGAGGGGGAAAGAGAGATGAGGCAGAATAGGAGAAGGTAGGTGACCCGTTTGTTTGTAGTTCGGCAAAAAATAGCTTTCCCTATTGAGAATCGCAAGTGTCTCATTAATACACGCAAGTTGGGGGTATCACTGTTTTCTTAGAAGGCTGGTCAGAAAAGCCGACATACTGGACTAGCTTTTACGAAACTTCTACTACTTAAAACACGCTAATAAACAAACACATAATGTATGAGTTATTATTGAAACCCGGTCTTTCAGCTAAAGTTAAGATGCGTTTTACACGAACCAAGAGATTGACACGTGAAAGACTGTAATTACATGCGTCATTAACGTCAATGGTGGAACGTGCACAGTAGTTCATAGGTGGTGTTCGTGCAGAACTTATCAAAAATTCACGACCCAATAAAAACTCACCGTTTCTCATTTTATAACGTGTTAAATGATCCACTGTGAGGCCGCAAAGTGGGTGGCGCTCAGAAAAAAATCATCAATTCATTGCGGTTCGTGCCAAACGAAGTGATAAGCACTACGTACTGACCGCGTTTTTTTAATGATGAGCGGGGTCACTCTGAAGCAACGTTGATGAATGCCAATTACCCACCGGCTGTCCATGCATGACCACAGCACTTCGCACCATATCCTGTGCAGTTTTCGTGCCCGCAAAGGAAGAAGGAAACGGGGCAGCCACCACCAAAGACTAACTCTCAAAACAATACATTTCGTTCACACTGCAGGGCCACCTCCTAAACTTTCCCGAACAATTAATCATGGTAAAGCCTGAACTGACCTGAAGAATTATGCAGATATAGTGTGCCTTAGCGGCATGACTATCTTACAGCGCCGTGCCACCTGTACGCTAGTTCAAGCCATGTCAAAGCAAAAGAGAGAGAAGAAAATATATTTGAAAGGTAGGAAGGTTAACTAGACCAATTCCAGTTTGCTACCCTACACGGGGTAGAGGATAATGAGGGAGAAGAAGAGGAAGAAGGAGATACACATTTCGGTCGCACAGTGATGTTGCCCTTAAGAATTGTCGGAGGGCTCGTGTGGCTTTCTGGACTGAAGTACGTGAAGGCCACGCTTCCAAGATCTTTTCATCCAGAGTGAAAGGTCGATCATCCAGCCTCTTTAAGGCACACTGGAGAGTCCGGCGATCTTCTTCACGATCTGGACAATTGCACAGCACATGGTTGAGAGTTTCTACACAATGACAGTTATCACATTTGGTGGAGTCAGCCATACCGATGCGATAACTTGACGAATTGTTAAGGCAACACCGACTCACAATCGACACAGCATTGTAGCGGCCCGTCATGATGTCTTTGATGGCAGCTGTAATTGGGGTAATGAAGCGAAGTTCTGTGGGCGTCGAGTAGAGTTCGGTTGAAAACTACTATGCTTAAGTGTGGTATTATGCGCGATGTGGCGAACTTATTTTGCGGCATCGACCCTTGACAGCTCCGCCATGGGCAAAATAGGAAGCGTTGTCCGCGAGGTGGTTACAACCAATCCCACAGTGACCAGGCAGCCATTGAAAGATTATGTCATGTCCTTTGTTAGTGGCGCGAATACAGATCTCATCGATTTCAAATACTAGCTGATAGTAGTTCCCGCGTCTTAGACTTCGTATACATTGAAGGGCCACCTTAGAGTCACAGAAGATGGCCCACTTAGCAGAAGATTCTCGCATAACAAATCTGATTGCAGCTAAAAAGGCGGTGAGCTTAGAGTCCGTAGATGTTGTGACGTGTGAAATCTTGAACTTGGCGGTGATTGACCGCGATGGAATCGCAAAAGCGCTTGTCGAACTTCCCGAGACGGAACCGTCCGTATAAATAAGAGTTTGGTTCTCATATGATACATGCAAAAGGTCCAATGACATTTGCTTGAGGGCTGCAGATGACAGGCTAGCCTATTTGGTTATCCCTGGCACTTCGAGGTGTACAGGGTTCTTTGCAGGAACCACTCCGGGTATAGCGGTATGGTTTCGGGTGAGAACTCCAGACGACGAAATGCTGGTTAGCCACCACCACTCTGGAGAACTCTGCCTTCGGTCTTTCCAGTGACAGGCTAGCAAGGTGGTGGTTAGGCAATCTGGATATATGGTGAATATGCGCCTGGAGTGCGTCGAGCGTTATATAGGTCGTAATCGGGTGGTCTTTGGCAATGACAATAGTTGTGACCGTGTTTGCACACCTAGGCAATCCCAAGCAGGTACAAAGAACTTGGCCTTGAATGCTTTGCAGGACCCGAATATTGGTGTTTCCGGCATTTGAATGCACGGGTGTGCTATACCGAAAATACCCCAATGAAAGCGCTTTGTACAGTTCAAGCATGGTTGACACGTATGTTCCCCAAGTTTTACCGGCGAGAAATTTCATTACATGGGTGATAGAGCTGAGCCTCTTCTTCAAGTGCGTGACGTGAACACTCCATGAAACATCTCTGTCTCTAATTATGTCCAGGAATTGATGACATTTTAATGCGAAATTGCGACATTCTTGATGAAAACGGGATACCAGAACATTGCCTTGCGAGTGAAAGGAACTAAGGGGCATTTCTCAGGGGGAATTATCAGCACTCGAGCACGGAAATACTTCGACGTTGTTGTCTCTGCTTTTTGGAGCCTTGCCCGTACCTGGTGTCACGTCACTGCTGAAGCCCAGATACAGATGTCATCGGCTTATATAGAAAGGCTGACTAATTGAGGTAGAACTCGGGCAAGGCCAATAATCATGATATTAAACAAAGTAGGGCTGAACCTCCCCCCCCCCCCCCCTGTGGGACGCCATGAGAGGTGTATTGGTCTATTTTGCGGCCTTCTGCAGTGCACTCGAAGAAAGATCTATTCAATAAGTACATCCGAAGCCATTTAGACATTTCTCCACCGTTTCAATATTTTTAAGGCATAGAGAATGGCGTCGTGCAGTGCGTTGTCGTGAGCCCCTTTCACGTCGAGGAACATAGCAACAGATACGCACTTGAGGAAGTTCTGTTGTTGCACTGAGGTCACAAGGTCGATAATATTGACTATAGAAAAATGGCCTGATCGAAAACCAGCCATAGCGTCTGGATACATATTGGCCATGTGAGGACCATTTTTCTATTACTTTAGCCACGGAGCTATACAGCGCAATAGGTCGGTATGATGCGAGGTCAAGCGGCGATTTTCTAGGCTTGACGATCGGTACCAAGCGGCTGAATTTCCACCTATCAGGAACGACGCCGTCGGTGCATGACTGGTTGTAGAATTTCAGCAGTAGGCCCCGGCACCATCCTCCAAGATGGCATAAAGCAGCATAGGTGATGCCACCCGGCCCAAGTGACGATGAACGACGCCTGCGGGTAACTAGGGCCGCGTCCAGTTCCTGGAGTGGGAAAAGCACATTTAGTTCAGGGAAACGTGCAACAGGAGAATCGCCAAGAATTTCAATACTCATGGTGACCCCATCACCACAGTACTCCCGCAGAACTATTCGGCAATGTCAACTTGCATGTGACCTTGTTGGAGAGCCACTGTGCTGAATGGATGTCGTTGTTGTGGATTCGGCCCAAGGTCACGTATCGTGTATTGAAAGTGCAAGTAAATGTTCTGGCTAAATACAGCAATCAATAACCGTCAGACCAACCGGATTCGTGGTGCACAAAGCATTGCTGACTTAGTGTAATTTGTGCCATTTTAAATGCGAAGCCTTTCTTAGCAAACGTCGGCGACTTTGAGCATATCTATCTATCCATCTATCTATCCATCCATCTACCTATCCATCTAGCTATTCATCTATCTATTCATCTATCTATCCATCTGTCTATCCACCTAGCCGCTTACGTTTGGGTGCTCTCGTGGTCACTCCCTTAACTTGACGTAAAGAAAAATTAGTAAGGGAGAGTATGATGACTTGACGAGTATGACATGCTGGTCAAGACATGAATAATATGACAATCCTGTCGCGTATGTCGTCAAACACTTCCTGCCAGATAGTGACACATACCCACGGGCGCGTATGTGCCGCTGATATGTGGGTATGTGCCACAAGTGATCGACACTTAGTATCTACTCAGGAACGACGAGAACTTCAAGGGGCAATTTTAACGTGCGAGCGTTAAGAAATACCTGACATCAATACCGTCGACCCGACGAAGGCGAAGTATAAATGTCGGGGTCCCAGCTGAAATTGAACTCAAGCATTCTGCGTGGCAATGAAGAGTTTTACCACAGAGCTACGCCAGGCCTCGGCACTACTTTTCAAATAGACGCTAATCTTCGTGAAAGGTCAATAGTGGTTGCAGCTAGTGCTGCATACCCAATTTTATAAACATCACATATGTACTCCTTTGATACAACCGTCACATAGGGTCAACATCACTTGTAATTAGTTGACATGCACTGAAGTTAAATCATGTAGCAGTGTCCAGGGCCAGCAACCTCGCGGGCATCAGCGCCTTATATCAACTTCTGGTGTTGCTAATTCGCATGTTCCATTTGGCATTGTTGCACAAGTGCAAACAACTGGTTAAATAAACGTCCGCAACTGTCTGTGTGTGCAACATTTGTACATATGCTTAGCGCAATTTCATGACGTGTCGCTCAATGACGAAATTGCAACACGGTCACCTTCCCTACGCATGCTTCGCATAACGTCAATTACCAGGTACGTGGGATCGGCCGAATTTTTTTATTCGGATTTCGGAAAGACGTTACACTTGCAGGATTTTGTATAGAAAAAAAACGACCGTCTATGACTAGTGCTTTTATTCTTTTTGACAGTGTCTCTGCAGTCTGTGCAAGCAGCACAGAAACCTACAGAAACCAATTTTTTATATAGTTTGAGTTTAGTAATTTATAGCGTTACAGTTTGTCAACTTGTGATGTCACGATGACGGCACGCAGTGACGTCGCCACGCCATAATTCTTTCCCGTCGTTCTTGTGGTCACCAGCAACAGTCAATATTCGAGCTTAGTGACGCAGCTGAGGCATTCGTCTTCATAAAATATAAAGGTCTTTTTTTTCTTTTCAATAAGACTTTGAAAAACAAGCCGAACCAAAATGAAATTCAAATGAAAATTAAGGCAGCTTTGTACTAGTGGTGCAAAGCCTCAAAGAACTTCGGAGTCCGGAAGCCGTCATTGCTCCTCATCGGTTTTCGGTCTCTTTTCTTCTGTACTATTAAATTTCGATGGAGGCGGAAAGGCTGCAGGCCCATGTGCTCAAATTTGAGCGCACGTCAAAGAACCCTAGGTGGTCGAAATTTTTGTTGCCCTCTACTACGGCGTCTCTCATAATTGTATGATTGTTTTGGACGTTAAACCACACATATCAATCAATTTCCTTCTCTATTTCATTCCTCTTCGTTTATTTCTTTTTGTTGCTATTTCTCCCAATTGTTTTCTTTGAAAGATGTCGATGCGGTTACTGACCAGGTAAAGTTGAAAAAACGCAGAGACATTTCAAGACCCATACGGGTTCCTTGATCAGTGGGAACAAGGAATCCGTTTGGGTCTCAAAACGTCTGAACAAGGAACCCGTATGGGTCACGAGACGCTTCTGCGTTTTTTCACCTTGTGGTCAGTGATCCTACCTACATTATCATGTGATACCTGATCAGACGAGCTTTCGCTAAACCATTGACTACATATCATTTTCATTCCTTTCTCTGTTTGTATTTCTCACTTTCTTCCTGTCTCTTTGTATTTTTAAGTGGTTTTGTCGACGTTACGATAAGATACGACGACAGCATACGACGGTAGGGGTCCCTAATGTGCTCCGCATTTAAAAACTATACGAATGAGAAGTCTCACTTCATTTTATTCTTCAAATGAGAAGGACCCATAAAAATATGGCCAATCCAATGCAATAAAGAGTAGGCATCTGTTCTTTCGCTGAAGTACACGCATGCTACCTGCGTCATAATTGAAATTGTGTGGGTTAATTCCTGTGCATTCTCAAATAATCTGGCAAAACGTTAGCGCATTTGGTCAAACCTGAGATTTCTAAATGAATGTTTTTGTAAACGCGCGACAGCCTGGTAGTCGGGCGGCACTGGTGTACTGGCGAGCTGCAACGTAACAAGCAGCTAGCTGTTCGAGCACCTTAACTTCAGTTAATAATGTTGTGGCGTGCCGAAATCAGAATATTTTAGCTTTAATCAGCTTGGAACTGAAACAGAAAAATTTTTAGCGGCTGAAACGTTTGTAGAAGATGACAGTACCAATCCTTTCTGCGCGTCTCGTCACACGCGCCATGCCAAACAGTGGTTGTCGAATGTGGACAGGATTTACGGCCATGGCGTTATAGGGCTTGTTTCGCGCTGAAGCCTTCATTCACGGCTCACTTTTCATATCGCCATGGGCATAATACTCTCCCTACTTCTAGTTTACGCTGAAAGCCACAAATTGCTGGGTGATCATTCCAAGTCCCCTAAAAGAAAAAAAAGATGACAAATAAATTCCCTGATTCTAGAAATTCTTGTATTTAGAGTAAAAACAACACAGGTGGTACTCTCCTCAGAATCGAGACATGAGCCTCGGCATCTTGAAAAGATGAGAACAAATTTCGAGTGTGAAAAGTTCTCAGTTGGGACATGAGCTTTTTTGAACCATCTGATGAAAGTTTTTCTTGTTTGTGTGTTCTCGATTTTGTGTCTCACTGATGTCTCGAGCAGCCGACGCTGTTCGGTAATGTCGTTTTTTTAAATACCGTTATATTTTCTATACTATACTCTGCTATGCTTTTTGTCGAAACGTCACCCCCTTCGCCCCATCTCTCTCTCTAACCGCGCCTCTGCAGGCACCTTACCTCCAATAGGGGACGGTGCAAACAAACGGTGTGGGGGTATTGTAAAACTGATAGAGTTCGAGATTATACGGTGCCGTTTCCCCTGTCGGCGACAGTTTCTCATTCGCCATCTTCAGCCTGAACTGAAACGAATGGTGTTCTTTTCAGAAAGAAAAAAGAAAAAAATGACACATTGAGTGCTGGAATAAGGAAAGAGATGGGAGAGAGGGAGCTGCACAAAGCTGTGAAGAATTTCAGTAGCTAACTTCGACCCAAAGCCACACGCCAAAGTACTAAGCTAGAGCGTCATTGGAAGTGCAACTGGGAAAAGGTATCGTAAGAAGACAATAAAAAAAGGAAAAAAAAATCAGAAAAAGAAAGGGGGACAGCAATACAAGCACAGCTAGCCTGCCATCCGCAGAGCCTGCTAACTCAAAAATGCTGCCGTTGAAAGAAAATATCGTGAAATACAAACTTCCGAGGTTATTCGAAGGAGTGCGCACACAATGCAGCTAAGTAGATGAGAAGATAAAGAAGCCAAGACTTGGTACTTATTTGCACAGGCTTGTCGTTCGACCTATCGAGCGTGTGTTACTTTCCGTTTAGTCTTCAAAGGAGTTCGTCACTCGGAGCAAGTTTGAACGACACTGGGAGAGTCAATTTACGAGATGCGATTATGATTCCCAAGGACCCGGAATTCAATTTTAAAGCAGAGCAACCAGAAAATAAGTCACTTTTTGCGATATTGTTATAAAGAAACATCGTGTTACTCATGTACTCTTGCTGCGTTACCTTGGTAGAGATCTGCTAAATTGCAAGACTGAAAACCCAAACTAAGTTATCGTGGGTGTTTTTTTTTTTACTTCTCATGACGATATAACGTATACACAATAGTCAGAAAAGGCGCGCAAGTGACATCCCTGTCAGAATTTTACGCAGTTCTATGAGATTTTATGAAAAGTAGCCGCAGTTTACTTGATAAGGCTGAGTTTTTTTTTTTTGGTCATGTGCATGTGTAATGCTTGATAAGTGAGGGTAGTGAAGGCTGAAGACGCCAACAAAAAATCCACATTGAAGAAAACACAGCGTTAAATTTGCCTTGTTTTGTCCGTGTCTGAAGCCTGTGCTACTCTCAATCATCATGCTGCCATACTAACAAGCTCTCATTGCCACCGATCAAACCTGCATTCACTTTAAGTTCCACCGACTTGAGTATTTAGGCATTTCATTTATTTAGGCATCCGTCGGAATTTTCGGGCAGTTTATACAAGATAATTCAATGACTACTAGTGCGTCTGAGGGCGTTCATTATTGTTGTTTAGAGAAATTGTAGCTTGAACGACGGCTTCGTTGCTTACTGAGCACATCGAGAACTTATCCCTCGTTCACCACAACACCTACAGATGAGACACTGTTATCTCTGGGAAATAACAGTGCTGCATCTATTTTCTGCGCGTTATTTGCTGAACAATAACCTTGATTTTTAGTCTCTGGTTGGCGAAAAGGATTCTAACGCAAAAGTCAGTTGTTGCAAACGCAAAAAGCACAAACAAATACAGATACTACTTTGCATTCGGAAATATACGAAATGTTAGATTCAATTCGAAGCAGAAAATTTGATAATCACACACCGCTAATGCAGACACACAGTTCTGACTTAATCACTGTCCTCCTCATTGTTAATTTTCGGTACATTCAGGGGGCGTTTTTCAATATCTGCATGCTTTTCTTTATTTGATAAGCCAGTAGAAAAGTAATCACCAACAGTATAAGTTGTAATCATCGGATCTTCAATAAATGTCCCTTATCTTTGTAATCGCCCATAAGGACACTCTTTCCGCCTTTCAAAAACGCTACGCACTCATCGTGACGACGTTTTCGCCGAGAGTACTCGCAGGTACGAACCAATCTCAACGGTGCATTTGATGTAACCCCGACACTGCTGATTGATACGAGCTGACACGAGAAAGGTTTCCTGCACGCTCGAGTACGACATTTCTAAATATGCCACAAATAAGCGACGCAACTAACGCGAATTTATCTGCAAACGTGACTGCTTCAAACGTCAGTCGAGCATCGTAACAACTTACAAGTCATCCCGTCTTCTTTCTCGTGCTCTGCAAGCACGACAAAGCAAGAAATATCGCAGTTAAGCAGAGCTGACAGGTGCATTCGTTTCGACCACCGGCCAGAACTTGCATTATATAGGCTGAACAACGAAGAATACAATAACCGAGCTTATTTCGTCTATCCCTTAATTAAATAGGTAATTATTGCGCGTAGTGGAACAAACAGGCACCCTTTTTTAGTTTTTTTTGTTCCTTTTCTCACACCGTAACCCTTCCCCAAGTTTTCTATTTTCCGTTTCTGTTCGAGCAACGAGCAACAGGCTTCGTTGCCTCGCCGGCGGAACGAAAAGAATTCCGGCGCCAAGTGTTGAACCTACAGCCAACGCTGGAACACCTAATAATTACCCGATGAGTAGACTGCACGCACGAGGGCAGAATTTTTGTTTTTTTCTGATATCGCCACCAGAAGGCGATGTCTTCGGTGGTTCGTATTCTTTGCGATGGTGTCCTTTTTACACCAATTGAGTACGTCTGTACCTATAAGTACGTGCAGTAGTCCGCGGGGTTCAAAGCGAGCGACATCCTTACTGGAAAAGCTTTTTTTTTTTAGAAAACTGTTGGTACGTTATCAAATGTACCAAGACTGACAGGAGTTTCAGGCGCGGGAAGTCTCGGTCACTCATGACGTGAACCAAGGGGGAATCTGATCCCCGCTTAGACCCTGATGTTTTTTTTTCATTATTTCATTTTTATCTTTCTTTTTTGGTTATGCACAAGATGATTTTTTCGCTCACACAGCCGACGCCGGAATTTCCGCGAAACGAGCTTTTTAACGCTGTCACGTTAAGATGCCAACAATAAAAATACAACAAGGGACATGGGCTGGCACTAGCTGGCAACTAATTCTTCATTGGAAGAAAACACGTATTCTTATAGGCTCGAAATTGACATTCATTCCGTTAACATGTGGTGTTTATAAAAAGTTGATAACAATTTGGAGTACTTGGTACTTTATTAGGGGACAGCATCCAGTCATCCCGTGGACTTCATACTCGATGAGGCCCTCTCGACAAAAAACTCCCAAGCATTTCCCCGAGGGTGAACATGGTTAAGTGCGAATGCACGGGGTGATGCGATGAGGGGTATTTATCAATTCGCACTATTAGGAGCGAAGCTCCTTAAGGCGTGGGCTGTGCGTCTCCTGTATGTAGCCACCTCTTGTTCAGTTCTTGCAGTGTTCACTAGATGGCGGTACTTGTAGCTGACGGCATTAAGTATTACGCTAGCCACCGCCCGATCTAAAGGGTACAGCCATATCCATCCGTCCATCCATCCATCCATCCGTCCGTCCGTCCGTCCAAAAGATGCAAGATGTTATAAACTAGACGGCGGTACGTGTAGTTGATTATGAAAGATGCGAGGTGTTATAAAATAGGAATGATGCCACATATGGCGCGTGTCATCGTTCGATATAGTGCGGTGACGTACGCTAGGGGGAGCGTTGCAATAAAATCGAGTGGGCAAAATGTACGGAGGATTCATGGTTTACCAGGTTTACCTCTGGAGCTTCGCCCACTCATCATCATTCACTTCGTGGATGTGGCGGCACTTTTTTTATATTTATTAATCACACTATGGTGCCTTTATGGTGTAATGGTTCCTGGGAATCGCAATTTGATCACACGGGGGAGTTTACGTTAACTCACTGGCAAATGCAGGAACGTCCACTCGCCGTTGACGACTGCGAGCGGCGTCTTGACGCCGGCCTTCATCGCCCTTCTCCGCCTGACGCTTGCGTTGTCGTTCCGCTTCTTGGGCCGCGTTCGCGGCTCGATGCTGACGCCTCATCTCGGCCTCGCGAGCGCGCAGTTCACCATCCGCTGCACGCTTCGCCCGCTTGTCCTCGGCCTCGCGAGCGCGAAGTTCAGCATCCTCTGCACGCTTCGCCTGCTTGTCCTCGGCCTCACGAGCGCGAAGTTCGGCATCCGCTGCACGCTTCGCCCGCTTGCACTCAGCCTCGCGTGCACGCAGTTCGGCATCCGCTGCACGCTTCGCCCGCTTACGTTCGGTCTCACGAGCCCTTCGCAGCGCCGCCTTGTCTTCCAACGTCGGCGAAACCACCACGGTACCGTCACCTCCAACGACGGGTGCAGTGCTGGCATTCGGTTGTACTGCATTCGTTGTTGATGGTAGCGTTGCCTCCGGGACATCCATCGCACGACCCGCTCTCGACGGGAGACTGAGAGAGAAGGCGGGCGTGCGAGAGAGAGGGGTGCGCGCGCAGCTGCCGCGAGCGAGGAAAGCGGAGGAGCGAGCGAAGGGGGAGGGGGTATAAGGCACGTTACTGACACCGATATCAGCGTCGCGTCCGTGGCTTATTCGGTAGAGCGTCGCGCTGCGGCCCGCCAAGTCCTCTTTCTTTTAAAGATAGAGAGAAGACTGCGGACGCCGCCGACGGCGGTGGATGGTTTGGGGTCGCTTATAAAGTGTATTCACACTCAAAAATATTAGGAACCATTCCATTTATAGCTGCATAGGCCTTTACTAAACGGCGTAAACGCGGAAACTCGTACTGTCTGTTTAGATAAAGTGGTTACTGATTTAGAGTACTAGGTACTCAACTATGGGATAACAGTAAGCCGTCCCTAGATTCGAAATCAGCACTATGATGGAGACTTTGTGCAATAAACACCTTGATGACTTTCAACAAAATTTCCCTGCGATTAGAAGAAATAGACCCTACGACTGTGAGGAAATCTTCACAAAAGCATCATTGTTGAGCGAAGGAGCACGGTAGCTTTTTTTGGCAAAAAAATTAAAAACTGCTTCATTTCGCACTGCTAGACGTGAATTAAACTCCATTTCCCATAGAATTAACACTTAATAAACACGTTTAACCTGGAAATAAAAGAAAACATGTTCTATCTGGAAATTCAAAAATATTTGGCAGCAGTTTGATATTCAGTGAAAACCTTTTTAAACAATTGCTGGTGGCTTCGAAGACATTATTTCTGGAGAAAAAAATTGCCTGATCATACACCGCTTCTTGAGTTCTGGAAAGGCTCACTCTTATTCATGTTCGACATTATTTTTATGCATTCTGAATGGCTTTAAGTAATAATAATACAAGGTGACTGTCATACGAGTCGCACGTACGGCGTTGGTATGCGTCGTAGTGCAGTTTGAGCACCGTCAGCGTCATTATTCATGCCTGAATGGCACTCCATGTAAATTTACCTAATACGCTTATTGGCACTTACCACTGAGCTTTTCCTAGGTATATTTCATTTCGGTGTCATAGCTAGAATTCTAAAATATACGTAAATAATCATTTCTTGCACCTTCGGATGCTTCCCTATGTGTTCAAATGTGGGAAGACATATTCTTGGTCATCTTACTTTTCTATTGCATACAAAGTGTCGTTTTCTTGTATAGATTCACACTTTATGTGAGCTGACAACCATAAATAACCGAGAAACACAGCTGACGGCTGTCTTGGATTTCAACTATTTATAGCGGTGGCGTAAAAATAAAAGTGCGCATTCCTGACATTTTACATCGCGACGCGGCGGGGCTACAATAACTGCGTCGTAAATACCGCGTCCGAGTCCGTGGCCGCCTCGACTTGGAAAAAAAAGGTTTACATTAAAAATGGCTAAGCGTGCATGCATCGAGTACCACCAGTTGTGCAAGAAAGATCGCATTCCGCGACGTCTCCAAACACCAACAGCTGGACAGCCAGAAATGGTGCGTTCACTTTATATTCCCAGGAGCTTGCAAAATACGTCGCTGCTCGCTTCTCCACAACGAACTCGCCAGCTGCCGTCGTCTCTGAACTGCCGCCGGCGCCGTTTCAAAATTCTGGGTTCTGAAAACGCCGCGTTGCTCTGTGGCGAAAAACCCACACTCAAACACCTTACACAAACAACAACATATATTGAGCCCTGCTTCAATAGTGTCCGGGTGTGTGTACGGACAGTCGGCATAATATACTCCCGTGACTCATGGACCGCTGGCGCCCTGTTATGAAGTGCAGTTGGAGGAGCCAATCGAATTCGTAACGCAGCGTGAAATATTCCTTCCGGAGGCAAACGCTGGTGGCAAGTAAGCCGGTGTCGCAGGAAAAGGGGGAAATAACTTTTATTTTGGCCTGGCAGACTGATGTGGGGCGAACCCCGCCTAGACAATTATTTGAACCCCTTGGGCTCTGGCGGCATCTTCGGCCTGCTGGGTGGCCATGAGTTGGTCCTCAGGGGCCGTGTTGAGCAAGAAGACCAGCCTCTCATTTTGTATTTTGCGTTGAGTTGATTTTCAAGACGATAGTATTTCTTCAGGTACTTCGACACAAAACTTTTGGTCTGTCTGTGTCTGTCTGTCTGTCTGTGTCTGTCTGTCTATAACGACACAGAGTAACATTACTCTATGGTAACGATACCCCAAACGGAACCAAACGTTACTCCGAATGGCCAACCCCATCCGCAGCACCCACTAATATTGCTCACGTTTCAGCGTTCATACTTTTGCGAGTGTGAATTAAAAAGCATTTATTGCGCATATCTGAGGCACATTAACAACACGTCAATATTCTGTATGTGTGTCTGTACTAGAGAAGGCATACACAAGTAATTCCGAAGACCATAGCGTTTATCAGGCTGCGCTGATAATGCAATCCGATGTTAACAAAGGCAAGTGTTTTGAACGCTTTGCTAAGACAACACGGTGGTGGCATCTGCCCGTCGCTTTGCGTTCTATACCTTATCGTCTCCAAGATTGGCGCGCACGCCTTCCTTCATTTTCGAATATGACTGCCAGATAGCGCTCGTGTCTAACGTGACTCGATGCGCTCGTTCGCCTTCGCTGCACGATCGAGACTCGCTAACGCAGTGCCTCCAGACTACAATTCACCAATTTGTTCGCGCAGAACATCAGATAAACGTTTTTTTTCCGCTCTCTCTAGACGCAATATTATCGTCTTTCGATGACATTTGCAGTGAAACATGCAGATACGGGGCCAATTTTTCCTAAGATGCCATTCCCTCGCAATTTTTTATTTGCCCAAGCAACCAAAAGGCACATTGAAAGAAATAAAAAATAGAGAGGAGGAAGGCCGCTAACAATTACCGCATTTAAATGTGCATGCGGTGGTCTAGTGGCTAAGGTTGCTGACACGCAGGTCACGGGATCGAATCCCAGCTGCGGTGGCTGCATTTTCGACGGAGGCGAAAAGGCTGTAGGCCCATGTGCTAAGATTTGGGTGTACGTTAAAGAAACCCACGTGGTCAACATTTCCGGCGCCCTCCACTACGTCGTCTCTAATAATCGTATCGGGGTTTTGGGACGTTAAACCCCACATACCATTTAAACATACATTCATACCATTTAAACGTACATTCATACACGTAGTTCCGCCGCAGTGGTCTAGTGGCTAAGGTACTCGGCTGCTGACCCACAGGTCACGGGTTCAAATCCCGGCTGCGGCGGCTGAATTTCCGATGGAGGCGGAAATGTTGTAGGCCCGTGTGCTCACATCTGGGTGCACGTTAAAGAACCCCAGGTGGTCGAAATTTCTGGAGCCCTCCACTATGGCGTCTCTCATAATCATATGGTGGTTTCGGGACGTTAAACCCCACATACCATTTAAACGTACATTCATACCATTTAAACGTACATTCATACACGTAGTCCCGCCGCAGTGATCTAGTGGCTAAGGTACTCGGCTGCTGACCCGCAGGTCGCGGGTTCAAATTCCGGCTGCGGTGGCTGAATTTCCGATGAAGGCGGAAATGTTGTAGGCCCGTGTGCTCACATCTGGGTGCACGTTAAAGAACCCCAGGTGGTCGAAATTTCCGGAGCCCTCCGCTATGGCGTCTCTCATAATCATATGGTGGTCTTGGGACGTTAAACCCCACATATAAATCAATCATTCATACACGTATGAACGGGACTGTTGCTTCTGCTGCCTCGGCATGGTTGCCGTCGGCATGGCTGCCTCGGTATGGCTGACGAAATTCATTTGAAAACAAGGTTCGCGATCGCCACTATCGTTTCGTTAGTGTGCAAAGCAAGTTAAACGTGCTACCTTGCGTGGCGAGATAGTTGGGGATCGTCGCATGCCGTGCGTGCGTAAGCATACATTCATATGCTTACGCACGTATTATTCTCACTGTCACCACGCGATGTCCCTCGGCCTAGATCTAACTTCTCACTCTGCGTCTGTTAGCCATGACACTCGAGATTTTGCCACGACATGATGGGTAACGCCTGCACGACACGCGGCGACAGGCGCCTTTTCCTTCAGCATGATTTCCAAGTGAAGCGTAGAGCATGGTAAGATGGGTGTTATACCTGCATGTACTTCGATGAACACGTTGCTTTTGAGGGTTGCTGTCGTGGTCTCTCGCTGACCCCGATGTCATCACAACACCAACATATCGCGATGGAAGAAACGACAAGATGAAGAGCAAGATGAAGTCATTCTTCGGATGTTAAGCGAAAACTGCGACGCATGAGTCTTAAGAAAAGATTTAGGATAATAAATGAGAGCTCAGTAAGTGTCAACAGACACTGGAGGTTTTTTTTTTCGTTTTTTTTTTCTTCTTGCTGCCACTGAAACACTGAAGCTAGTGTCAGTGAACACGGATTGCTTTGTTTTCACGAAAGAAAGAAAGAAAGACTAAGAGCAAGCGTAACAAATATAATAATTACCACGAAAATATTTCAAAAAGAACAAAACAAATAGCTCATGTTACCTTAAGACCTGCATAAACTGAATGGCATAGAAAATGTGGTATGAGCTGCGATATTCTATATGAAAACAGGCATGCTCGTTACTTCCTAAATAACAACAGTAACAATAATATTTATTAATATTATTGTTAATATTACTACTACTACTACTACTATTACTATTACTATTATTATTACCATTATTATTACTATTATTACTATTACTATTATTATTATTACTATTACTATTACTATTATTATTATTATTATTATTATTATTATTATTATTATTATTATTATTATTATTATTATTATTATTATTATTATTATTATTATTATTATTATTATTATTATTATTATTATTATTATTATTATTATTATTAAGATCTGAGGTTTTACATGCGAGAACCACAATGTGATGAAAAGGTATGCCGTAAGGAAGGACTTCGGCAATTTTGACGATCTAGTGGTCCTTCACGTGCACTGACATAATACCGCACACGGGCCCCTAGCACCTCACCTCCATCAAAACGCGACCACCACGGCTGGGATCGAACGCGCAGCCTCCGGGTCAGCAGCCGAGCCCTGTAACTGCTACACCGTATAGCAGCAAATCTCGTAACTTTTCAAAAAGCAGGATTGAAGGTACGGAGAAAGTCTCACCCGAAGTGTATATAACACTGGGCTCCGAAACCAAAACTCCGAATAGCGGAAACGGATCGCCTTGATTTCTCCGCATTAAGCACGAAGATCGTGAAAACCTGGTCAAGTCCTCAGGTCGCGACGCCGTCGCCGTTTTCACGTTGTTCCTTCACCGTTTCCCTTCAGCTCTTCCTTTTCCCTAGTTTCAATCACACGGTTCCATCGGCATCGTCACTGGAAAGCGAAGAGCACCACAGCTTTCGCAAATCCTCGCGAATCAACGCACAAAGCAGGGCGAAGGACGCCGTCCCAGTGCTTACTGCGCCTCGCGGGCCTCGGCGTTTCTGAATAGCTACTGCGTATCTTTTCAAGGAACAGGGCAAGTACGAGGCTATAAAACATTATGGAACAATGCGCGGACATCCCTCTCTTTTTCCTGGGACAGCTCGTTATGAATCACAATGACCACGCAGTTCTCCCTTTCGTTAACCTCACGCCTTATTTTGCTTTGAGGCTGACCACTTTCTTTGTATGCTCTATGACCGTTTGCATTTACATTACGGTGTGTGCGTGCAAGCGTTGATTCTAAATCCAAGCACCATGTCCCGCAAAACTAACAAGGCTCCTTCGTAATATAACAGCCAGCGAAACGCGAGAACGAAAGCAGTCAATGATAAGACTGAATGAAACAGTGCACGCTAGGAAAGGAGTCAGCACCGGGAGCTCAATGGCGGCATATATTGGAATGCATTAGAATAAATAATTAGGTTTCTTCCGATACATCTGCGCTGACCCTGTAGCTATACATAGCACGTCATGTTATGTTCATACGTTATTTTTGTCTCGGCGCTATCACACTTTTTTGCTATTTCTTTTTCAACACGCAAGGCTGTTTACTATGCAGTAAATATTACTTGAGAAAAGACAAGTTGAAGATTTCAAACTAAAAAACGAAAAAAAGTAGGCACATTTGGATTAATTTATTTCTTCTTTTACAAGTTTGTACGCGCTATTGAGGCAGGCGCAACGTTCTGCTGCAAAAGAAGAAACCACTACGATGTCAAAAGAAGATGCTATGCAATTGGCTTGTGACGCTGCTATGCTATGCTTGTCCTGTGACGCTGATGCTATGCGCTTGACCTGTGGCTTCAGCAAGAAAAAATTTTATTTCTGGTATCCGAGACAATTGACTTAGAATTGAGCTCGTGAAACTTTCCTTATTACAAAGGTTCTTTGGCGGGCTATTTGTTTTATGAACATTGAGGGGAAACAGCGCAGAAAACGGGACGAAAAACATTCAGGAGACAGTGCTGTGTCCTGCATTTTCTTCGTCCCGTTGTCTGGGCAACTTTGCCGCAGCTTTCCCAACTCATCACACGACCGGATACACACGTAACACCTTCTCTGTTTTCCAGGGGTTGCCATATGGTGTTGCCGATTGACGGTGACCTCTAAAACAAATTATGAATTCCCGCACCACAAAAAAAAAAAATCTCCCCGCGCTAAACACTTTTGCCCTCCACCTTGACAAAAGCTTTTCCCTTGTTGCTTTTTTTCGAAACAGCGTGGCACTTGACTCTCGGTTAGCTGCGTACATTTTCTATGGCTACAGTGCAGTGATGGGCTAAAAATAAGAAGGGAAAAGAGATAAGAAAAAATGGCAGCGTATCCACGGGGTGAATGATGGAGAGTGGGGCGAAACATCCGTCCGCCCTTTCGTTTTTGCTTCCGTCCGTCCATGCGTCTGTCTGTGTGACAATTCATGCGTCCATTCGCCAGTCCGTGCGTGCGTCTGTCCGTGCGTCCATTCATGCGTCCATTCCTGCGTTTGTCAACGCATGCGACCCTGCGTCCATCCGTCCATGCAGCCATCCGTGTGTCCGTCCATGCATATGTCTGTGTGTCTGTTCATCTATCTAGTCAACACTTGAAGTACCACCATCTCGCATCTTTTCATATATTCCGCATAGAGAAGCACCGCCATCCAGCGGACATTCCAAGGACTAAACGAGAGGTGGCACACGCACACTTTCTCACGGCTTGCGCTTCGTATCTACTTCCCACGTTTAACCGCCTCGAGTTCATGGTATATACTTTCACTGTATTTCAATGTATATACTTTGACTGCATTTAGTTCATGTGTATTCATGGCACTACGGCCCAACGCTCGCTAAACATTTCTAAAACCAAGGAGGTTACGCCCAGCGAGTATAACGTAGCAACCCTTTCTTGTCAGATAGTGGTCAATGTACATGCCAATGGCTGCTAATGCGGAATGAGAGACAGGAGAATTCTGCTTTTACTTAACACGCACGCTGCTAATTTTTTATTGTTCAACAACGCACAGAAGAAATCTCCCACCAGCACCACCTTGCAGGTCAAAACGTAAGACATGTTACACACTATTACGAGGGACGAATGGGTGCCGCTTGAAGGAGCCTCCCCCGTAAAATGAAGCTGTCACCAGCGTAACAATGTCCGTGTTTTACCCACAGGTTCAACCTCAGTTATTCCGCCAGCCATGTCTCGTTATCAGAGCACACATATTTGCGCGTTCAGCCGAAGAGCAAACCCTCGCACACTCTCTATTGGTATGCGTACAGTGAACGCGCAGTCCCAAGCGCATTCGAATAAGCGCAGGGAAAGGGGAGGGAGGAGAAGACAACATATTGCATGAAAACGGTAGGTTAGCTTCAAGCGGGAACCAGCTGGGCCATAGGGGGCGGCAAGCGATCTTTCGTCCATGCACGAAGAACAGTAGGATCAACGCGAGAAACATGCATCAGTAACTACTGACGGGAGGGCAAGGACGTAAAAGAGAAGAAGGCGAGGCCCGTAATGGTCAGCCTAATCTGCTAATTATCGCATAGATCCCCTCCTCCTCCACGGGAGACGTGAGAACGCGTGCCACGCCAGGAGGGCGACAGAGCAGAGCAAACTCTCGCGCTAGCGCCACCACCAGCGGCGGCGATGATTAGCGGCACCGACGGCTCCCTCGAACGTCGACGAGAGAGCATCGCCACCGGGGGCTGACGCCAATGCCTTTCCTTTTCGAAATGCGCCACTTAAGTAGAAACGCCAGGGCAATTTCGAGCTAGTCCGTTGCACCATTCACGTCGCACCTGGGAGATTTGTATGGGAGCACTCGCTCCGTCCACCCTCGGCTCACGCTGGCATTTGGAGCCTCGTTGCATGTAGCTTTGCAGACAGAGGGCAGGAAAGACGGCGCGGACACGCTAACGATCCCTCATGGCCAACACGTTCGCTAGAACTCCTATTTCTTTCGATGAGGCCTCGGTCAAGCTCAGTACTCGCAAACTTGCCCTCTCCCGCCCACTACTACTTATTATGCGTTATTTTAAATACGATAGTCTTTCTTGGGGACCTTCGATGCAATTTTGGTCTGTCTGTCTGTACATTTGTTTGTCTGTGTGTTTGTCTGTTCGTCCACCCTTAACGGTATCCTAAACGGCCCCAAAGTGACCAAATGATACACCAAACGGCGCCCATCCGCAGTGCCCACCAATATTGCTCAAGGTTCAGCATTCATACTTCTGCGAGTGTCAATTAAAAAACAATTATTGTGCATATCTGAGGCAACATGACAACACGTCAATATTATGTATGTGTATTTTTTTACTAGAAAAGGCATACATAAGTAAGTTAAAGGATCGTAGCCTTTATAACGCTGCGCTGGCCATGCAACGCTTGCACGAAACGGCAAGTGTTTCCAACACTTTGCTAAGACGACACGGTGGTGGCACCTACCCGTCGCCTTGCGTTCTACACCTTATCACCTCAGAGACGGGCGCGCACGGCGCGCGCCCAGTTTTCCAAGATAACTGCCGCATAGCGCTCATGCCTCACGTGTGACGTGGCTTGACGCACTCGTTTGCCTCCTCTGCATGCTCGAGGCACTCTAACGCAGCGCCTCCAGAATACAATTCACCGATTTTCTTGCGCAGAACATCAAATAAAGATTTTGTTCCCTCTCCCCAGAGGCAAAACTATCGTCTTTCGACGACATTTGCGGAGTAACATGCAGATACGGGGCCATTTATTACTTTTTTTTCATTTCTTTTTTCTCGTATTTCACCCACCACCAGTTTTTCGCACGTTCTCACGAATATGCTGCCCGTGACGTGCAGTGAGAAGTGACGGTGTGACGTTGCATGAAAGGAAGAATTTCGTGCTGAGTTGGTGTCATGCGCAGACTGGTACGGCAAAAAAAAAGTAAATCACGAGAGAAGAAGTCATCAATTGGGTTGAGTAGTGCGAGGTGCTTGTATCGCGGCTGCCTTTGCTGTACGATAGATGGGTATGAAGATTATTCCCGTGTATACAGACGGCCTTCATGTGTGAGTTCGCGCACACTTGAAGGCCCTTCATCCCGTGAGTATGAAAAAACCCGGCACCGGTGCGGTGACAAGGCCGCACCCATGATTTCTAACCATGGCGTATCCGCCACACAACCACTGATTTTGCCTGCAATTTCAGGTTAGCCTTGCAGCTTTCGGGGTTATCTTGCGATTTTACCTTTATACGTCATCAACGCTCTGTACACCCCCGCAAGCAGTAATGCAGTCAGGGATGAGTAGGACTTGTTGTTGGGCGAATTAGTTTACGTCAATGGGGTACATAGTAGCACTAACATGGAAAACAGGTCAGAGAAAAGAAGTTAGAGCACACGACCATTCTGTTCACTCCTTTTTAGGCGCTGTGATATGCTACCTACCGGCCTTCAGAAATCAAGCGCCTTCTTCCTTGAAAGAGCGACAGGCTTTAGGTAAATGCTGGTGCAGCCTTCCGAACGAAGTCGTGAACGCGTTCACGGAGTAACTTTTGTTAACGTGGCCTCATCAATTGCGAGGCCCGCGGGATGGTTTTACGCTGTCCCGTAGTAGAATACCAAGTACTCTAAATAGTTGACTGCTTTTCTAAACGCACTTATTAGTCCTTTTTAAATGCGAAGCATTTCTTAGCGAACTTCGGCGACATTGAGCGTATCTATCTATCTAGCCGCCTATGACTTTTAGCTCTCTTGGCCGTTTGGATAATGGTATCAATATCAAACTTGGTATGATATAACATGCCTGCATGAAGAACATTTTTCATTAGCCATAACATGAAAACCATGACATCGATGCCATGAATGTCATGATTTACATTTTATGGTCCTGCAGCTCTTGCGGTGGTTTTGTTCACCTGGCATGTTGCAAAACTGCTATGGTATGACATGATTGCATGGTAAATACAAGCGACAGGCCCTAACATGAAAATCATGACATGCGTGTCATGTAACAACATGACTACGTGCCACGCTCATGATGCGCTCGCGGCCGTTTTGGTAGCGTCACGTATAACAAATTTAGTATTACGGTATGTGAATGAATGACAAAGGTATGTGACTGGTGCAAACATGATAATCATGTGATGCGTGACGTGTACCCCCATTACTACATGCCACGCTCATGATGCGCTGGTGGCCGTTTCGCTAGCTTCACCTATACCCAATTTGGTATTACGGGACGTGAATTAATGACGAAGGTATGATGCAAGCATGATAAACATGAGATGAATGTCATGTAACAACATGACTACATACTACGCTCATGATGCGGTCGCGGTCGTTTCGCTAGCTTCACGTGTACCAAACTCGGTATTACGCGACGCGAATGGACGACATGGGTATATGACACATCAGACACATATAATCACGACATGCGTGTCATGTAACAACTTGACTACATGCCACACTGATGATGCACTCGCAGCCGTTTCGCTAGCTTCACATATGCCGAATTTGGTATTACGTGACGCCAATAGATGACGAAGGTTCGAGATTGGTGCAAACATGATAATCATGAGATGTGTGTCATGTGAAAACATGACTCCATGCCACAGTAAAGGCGCCAATACATTTCGACGTGACGCGGTGCGCGTGCTCGCCGGCGTTCATGTCCTCGCGTCACTCAGGCGTTGCCACGCCAGGCACCAGTCCTGCCGTATACTCGCAGACGCGCGCCGTGCTGCGTTGCTTTCACGCATGCACGTTTCAGCGCGTCCGACATCCCTTCGTTACGAAAAGAGGGAGACGCGGTGTCTGGGTAAACGCATCGGCATGGAGTAGTGTTAAGAGCAAACCTCCTAAGCCCGAAAATGCACGCTACAGCCACCTTTTTTTATTTCTCTATGCTACAGCGGCGAGCGAGGGGGCACTGCAAGCGCTCGATGGTGACGGACGCACTCCACATCGCCTCCGTAGATTTTCTGCTATTTCTGCGGACATCCACCTTGGTACCTCTGAAACTTGGATTTATCGTCACCGCCAAGTTCTCCGCTTCGCCTAGACAACACCTTCGTCCAGGTGGGTCCAGTTTTGACAACTTGAGGGACGTCCTTCACTCCCGGCTACAACGCCGTTTCGCTAAGGGCTCTCAGCCCAGCGATGGCGGCGCTAACGTGGTTACGGGCTATGATCCTACCTCAAGCCAAATGCTGTCCATGGAGATTTCATCCTCCGTAAACACTATGCCATCAGAAGACGAATACCTCGACGACATGGTAAGACTGTAGCAACGTAAGCAAGCGAAATCGAAGTTTGCGTCTCAACAACAACGAGACACCACAGCGGGCCACCATTCCCCAGCCTTGCAAGGAACGCCGGCGCGCCATCCCTCCGGTGGTGTGCCTACCTCTGCTCTGTCCTCGCAGCCAGCGAAGCAACGCAAGTGGCGTCCGCGTCAAACTCCTCGCCTCTCTCGCGACGACTACATCGTAGTAGTGAAACCTCGCGTTCCCTGCGAGCTACGCACATTCGTCCCGGCCGATCGCGCTGGCGACGCCATCCGCAGCTACCTCGGCGACCGGACTACCACGTAAATTCAAGTGTGGCCGATCTGGGAACAAACATCTTGGTCCGTAGCACCACCATTTTGCCTATGGCACAGCGACTCCTTGGGGACTTCCAGTTGCAAGTGGGGGATCAGCAGCTGCCCGTTCGGGGCCACGCCACGGCACCAGGGATACATGCAAGGACGTCATCAACATAAACCCTGCTGAAAGCCCGGAGAAAATAAAGTCAGACCTCCATTGGCCTCGAGGTACTATCCTCGCGGTCCGCAAACTCGGAGATTCCGCGGCAGCGATGATGACTTTCGAGGGCACGAAGTTACCCCGCTTCCTCTTCTACCACTGCTTGGCGACGTATATGAAAAAATTGCCTGCAGCTTCCCTCGGGGGAACACTGAGGAGGATGCGGAGCATATAATTGGTTAACGGGGTGTTAAAGTGCGACTTACTTGGGTCGATGGCTAAATTGGTTAACGTGGTTGTGAAATGGGGTGTTAAATGGCGACTTACTTGGGTCGATGGCTAAATTGGTTAACGTGGTTGTAGGAGGGGGTGTTAAATGAGTGAACACGCACACACGTATGCGAAAGGGCGGCGCTGGTCGAAGGGACGTCGATCATTGTGTTTGTGGATTCATTGGAATTCATTTCACCGCGACCTTGGACGTCGACGCGCCGTACAAACCAACCGACGAGCGGCAACTGAGCGAGCAAGCGCCGACCTTGAGTATATATACAGCGCGACTGCGCATGCGCTGTCAGCTGTCGAATGTTCTCGAAGGAGAAGCGCGCGCGGCACAGATGGTGGGCGACGGCGCGACGGCGCATGCGCGCGCGTCAGCTGTCAAGTGTTCGAGAAGCGGTGCGGACGGCGCGGACGGCGCACTACAAGGCGCGAGTAAAAGATGCTTCCGCATCTAAAACGGTCCCTGTTTGCACCAAGTGGGGTACCATCGGTCATAGACCACCTCAGTGTCCTCACCCCGCTCCAACCCAGTGTGCCAAATGTGGAACCCCCGCACCTGCAGGTCTCAATGCCCACGACTGCCACCCCAAGTGCCTCCTCTGCCACGGCGCCCATGAGACTGGGACCAGTGGCTGCACGGCAAATATCGAAATATCGAAAACGCAAGCAGCCCTCAACATCTCCCCGAGGGACCACCTCATGTTCGTCACAGCCAGACAGCAGCACCAACCTGCATCATTCCGCTCCACCACTCCACGCCGACACTTAAGCATTCCCACCGCTCGAAGCACCAGCGGCGGTACCTCAGGTGAGCAGTTGGGCAGGGAAAGCTGCTTCTAAGCCTCTCTCGTCCCCTTCTGTCGATCCTCCTTCTCCCGAACTTGCGGCCCTTCGCCAGCAAGTTGCGGCACTTCAAAGCAAAATTCTCTTTTATCTAAACAACTCGAACTCTTAAATAGTGCTCAGATTTGGGTGCACGTTAAAGAACTCCAGGTGGTCTAAATTTCCGGAGCCCTCCAATACGGCGTCTCTCATAATCATATAGTGGTTTGGGACGTTAAACCCCAAATATCAATCAATCAATCGAACTCTTAAATAAGCGACTTCAACCCCAACAACAGTGTACTGCAAGGCCATCCGGTATTGCCTCCTCTGTCCAGGCGGCTACGCCAGCTACGTCCAAGCTTAGTCCTCGCGCTAAGTTCACTCCCATTAAACCGCCGGTTCAAGCAGCCATGTGTATTCCAGAACTCGGAACCGGTACCACATCTACTCCAGAAGCTCTTGAGGCTTCTGGGGCACCTCAGGTTCTCTTGCCCGCTAACCAAACTCTCCCTAGCGAAGAGCGCACCCCACGCGTAGAGGAACGCCTCACGCGCGTTGAAGCTTCGATTAATCACCTCCTCACCAGCTTCTCGGCCCAACGCATAGTAGTAGAGGTTACCCAGACTATTCAAGCCTGGGAAATTACCCAGTTTCAACCCAAGGCATCGCGTTCCCGCTCCTGCTCGCTGAGCAGTGAGGGTACAGCTCCACGGCGTCGTCGTAAGGTGGCTACCACCACCCCGCCGTCGGACAATCCGGCCTTCGTGCCCCTCCCTGCGTCTGAGGATTCCGAGCGGGACATGCAGGACCAAATATAAAACCTAAAGCAGTCACGATGGCTACCAATCGTACGTCCCGTTCAAACATTGCGTCTAAATTCGAGATCATACAGTGGAACTCTGGAGGCTTCGGGAACAGGCGAAAGCGTTCACATCTTTCCCTTTTCCTCCACTCACTTGGCTCTCAGCCGGCTGTCTTGGCGCTCCAAGAATCTGGCCCTGCTCCATCCCTTTCTGGATACTGCTCCTATGTAGGCGGCACCACCACATGCCTCCTCGTGCATAAAGCTTACATGGCGATACAGATTGACCTCGATCTGGATCTTCCTTACGACTACTGCATGATATCAGTGCTGTCTCAGCGGAGGGGCCAACCATCAATACATATCTTAAACGTGCACTGTCCCCCTCGCCTTGCAAGGGCTTCGTTTGCGCATCTCTTCCATCGGGCGCTGCGTATAGCGGCCCGACAACCACTGGTGATTGTAGGGGACTTTAATGCCCCCAGCCCTCACTGGGGTTACCACTACGAGAAGGCCCGGGGCAGAGAGCTCAAGGAGCTCATTTCTTCGCCGAGCCTGACGCTTCTTACCGATCCGGAACAACCCACACATTCCGGCAACTCGATCACTCGAGACACATGCCCCGACCTCTCCCCCACCCGTCACATCCGTGATGCTACATGGGAAAATTTAGGCGAAACCCTAGGCAGCGATCACTTTTTACTCCGCATTTCGTTCACACCGCGGCAGAAAATGCGCCAACACTGGGACCAAGCCCGTCTCACCGATTGGACTCAGTTCAGAATGCAACCATTCCCCGCCGGCCTCTCCTCGACCGAATATGCAGCGTGGGCATCATACGCTCTCCATATGAAACAAGCGAACAGTCGCACCCTTGTAACCTCTAATTTGACTCCTGCAACCGATCCACACCTCCTACATCTTTGGCACGCTCGCCGCGGGCTCATAATGCGCTGGAAACGCAACAAACTTAATCGGAAACTTCGCGCTCGCATCGTTGTTACTAATACAGTGGAACTGCAGAGGTCTCAAGAACCACAAGAAGCGGGCTCATTTCCGCCTCTATCTTGAGACCTTTGAGTTCCTTGTTGCCGTGGTTGCCCTTCAGGAACCCGGCTCGGACGTCAAACTCACAAATTACACTACATTTCAACACAACCCGGAGACATGTATACTTGTTCACAAGCAATATACCGCCCAGGAAGTCACACTCCCCACAACACCGCCTTTCCCATACACAATGGTGTCGGTGCTGCCTATAAGGCGATCTGACCCACCTGTTCATATTTTAAACATTTACTGTCCCCCAAAGCTTAAGAACGTCACGTTCAGCGAAACTTTCACACAAGCTATGCAGGTGGCAGGACGGGACCCCTCCTGATCGTCGGCGACTTCAATGCCCCAAGCAGGTTATGGGGTTACCCACGAGAGGACACGCGTGGAAGGAAGCTTGCGGAACTTCTTTCTACACTTGGACTCACCCTCCACACTGATCCCGCCAGCCCAACACGTATAGGCAACTCTGTTCAACGAGATACTTGCCCGGACCTCACAATTACACGCAACATACGCCATGCTGACTGGCTGAACACACAGGACACTCTCGGTAGTGATCATTGTGTATTAAACACAACTGTGTACATGCGTCCCTTAAAACGCCCACTTACACAAGCTCGTATCCCAGACTGGACACTTTCCGCACCACTCTACCTATTGTAGACCCTCTCCAGTCGGGATACGACACCTGGTCTAAATCACTGACGTCTACACTGAAACAACACGAACAGCTGATACAGCTCACGGAAACTCAAACGGACGTGGACAACCACCTCCTCCATCTTTGGCAGGCCCGCCGCAGCCTCACCAAACGATGGAAAAAACAGAAACATAACAGACGCCTCAAGAAACGCATCCTAGAACTCACGGAGCAAGCTGCGGAATATGCTGCTCAGCTAGCCGACACTAACTGGGTGGACAGGTGCAACACGGCTGCACGCCAGATGTCTGGTCGCAACACGTGGCGCCTGTTTCGCGCTCTCATCGATCCAACACAAACACGCACGGAAACTCAACGTCACTTACATAACGTCATGCACAACTTTACAGGAACGACAACACAGCTGGCAAACACGCTCAGGGACCGATACCTGTGCACCACCAAGGACCCCCGGACGGCCGCATACTCCTACGCAGGCAAAAAGAACACGCAGTTGGACACCCCGTTCCAGCTCCACGACCTCCAGGCGGCCTTACGCAAGATGAAGCGTGGCACTGCACCAGGGCGTGACCAGGTTACGGTCAAACTGTTGGCCAATCTTCCCGACGCAGCCTACGCCACGCTCCTCAAATACATCAATAGCATTTGGGACGGAGAAACTCCTCTCCCTCTTGAATGGAAATCAGCTCTCGTGACCTTCATCCCGAAGGCAGGTAAACCTATTGACGTGGAGAACCTTCGCCCCATCTCCCTCACGTCTTGTGTCGGCAAGCTGATGGAAACGATGGTGCGCGACAGACTCTCCGAGTTTCTAGAAACACAGCACACTTTTGCGGACACCATGTTTGGATTCCGCCCTCAGAAGTCAGCCCAGGATATACTTCTACAGCTCCACCATGACATATTAGATCCTGTTGAATGCCCCCACAATGATAAGGTAGTCCTGGCCTTGGATCTTAAAGGAGCATTCGACAACGTGAAGCATGAGGTAATCCTTGACCACCTCAGTCAGACCAACTGTGGTTATAAAACATTCAATTATGTTAGACAGTTTCTGACAGACCGTCGAGCCTACATACGCATACAAGATGAGGAACATGGGCCTTACGTCATCGGCTCGAGGGGAACTCCTCAAGGCGCGGTCCTCTCTCCCCTCCTATTTAATATAGCCATGCTTCATCTTCCCCCCAAATTGGCTTCTTTACCAGGGATACATCACGCTCTTTACGCGGATGATATCACGATCTGGGCCACGCAAGGTAACCTGGGTCACATGGAGTCATGCCTGCAAGCAGCAGCGACTGTAGTCGACGACTACGCAACCTACTGCGGACTCCAGTGTGCCCCGGCTAAGTCAGAATTTGTGCACGTACGTCCCTCCCCTCAGGACACAACTCAGCTCCATATCAGTCTTCCCTCGGGACCGATCCGTGAGGCCAAGGAGATCCGCGTCCTTGGCCTCTTCATACACCACCAACGCAAGGCCGACACCACAATAGCCAAACTTCGCACGGTGGGAGACCAGGTGGGCCGGATGGTCCGCCGTGTCTCCAACAAGCGGGGAAGATTGCGAAGCAGGGATGCAATGCGGCTTGCCCATGCTTTCGTAACGAGTAGAATACTCTACTCGACTCCCTACTTGCACCTACGCAAACACGAGGATGATCAACTCGAGGTCATCCACCGTAAAGTTATCAAGCGGGCTCTCGACCTCCCTATCACCACGTCCAACCAGAGACTTCTGGCCCTAGGCGTGGTGAATACCTACCGGGAACTTCGAGAAGCCCACCTCGTTAACCAATACACGTGCCTTGCACAGACCCATTCCGGTCGCCGCCTCTTGGACCGAATACACATCAAACACGATTACTATATTGAGGAACGGTGAGAGTGCCAGAACCTTGGAGACGCGCCCTCCGGGTCCGACCCCTTCCCCGCAACATGTCCAAGAAAACCACAGTGGTCGCCGCCAGCGCGCGCGGAAGCGTTGCAGCGACACTTTGGTCAAGAGGAACACGTGTGCTACGTGGACGTTGCCGGCCCGCACCATGGGGGATGGTATACTGCCGCAGTCATACACAACGCAAACACCGTAAACGGGCTCACTTTCAAAGCCTACAGCGCAACACACGCGGAGGAGGTTGCCATCGCTATGGCTCTCACCTATCCCTCTTCTAAACATATCATCACCGACTCACGAGGGGCCTGTCGGAACTATCAGCTAGGGTGGGCTTCACCGCTTGCTCAGCGCATACTGGAACCTAGCTGCCGATACGTTAATCCAACTCCGCGAAATCTGGTTTGGGCACCCGGTCACCAAGGACTCAGGGGTAACGAACAGGCCGATCAGGCCGCCCGCGCACTCTCTTCCCGGGCTATCTCCCTGTCTTTGGAAGCCTACTCGCAATCAGACAATTCGGCCCTTTCATTCAAAGATATTACCAATTACTACAAGGAGGAGCACCGGCGCTATCCAGACCCTTGTAAGGGACTGCATCGCGCTGACGAGCGCCTCCTTTTAAACTGTTTACCAATACTGTACTGTGCCCGGTGGTGCTAAAACATTTCAATTCATCCTTTGATGGCACGTGCCAGTTCTGTGGTGAGGTGGCTGACACCTTTCACATCGTCTGGGCGTGCCAGTCTAATCCATCTATCCCCCCAACCCCAATCCCACGAGAGAGGACTGGGAGGCGGCCCTGCTCGGCTGTCAAGACCTGAAGGCACAAGAGGCTCTGGTTCAACGTGCGCGGGCGGCGTTGCTTGCCAATGGAGCCCGGAATAGGGGTTCCACCTAGTGCTGTGAGGGTAGGAGGCCAATAAGGCCCCAACCCAATCACCTCTCTGTAACCATTTAATGGTTATTAAATGTTTTCACCACCACCACCACCCACCGCGCTCGCATTGAGGCGCTCACTGCAGAGGCGGCCGCATACTCCGCACAACTTTCCGATGCTAACTGGGCAGACACCTGTTCAAAGGCTGCAAACCAGATGAGCTCTAAGAGTGCGTGGCGACTCTTTAGAAGCCTTCTCGATCCCTCCACCACCAGGGGAGAAACGCAACGCCAGCTCCACCGTGTTCTGCATGCCTTTCAGGGCACTACGGATCAACTCGCACGAGAACTTTGTGACCGCTACATCTACCGCACAATTGATCCCGCAGGCCCAGCATATACGTTTTCCGGCGCCCCTAACACCGACCTCGACGCCCCATACATGCTTTCTGATTTACGATTTGCACTCACGAAAATGTGACGGGGCACGGCCCCTGGACGTGACGGAATCACAGTATCTCTCCTGGCAAATCTTCCCGACCAAGCACACCTCTCGCTACTCCACCTTATAAATTCGATATGGGACGGCTCTCCGCTTCCAACGGAATGGACCACATCGGTCGTGACATTCATTCCCAAATCGGCAAAGTCCGTTAGTATTGAAGCACTGAGGCCCATCTCACTTACGTCTTGCGCAGGCAAACTCATGGAAACCATGGTTCGCGAACGCCTTTCCGCCTACTTGGAGGCCAGGAGGACCTTTGCCGACACGATGTTTGGCTTTCGCCCGCATCTGTCGGCGCAGGACGTCCTGCTCCAGCTTCAACACGATATCATAGAGCCGACTACTATGCGCCATAACGATAAACCCGTGCTCGCTCTCGATCTCCGCGGGGCGTTCGACAACGTCAAACACAGCGCTATATCACTAACCTGTCTACCACAAACTGCGGGCAGAAGACTTAACTACATTCGCGCCTTTCTATCACATCGCACCGCCTTCATTCGCCTTATTCTACCGAACATTGCACGTACTTATTAGGCACGCGGGGTACACCTCAAGGGGCAGTCCTGTCTCCTCTGCTTTTTAACCTGGCCATGATGAACTTCCCCTCTCTTCTAAGCGAGGTCGAGGGAATACAACACGCACTATATGCAGACGATATCACAATCTGGACCAACACCGGCTCCTTAGCGCAATCGAAGAACGCCTGCAAAGGCTGCCCTTCTGGTGGATACCTACGCTGGTTCATGCGGCCTGGAGTGTTCTCCAGCTAAATCGGCTCTTCTTTCAGGGCTCTCCGCTACCGCCGCCTAAAATTTTTCTTCCGTCGGGCCGTCCCGTCAGTGCAAAATATTCGGGTTCTTGGCCTTCCCCATACATCGTCCTGGATCCAAAGGGCACAATAGCAGGCCTCAGACCGCACCAGCGGCAGGTGAGCTGCATGATATGGCGAGGTCTCCAAGCGCGGCGGCCTCCGCGGGTCTCAGTCCCTCCGATTGGCCCACGCGTTTGTGACCAGTCGCGTCCTCTACGCCTTGCCTTACCTTCGCCTGCGTCGTGGACACGAGCACCAGGTGGACGTCCTTCTTCGTTCAGTATACAAACGCGCTGTGGACCTACCTATTGCAACTTCCAACAGCCGATTCGCGACTCTAGGGGCACACAACACCTTTGCAGAGATGCGCGAAGCTCATCGCGTCAACCAAATCAATCGACTGTCGCAGACGCCTTCAGGGCGCAGTCTTCTACACAGACTTGGCCTTAACCCGATATCTGACCAAGACCCTCTGCGGCCGGTACCAGAGCTCTGGCGTCAAAAGCTATGGGTGAAACCTCTACCCCGTAACATGAAAATCATGACATGCGTGTCATGTAACAACATGACTACGTGCCACGCTCATGATGCGCTCGCGGCCGTTTTGGTAGCGTCACGTATAACAAATTTAGTATTACGGTATGTGAATGAATGACAAAGGTATGTGACTGGTGCAAACATGATAATCATGTGATGCGTGACGTGTACCCCCATTACTACATGCCACGCTCATGATGCGCTGGTGGCCGTTTCGCTAGCTTCACCTATACCCAATTTGGTATTACGGGACGTGAATTAATGACGAAGGTATGATGCAAGCATGATAAACATGAGATGAATGTCATGTAACAACATGACTACATACTACGCTCATGATGCGGTCGCGGTCGTTTCGCTAGCTTCACGTGTACCAAACTCGGTATTACGCGACGCGAATGGACGACATGGGTATATGACACATCAGAAAATGATAATCACGACATGCGTGTCATGTAACAACTTGACTACATGCCACACTGATGATGCGCTCGCAGCCGTTTCGCTAGCTTCACATATGCCGAATTTGGTATTACGTGACGCCAATAGATGACGAAGGTTCGAGATTGGTGCAAACATGATAATCATGAGATGCGTGTCATGTGAAAACATGACTCCATGCCACAGTAAAGGCGCCAATACATTTCGACGTGACGCGGTGCGCGTGCTCGCCGGCGTTCATGTCCTCGCGTCACTCAGGCGTTGCCACGCCAGGCACCAGTCCTGCCGTACACTCGCAGACGCGCGCCGTGCTGCGTTGCTTTCACGCATGCACGTTTCAGCGCGTCCGACATCCCTTCGTTACGAAAAGAGGGAGACGCGGTGTCTGGGAAACGCATCGGCATGGAGTAGTGTTAAGAGCAAACCTCCTAAGCCCGAAAATGCACGCGACAGCGACGAGCGATGCTATGAGTGACGAAACAGGGCGTTCGCGCGACGTGTCGCGTGGTAGATTTCGCGCGATCACTCGGTTCTCCAGATTTGGAAACCGTCGCTCATCGCCCTGCAGTGCTGGGCTCAAGCAGCCAATAGCGAAAAACCGGAAAAGACAAAGACTACATAGGTGCACGTGACCCTGCCCGAGTCACGTATGCGCAACAAGAAATAACGCAATGTTTACGCATGTGCATATAAAAAAGTGCTGCAAGGCATTCATAAACACTTTCCGTTCCATTACACAATAATATATCGTATTTTTAAATTGCATACCGCTCACTACGTGGTTTTGGTGCGAGTAGACGGCCACATGCCAGCAACAGTGAAGTTTACTCGCCGAAGCCATCGCGTGAATGAGGTTTGCCTGCGCTAGCGACTGATCGCGCGAAGACGATCTACGTCGCGTCGCTCGTCGCTGTCGCGTGCATTTTCGCGCTTATGAGGTTTGGGCTTCACTCTAAGGCATCGGCGCGAAATGCAGGATGTCGCGCCTGGCGTCCCGTTTTGCTAACGTAGCGTCGCTGTGCCCAGCGTGCACGCGCGTCAACGCTACATTGGAGTATATTGGGCCCTTCATAGTGCGCTCGCGGCCATTTGACTAACTCCACATATACCAAATTCAATGTTTCGAGACGTGAATGGATGACGAAATGTATGACTAGTGCAAACATGATAATCTTGGCATGCGTGTCATGTAAGTACATGACAGCAAACCACGCTCATAGCGTGCTCGTGGCCGTTTCGCTAACTTCACATACTAAATTTGGTATCACGTCACGTGAATAGATGACAATGGTAAACGACACATCCAACATGATAATCAAGACACGGAAGTCATGCACAGCATGATTTACCTCAACCCCGTCACGTTGTGCTGATTTTAAAAAGATATATGAACATTTCTTAAGCATGCTTCGCATATCATCGATTCCCACTGTACGTTGTTGCGAAAGACGGACCGATCCCGCCGAAGCCACCACTGTTGCGAAAGACGGGGACGCCAACACGGTCCCGAAGGCGCCACTGCTTTCAACTCCGCCGGGAAGGTCACCAGCCGTTTGGTAGCGTATGTTTCTCAGCTCGCGACGGCTTCTGCGCAGAGCTGATAAGACGAGCGGACGAGACGACGGTGAGTTAAACAAGGTTTATGTACAGCATATATACAGAGGCGTTACAATTTCGGCACTGGGGCCGACAGAGACTCGAAGAGCCGAGCTCTCCTCTCTAATACATAGGTCAACTTTTCGCCTAAGACCGCCGACTCACACACATGTCGGCTCTCCGACATGGGGACTCCTCTCTCATAGGACCGCCGATCGCGACGCGCCGCAGGGCTTCTTTTATTTGCACCGGGTCCAACCAAAATGTCCAATCAGAAGCGCCGCTGGTCGTCAGGGCAGATTCCTCCAATGGGGTCGCCGCTGGGCCACGTCAGACCCCCAGACACGAGGACGCCGGCTCGCTGTCACGTGCGCTGCTGACTCAATGCACGTGGCCAGAGAGGCGCCGCGCGTGTTTACCCCGTTGAGTTGTTCGCGTCAGGCGGACTGCGGGCTGGCCTTGACCCAGATTGCCTTTTTCAGAGGCACGGACGTTTGACGAGGACTCGCTGGCATAACAGCACCCCCGCCGCCAGACAATGCACCGGAAAGACGAGCTGCTTCCACGGGGCTCAGATGTCAGGTGCGCTCGTTCGCCAAGTCCCCCCAGGTTCGCCTCCAGGGCCATGGGGAGAATACAGCTCCAGACTGTTCCGGAAACACATCCCATTTTTGACGACGGATCCCAGCTCCACTGGCTTGTCGCCACAACTTGCTGGCCAACTTCGCTCGTCTCTTCTGACCATTTTCGGTTTCAGCACTTGACGATGGTTCTGCAACTTGCTAAGAACGGATCGACAACAGACAACACACGACACAAGCAAGTGCCCTCGGTCACCCGACAGAACACCAGACAAAGTATAGTACAACATATACCTATCTACGTGTCTATCGGAATTTTGTTCCCTCTACATCAAGAGGCACATGTGGGACACAAGACTCTTAAAGTAAGAACTTGAATTTTTCACACTTACAACAACGCAACGAATTAGAATACCACATAAAGTTGGCCCCTTGAGATCACTCTGAACGAGAGCGCTCAGCCCAGGTCGTGATGAGGTCAAAATTTTGCCCCGAATCGCCAGCGAGAAACCGGAAGGTTGAGAAGGTACTAGCTAGAACGCACTGCTCAATGCACCTGCATTAGCGTTTAGCTTTCCCTTTTTTTTGATAGCGAACGTCAAAGTTGCGCTGTGGAGCAACATGCTCCACCTCAGTAACCGGCCACTTTTAGGCGACGATACCTATGCGGCACCAAGAGCGGCTCACACTTGCGACGTTGCACAGGGGAACAACGATACAGCTTGCTACTGATTGACTCCTCACCGCTTAGCTCGATATCGTGTTCGATCACCGTCGTGTCTCCGGGACGGTCCGACAACACATACCCAAACTCGGAAACAATCTTTCTCAGGTCCTGTTTCTCAGGTCCTCCTTCACTTAAGCTAGGCTCTAGGTTTATCTGCTCCCGGATTACTTTCGATCCCCCTTCAATTACCTCACTAGAACTCAAAATTTCTGCTTCCTCTTCCTTTGAAGCATTCAACAACAGATTTACGACCGCTTGATGTTGAACGTATGGTTTCATCAAGTTGTAAATTTTGTCCGGCCACCTTCCTAATTTCACTTCATAATTTGTATCGCAAGGCTTCGATAATACTTTGGCGGGCCCTTCCCAATCAACCTCAAGCATGTTCCTTTTGAACGACTGCAGCAGCATTACCTGACTCCCTACTTCAAGAGCACGCTTCTTCACCGATTACTCGTAGTGCTCCTTCGACAGCACTTTTGCCGCGTTTTTCTGGCTTTCCACTAGCGCTTCAATTTGGCTTTCCCCTAGCGCTTCAATCGAGAAATCCTCACGCTGCTCTCGAATGAGCGTCTCTCGATCAACTCTCGGCAGCTCGCTCCAACTTTCCGCTACAGGCGAGAGCGTTGCAACCCTCTCGCTCTGACTCAATGGCGCCATGTCGTCTCCCCTTTCTACGGAAACCGCGCCGGTCGGTTCGGCGACGGGCCGCTCACGTGACTGCTCACATGACTCATGCGGAAACTTTCCTTTCTGGGCTTCCGTCGACCCGCCGACAAGGTCACTTGAGAGTTCACCGCATTGAACCAGATGAAGCTGCCGCGATAGATTCCGCGCTTGCAATCGCGTGAGAGCCATGCACGCTAAGTTGGGGAAGAACGATTTGCCCTGCTCTTTGAGAAGCTGCTCTGAGTTGTTGGAGAAAAGATAAGGAAAACGATCATTTAGCGCGGCAGACACAGCCGCTTCGGTGCGAAGCTCACCGAACGGGCCTTTAATGACAACCGTGGCGATTGGTAAGCGAACACTCTGCTCCTCGGCGACTTGCCTGATCCACGCGCATTCTCCTGTAAAGTCATCCAAACCCACCAATGAAGGATGGACAACATCCATGGTTGCCGCGGAGTCTCTAAGTGCTCGACACGCTTTCCCATTCACACTAATTTCTTGGATATACGGCTCCAACAACCGTATGTTCTTTTCCGATTCTCTAATTGTTGCAAAAGCAAACTTTTGCTTACAGTTTATCGCGATGTGCCCTTCCTTTTTGCAGTTGTAGCAGATTAGTGGCTTCCGTGATTCAAACGCCCGTGTGGTATCAGTGCGTTGTTTAGAAACCTCACTCGATTTTTCCGCTTCTGTTTTCCTTTCCTCTACAGTGTCCTTCGTAAGAGACGGGTCCTTTTTGAAATTACGGTGCGGAGCGGGTTTCCGTTGATCAGGTTTCTTTGAAAAGCCCTCTTTTCTTTCATCCTTTTCAACGCGCACTGCCCTGCTATGCAACTTTCGGCGAGTATAATACTCCTCAGCTAACTCTGCTGCCTTGTTTAGCTGTACTTCACCAAGTTTGTCCTGCAGCCAAAGTTTGACATCCTCCTCGATGCAGCGGTAGAATTGCTCCAATGCAACGCATTCCACCACTTTATCGCGGTCGTCATAAACACCTTCGCCCTTGAGCCATTCAATCAAATCGGCTTTAAGATGAAACGCGAAGTCAACGTGTGACTCATTCCCCTTTTTAGCATACCGGAACCTTTGCCTGAAAGCCTCGGGTGACAACTTATAACGTCTCAAGAGCACTTCCTTAACCTCGTCATAGCTCTCAAACGCTTCCATCGACAAGCAAGTTATCGCGTCGGACACTTCGCCGGGAAGAAGAGCTAGCAGGTTCCGCGCCCAAAGAGGCCGCTCCAAAGCGTTTCGCTCACAGACGTGTTCAAACTTGACGAGATACTTCGCCATGTCCTCGCCTACTACGAACGGTGGCAGTTGGTCCCGAATTCTAAAACCGCTGACCTGAACTGTTGGAGAAGCTACGCTAGGCGCCTGCGAACACTGTAGGATTGCCAATTCTAGTCGTTTCAACTCGAGACGCTCCTGTCTCTCGGCCTCCTCGCGACGTTCGCGCCTTTCAGCTTCTTCACGTTCGCGAGCTTCGCCTTCTCGCCTTTCAGCCTCCTCACGGCGTGCTTTAATATCCACCCAGGCCTCATCGACTTCCTCAGCCGACACTCCCTCATCCTTCATGATCTCAAGGATCGGTTGCTTTCGTTTCGCACGGCCCAAAGTAATGCCGAGTTCCTCACAAATTTCGATGAGTTCCTTCACTTTAAGGTTCTCCATCGTTCACACTAGCCTCTTGCTGTTTGCCCCTGTTAACAATTTACTTGCCGTACCCACTATAAGTCAACTAGCAAGACGCGCAAGCAATTTTTCACTCTCCCGTGTTTACCCCCTCCGCATTAACTTTGGTTTCAAAGCACTTCGACTTTGCTTGAAACGATCAAAGCTCACTCTAATGCTTCACACCGCCCTTCTCTAAACTACTACAACCTGAGCTAGAGTAGTCTGGTGAACTGAGGGGAAAACATCAGGCACTCACCGCATCGATGTCGCTGACGCCGGCCGATCCCGCAGCTGCCAACCACTGTTGCGAAAGACGGACCGATCCCGCCGAAGCCACCACTGTTGCGAAAGACGGGGACGCCAACACGGTCCCGAAGGCGCCACTGCTTTCAACTCCGCCGGGAAGGTCACCAGCCGTTTGGTAGCGTATGTTTCTCAGCTCGCGACGGCTTCTGCGCAGAGCTGATAAGACGAGCGGACAAGACGACGGTGAGTTAAACAAGGTTTATGTACAGCATATATACAGAGGCGTTACAATTTCGGCACTGGGGCCGACAGAGACTCGAAGAGCCGAGCTCTCCTCTCTAATACATAGGTCAACTTTTCGCCTAAGACCGCCGACTCACACACATGTCGGCTCTCCGACATGGGGACTCCTCTCTCATAGGACCGCCGATCGCGACGCGCCGCAGGGCTTCTTTTATTTGCACCGGGTCCAACCAAAATGTCCAATCAGAAGCGCCGCTGGTCGTCAGGGCAGATTCCTCCAATGGGGTCGCCGCTGGGCCACGTCAGACCCCCAGACACGAGGACGCCGGCTCGCTGTCACGTGCGCTGCTGACTCAATGCACGTGGGCCAGAGAGGCGCCGCGCGTGTTTACCCCGTTGAGTTGTTCGCGTCAGGCGGACTGCGGGCTGGCCTTGACCCGGATTGCCTTTTTCAGAGGCACGGACGTTTGACGAGGACTCGCTGGCATAACAACGTGGGATCTGCCTTTTTTTTCAAGCTTGGTAACGTTTTCGAACGGAACGCTCTTGGCTTATAGCGTTCATATATTAATGTGCATTAGCTTCGGCAGTAAGTGAAATTCGTGTAACCTAAGACAGTTCACATGAAGGCACCGAAATGGCTGCAAATAAGGCCTCTAATAGATAATGAACTACACCTGTCAAAGTAATAAGCCCAGCCAAGAAATGATAACTATTACGAGTAAATACGATCGTGGTGTGTCCTTTACACTATGGCTAACTAAATACGTATTCAATGGGTGAGCATCTTAGTGTAGCATAACGTCTACTGTATACTGTTAGATACAAATTAACTATGTACCTGTCATTCGATGTCCTCTGAAATTACAATAGTCTATGGTACATGTACAGTGATATTTGCAAGATTATGTTGTCACTGAGACATTTCGAGTTCTTGCTATTATCGGAACAGCACATGGTGCTTTGTTCGGATAGATTAAGCGAGCTCAGTAGTGCGTCCTTGTACAAAAAAAAAATATTTCGAATGAATAGGTAGAAATTGCAGCGCTAAAGGTCTTAAAACATCTGGTTTGAGGTAACAATAATCGAGGAACAACGGTTACACAACTGTTCAACAACAGAAGGATTTTTACCGGTTTTCGACATTGGCCAAAAAGGATCTTGAGATGAATGGGGGCGAAGACGTGCCATGTGCTGTCATCTTTCCCTCTTACAAATGACTGTGGCTTCCTCCCCATACGCTACAAAACAGTCGGCAAGCTTCCTTTTTGGAACACATAACAACTACGACCTATAACGTTCTGAAGACGGGGCAAGTTTTAAGTAAAATGAGCTGAGGCAACGATGGCGCGCTGCGGCGAGCTGCCGGCCGGTTCGAAGCGTCGTCAGTATTCATCCTTCCAAAAAGTACCCTCGGTTAGGTTTACTTACACGAATGCAACAGATTAAAAAAATACAGCATGAACGACGACTATCACTGAAATATAGCGATAGTGCAGAAAAACAAAGATCATATATGAACGCAAAGGTAATATGCGCAAGCCCAGAAATGGCAGTCCCAACCGTGAGGCTTGTACACGTGCGGGTCTATGGCAGGGATAACGTTATCCACCAAAATATGATGAAGGTGCAGTTTTAAACAGACACGAGAAAGAAGATACCGGTTTCTTTTTTTATTCATGTTTTGGTATATCCATATAAACGAAATCAATCACACGTGTGAGCCAAGATCCCCCTAATCACCGAAAGCGGAGGGGGATTATGCCAAGAATGCCCCTTTCGATGATGCCTTTATTGAACCGTACCTGCTCGCACATTTTTTGACGTGTAAAGTTATAGACCAGCTGGTTTTGACTATATTGCATTCTAAGTACTGCTTAGTCTCCCCTTTGCCCAAGCCCCGCCGTGGTGGTCTAGTGCATTAGGTACTCGGCTGCTGACCCGCAGGTCGCGGAATTGAATCCCGGCTGCGGCGGCTGCATTTCCGATTGAGGCGGAAATGTTGTAGGCCCATGTGCTCAGATTTGGGTGCCCGTTAAAGAACCCCAGGAGGTCGAAATCTCTGGAGCCCTCCACTACGGCGTCTCTCATAGTCATATGGTGGTTTTTGGGACGTTAAACTCCACAAATCAATCAATCCCCTTTGCCCGCGCAAAGTTTAATACCAAAAGCAGTTCGTAGTAAGAAGCAAGTATTCACTGCCGCTTTCATTTTTGCACCTATCGCGAACCTATTTTTTTAGACACGAGAGAGAGATAGATAGATAAAGATGCAAGGAAAGGCAGGGAGGTCAACCAGACGCACACCCGGTTTGCTACCCTGCACTGGGGAAGGGATGAAGAAAAGAGGTTGCAGAGAGATGAGAGGGTACACACAATCACGAGCACACTCGGGGAGCACACACAGTCTACAGGCGGTCGCTCAGGTTTGTTGACTTTAAGTAAAATAGCAGTGCTTTCGTCGCTTTCTGCGCAACTTAGGCAGATGCCCAAGGTCCTAGTATCTTCTGCACACAAAATGGTCCGGGGTCAAGTTGATTCAAAACCATCCGGAGCTGGCATCGCTGTGTGTCGTAGCAAGCGCAGCTGCACAGGACGTGTTCGATGGTCTCTTCAGCTCCACAGTAGTCGCATGTAGGAGTGTCTGCCATACCAATGCGAAAGGAGTACAACTTTGTGAATGCAACACCCAACCAAAGGCGGCATTACAGTGTCGCATCGGAGCGGGAAAGTTGTGATTGTAGCTTTATCTTGAGCGAAGGATTCAGTTCATAAAATTGACACCTTTGGAAGCTGCTAGACAACCAGAACGTGCGTGTGAGATCTCGAGCCAGCAGGTAAAGTTGTCTTGCTGCATCGTTCCTTGATAGAAGAATCGGGACTACACGGGTTCCTTCATGGGCTGAGTGGGCTGCATCATCGGCTAATTGATTTCCGGTAATACCGATATGTCCAGGCAGCCATTGATATATAATATCATGCCCTCGTGCTAGAGCTTCATGATGGCAATATCTTATTTCTTGTACCAATTGTTCATGACTCCTCCTACGCATGGCAGACTGCAAACTCTGAAGCGCTGCCTTCGAATCGCAGAATGTGACCCATTTTCCTGGACGTTCTTGAACGAGATATTGTAAAGCAGCCCTTATAGCAGCAAGCTCTGATGCCGTAGATGTAGTCATATGCGACAACTTAAATTTGATTGTCATTGCTGCAGCCGGAATTACATCGGCACCTGTTGAGCTGCTGGACGAGACGGACCCATCAGTGTTTATCTGCGTTCGGTCCAAGTACAACTCATGTAATAATAGCAGTGTTGCTTGCTTCAATGCTACTCTGGAGTGATTGCTTTTCTTTTTGATACCCGCAATTTCTAGACGTACTTGCGGCTGGTCGAGGCACCACAAAGGACATACCATTCTCGTAGCTGGCGTATATCCTGATGGAATGCTGTTTAGGTGCTTGGCTATGACGTCTGAAAACGTAGCACGTGGTTTTCCGGAGGGTAGAAGGGCCAAGTGGTGGTCGGGGACACGGCTAGCATGTCGAATGTGCGCTCTGGGGCAATCCACAACTCTATATGTCCTGAGCGGATGGTCTTTGGCAAGCATGATTGTGGCATAAGTAGAAGCGCATCGGGGCAGTCCTAGACAGATACGCAGTGCCTGACCCTGCAAACTCACGAATAATAAGACAATAATAAGGGGGAGGATGAAGCTGCAGGGAAACTTACGCCTCCCGCCTTGTGGATCACGCAGATTCTCGCATATAAAGGGTGTTTTAAGAAATGTGTTCAACATTCTTAAAATCATTAAAAGCGTCTATTAGCTCTCTGTCATCACAGTAGCGGCAGCCATGTTAAGAGGGTTGGAGACATCACTTGGAACAGTAGTGAAAAAAGTTAAATTTAGTAACTTTTTAATTAGCGTAGTTAGACAGTTAAGTCAATTGGTAGAATTTAAGTTTTTATGCGAAGAACCAATTGCAGTTATGATATTTCGGAAAAGCGGTCGCCAGTAATAATGGCGAATTAATAAAGTTTTACCCAATTCTGCAATATATTAGCAATGTGGAGTCTATATCTACCCAGATATGGCGAGAACTGACATCGGTAATTCAAATTCGAGAACGTTGAGAAAAACTTACATCGGCAGCTTTGATATGGCGAGTGCAAAACCCCAGAAAAGCCTGATCCATTCATTCTGCGCGGTAATCAAGTATTCTACCACAGAGCCATGCCAAGTCTCCAAACATTTTTTGAAAAGGCCATATGCAGGCTTAATGTTGGTGAAACAAAAAATGTGGTTGCAGTGCCAGCTATTTAATTGTATAAACATTACAAATGTACCCCTATGATACAGACCTCACGTTGCGTTAATGTTATTTGCGTACTTAAGCGCCATTTACTGAAGATCTTTTACGTGGCGCTAGTCAGCACCACATATCAGTTTGTCGCTTCTGGTGTTGGTAATACGCACGTTGCTCTTGGTGTAGTTACCGCAACAAAAGAACTGGCTATATATATAGCAGATTAGACTGTTCACATGTCTGTGCTTACAACTTTGTATATACGTTTAGCATCATTTGGTAACGTTTTGCTCAATAAAAAAAGTTACACCACTGTCGCTTTTTTGCGCATGCATCGTATAAAATCGATTCCCATGATACGTGGGGTCTGCCAATTTTTTTGAGCAACTAGCGTACTTTATCATCAACGTCCACTAGTTTAACAGCTTGCCCATAAATGTGACCGACCTCAAATGGCCATCAACGTTCATGGACCTTTCATAACGAAGCCCAACCACTCGCGCGCGAATTTATATGCGCACTTTCGTCCAAAACCCGCATTTATTTCGCTAAACTTCTTTACCGCCTAAGTTTTCTATCTGTTTCAAGGCGCTAAAGTTTCTTAATGAGCTTTAGAAGAGACACCTTCAGCGTACTTGCGTCCTAAGCCTCTGTTAAGCACCCTACAAAGACGGCGAATACGGCCTGTAAAGATAGAAACAGAAAAGAGCACCTTAGATTTCGGGCTTGGTGTGTGGTACCTAATGCCCTAAAGGGGAGGCCTTTTTCCGGGGTTACCACACGACCTGGAGACCGCCAAAGGAGCTCTCTTTACGGTGCCATAAAAAGACGAGTCAGTGACGACCATGCAATGGAATGAGACCATCTCTCATCCTCCTGAAAAAGCAGCGAGACAATTTTCTTCTGCGAATGGCTGCAGCACCTTTACCCGGAATACAGACCATGGACACGGGATCATAAAACGGTGTTTGTCGGGCTTTGAAAATCTACTTTTTCACTCTCATTCGCAAATGTAGTCCCTCTCTCGTCCTGCCTTCTCTCGTTTGCCTTGGTTTCCCGATGAAGTCGTATACAAGGAGGTTAGTGGTTGAACTCGGACCAAAGAAGAAAGGGTGACTGAAACGAAAGCATCTGTGGAATTGTGTAAAACAGACCATTGAATCACGTCATATATTTTTCTCAAGTTATTTCTGCTAGCTACAACTTCTAATGACTCGTAAATGTGATGCTGTTACGCATGAGAACTTGCAGGCGTGGTGATAGTGAGACAGTGGTGTGTGACCACGGAGGTCGCTCTGTTTATGGTGGTAGTGTTATTCTGAAGTACAGCACCACGATATATTCTTTAACACTAATATTAGAAAATGTACAATTGGGCGCACGCTTGTGCGTGTGAGCGTAATTTTTTCTTGTCTCCATTATTCCCATTTCCGTCATTTTCATTTGCGCAAGAAATCAAGACACAGGGTGTTTATAGACCACCTGTGGACGATTAGGATGATGAAAAACATGTATTTCTCGAAGTTATTTACAGGGAGGAACTTTTTCGTGGAGCACACGTTCTTAGCACGGTTATTTTCTCTGCGAATATTTCGGATTTAAGCTGAAAGAATACATGTATAGTCCCATAAGGACGAATAATTAGGGCCAACTTATTTGCATTTTTTTTATTCTGGAGGATTCAAGTAAGACAAAGGGTCAACGACAAACCGATGTAAATAAAATTTTTTGCAGATTCTCTAATAAAATTTTTGTGTCGGTTGCCATTGCAGCATGTCTAGTTTAGGGTGTGAGTTTTGTTAACAATGCGTTAATATCGCGTCTACTAACATAATGCTCAGAAGGACACAACTTCTCTCAAGATTGAGTTGCCACTTTCCTTTGATTTCACTGTCTCACTGTGTCGCGGAGATCACACCATCTCAGTTCGCTCAAAGCAGAGAGCGAGGGAGAGATAATAAATTGAAAGAAAGGTAGGGAGGTTAACTAGAACTGCAGCATCCCGTTTGCTACCCTGGACTAAGGGGAGGGGAAAGAAAGAGGAGAAGGAAAGCGAACAGTAGACGCGTAGAAAAAGTTACAAAAAGCGGAGGTGATATAGCCTATTCAATAGGCCACTATCACGTAAGAATTCCAATAAGGCCTTGACTGATTTTCTGTAGGAAGACATATCAGGCCGGAGTCCGAGCACTAACTGTTCTGATAAGGATTCCGATAACGCAGATCTGGAGCCTAGCTTACCGTATACGCGTGCGTACGCTAACATACTGGGAAACTCGAGCACGTGAATCGAAGCGCTCACTGCGTTTGGTAATATATGTCCAACACACTTGTGCAGATCTCTTAATTTGGTGAACGTCGTAACACTGATCAGCGCATAGTGATGACGTAATCTTCCAAAACGTGCTGTTCGTATCGATTCTCTACGCAGAGAAATTCAGTACGACGCCACGATGGTTATGTAATACGATCGGTAAAAAATTAAGGCACCTTAATCCTTAATCTTCAGGGGTTGAACGTGATAGCGATATCTTGTTCCTAATGCATATTTCTAACACTTAGTGCACGAACCCTTTTTGAACTTGCTGTACACCGACTACTTGATCTTAAGGGTGCAGTTGCATGTGGGCTTTTAAGGGCAGGTGACTGGCTTTAAACCACGAAACCATTATTACAATTCTATGTTCTGACGCCCACTGACAGTGGGCGCTCTTACCACGCGTCGTTACTGCAATCATTTATGTCGCTTTGTGATGCATGTACACTGGACACGCGTGTTTGTAAATCATGAAAGCTACTTTCACTGCATTTCAGAGGAGAGGAAGTTCCTTGCAAGGTATTCACAAGCAGACGCGTGACCTTATGGCAGAACATCCGTCTGCCGCGCCTTACTCGGACCCAAATGAGCCAGGTCCAGTCCCAATTTTGACCCAGGATTTTTTTATAATTTATTTTTTTGCATAAATTTCGATTTATCGGTAACGCATAATATGATGATTTTTGGCTCACAACTAACGACGCCAACGCCGACGCCGGAATTTCTGAGAAATGAGCTCTTTAAGACTATCGCGTTAAAATTACGTTATAAGACTCCCTCTAGGTTCCCGGATACATGTTTTGCACTTGCTCCGCGCTGGTGCTGAAATGACATGCGGCCGGGCGACCGGTTTGTTAACGCTGCACTCCGTTCAACGTAGTAAAGACGAACGCGACGCATACAAGCCGCTCTCTATGTGTATGCCTGCTTTCGGTTGCCAATTCTGCTACTGTTATAAATTGCGTTAGCTGTACGCTTGTGCACTTGTGTTACGTGAAAAAACAGTGAAGACGTACCATTTGTTAAGTGGCAATTTTTTTTTCTAAAAGCAGTGCATTCATATAGGTATTGACGAACACAAAAGTAAAGAAACATATCTGTGCGCTCGCCATTGTGTGTCTCTGAAACAGCGCATCGTGCTTCTAGAAAAGCAATAACTCAGCTGCTAACCTACCAAAATCTTCCTCGGAAGCTGAGTAGCAAGGTAGCTCAAGAACTCGCCACGGTGGTCTAGTGGCCAAGGTACCCGGCTACTGACCTGTAGGTCGCGGGATAGAATCCCGGCCGCAGCGGCCGCATATTCGATGAAGGCGAAAATGCTTCAGGCTCGTGCGCTTAGATTTAGGGGCCCATGAAAAAAACACCAGGTGGTCGAAATTTCTGGAGCCCTCCACTACGGCGTGTCTTATAATCATATGGTGGTTTTGAGACGTTAAACACCAACGATTATTATTAAAGTGGCTTAAGAATGGAAGCAAATTCAAACTTTTTGTTGCTTCGTCTTGAGATTAGGAGCTTAATTCTCGCAACTTCTTTTCGCAATTGTATGTGCTTCAGCGATGCTTAGTAGTATCTCATGACTTGACTTAAACAGTGTTGGACGCGTCAGTTATTTTCAACCTTCCTCGGCCACCCGCTTTCTAATTACTCTGGAGCGAGGAAGTGGATCAAGCGAGTGGCCGTTTAATTAGGCGGGCAAACTTTTCAATGGCCTGTTCTACGTCACTTCCAGCTAAGGGCTCACGGTCGTCCTCCCTTCTCCGCATCGCGCTCTCGCAGCGAGAGACGTCGTCACTCTCTCTTCGTGACGACCAAAGAAAACTGTGAAACGAGTTGCTAGTGGGGGGAGGAAAAGCAGAAGCAATGCCAAATATGGAAGGCGTGTTCCAGGCGCAAGAGGCCACTTGGTGAAGGCGCCAAGTGACATTATTCACGGAAACACCTAATCGTAAAATGAATAAATAAATACATTTAACTCAGTTGTGGTGGCTGCTCCACCTACCATGTTGTGTACGTGAGGGTGCGTTTTTCGCTTTTACTAAAACCGACGCCATTAGGTAGATGCCACTGCGGGTGCGAGACAAACATATATGCGCGCATACGCGCGCTCACAGGCACGCGCGTGCTTTGGGCTCAAATTATCAGCGCTCCCTATGCATCACGGCAGTCTAGGAACCATATTAAGGAGACGCTCGTATCTTTAATTTTCTGTTTTCTCCTACATATCTCCCTCTTTCTCTCTTTCGCTATTCGCCTCGCCCTCCTTCTTCGCTGGTTTTTATTACCTCTACTTCGTTGCATTCTGTTGTCGCAGAAACTAGAGTGGAACTAACACCCTACTGAGAAAACAGGAAGCGCGGGGAGACATCAGACCAGAAAGGTTGAAGTTTTCAGGAGAGAAGCAGGGGGTGGCGGGAGGGGGGTGTTAAGAACAGGAAGTCTCGGTCAAAGGAAAACGTCTGCGCCTTAAGACCCGGCTGTTTATCATCATGTTAACTGCGGTATGTGGAAAAGATAATGGTGTGAGAAGAAATAAAGGTAAGCGAGAGAAAAAAAACAGCTTCAGTAAAAATGGGACATCCGCAAGAAAGCTGCGCTACAAATGATGCCGCCCTGGCGCTCTTAATGACTATCTTCCCCCACGTACAGCGGACAGAGCCTAATTGATAAAACCAGGCCATATGGGAGCAGAAAGGAAGAAGGGTAGGCGACAGAGTGGGGATGATAACGTTCTTAAAGCCATGGTTTCTGCAAAAACTTAAGGGCGCGAGCCCCGCTTCCGGCTTGTTTGTGGCCTGCGGCAACTTTGTTGTCATCCACGTTGGCACTCTTCTGTGTAGCGGTGCGTGTGTGTTTGTGTGATATCGAATTACGCAAACCTTATTAGTCTCTCCTTAGTTTGCCTTGCCAAGCCATCAACCGCACGCCCCGCTGAGCCGCAACTAATCGCGTGAGCTGGTAAAAGAAGATTAATGAAGGAAAGCGCAAGGGTTTGATCTCATATGCCACAAATTAATGACGAAGAGGTGCGGTCGCCAGGAACTTATTTCGACAGAAAGATATGTACTAGTACCTTGCATCAATAGATCTCATCGAGGTTTAGTAATAGCTGCAGCTCTGAATCATCTTCACTCAATGATAACGCCCTGCCAGACGCGTCCATTGATGATAGACTTTCTTTAAGGCCACTTTGTTTAACGTGCGAGCGTAAGCGCATTTCTTCAACTCAAGAAGTCAGCCGTCTGTTATTCCTGAGTCGACTAAACATCAATTGGTTTTATTAAGGAAATAGCACTTCAATATTTAGACAACAAGTTAGGAGAAAAAATTCGGCAGAGCCCACGTTCCTGGGAATCCACGTTATGCGAAACATACGGAGGAAAGGTGATATGTTGCAATTTTTTTTATTGAGCGACACGTCATGAAATGACGCTAACCCCCGTATTCTAGAACACCCATTCACTTAATGATCCACCTTCACTTGAGAAAGCCGATGGGAGCGCCATCTCTAGGCAGGGAAAGTCATTGCATATCAGTGATAATTTGCTGCTATTCTTGAATAGCACAGAGTCATTTTCATCCGAGCAGCGGTGCAGTGCGCAACTCTGTCAAGTGAAGGGTGAAAGTCAAGTCAAGGAGCATTTGTGAATACGGGGGTAAATATATGTACAAATGTTGCACGCAAAGACATATGTTGAAGAGTTGCAGATGTTTATATAACCAGTTGTTTGCACTTGCATAACGATGTCAACTGGAACATGTGCATAAGCAACACCAGAGGCTGATATGAAGCGTTTATGCTTGCGAAAATGCTGGCCCCGGACACTGCTACATAAATCAATGTCAGTGCATGGCAACTAACTGCATCTGACGTTAACCCGACGTAATGGCTGTATCAAAATAGTACATATGTGATGTTCATAATAGGCAGCACTGCAACCACTATTAACGTTTCACGAAGATTAGTGTCTATTTAATCTTCGTGAAACGTTAGTGTCTATTTGATGGACGACGACGAAGTGATTCTGGCGTAGAACACTGCTGTCACTATCTGTAATTTTTCGAAGTTTTTCTGCGACTCTGTGGAAGACACCGTTCCAGTGACTGCGGCGATGGACGTGGATTCGCCTGGGCTTCCACCGCAACCATCGACGTCGTCCGCAGCTACCACGAGAAAGCGTACGGGCCACCCGAGTGATGCCGACAGCGAAGACACGCTGATTTACTCTACGGCCAGCGACGAGAGCTCCGATGAAGGCGACTTCGTGCCTGTGACAAGGCGGCAGCGAAAAAGAAGACTAGTGATGCCGTCTCCAACAACAAGTAAGAATGTGACGACGACGCGAGAGCCCACGATATAGACAATTCTGTTTGTGCCGGTCGATGCGGCTCATAGTCTCAACCGGCTCAATCGTCAAGTCACGTCTAGGTTTCTTGAGGAACTCGCCCAGGGAGAAATCGCGGACGTGCGGATCAATGGCCGTAAGAATATCCTCGCCGTAGACGTCACTCAACGAAGCACATTGGAAGTGCTGAGCAACGTCAAGATGTTGGATAACATCAATGTTCGCTCATATATACCTGATGGCCGCGACTCTACGGCAGGCGTCATTTATGACGTCGACATTTCCATCAGCGAAAGTGACTTTGCTGCTCTCATCAAACCGGTGTCTGCAGAACCTACTATACTGCAAGCTCGTCGCCTTGGCAAATCACGCTGCGTGAAGCTCGTGTTCAAGGGTGACAGCCTTCCATCGCAAGTCAAGGTCGGCCATTTTCCACACACAGTGCGACCCTTCGTACCGAAGCCCCTTCAATGCCGGAAATGTTATAGATTGGGACATGTCAGTGCTGTTTGTACAAACCTGGCTGTGTGCTCGCTATGCTCAGAATCACATAGCGCAGATACTTGCCAGGCAGAACTTCGAAAATGTCGAAACTGTCATGGCCCTCACGAAGCATCGTCGAAAGATTGCCCAATCATGAAAAAGGAAATGCAAGTGTTGAGGCAAATGGTCCGGGATGGCTCAACTCACAGGGAGGCCGCTGCCCAAGTACGACGCCGGCGGTCTCGTCGCCGGAGGCCCCTGAGGAGACCCAGTGCTGAAGCAAGGATTGAACCTCACCAAACGACCACCGGCGTACCACCTCAAGCGTCCAGACACGCCGACAACAAATCCTCCAAGCAAGACAAGAGCATCACGGGCTCGCCTGAAGCATGGCCAGCGCTGCCAACGATAGACCCACCGTCTGAGCCACCGCATCGCTCGTCTACAATAACTTCGGAACGAGAATGCGGTGATAGTCGCGACAAAGAAATCGTAGTCATGGTAAAGGCCCTTATGAACACCATTCGTATGCTCCTCACTAGCATTGACAGTCCGGCTGCAAAGAGTGCACTTCAGTTAGTGGATGCGCTGAAGCCGGTGCTATCAAGTCTGGAAAGGCACCATGGCTCCGCCTCTGCAAGCCTTTCGTAAAGAGGTCAAAGGAGCTTCGATATTTCAGTGGAATGCCCGAGGCCTCAAGCCCCGCATTTCTGATATACGACAATTTGTGTTCAAAAACCAATTTCCAATTATTGTTATCTGTGAGCCAAGGCTACACAATGCAATACGACTATCGAGCTACGAAGCCTTCAAGTCCGCTACCTGCAACGAACAGAGTAAAGTCATTGTATATATCAGATGCGACCTTACCTATATCGAGCACCGTGTAGCACCTCACGATGACAACCAGTATGTCTGCTTGACAGTTAAACGTAGAGACCTCAATTTCACGCTCGTAGGTGCATATATATCACCTTCGAACCGTTTTGAACCTGAAAGACTACGTGCACTGTTAACAGCCACACCTGGACCATGGATCATCACCGGAGATTTCAACGCTCACCACCCACTATGGGGAAGTCAGAAGACAGACAGTCGCGGAAGGCAAGTATTCTCCTTTGCTCTGGAGCAGCAGCTGCTTTGTGTAAACGACGGAAGCCCAACGTTTCTACGGGGAACGACATACAGCAGTTGCCTTGACTTGACATTTGTGTCACGAAGCCTAAATGGAAAGGTCAAGTGGTTCGCAGACTATGAAACTCATGGAAGCGACCACATACCAACTTATTTGAAGATCAAGGGCCTGGAAAAATCGCCTAACTACGACACTTCGACTCGTATCGACTGGACAAAGTTCAGGTCACTGACGGAAAAAAGGTGTCAAGAAAATAAAACGCCTCCTCTTGACACCCTCGAGGATATGATTAGAGGTGCTACTCAAGAAGAGACCTATCATATGCAACATACTTCAGATTATTGTCAATATCAGGCGGAATTGGAACGACTCAGAGCGATCCGTCGTCGCGCAGAAAGAAGATATAGGCGCACTAAGTCTATTCACGACTTGAGGGAGGCAAGACGCCTACAGAAAAAAATTCAGCGGCGAATCATTTCACTTCAATCCTTTCGCTGGAAACATCTGTGCGAATCTTTGGATCCACACAAGCCTTTGACGCAGACATGGAGGATTGTCCGTGGCCTACGAACATCGCCACATCAACATCGCCCCTTCAAGTGTCTTTCTCTCCACCAAGGACGCACCGAAATCGAAGTAGCAGAAGATTTCTGCATGAAAGTTGCCGGTCATGCGTCCACGTGCACCACGCGCCACCTAAAAAACGCTCCAGTTTCCAGAGATTCAAGAATGGACACCTTTTTCTCTCTAGAGGAACTACAAGCGGCCTTGACGGCATGCAAACGATCTTCATCGCCTGGTCCGGATGGGATCACGTACATGGCTCTTTGTAACCTCGGAGAAGCAGCTCGACGGGCCCTTCTATCCGTGTACAACGACTCGTGAAGCAGCGGATTTATCCCTCATTCATGGAAATCCAGCCGCCTCGTACCTGTGCTTAAACCAGGTAAATCTCCTCAGCACTTGACCTCTTATCGCGCGCTTACCAGCTGTTTCGGGAAAGTGATGGAGAGGATGATTTTGACTCGTCTAGAGTGGTACCTGGAGCGCCACGAGGTATACCCTCATGCTATGACGGGCTTTCGGCGTGGGAGGTCCGCAATTGATAACGTTATAGACCTGGTCTCATCTGTTCAGCATCAAAAAAGACTGAAACGTTTATCTGCGGCGTTGTTCTTGGACGTGAAAGGTGCATACGATAACGTATCACATGAAGCCATTCTGGATGTCATGGAAAATGTTGGATTAGGGGGTCGGGTATACCAATGGATCCACAGCTATCTGAAAGGCAGAACTTACTTTGTACAGACGGAGAATGGCACAACCACGCACCATTGCAACCATCGAGGTGTGCCTCAAGGCGGCGTTCTTAGCCCCACACTTTTCAATCTAGCGCTACTCGGCCTGGTTGATGCGCTTCCAGAATCTGTCCATCTATCAATATATGCAGATGACATCTGCATCTGGGCGTCAGGCGTAACACGCCTTCATTTGCGTGCCCGGCTTCAGAGAGCGGCAAAAATAGCGACAAAGTACCTGGAAGAACGGGGACTAGAGCTGTCGTCAGGGAAATGCTCGCTTATAGCATTCACGCATAAGGCTATGAGCCCATATGTTATTAAAATTAACGGACACACGATCAACTACGTGAAGACCCACCGATTCCTCGGAGTCATAGTTGATCGCGACCTCTCCTGGAGCCCTCACATCGCCCACATGAAAACTAAACTCACCATGATCACCCACGTACTGAGGTTCCTTGCTGGAAAAACGTGGGGTGCATCGGTACAAGCAATGCTCCAACTCTACACTGTTCTGTTCCTGGGTTATATGAGATACAGCTTACCTGTGCTTTGCGGGATCCGAAGAACAAACTTGCGCGTCCTCCAGTCGATCCAAGCCCAAGCCCTGAGGATATGCCTTGGTCTCCCGAGAAGCGCGTCTACAGCAGCGACAGTCATCATCGCGCGTGATTATCCAGTCAACGCATACATCCGCGTAGACGCTTTGAGAATGCACATAAGACATCTCGCTCGGCTTCCATCTCATCACCTAGCCTCACTTCGAACTTCCAGGCCCCACTCAGCGTTCAGCGCAACTGTAGCTCAGCATTGCGCAGTGCTTCCATTGCACTTCACGCATGCAGCACAGCCGCCGATACCATTATGGTGCCTACACCCACTCAGAGCCTTTCTCACAATTCCTGGCATCCAAAATAAGAAAAGATCGTCGCATCTAGCCCTGAAACAGGCCACATTACTTTTCCTGCAAGAGAAGCACAACGGACGCCTTCACATTTACACGGATGGCTCGGTGTCTTCAGTAAGCTCTGCAGGGGCAGTGGTTATTCCCGCGAGGAATATCACAATTAAATTCAAGACATCGCATTTGACGTCGTCGACAGCTGCAGAACTTGCAGCCATTCGTGCAGCTCTGGAGTTTATAGTGAAAGAACCTTCGGGAATTTGGTCGATCTTCTCGGACTCGAAGGCATCTCTTCAATGTCTTATATCACCCTTTCGCCATGGACCTAATGAACAGTTAGTAGCTGAAATAAGGCTCCTTCATCACCAAGCAACCGAAAAACAGCACAGCATTGTGTATCAGTGGATACCAGGCCATTGCGGTATATATGGCAATGACCGCGCAGATGAGGCCGCTAGATCTGCACACGATGGTACCCAATACACAGCCATCCCGTTCTCAAGAACCGACGCAGCTACAAGACTTCGTTCGCTTGCACGTGACCTCACACTGGCACAGTGGAACTCGACAGACTTCACAAACGCGCGCCTGCATAACTTGGATCCCGATCTGCAGCTTCGTCTTCCCCCAAGGATATCTCGAGCTGAGGAGACTCTTCTATGCCGCCTGTGGCTTGGAGTGGCCTTCACAAACGCATACTCTTATCTCATCGGGATGGCCAGCTCTCCTACATGCACTTACTGCAGTTGCGAAGAAACCATCGCGCACCTTCTGTGTGAGTGCACCCATTTTAACGAGCAAAGACAAGAGCTCATTGCAGCTCTGGATAGACTAGATAATCGGCCTTTGTCGGAACAAAGGATTCTGGGTCATTGGCCAAGCCCATCCTCAGCCCAGAAGGCTTTGAAAGCTTTGCTGCGCTTTTTGCGGACAACTGGCCTCAGAGACAGACTTTAGTGTCTTATACTCTTTGATGTTGCCTTTCCTCTGTCGCATTTTTTTTTGTAATTTCTCCCTCTCTTCGCAACATTTCTTTTTAACATCTATCATTCGCCTCACCCCTTTCCCCAGCACAGGGTAGCCAGCCGGTCTAAGAACTGGCTAACCTCCCTGTCTTTCCGCTTAAACTTTCTTCCTCCTTTCCTTAGTGTCTATTTGAAAAGTAGTTCCGAGACCTGGAGTAGCTCTGTGGTAAAATGCTTCATTGGCACCCAGAATGCTTGGGTTCGATTCCAGCTGCGACCCGTCGGGTCAACGCTACCGCCGTCTGGTATTTCTCAACACTCGCGCGTTAAAATTGCCCGTGTGTGCTCTCGTCGTTCCTGGGTAGATAGAAAGTGTTTATCACATGTGGCACATACCCGCATACCATTGGCACATACCCACCCGTAGGTATGTGCCACTGTCTGACGCGTAGTGTTTGACGACGAACGCGACGGGATTGTGACAATATTCATGTTTTGGCAAGCGCGTAGTATTTGTCAAACCATCTTACCCTCTCATGCTAATTTTGGTTCACTCCAAGTAAATGGGGTGACCACGAGAGCACCTAAACGTAAGCGGCTAGATAGATAGATAGATAGATAGATAGATAGATAGATAGATAGATAGATAGATAGATAGATAGATAGATAGATAGATAGATAGATAGATAGATAGATAGATAGATATGCTCAAAGTCGCCGATGTTCGCTAAGAAATGCTTCGCATTTAAAATTCATACATATTTAGCAGTTTTAGGCCTCTTGTCCAATATATAAACGTGTATTGAGTAATCAAGAGAGTAACTTTGAGCAACGCGAGAAAACTATGGCAGAAAAGGAACACACACGGCAGTACTAGCGCTGACACACAGCCGGAATAGCGTTTTGTGCGTTCCAACTTCGACGTCGTTTTTTTTTTTCACGCTGCTGTAGGTTATTCGCAATGTGAACTGACTTGCCCAAACCTACAAGTTGATGCTAAGTATTGTAATACTCGATTCAACTTTACAGATTACGACGCACAGAGATGTAGGCCTTTTTGGCAATTAAAAGCTGCGAATCTCTGTCGGAGCCAACTCCGGTTAATTACGTAGTGATTCCACCGTGCATGCACATCATATGTTCATTTTATTAACTAAACAATAATTACAGACATAGTTAATGGCCGAGTGTGGTTAAACGGTGCCTCTAAAAATGTCTACGACCCATATAAGTGCCACCATTCTCAAAAAAAAATCAAATATACAAATGAAAATATTCTCTGCGACACTTCTAGTCGCAGGCTGCTGACTCGAGCTGCCAAGAACGCATCATAGCGAGGCCTCCGAGGATTTTCAGCGTAAAGCCAGGCGCCAACGCCGTCAACGCGTGCATGTCGCGTTGCCAGTTCGCATCGCGACTCCCAGTCCACTACGGCAGCCGGTGCAGCTTATGAACGCTCCGCTTGCTGTCATACGTGTACTGACGCTGTGCAGACGGCTCACTGACACCTCCTTTCCACCCAACCAAAACAGGTCGTCCTGCCTACTCAGGACGCGGCAGGCTTGAGCCAGCGGAGCTCGACACAGCTACATGGCAGTCACTGCATCATTCGCTAGAAAACTTGTCTCGCTCGGTGTGCGCACCATACCATCACCGCGGTAATTCAGAATGGGGGAAAATTCCAGCTCTCCGTCAACACCGTATTAAATTCCTCGCCCGGTGCGAGAGGCTGCTTAACGAAGTAGGAGAGAGTAAAAACTTGAATCAAAGACGTTTCATCTACGCGAATGCGCGCGGCCGTTAAATAGAAACTGGTCACTGGTGCACGCAGGCGTACAGGTTTGGGAATCAGTTTGAGTCTTGCCTTTGCCTGCACTACGCACTTTCATCGCGCTTCGGCTGCCCCCAAATGACGGCGTGTACGACAAAAAAGCCCCTTGTACAGGCTACATTAAAAAGGGGAGCCGCGAAATGGTGAAGAGGAGATTGAGAGCGAATGCTGTAAAACATAAGCGTGAAATAGCTTTATGCACGGCCTCCAGTTAAACCGGTTGGTGAGAGGTGAAGAAGAAACGCAGCTGGGAGAAAGGGTAAGTTATGTAATTGCAAATGTTCCGAAAGCGGTTATTCTGTATACATTACACAGATGTTCCACACTGCTCGTTTGACAGGAAAACAGTGACACTAGCAGACTTTTGATGTTCATTTGATGTACCCCTCTATCACCAACCTCCCTCCCTCATTCAACAATCTCTTTTCGCCCCTTGCTTCGCATTCAGAGAAAGCAGTTCGGAGCATATGTGCCTTCTCGTCAAATTGGATTCGAAGCCGGAAGCTGCATCAAGCGAAGGTGGTGCTGGAACCGCAAGTTTGTGCTTCCCCAAGTGTTAGAAAATCGCGCTACGATTGAACTATGTACAACGAGCGTGGCAGTTTGTGTCGAGAAGAAGGAAGGAAGGAAAATGGGAGGAAAAGAACGGCAGGGAGGTTAAACAGCCCATAGCCAGCCGGTTTGCAACCCTGCGCATGAGATGGGGATGGGGTAGATGAAAGATAGAGAGCAGAGAGGGAAGAGAGATAAACGCAGCACATTCAGCAGCACACGCGTGCACACTCATAGTTCAGTCTTGTCTTTCGCGGTATGTGAAATGGCTGTAATCAGAACGCGATACGTGACACGCGCTAGCCGCCACCTGTGTTTAGTCGGCCGATGTCTCTCAGATCTCGCACACAGTGCAGGTCAAGCACAACAAAATAAATATGAAGACGGGGAGCAGAAAATGCATGAAGTTCTGAGATAGTTTGGGAGATTGAATATAAGACTGTATGAGCCAGGCGAGTGAGTGATATTTGCAAGATGTTTCAGCGCGCGAACAAAGGAAAAAGAACAGGGTAGACAGAAAGAGTGCTGACTGAAGTCAGCGCTCTTTCTGTCTACCCTGTCCTTTTTTCTTTGTTCGCGCGCTGAAACTTCTTGCAAATATGACTACGTACCAACTAGCCCAAGTTTCCACTCTTGTGAGTGAGTGATAGCCACGATGTATGCAAGCTTAAAATCGAGTCTACAAGCTTCGCTGACTCCCAAGGCGCAGAGTTTCATCCGAGAGTTTCACTCGAGCACACTGGCTCCTCGGAAGCCAAGTCCCCTTTTTCTCCTATGAGCTTGGAATAAAAAAAAAGAATGAACTCAAAGAGCCGCTGGCCACGCATGAAGTATCTGGAGCAAAACGTCACTTAATTGCTCTTCAGGGTGGAGCAGCGATGCGGAGACTTAAGGGAGCCTAAAATAGACTATTGTAGACAATGTGTATCCTGGACTTGAGGCTACTACAGGGACCCGCTAAGCCGCATTCCTTTGTTCTGACACCAACGAACTAAACACAAGTTAATGTGAGACAATACTAATTGTTGGCCTAGTTAGTAATTGATTATTCACATGCTTTGGTCGCAAATAACACAAACACAAGTAAAGAAACACACAAGGACAAGCGCAAGCGGCTTGTGCTTGTGCTTGTGTTCCTTTATTTGTGTTTGTGTTATTTACGGCTAAAGCATGTCTATAATGTGAGACGTACGTTATTAAGCATTCCGTAAAAAAGTAACCATTTTTCCTTTAGACCTACCACTTGATCCGTCTCACCAATTTCTTAATCTCTCAGCCACCCTCGTAGTTCGCAGTGGACTCAGGCAGGCTTACGAAATCACGGTTTCAGATTCATTCATTATTGCAACCGGATTACGCACTCAACTGGAGATCCAAAATTACCAACTCGGCTCAGAATCATGGACTTGCATGGCGGGTACTATGAGACGATAAGTTTATGTTGATTCGGAATCAATTATTCAGATCTCCATTGCGATCCACGCTCTACTCACAAAGGACAGGTCGCCTATAGAAGAAAAAAAACACACAGAGAACACTCTAGCGTACTTTGCATAACTATAGAACCCTTTTTTTATAGTTTTCTCAGACAGCGCGCAAATGATGACACAGTGATGGTCACCTGGGCATGAAATAATTATTCGTCATTTTTTATGAACTTTCGCTTAGCTGAACTTATTAAGAAGTTCATTCGGAAGTACATTCTCGTTGCAGATACTTGTTCAGCCGTGCGAAGCAGCAAGGGAAATACTTCTTTAGTGCGGGCTAGCTGTCTTGAATTATGAATCTCTGGACACTTTATAACAGATCCCATCAACCCCTGGAGAAATTTGCTGCATATCTGGGAGTTTTTTCAGCATCCAGGCGCATGCAAGTTTCTGTAACTCTTTACTTCGAAGTTTCTTGCTAACTCAGTGATTTGTCCGCTAGTAAGCACTCAGTGACGTAAACTGTAAGGGATGTGTGATTATGCCCGTCAGCTTACAGTGGTGCCTTGAAAATGTAACTTTCATTTCTCAAAAGGGATCGTTATTAGAGCGAAATATTTGGATGCATATCACAAATTTCATTTCACCGGCGTCCCACGTCAACGACTACCGTCGGCGTATATCGAGTGATATCAAAATTCAGCCCGCTCCACTTCGCGGGCACTGATAAAACAGCGAAGGTTGTCGCGTGCAGCGAGGTTGAATGAAGTGGAATGAATTAAGTTGGAATGACACGGCATGAAATGGGTAAGTGGTGGGGACATGTGCATGAAATGCGATGCAGCACAAGAAATAATAATAAATGTTGGGGTTCAACGTCCCAAAATTACCATATTGTTATGAAAGACGACGTAGATGAGGGCTAAGGAGATTTCGACCACCTAGTGTTCTTTAACGTGCTCCCACATCTGAGCACACGGACCTCAAGCATTTTCGCCTCCTTTGACAATGCGGCCACCGCGGACAGGACTCGATCTCGCTACCTGCGGATCAGCAGCCGAGTGACTTAGCCACTAGACCACCGTGGCAAGCTAGTGAAAAGAAAAGGTGATTCAAATAGCGGTAGGAGGAAGGAAGGCAAGATACATCGGCTACATTCAAAACTGGCACTTTATTTCTACGTTTACAACTGTAATAAACGAAAAAATAGGAACAGCAAAATTCGGTGTCATTACGTTGAAGCTGCCTACGAAAAATTTCCTTTCGATAAGTGCACTGGTGACGGCATTCCGCTCGTTCGCATTGAAGGCTTCGGAGTTCCCTCTTCAGAGTGGTATTGCCTAAGTACTCTACTGGAAACGACTAAAGATGCCACCTGCTTTCTTCATCACCAAAATACCCTCTTAGCGCCTACGTTTGCATTGACACCGTTTCATCAAACCCCTCTCCCTCCACCCTTAATGTCACCAAGTACTAACTTCCGCTCTCGCCCCCGAGTCATTGCTTTAGAATTTATTCTGCCTCAATCACCTCATCCTACGCCCCCCCCCCACCCCCCACCTTTTGCGGGTGACCAAAGTGCGGGTGACCATTCCTTGGGCACGGGGTCATTCACTCTTAAGTGCTCAAATCCAACACCCCACTGCAAACGTGCGTCAACGACTTCCTTTATAGGCCATGAGAATGACTTTTAACCATAATCTCTGTTGCGTCGGTCAATCCCTCTTCACAAGTAGGCTGGCAAATATTTAGTGCACTACATCATGCAATTAACTTATAATTGAATAGCTTTATAAACATGTGATATGCCTAAGAGTCGAGCAATACTGGCGCACTGGCGAGTGGTGACGTAACGAGCAACTGGCTCTTCGAGCGCCTGGAATCCGGCGAGTGATATTATTCTGTGGTCAGCTGCGCGTTAAATTGAAACAAAGTAGCTTTCTTTTCAGCTAGGCACTGCAATTGAACGATTTGCAGTGATAGAAACCTTGTTAGAAGGTGACAGATCCGCTGCTCCCACACATGACATCACACGCGCCACCACAAAATGCCAGTCGTCGCCGATAGATAGGTGTTGCAGCCGGCGATGTGTAGTGTTTGCATTGGATTGAAATAATATTGTACGGTCCGCTTTTCTAACCTGTTTAGGCATAATTAACCCTCTAGTACTAGTTTTTGTTGAAAACCGCACGTCGTTGGGTGACCAAGTCATGGTCCCTTTAAATTATCGTAAAATCCGCAATGTATTTTAAATAGGGGAGAAAACGAAGGAAAATACATTTCACCCTCTTCCTAAGAGTGGCACAGTCTTATTATTGTTTAGCAAAGAGCTCGGCGGCAGCTTCTTCACTCGACGAGTGGTTCTTACTTAATGAGAACATGCGTTACAAAAACCACCGTCACCTTCCCAGTTCACGCTCACGTTTAAGACAAGATGGTTTTGCTGCTTGACTACATAACGAATTCAGTTAAGCAGATGCAAGTGACTAGCTTTATTGGGACATGCCAGGAGATAGCATTCTCTTCTCGAATATAGACTTCGGAACACGGTTATTTGTGAACCACATGAGCACTTGTACAATGTTATACACCACAGACTCGCTAAGTGCGCTTGTCTGTTGGACATTGCGTAATGTGCGCGGCAGCAGGTGATCGTAGCGCATCGCGTGATTCGCTAGCGTGTGTGTGCGCGTCGCTTTTATGCTTATTTGTGATCGCATTCATATTAGACGTGTCTGGCGGTGCTTCTTTAGTATGCAATCATACTTTTGCTTAGAACTCGACATCACCGATGTAGACAAGTTCCGTAAGCATCGGGAAAGAAAAGGGGATAGTTGCGAAAAAAACAGGAAGAAGTACTTGACTCACCACCGAAATAACGTTCGTTATTTCGGTAGTGACCAAACTATCGCTTGGATGCAGGCCGGGCTGCATCTCAACGATAGTATGGCGTTCTTTTTTTCTTATGCCACTGTTGTACTCGAAGAAAGCAGCGTTCATAAATGCATGCAATGTCCATGTTTCTTCCTTTATGTCCGCAAATAAACTCTAAATTTTGAGCAAAACAGAATGTTCACGTTTCTCTATTGATTTCCCGTTGTAGGAGCAGCAATGTCTGGTCTCCATAGCAGCGCTCACGTTTGTGACAGACACCACATTTTGATGAGTTACTGTCCACCTGTTCAGCAAAAGGTTTAGGGTTTCACTCTAGCTCGTGTCCTCTGGGGTTGATGAAAAGCGTTTATTATAATAGTAAGAAGTGTGAGCCCCCAAGTACGGTCTGCGTGCTCGGAGGGTTCCCTTGTCCGGAATTTCATTGGTCGGAACCGGCAGCCAGGCTCTTCGAACTAATGCTTTCTTGCCTGAAGGTATGAGTGCCCATTAGGAGCTTTCCTCTGATCCTCTCGGGTAGGGTTAGGGTTTATGGTTAGAGCTGGTTTACGCTGCATTACGAGTACGTAAGCGGCGCTCAAACGATGGAACGTGCATAAGCGTTCATATAGCTGAATGCTGCCGCAGCGCGCTGACAGCGAACTCAAGATGTTACAGTATGTTTCAGTGTCTCTTCTTTTTCTTTTTTTTTCTGAAATCTGCTGGGGTGTAAAGATAGCGCCCGATTCGCTGCTGTGCGCTTAAGTAAAGAGACGTACATTGGTTATTAATCTTTTTAATATATAGACCTCTAGGAAGTGTGTTAGAGCTTTAGTGGCTTTGTTAGCACTATACTAGGTCATACTACAGTGAACCTTGCATTCAAAGACACCCTGAAATAAAAGCTACGAAAGTTAGCAAGCATGGTATACTTTCAAAGTTATATAATGACTCAAAACGTGGCATCTAGTTTCATTTGCATTCCCAATAGTGATATGAGGCCTTCCTAGGTAGCTACTTTGGCAACGAACTCTATAGCGTTAGTCAATATAAAGGCGGCACACAGGTGTTGTTTCATGAGTGAAGAGTCTGGGTGCAACATGAAAACCTAAATGAGGGCTCAGTGAATACATTAGTGCGTTTGTAAATTCTGGTCGAACCTAATAGAGAAGTTTGAGCAAAATATCGGAAGGTATTACGCATGTGACGGCTATAGTGTACAGGAAACAAATATAATGCTGCGGAATAGATTAAGAATAGCTTCACATATATTGAACAAGTAGATGAACGAAAATAAACAATCCCACTCAAACTATTGATACAGAGGACGAGTTTTAAGCTCTAGAAGCAACAGGTCGAGGAAAAAGGTTAACACTCAAGGGGACTTAAATGCACACTGTCAGCAATTTCTCAATATTTCTTTCCTTCATACAAAAAAACGCGTGTTTCAGGTTCACCGCTTTGTGTGAACATCATCTTCGGAGGCAAAACGACATTGTGTGGGTGTACACGGACAATATTTTAAGGCATCAATTTGCCATGTGCAATACACAACCATGCAGTTGTTTTGGGGGTTCTCGTAACGCGGTGCTGCGTGACAGCGATCTTCCATCAGTGGGCGATCTATCTTCACTAAAGAACACGACGCTACCACCATGCATATTGCGCAACTGCATTTGTGTTTGCTTCTCTTTCCGTTTCATGATCAATCTTAGTGCTAAAAAATAAAACTCTGAACAAGTCAAGATGATGTGGACAGGCCCATAACAGGCAGGAAGGACTGAATTCTGGTACGTCGTCTCAATCGTAGCGGTTTCCGTAAAGAGGAAAGAAAAAAATATGGGAGCTACAAAAACAATCGTTAAGAGAATCTCAAAGCATTGTCGCAAAAGCTTGTTTATCCCCGTTCCCTGCTCTCTATTTCACGTTGTAAGTCTTGCTCAAATACGCGAGGCCATGGATAAGGGGCCGTCATTTCCGGTGCTCGAAAAGCGGAAAACGGAAGCCATCTGTATTCTGCACAAAGCTTTTTTTTTTGTTTTAAATGGACGCCCTTTTCAAACTGGACGCTGTGCTAACCTCCGAATCTGATAAGTAATTGTCTTAACCATCTATACGTGTTATCGCCCGGCTTACGTCTCTTCGGTCAATTGGTAAGTCTGCACACGTGTGCTTGATCACTTACAATTGGAGCTAAGCCTCGCGAATTTTTTTGTTAATGTGGACGAGACATCACCTGTCGTAACGCACCCTGTTTACAGCGTGGACACCTAAATTGTATTTCAGTCGATGCACCTCCGGTCAGCGCGCTGACCAATTAACAAAACCCAGCTTACATATGTAATTTCAGGTGTCTGAACGCTACTGCAAACTTTGTCCCGTCGCGGTAGTCTAGTGGCTATGGTGTTCGACTGCTGATCCGCAAGTTGCGGGATCGAGTCCTGGCCGTGATGGCCACATTTTCGATGGAAGCCACAATGCTTAAGACTAGCGTACATACACTCAGGTGCACGTTAAGGAACACGAGGTGATCGAAATTTTCGGTGCCCTGCACTACAGCGTCTCTCACCGTCCAATCGCTGTTTTGGAAAAGTAAACCCCAACAGTTATTAGTACTGAAAACCTCGACTTCAATTCACAGAAAGACACTTTACGCCAAACCATTCTGTGACAAAAAGTTTCAGCCGATACGCATGCTAGAAATATGCCTAGCAAGTCCGATTTATAAGTAGCAAAGATCTCTTACGACCGAGTGAAACATTTCACGAAATCTGGCCCTGTATACTTATTAGGTGTTCACAATCAGTGCATCTAGCCGTGTCCACAATAGCTCCTAGGAAAATCACCTCCTTCGTAGTCCTTGACTGCCTCCTCAATATTTATCTATTCTTCTATATCTAGTTAAAGTTGCGTGAGCAGGCGAGATTAAGAAGCTTGCGGGAAAGAAAGGGGCCGCCGCAAGTACAGGACGGCACGAATAAATTGAAGAAACATGGAAGAGTGCTTCACCTTGCAAGGGGCGTAGTCGGGCGGGTTAAGATTATGATAATTACCAGTCTTTCTAGACTGGTTAACATTACTTTCCTTCTTTTCCTTCCTGTTCCTTCGTTCTTTCCTTCAAGGTAAGAAAATTTACAGCTTCGTAACGTACAAATACACTTGACAATCAGTGACTAATTTACCAGGCTTCACGTTGAAGTTGGAAAAGGTTTTAGAGCAGGAATACTAAAGTCATGTAGAAAATGTGTTTTACGCCAGTTTCGAGGGAGACACTGAGTGCTTAGAAGATGCGCACAGATGTTTTCTATGCATGCAATTTTTCGTCTCACTATTTTATTAGCCGCTGCGGCTGCTCGTCTGTCGTAGCTGCCCTCTGTTGATAAACGACCCTGAAGAAAAATTTCTCTGCTGGATAACATGTAAAGCTGGCATGAAGAATTGCGCAAACTTTACAAAATTAAGTCTTTATAAAAAGTTTGATGCGAAACACTCGTTGCTGAAGCAAGATGTTCAGCAACATGCGTCAAGATGTTTAAACAATGATGTTGTGTAAGCGTGATGCTTAAGTAACATGAATCAGCAAAATGGTGACTAACACCAGAGAAAAGACAAAATACGATGGCCCCCGAACACAGGGTTCTTGAAAAGGCTGCGTTTCACAGCAAAACTTTATGCTTGCACATAATTTAAACAGCTCGCGAAGTAGATATTAGACCCATCAGCTCCACTGCCAACCCATCTTCACCGAGTGGAATTGTGTCACGTCTTCATATTTGTTATTAAATGCGAAGCATTTCTTAGCGAACTTCGGCGACGTTGAGCGTATCTATCTATCTATCTATCTATCTATCTATCTATCTATCTATCTATCTATCTATCTATCTATCTATCTATCTATCTATCTATCTATCTATCTATCTATCTATCTATCTATCTAGCCGCTTACGTTTGGGTGCTCTCATGGTCACCCCCTTAACTTGGCGTGAACCAAAAGCCAAAAGTAGCATCGGAGGGTAAGAGGGTTTGACGAATACGACGCGCTGGTCAAGACATGGATAATATGACAATCCCGTCGCGTACGTCGTCAAACACTTCCCGTCAGACAGTGGCACATACTCACAGGCGGGTATGTGTCGCTGGTAAGCGGGTATGTGCCACAGGTGATTGACACTTAGTATCTACCCAGGAGCGACGAGAACACGCATGTGCAATTTTAACGTGTGAGCGTTAAGCTATACCCGACATCAGTAGCGTCGACCCAACGAAGATATAGAATAAATGTCAGTGTTAAGAAAAACCTGACGTAGGCAGCGTTGGCCACCCGACGAATGCAACTAACTTAATGTCAGGGTCCCAGCAGGAATCGAACACAAGCATTCTGCGTGGCATTCAAGCATTCTACCAAAGAGCTACGCCAGATCTCGGAACTACTTTCAAATAGACGCTAATCTTCGTGAAACGTCTATAGTGGTTGCAGTGCTGCCTACCCAACTTTATAAACATTACATGTGCACTCTTTTCATGCAGCCGTCACGTCGAGTTAACGTCAATTGTGGTGAAGTGCCATGTGCTGAAATCGATTTAGGTAGCAGTGTCAAGTGCCAGCTTGTTCGCGAGCATCAGCGCATCATATTAGCTTCTGTTGTTGCTGAAACACATTTGCAGCCGACATCGTTGTGAAAGTGGAAATTTGGTTGTTTAAACATCTGCAACTTTTCAACATATGCCTCTGCGTGCAACATTTGTACATATATTTAGCGTCATTTCATGAGGTGTCGCTAAAAAAATGCAACACGGTCATCTTCCCTCCGCGTGCTTCACATAAAGTTGATTCTCAGGTCCGTAGGATCTGCCGAAATTTTCTTGTTTTGATTCGTTCAGTAACATAATTCCCTAATAGTGCCACTAAGATGGCTAAATAAGCGAACCGCAGATTCCCCCTTGAAACAACTAAGATCCGACGCTGGTTTGTTCTCGTGCTCATTTGCAAAACATGGTCACCCAACAAAAAAGCACGCTTTACAGGCACCACAGAGAAATTTTGTTCAGTAATGGCGCGAGACGGTAGTATTTCCTTGAGCAATGCCGATTATCGAATAAAACATTAACATGACACGAATGAGTGATCGACAAGCGGTAACAGTTAAATACTTGAATTATTTAGAAGTAATTATTTATGACTAACAGAAAATTTTTCAAAAATATTAATGCATCATCTCGCTTCGTATAAGCCAGTTGTTCTTAAGAACATTACAGCGCCAAAGCCGCAAACATGAGAAAAAGATCAACACACGAAAGCGCCGCCTTGTCCTGTCTTTCTCATGCACTCCAAACACAGACCTTAGTTAAAGTTTTCGTTGTTGACCGCAATCTCTCGAGCTATGTCTGCTACCGCTGACGTTTGAATGCCTAAATAAGAAAGATTACTTTCGAATGCAAGTGAAAACGTAAACAGGAAAAGAATGAAAGAGACGCTGATTAGATCATAGAAATTTAAGTTTGTGCTAATAGAGATAGAAAAAATTGAGATGGTATTCCGGAGTGCAGTTCACGAAACGACACATTCAACAAAGATGTGAGGAAGGCTAGACGATCTCTGGTCCTTGCGTAGTGGATGCAAGTAAAAATCATGATCGTCTAACGTCTCTACAGTTACGTTATGAGGAAATAGGTCTATTTATTACTTGTAAACTGTAGGCAGTGTAGCTTAACTTGGACTATTCTAACCAGTCAAGATGGTCATACCGCTGCTCATGGAAACCAAAAAAAAACATGTCGTCCTAAAGTCAGCCCGCTTTAACTGCTTAATTAACAGGCATATACAATACGAATTATATCTTGTTGATTATTTATTCATGGCCACCTCATTCCGTAATTTATTTAGAGCAGTCTAGTACTGTTCAATATAAAACTCCACCCAGTACATCAGTTTTCACCTGTAATGGGTACCAAACATTCTACTAAGTTCAAGAAGAAAACTGGGGCGAGGGGCACTTTGGCTCTTGCCCACTGACGGGGATTAACCCATTCTTGGCCAATTCTGAGTGTGCAAGAGCCATAGTCAAGGCATCGTCATCATCACCCTTTGGCCCGTTTTGTGAATCACCGTATTGGGCTAACCAAACAACCAACCACCTGTATTGTGTACAAATTCGAGATTGCTATGATCAGGTTAATTGCGCTGTCTGGTATGCTAGCACAATTGCGCAGTGAAATCAGAATTTTTTATAAATTACCCAGTCTTGGCATTTTATTTATTTATTTCTTAATAATTCAACTTTGCTCAACCTATTTATCAAGTTTAAAACTATGACATCCTGGCCAATCCGCCAAAGTGTATTTGTGCCAAATTCTGCAACACAAAAACAAACAAAAACAAATACCAAAGTCAAGAAAAAGAGAACAAAGTACGCTCGTTGGCCCGTTTCATGAAGTATTATTTGGCTGCCGTGTTTGCTACACTCTCGCTTGGCTCATTACAACGAAAGTGAATTCACTATTCCACTTGCGCATTGTAAGACGTGCGGGATTTCCTCGGGTGAAAAAAGAAAAAAAAAACTACTACGGTTGTGAAGGTTCGTCCTGATTGTTTTTGTGGTTGAGCATGCTTCGGTCACACGCTGGCAATTTGAGCAATCTGGACCGTGTGGAACAGTTCTTCCTGGTGCTGAGTGACTTGCGTCTCCACGCACTCTACGTGAACGGCATGCTGCAGGTTGATGAGCTCACGCCGAGTGCCTATACACTGAAGCCACAGCTCGACGACTACATTTCATTTGATTTCATTTATTTCGCCCTTAAAGGCCCGAAGGAATTACATAAGGGGGGAACAAGTAACAAGATAGGGTACAATGTTCAACAGGATAAGTAAATAAATAAATAAATGAATAAAAGCAAATAAGTTTACACAGGAGACAGGAATCAGAAATCACATGAATGAACTACAAGGTAAAAAAGAATACACAATGCTTTACATATGTTAAACAATTGCAGAGCAATACTAAGTACAATTCTAAAACGATTGGCAATAAACACGAAGTAGTTGAGATTATCAGGAGAGAGGCTTGAACAAATGTTCGTTCAGTTTTGCGCGGAACGTTTCTCTGTCGGCGCATGAAGCGGAGTCATCCGGTAAGGCATTCCAGAGGGCTATTGCATTAGGAAAAAAAGAGGTGATAAATGCTGTCGTCCGGCCATTTATGCGTTGAATGGGCCTGCTGTGATTTATGCGCGATGAAGTTCTGTGAGCAGATTGGAGCAACTGATGTCTTGAGCGTGGATGATAGTAGAAGCGGTACAGAAGGCATAGACGGGTGATCAAGCGGCGGTATTCAAGAGGTGGAAGGGAAAGAGAGTGTTTAAGCTCGGTAACGCTGGTTTTGTGGGAGTATTGCGAAGATATGAAGCGAGCTGCGCGATTTTGGATGGACTCTAATTTAGTTGTTAGGTAGGCTTGTGAAGGATGCCAGATTGCTGAAGCATATTGAAGTTTAGGTCGTACGAAGGTGATGAAAGCTAGTTTTTTTACGTCGGAGGATGTGCACTTCAGGTTGCATCGAAGGTAGCCGAGTGTACGGGACGCTGTAGAGCAGATGGAATTGATGTGGGTGATCCAGGATAGCGATGAAGTCAAGTGGACGCCAAGATGTTTGTAGCATGATACGGAAGCTATGGGCACTGCGTTAATAGAATACATGTTGGCAAGTACGGCACGCTTACGGGTAAATGATAATGATTTGCACTTATCTATGTTTAGGGGCACGAGCCATTTATTACACCATGAAGCAATTGAGTCGAGGTCGCGTTGTAGCTTATTAGCATCGGCAGGGCTATTGATGACGGTGTAGATGACGCAATCGTCAGCGAAAAGTCGGATATTAGATTTAATGTTAGCCGGCAAGTCATTAAAGTAGATGAGGAAGAGAAGGCGCGATAAACCGGCACCTTGCGGCACGCCGGATGTTACCTTAGCAAATGCTAATTGACAGTTATTAGCTGACGTGAACTGCATGTGTCCCGTCAAAAAGTGCTTAATCCAGCTTAATAAATTCCGAGGAATGCCAAGAGAAGTTAGCTTGCGAATCAAGTGATTGTGAGGTACGCGGTCGAAGGCTTTTGCAAAATCAAGAAAAATGGCGTCTGTCTGAAGGTTATCATCTATGAAATTAAGTAAGTCGTGCGTAAATTCGGCGAGCTGGGTATCACAGGAAAAATGTTTGCGAAAGCCGTGTTGAAGTGGATGGAAGAAATTAATTGATTCAAGGTGGCTCATGAGACTAGATGCTGTAATGTGCTCAAATAGTTTAGAACAAATGCACGTTAAAGAAATTGGACGGTAATTAGCTGGAATTGACCGTTTGCCTGGCTTAAAGATCGGTATAATCTGGGCTTTTTTCCACTCGTCTGGAACGGTGCCCAGCTCTAAGGATTGCAAAAGTATTAGAGAAAGTAATGGGCTAGAATAAGAGACAGTGTTTTTCAAAAGCTTGGTGGTGATACAGTCACAGCCAGCCGATGAAGAAGATTTAAGAATACAAATTAAGTTAGAAATTCCATCACGATTTATGTCGAATGGGGAGAGTTCTCGAGGGGAACTGAAGGGAGAGGGCGAGACGGCAGTGCTATTGGCGGGGTTAAACGTTGATGCAAAGTAGTCATTAAGGACGGATGCGCAATCCTCACTGTTTATCAGTTGACCTCCTGAATCAACAAGTTAGATTTGGTTGCTACTTGACTTTGGTGAAAGCAAACGCCAAAACTTACTACGATTTGATACGATCCACTGAGAAGTATTTAGCTTTTGCTTCAGCTACCTCTTTCATGTACTGATCGCCGCACAGGCGATATTTTTTTCCCAGGCGTCGATATTGTTGCGTAGTTTCGCTGATCGGTATAGGCGTTTTTTTCTGTTGAGTAAGGATTTTAGGCGTTTAGTCAACCACTGATTGAGTGAGTCGGTTTTGATAAGAATAGTAGGGATAAATTTATTTTTGAGACTTATGAGCTTGTTTTTGAACAGTTCCCAGTGAGCATTGACGGTACGCTTTTGGTAGGAATGCCGGAAGGTTTCGTGGAATTGTGCTAGTCCCATATTTATGGCGTCGTAGTTTCCTCTTTTGTAATCTGTGATTGTTTTAGTTACGGGTGACTTCTTTATGAGAGGCAAGAATAAGCAAATGTGCAAAACGCCATGATCACTGATATCAGGTAACACCGTTACACTATTTACATCATCAGGGTTCGTGGTTAGTAAAAGATCTATTGTGTTGTTCTCTCTAGTGGGGCATGATATGACTTGGTGCAAGTTAAAGTCTAGAGTAAGGTGGATGAACTGATTAGCTTCGTTTGTTGGGGAGGCGTTTGGAGGGGAGAGGAGGGGCCAGCTGATTGAAGGATAGTTAAAGTCGCCGAACAAAAAGATAGAGGCATCGGGAAGTTTTTCTTTGACTTTAGTTAAGGCGCGCTCGAGTAATGAACAGAAAGAATTCGGACTGTCGGGAGGCCTGTAGCAGATACCAAATACAGCCGTAACTGTGCGGTTTCGCACACAGATCCATGTTAGTTCGAGGTTGTCGTCGTGGAATAAAAAAGTGGAACACAAGGTATTGCGGACAGCAATGAGAACACCACCCCCTCTCCGGTCCAGCTGGTCACGACGATATATGCTGAAGTTCAGATTAGATGGGAGTATTTCGTTATCACTAATATCAGGATGTAGCCACGTTTCTGTTATTGATTGATTGATTTGTGGGTTTTAACGTGCCAAAACGACCATTTGATTATGAGAGACGCCGTAGTGGAGGACTCCGGAAATTTTGACCACCTGGGGTTCTTTAACGTGCACCGAAATCTGAGTACACGGGCCTACAACATTTCCGCCTCCGTTGGAAATGCAGCCGCCGCAGCCGGGAATCGAACCCGCGACCTGCGGGTCAGCAGTCGAGTACCTTAGCCACTAGACCACCGCGGCAGGGCCCACGTTTCTGTTAAGAGTACGATGTCTGCATCAACGTCTTCGATTAGGCTATGGAGGTGGTCACGCTTGGGGATTACACTGCGATAATTCGTGAAAGCGATGTTAAACAGATGGTATGTTAAGGGCCGATAGCGTGGCAAGGTCGTGGACGCCTTCACATGATGTCAATCAGTGATAATTCTTGCATTTGTAGATTATTCAGTACGTGAAGGCTCAGCAGAGACATTTTGGGTGCATTCTACAACGGTATCACTGACACAATCGTAATAGTAAACATGTTTACCTACAAGAAGTTTATCAAGTTTCAGTTTAAAAGCACATTTGGCGGGACGTATCTACTTAAGAAGCTTGGAGCGGGCCAAGCAAGTGGCGGCAGCGAAATCTTCTCTAATCGCATAATTGGCGTTTTTCAGCTTGGGTCCACAGGATAGAATCCCGTCTTTAGTCTTGAAGCTGGAAAGTTTAACAATAACAGCACGTTTTTTGCTGGGCGTAAAGGTGCCGATACGGTGGGCTCTCTCGATGTTGCTTGAAAGCAGCGGCAAGGAGAGCTGCGTCGAACAAAATGCTCTAACTTTATCTTCCGATTGCTGCCATGTTTCCTCGGGGTCGTCATCAAGACCAAAAAAAAAAGATTATTCCAACGCATGCGATTGCTTACGTCGATGTTAGCAGCTCTAAGCGTGGCAATTTCTTGCTTTAGCTGGCCTGTTTCAGCATTAATTAAAGGCGTGGGTGAAAAGGGTTGTTTTGTTTCCAGTGCTGTAACGCGTTGGTCAAAAGATTCCAGGAGAATGTATTGTTGATCGCATGCTTCTTTAAGCTGGTTTAGTTCAGTGCGCAATGCTGCCTGTTCATTCTCTAGTTGCCTAAAAGTGCTCAAGACATATAGGAGGTCAACAGCATTTGGGGGTCCGGGGTTAAGTTTTATGTCGCCGGAAAGCAGTATTATCAAATCAGAAAGCAAAAGACAGGTGAGCATGTCGCAGCACAGATGAAAGTTGACAACGTGTTGAGTGTTGCCGGGGCACAACACCAACACGAGAAAACGATCGCTAGAACGATACTGTTCCGAACAGTCGAGGTAACTAACCTGAAAGGTTAACAGAGCGTTGAGCATCGTGTGGCATGCGGTGTTGTGCCCCGAGCAGACGGCGTCACTTGCAGGAATATATTGCGTTCTTTTGGGCCATGTGACCGATGACGTTGAAGCCGGTGGTTGTTGCCATGCAAAGCAGGATGCAGCCAAAACTGGATTTCCGGGCGGGTTTGGTGGGTTCCAGGGAAGTTCGAAGCTCCAGGAAGCTCACGGACAAGTCCAGGTACCCGTGGTGGGTTGGGAAACACTGGGGCGTTGGCAGAGAGCCAGGACACCATCGCCTGAAAGGTTAAGAGAGCGTTGAGCATCGTGTGGCATGCTGTGTTTTGCCCCGAGCAGACGGCGTCACTTGCAGGAATATATGGCGTTCTTTCGGGCCATGTGACCGATGACGTTGAAGCCGGTGGTTGTTGCCATGCAAAGCGGGATGCAGCCAAAACTGGATTTCCGGGCGGGTTTGGTGGGTTCCAGGGAAGTTCGAAGCTCCAGGATTGAAGCTCACGGACCGGTCCAGGTACCCGTGGTGGGTTGGGAAACACTGGAGCGTTGGCAGAGAGCCAGGACACCATCGCCTGAAAGGTTAACTGAGCGTTGAGCATCGTGTGGCATGCGGTGTTGTGCCCCGAGCAGACGGCGTCACTTGCAGGAATATATTGCGTTCTTTCGGGCCATGTGACCGATGACGTTGAAGCCGGTGGTTGTTGCCATGCAAAGCGGGATGCAGCCAAAACTGGATTTCCGGGCGGGTTTGGTTGGTTCCAGGGAAGTTCGAAGCTCCAGGATTGAAGCTCACGGACAAGTCCAGGTACCCGTGGTGGGTTGGGAAACACTGGGGCATTGGCAGAGAGCCAGGACACCATCGCCTGAAAGGTTAAGAGAGCGTTGAGCATCGTGTGGCATGCGGTGTTTTGCCCCGAGCAGACGGCGTCACTTGCAGGAATATATGGCGTTCTTTCGGGCCATGTGGCCGATGACGTTGAAGCCGGTGGTTGGTGCCATGCAAAGCGGGATGCAGCCAAAACTGGATTCCCGGGCGGGTTTGGAGGGTTCCAGGGAAGTTCGAAGCTCCAGCATTGAAGCTCACGGACCTGTCCAGGTACCCGTGGTAAGTTGGGAAACACTGGGGCGTTGGCAGAGAGCCAGGACACCATCGCCTGAAAGGTTAACAGAGCGTTGAGCATCGTGTGGCATGCGGTGTTGTGCCTAGGTGACAGTGTTGTGCCTAGGCTTGTGTTGTGCTTAGGCATGGTTGCTCCTAGGAGACAATCGATCAGGTGAATGTTTCACGACGAGGAATAAAACTTTATTGGCTTCGTTGTAAAAAGGAAACAGCGAAATAAATGACACGAAGTATGCCACCTGGTAGAACGCCAACTATGTAGACAAACAATTCAATACCTTAGTCATTTAGTCATTAAGATTTATTCACTTGTTCGTAATCTTTCAGACAGTAGTCATTAGATGTATTTTTTGTACAACATAAAAAGCTCAGCTACCATCCTCAAGCTAAAAAAAACATCAACATTACATTCAAAGAAGAATAACATCGAAAGAGCATAGGCGGAAAAGGTAAATCAGAAGCATTGGATTTGGTTAGGTTCAGTATTTTTTTGTTTATGTGGAGGGTGAATTTACGAGATAGTTTTTAGATCGAGAAAGAGCCACACTGATTATTCTGTGCGATATCAAACTGTCATAATAAGTACTTTGGTATTTCCACGTTGTATAGCATACTGATTCTGAGAGCACTTTCTTTTAAACCTTGCAGTAGTGCTTGATTATCGCCACCTGGCTCCGTGCCCTCTCAAGTACTCTGTCAAAATCACCACGTAATTCGCAGTCCACGAGGTCTCCATGGACATACATATCATGACGGGCCTGAATATGACGCTCATGAACATATTTAGACGTCTATACCAGTATATAGGGTTTGGACAGGAATGCAGCAGAAAATATAAATCGCTGCTTGCATTTGAGCTGGCAGTATTTGACTTAAACGACATATGTAATCAAGAAAAGTCCAAATTACGGCCATTTAACTGATGTCATGCTCACACATTTGTAGCTTTTTCTAAACTTCTCTAAGGAAACGTCAGATGGCGAGAAACAACGTTAGAGTTGAACTTATATGGCAAGCTGCACGAAACGCCATATAGGAACTTTTACCAGGGCATGGTTATTGTCGTGACCTCCCTTTCAAACCACTGGGCGGTTTGATGGTTTTATTTGCAAGAGTGCAAAAACATCGCATTGACAAAAAACCGAAATGAGGAGAAAAATTGCGTGGCAAAACACGCAGGACGTTTAAAGATATGAGCTGGTGTTTTTCCTTGCTTGCTCCCTTCCATCCTCCACTGCAGATCAACGTATGTGCGAAGTGCTAAGTCAGCCAGAGGGAACTGCTCGAAAATAAAACTTTCCACACAGAGCATGAACAAAAAAATACTGGAAGACGACACGCAGGGCGACAATACGGCACATTTAACTGATTGCCAACAGTTTTTGCGACTTCCGATTGCTAAAGGAGAGAGCAGAGAAGGCGAGCTTGCGTGAAAGCGATGGATGCGACACATTGGTCAACGTTGAGGTGAATTGGAGAGCGGGGATGAAGGGTGCATCGCAATAGAGAGAGCAAGCTCGAGAGAGACGGATGAAGAAAGTGAAACAAGAGCAGAAATACGCACGTCGCATCGGTACCAAATGGAGCACACTAGAAGAGCGTGGCACAAAGAGAAACGGTTTGCTACGATCGTTTGGTGATCCCGTGGGCCAACAGAGCGGCGCGAAAAGGGATGTTATCTTTGAACTTTATTTATTTCAACATTCGGGTCAAAAAGCCTTTAATGGGCTTGACTGGGACCACGCCCCTTACAAATGGGCAGCATAGGCAACACTTTTATTGCAGTGACAATGTACAAGAATTTGAGCAAGCATAAAGCATAAAGTATAATAAGCATAAGCATAATAAAGCATAAGCATAATAAAGCATGAAGATTGAAAAGTAATAAACTCAAAAAAATGACCGTAATTATTTCCTTACACAAACGATATCAATAAAAGAGTGTAACGATGCAAGAAAAGAAGATCGCAAGATTAGCACCAAAGTAAAAAAATAAAAATAAAAAAAAATAAAAAAAATATGGGGCATGTGCCCATACGCTTACTACACTTACAATCAGAACAGTCACTCAAATGGAAGACGATATGACATTCAAGTGAAACGGCAGGAGGAAGCGCAGCATTTCTTTGCCGTAGTTAGTGCGCGTGCGCGGGATAAGCCATGTGTGATTGAAACGCGTGTGATAAAGAACTTTGCGGTGGTTTAGGTTGGCAATCGTTCCTAAAAGGTTGTCGCCTTTTAATCCTGCATGGTAGCGTTTCACAAGCATTGCGCGGTAGTATTCAGGTAGAGGTAGCAGCTTCATGTCGTGAAATATGGGAGTGGTGTGACTGCGATATGGAGCATTTGCAACGGCACGAACAGCCCTTTTCTGTATGACGTGCAGTTTGCGGATATTTGTTAGAGTTGTCGTACCCCAAACCAGATGACAGTAGTTGACGTGAGATAAAAACAGGGATTTATAGATGAGAAGTTTAACTGCCTTAGGTAGCGAGAAACGCACCCGGGATAATATGCCCGAAATTCTTGATATAGTGCCACATAGTTTTTCAGTGTGTGCGTTCCAAGACATGTGTTGATCGAAAATTATTCCCAGACACTTAATACGCTGTACTATCTCAAGTTCTGAACTGCCAAGTTTTAATGGGACACGACAAGGGGTTTGTTTATTTTTCGGCCTGAAATATACAGCTTTTGTTTTTGATGTGTTAAGTTTTAAACAGTTAACGCAAGTCCACGTGGCCAACTTCGCCAGTACCTCATTTGCGTCATTAATTAAGTTTGTATAATTTTCAGCAGTAAGAAGCAAGGTTGTATCATCAGCGTATATAATACATTTTACAGACGTGTCAATTTTTACAATATCATTTATGTATATACAAAAAAGCAGAGGCCCTAATATGCTACCTTGTGGTACACCCGCTGAAATTTTTAGTAAATTGGAGGTACAATTGCCGACGACTACTTCCTGCTGCCGGTACATTAGGTATGATTCAATGAGTTGTAAGAAAACACCTCGAAATCCATAGTGTGCACATTTCTTTAGCAGCGTAATGTGATTTATTGTGTCGAACGCCTTTGAATAGTCTACGAAGATGCCTAAAGTGTGTAGTTCGCGTTCAAAAGCATTTAGTATAAATTCTTTCTGTTCTAAAAGAGCATGTTCAGTCGTACGGCCTTTGATAAAACCAAACTGCGAAGGAGTGATGATGTGGTGCTTATCTAGGAAAGAAACCATACGCTTTTGAATTAGTTTTTCCAGACCTTTTGAAATTACTGGAAGTATAGATATCGGTCGGTAATTGTTTAGTGCATTTTTATCTCCTCCTTTGTACAGCACAACCACTTTTGCAACTTGTAACTTTTGTGGGAAAATTCCGGTGGAAAAAGCAAGATTAAAGATATGCTCTAATAATTCAGCAATGATATCTAATACGTGTTTGATGGGCTTAATCTGTATGTCATATGCGTCACAACACGTGCTGTTTTTCACAGACGAAAAAACATGTGAAAGTTCACCAGCTGTTGTTGGCGCCAAAAACGCGCTCTCAGATATACTGTCAGACAAATATGTGGCACAAGCTGAATTGTACTGTTCCTTCGCTAGCGATACAAAATAGTCATTGAATAAGTTTGCTAAATCATCCTTACAAATAACGTCACCGTCTATCACAAGCTCAGTAGGCCTGAAGTCATCACCGTTACGGCCAAGAAATTCGTTTAGTCTAGACCAAGCCAAGTCTTGTTTATTCATTACATGTTTGTTGAAGATGCTGTTTAAGTACGTTCTCTTTTTGAAACGCAACAGGCTGTTTACTTTATTTCGCTGGGCTTTGAAACGTTTAAGCGTTTCTTCGTTCTTGTTTTTCAGGAAGTTTTCGAACAATTTATTTTTACGTTTTATTTCATTAAGACAACTTTTAGTCAGCCACGGTTTTTTGGCTTTGCGCGTATGCTTGAGCTGTTTGTACGGAAAGCATTTCTTGTACACCCTTATCAGTTTGTCATGGAAAATATCATAGGCGGCTTCAGGTTCTTGCTCGCAATACACGCCTGACCAATCGGTTAACGATATCTCCTTGCGAAATGCAGCCAGTGTATGTTCATTAATATCTTGAATAACTATCGGTTCTCTGAGTTGGGCTGGCGCACAGTTTACGGTTTCGTTTATCAGCATAAATATAGGAAGGTGGTCACTGATGGGTGCGCTTAGTACGCCGGACAAACATTTCGAAGCTTCTATGTTAGTAATGAACATATCTATTAATGTCGCAGTGTTTTTGTCAATGCGGGTTGGGATGGTGATAACATTAGAAAACCCATTGGATTCAATAACTTGACAAAGTTCTAACTGACTTTCTGATGGCTTTGCAACATCGATATTGAGATCACCTGCAAGAACTAGTGTACTACCAGTGTCTCCAACCCAACGCAAGTATGTATCTAAGAATACTAAGAAGTTCGACTTGTTACCACTAGGAGGGCGGTATAAAACACCATAAACAAAACCGTCACTTTGTACAGTCAATATTTCATAATCATTAGTGACATGCGAAAACTCGTGAACCAGCCTACATTTTACTGAGTTTTTAGCCATCAACAAAACACCACCTCCTATTTTTGTTGGGCGATTCAAAAAGAAGGTTTCATAGCCGGGTGATCTTAGAACCTCAGATTCATCCCTGTACCATGTTTCCGTCATCATAAGAACATGAGGTTTAGAGCGTATAGTTGAAATAAGGGCGGTTATTTGGTCTTCTTTATTTCGCGCAGATTGTGCGTTGAGATGAAGGAAGGACAAGCCATTATTTTTCGTGGAAAGTAATGCGCCTAATTTTTCGAGTGTCACGTAATCTTTGTCTGCCATCTTTCTCTTTAGGTAACAGTCGCTTTGGTCATAAACAGTGGCTATTCTCTCATTACTGAGAGGTCCTGCACGCTGGCGATGACGTGAACTCGGCTGTCCTCAGTTTTTCGCACCTTGATGCGACCATTGTCCACCCACAGAAACTTCCATTGCTTTTCTCTCTTTAGTGAGAGCGCTTGTGCAAACAATCTTTTGTTGTTGGGTGTGAGGTGGTCATTAACGTACACATTGGCACCTTGTGACTGAGCAAAACCGAGTGACTCGGTTGTTAGACGTGCCCTGCGTGCTTTACGCAAAAATTCATCCTTCTTGACCCGAGAACAAAACCTCGCGATTATGTTCGTGTCCTTTTTTGCTGGCACGCGATGCACAGCGTCGATATCATCCTTTTTTATGGGACAGTCAATTACATCACCCATTTTCTGAAGAATGGTGGCGCAATCCTCCCCCTTTTTTAATGGCACACCCTTTATCTCAACGTTGTTAAGTCGCGAACGCTGTTCCATGTCAGCCAGTTTAGCAGCCAGTTCATTATTTGATTTTTGAAGAGACTTGTTTTCGGCTGAGGTAAGCTCATGCTTCTTTTTCATTTCTTCATAAAAAGTGCTGATGGCAGAGACACTTTCACGAAGCTGTTCAATTTCGGCTCGAAGCTGTTGCACTTCGCGTGACAGCTCAGCATTTGACGGCATCATATAAACGTGCGAGTATGTGCGAGTATATGAGTGTCGATACTCGCACAGGCTCTTCTTTTTTTGCTGGTGGCGCCTCTTCCCCGCCCCTAATAACCGATAGGACGTCCCCCGTCTGCTTGGTATATACACGGTCACAGCTCTTAGCTGTCTTGAGTACGAGACCCGCGATCCACCCTCTACAACCGATACAACCATTACCAACGTTGCCTTTCCCGAACATCTGCGCTCGCACTGCTTTCTGGTGGACGCCACGCTGATGACCTGTGATCGGGAGCAAAACACCGCGTCGTGGAATCGGCCTTGGCACCCTGGGGAAAGCTCCAATGATCTCGCGCCTTTTGTTGTTTAGCTGGCCAGTGCTGCGCACAGTCAGGACGAGCCAGGTTTTGCACATGCGCGGAAGGTAAAGATAAACGGGTCTCGAGTGGACTTGCTCCACTGCGATTGAACGGTTACCACAGAGTTCAGTTTTTAGGGGCGAAGCTCTTTATAGCGGTACCGTTCGTCCCTCATAGTCGTAGTCGTAGTCGTAGAGTGTAACCAGTCTTACACTTTGACCTCCAAGGTGGTGCCGGTGGGAGATTTCTCCTGTGTGTTGTTGAACAATAAAAAAAAATTCGCAGCGTGCGCGTTAACTAAAAGCCGAATAATTCTGTCTCTCATTCTCCATTAGCAGCCATTGGCATGTTCCAGTAGGAAACGTTAGTAGTAGAAGTGTTAAAAGCTGACTTCTGCTGTCTCTTATTCCCAGTAGCAGCCATTGTTTACCTCCAAGGTAGTTGCTGGTAAGATTTCTCCTGTGCGTGATTAAACAATAAAAAATGTTTGTTCAAAACGCCGTTGATTGATGAAATAAACCAACGAAAGACGCTAGGTGTTTGCTAAAAGCAAAACGAAAAGACGCCAGGTGTTTTTTAAAGCAATGGTTTTATAATCAAAACCATATCGATACAGGTTTGTAGTTGCCGATGCTCGTTGCCGTTGGTGTGTGCTCGTGTGGATAACGATGCCGAAAGGCGGATGCGCAGGGTAGCGGCGGTGCGCGCTCGCAGACAGGACCCTGAAGTGAGAGCACGTGAAGCTGAAGCACGCTGGGAAGATGCGCGACGTCGCCACCAAGATCCTGCTGTTCGCGAACAAGAAGCCACATAAGCAAGGCAGCGTCGGCAAGATCCTGCCGGACGTGAAGAAAAATCTGCAGCGGCACGTCAGCGTCGGCAAGATCCTTCCGTACGGGAACGAGAGGCCACATCAACAAGGCAGCGTCGGCAAGATCCCGCCTGACGTGAACAAGAAGCTGCAGCGGCACGTCAGCTTCGGCAAGATTCGTCCGTACGGGAACGAGAGGCCACATTAGCAAGGCAGCGTCGGCAAGATCCCGCCGGACGTGAACGAAAAGCTGCATCGGCACTTCAGTGTCGGCAAGATCCTTCCGTACGGGAACGAGAGGCCACATCAGCAAGGCGGCGTCGGCAAGATCCTGCTGTACGGGAACAAGAAGCTGCATCGGCACTTCAGTGTCGGCAAGATCCTTCCGTACGGGAACGAGAGGCCACATCAGCAAGGCAGCGTCGGCAAGATCCTGCTGTACGGGAACAAGAAGCCACATCAGCAAGGCAGCGTCGGCAAGATCCCGCCGAACGTGATCAAGAATCTGCACCGGCACGTCAGCGTCGGCAAGATCCTTCCGTACGGGAACGAGAGGCCACATCAACAAGGCAGCGTCGGCAAGATCCCGCCGTATGTGAACAAGAAGCTGCAGCGGCACAACAGCGTCGGCAAGATCCTTCTGTACGGGAACGAGAGGCCACATCAGCAAGGCAGCGTCGGCAAGATCCTGCTGTACGGGAACAAGAAGCCACATCAGCAAGGCAGCGTCGGCAAGATCCCGCTGTACGTGAACAAGAAGCTGCAGCGGCACGTCAGCGTCGGCAAGATCCTGCTGTACGGGAACAAGAAGCCACATCAACAAGGCAGCGTGGGCAAGATCCCGCCGTACGTGAACAAGAAGCTGCAGCGGCACGTCAGCGTCGGCAAGATCCTGCTGTACGGGAACAAGAAGCCACATCAACAAGGCAGCGTGGACAATATCCCGCCGTACGTGTACAAGGAGCTGCAGCGGCACGTCAGCGTCGGCAAGATCCTTCCATACGGGAAAGAGAGGCCGAGGCAGCATGTCAACGTCGCGAAGCAGATCTCGAAAACTTTCGACGATGGGAAGTGGTGAGGAAGCGCGCATATCACCAGGCGAATTAACAGAAAATTTCACGGTATTACTTCCAGGAGCTTCGTCCAATCTCATCATCATTGACCTCATGGATCTACCTTCAATGTTTTCTAATCGCGGAGGTTCGAGGTCACGTACGGGGAAACTTCCATTTACCTACACTTCGGCTTCAGTCTTCCTTGGCAGCGTGGTGGAAACACGCTTGTAAGCTTACCTCCTAAGGCACAAAAAAGAGGGAAAAAATAAAAAGAAAAGCTTTCGTTTTGTACGCTTTCCCAAATTTATAATTACGCTTTTTATAGTTAATGTGCAACAGGAAATCATAAAGAATTATGAACCATCTTCATGAAGAGAACCCTGATGGAATGCGAAGTAGTAGTGGTGAGCGCGGCGTTGCCCCGGTTGAAACGTGCGTCGACGCGAATGTCCTAAGGACGTTTTGAAGCGAAGGTTGGTGTAGCGTCTACTCAAGTAAACATTTGTTCGAGACGTAAAGGCTTGGGAGGCGGGTTGTTTGTGGGTAAGATTCATCGCACATTCAGGAGCCGAAAGAGTAGCCAAATTTAGTCACGGGTTCGCAGCAGCCGTGCAGACGCAGCCTGCTATCCATTTGCAATAGCAGGCTGAATTTGTAGGCTGCTGCAGACGCGCAGCTAAATCGGTCTAATGCTTCTACTTGACGTGTGGTAGAGCGTTTCCGGTGGTGGAGAGGATTAAACGAGAGGGAAGTTTCTTGCGAGTAGGTGGAGGGGCCAGCAGATGCTGCGGAAAGGGAGTGAGTTACGGCAACGTGCAGCTGTGACTTGGCCTAATTAGCATCGCTCCAACACCTGCGGCAAGGGGTTTGTGTGGATGCACGAGACAGCGTTGCACAGGCTGGTCAAAGAGTTGCTTCACATGTAAAATTCCCGAACACCACCACATTACCGCCAGCACTGACTCTGGCTAAGAAATCAAAACAGCCAAGCAGTCCCTGAATTCCTCGGCTACTGCCTCACTTGCCTACTAAGTTAGTCAATCAATCAATCAATGAATCAATTCATCAATCAATCAATCAATGTGAAATAACGTAACAGTAAGGCAAGTGGCTTTGCATATTCTTCTCTGGTGGGTATATGTACACAAGAGTTTTGACGATTCCATCTCTCTTCAGCTTTGAAACAGGAACCTTGTGAACAAATACTGAATACCAAATCCCTGAGTTGACAATGCAAAGGTAAAAACTATGGTATTCTAATATGACCTTACTATCAACACCATCAAAAAGGCTGTGAAAATTACGAAGAATGCGCTATTTTAGAATGTAAAAATGTAAGCACGAAAAAAAACGACAAGAAGTACAAAGAAGCCTCAGCGAGATTCAGGGTGTCTTCATTACGCGTATTTCAATTTCGCCTTTTTTACAGACCTCCTAAAACCGCAATAGTCCATTTCATTTTCGTTTTTTTATTGTGTGATGTTTCGCTTTTTAATACTGCTCAATGACTGTTTTTTTACATTCCAAATTCTCTAAATAGTGATCTTGTCCTCAAATCTTGAGTGCCAGTCAACTGCCTGCCTAATGTTTCATCATATTGTTTTATGTGTGATCATTATGAAATAGTCGACAGCGATTTTGTCTGAATGTTGTACTAAATATAAATGCGTAAAAGGTGATCGGTACTCTTGAAGAGTACAAATGCTGGTGGTACGTTATGACTACATAACATGCGAAATAGACAGCATAAGACGCACTGTATGAAGCAGTATCTACCAGACACACCTGCCGCGGCAATATAATCTAGACGACATATTGAAGCCTCTTTCCGACAAACCATCCGATATAGTCAGTGTCATGCTTCACAAGCTGTGTAATAATGTTCTTCTCATTCTGATTGCTTTTTAAGCCTCGCGAGAGAAAAAATATATTTTTAGCCTTTTGAGTTCATTGCTTTCAGTGAAAATGCAGTGAGATTCTTTATTTGCGGCACGTTTCACAAAAGCAAGGAAACTCAGAAATTCAGTGATGGAGGGGCGGCTGGAAATTCTGTCATCAGGTATAAGGAACAAACAGTTCTCCCAGTGGACTAGAGGCAAGGAAAGCTCTCGAAGCCGGCTGCAGTAACCGAACGGCCCTGCAGAATTGGCAGCCGGGAAACGGAGCTAGCCGCAAAAGGATGGACGTGTTCCGAATACGGCTACTCAGAACTCTGGCTGGAACTCGGATCCCCATATTGCTTGGTCTCATCTTTTACCCAATCGTATAATCTGCAGCGTCCTACACTAGCCAACGAGGCTTCTAAGCTTATTCTCTTCCTCCTTACATCTCCCTTACTCTCTCTGGCTCTATCTCGCCTGTGTGAGTACTGTTCTTTATGCTGATACATCCCATGTCTAGAATAAATCATATGCAAATATTTTAAAGCACATGCACAGTTGAAGTTTCCATACTATCTGTCAATCAACATTTTTTCCCCTCCCGCCGGCTTCCTGTTTGGCGCAACTTTTTTTAAATGTAAAGGCACTCCTTGTTATCAGTTATGACGTGGTTGTTACCACGTGACACAGCTTAGTCCAGGTCACGAGTTCGATTGCTGCGATGGTGTGGAAATTCCGACAAAGACGGAATTCAAGAACAAGTATCTGGTACCATGAACTGCCAGCACATAAAAAAAGACATCCCCGCAGACCAAATTTCAGAAGTTTTAAGTTGAAAGTTTGAAGAGATGCCTGTGGTTTCTGGGGCTCAAATATGTGTCTTAAATTTTTCTACTCAGTAAACCTTAACCGTCACGCGTATCATAACTCTGGTCCAAATAAACCAGATGACAAAAGCCAGCCAGTGGCGAATGGTACTTTTAGACGAGAAGCCTAACGAAGCTCTCAACGAAATTTCCAATTTAACTTTCGATAATAAAGCACCACTTAGACAGAATAACGTTCGAAGTCATGTAATATGATTGCAGCTTCTGGCCCAAAATACCCGGGTGAGCGATTGTAGCAGAATGCATATTGCCTTATTAGGCATCAATCAACTAGAAATTTGGGAGTGTAGTTCGAGCTTGGGAGCTTTAAAAAAAGTGAAGTTCGAGCTTTGGAATCAGAACAAAGAAAACAGTGCCGCTGTCTGTCTCCTTCTTTCTCTTATCCCTCGTTATTGGCGCTGTTTTTTTTATGTGAAAGAAAACCATTTCTATATTATCGTTTATTGCATTTGGCCCCAAATTCGATAGTGAGTATTCTATGCATAATAAACTTTTATGCATTTATTTACTGAACCACCAGAACAACTCTTTTTTCTACACTCTTATTCTGACCTAAAATAGGTATCTGCACGCACTTCAAGGGTAAACTGCAAACATACCTGTAAGTTCAAAGCACTCACCTCTAAATGGGCACTTTTATTTTATATTATCATAAGGAAAACAAATGCTCACATTTATTTTAGTGTACAAAACTCCGACGACTTTCAGTAAAACTAGTCATGCGATCTTTCAGCGCAATTTTTGTTTCTTTCGGCAAAAGTTGAAGGTATAAACGGTATAGTCAAATAATTGATCTACATCTTGTTGATCTCTCAAGCTTGCTACTTCGTTTGTCACGCTTTCTTACCTTCTTGTAAAAGCACTACACGACCCCTCATACAAAGAAGTGAAAATTGGGTTTCACCTTTAAAACACCTTGAATAAAGCACGGCTTGTGGTTTCCTCGCAAAATATTTATAGTGATAAGAATGAAATAACTACTTACTAACACGCAATAAAAGTTTATCATTTTTACATGGCGTTTCCAAAAAAAAGAAACAAAGGCACGCGGATTTCGAGAAAATCAATGGCTTTCAGTGAACAACATCCAGCTGAAAATGGCTATAAATTTTCCAGTCAATCTCGAAAGATTTATCTACCTTCTCAGAAAGTGAAACAATATAGAAGAGCGGTAAACAAAATGGACCTTGCTTCGAAGTAGTTTAGAGTCGGCCAGATGGCGTTGACAGTCCACAAAGTGTCACGCAGCTGTTCTGAAAAAACACCTTTGTTTCCACGCAACAAGCTCAGAGCTTTGTAGCGGAAATATTGCAGTAGGTATCCCAGAATAAACGGGCTTGAGAATAGCTTCCGAGTAGCCGCACGAACGCGTGCGTCTCGGAATCTCCGCTACGCTACTAGCCTTTGTAGGAAAGCAGAAATAAACAAATATGCAGAGCAAGCACAAAAACAACGAGAGCCAGGCACTTTGCGAAGAAAGCCTTTTCTCATAATAAAAGGTCCCACCAACAGCATACGGGCTTAGAATAGCAATGAATACGCGCAGAAGCAAATCTGATACCCTAGAAGACATTTGGGGAAAGGCGTCAAAGCACCAGCCAGCTGTTGGCTTTTTTGGGGGCCATGCCTTCAGCATGAATGTGCTGAAGCACCACTTCTCGGGTTCCGCTTGAACCGACATGACCCCCTTGCGTATTCAACATGCGTCTGGCGTGTTTTTCTGGACATTTTCAACCAGTGCGTGTCGGCACCCCTTTTTGTCCTCCTTGGCAAACTTCTCTCTTCCCGTTACTCCATCCTCCAAGCCAACTGAAGCATTCTCCTAAATGAAAGCTTTCCTTATCATCGCAGCTCTTTACCCCTGCGAAAGTAACCAAGCAGCACAGGTAAAATAATGATAACGAAGTGAATGAACAGTTTGTGAAGAAGTGCATGTACGTACTTCTTCTATACGACGGCGATTTGTGTGGCAGATGCTTTGGGAATTATGAAAAGCGCTTGGGGTGTTTGCTGAAAAAGTCTGTCGCACTTGAGAATTGTTGTTGCATTGCAACAATGTAGCGTGGCTTGGACATGAGGTGCGTGCACCGCAGGTCATTTTAAAACTTAAAAGCGGTTGCCTTCCCACTTAGAGCCGTCACCTGAGGCACCTTGCCACCTACTCTGACGGAAAGTAGGACGAATAGGAGTGAATCACGCACTCTTCTTCGCCCGGAAGAAAACTGCTACACCTGCTTAAGTGAAGTTTATTTTTTGAATCATGCATCATTTTTGTTGTTGTTGTTAAAACTTTATGAGGATGCTGTGAATGATTTCTTCGCTCTGTATATCCGTAACACATGTGCAACAATTCACGAACGCCATTCTTTGTCATTGTGCCACGGCGTTGCATAAAATGCTAAAAAAAAGTATTACACTCGAGATTATAAGGGCGGAGTACTGTAGAAGCCCAGGTGGTCGTATGCAGTCGTCGTCTCATGCTTATCGGAGTAACGGAGGCAAAACAACGCACAGCGTTGCCATAGATAGCCCATACGTTGCTTCTTTAGCTTATATAGGGCGTGGTCACGCCAATAAGGTCTTTCTCCTCACCTAACTAGTGCATTGATGATGATACAAAGGGTGGAGTACAGGGGCACGAACTATCTTCTGCTAATGTCGTTTGGCGTCGCGCAGCCTAAACCACGTATAAACACGTAAAAAAAGCAAGCGAGAAATAAAAAAAAAAGGTAAAAACAGGACGAAGAAAAGCCTTATATAAAAATAAGGATAGAAAAGACTTGACAACCGAGACAAAGAAGGAATGAAGAAAAAACTAAGAGAAACAAAGCAGGCTGCCCAGCTCAGCAGTGATGTCAGGCTTGGCTCGGCTAGTGCGAAGCTGCTTTGATTTATTTTTTGTCTTCATTGAGTGAAGTAGAAAATAATAGCTGGTCGAAAAGTAACCAAGTCTATACATAGGTGGTCAGGTTTGGGCCATCTTTTGCAACTCGAGGTCAGCCTTACAGCCCCACCGCGGTGGTCTAGTGGCTAAGGTACTCGGCTGCTGACCCGCAGGTCGCGGGATCGAATCTCGGCTGCGGCGGCTGCATTTCCAATGGAGGTGGAATTGTTGAAGGCCCGTGTACTCAGATTTGGGTGCATGTTAAGGGACCACAAGCAGTCGAATATTCTGGAGCCCTCCAATACGGTGTCTCTCATGATCATACGGTGGTTTTGGGACGTTAAACCCCACATATCAATCAATGATGTCAGCCTTACAGACACTACAGTTCGCTATACAGCACGGGTTATACAAATCATCAGTATATCAGATAAGGCACGACTACCACGAAGAGCTCGAGGAAGGTCACGATATCATATTTTCATGGTAGCCGAGTCATTGCGGAATCGTCGGCAATGACCGCGTGGATGAGGCTGCTCGATCGGCTCATGACCAAGACTTGCGTACGCCCGTACCACTCTTGAGAACGGACGCTGCAAGGCGACTACAATCACTTGCTCACCGTCTAACTATCCTACATTGAAATACGCCGGGTTTCTCCAATGCACGCCTGTATTTGATCGACCCAAACTTGCAACTTTGTTTGCCATCCGGGCTTCCACGACGCGATGGAACTTTGCTGTGTCGCATGAGGTTGTGCGTGGCGTCTACGAATGCGTATTCTTGTCTACGTGGAAAGGCGATCAGTCCAGTATGCAACAATTGCGCCTGTGAGGAAACTTTTGAGCACATTCTATGCCCCTGCCCAGCATACCAGTCTGAACGACGTATTATGGAAGCCAAGCTCCGTCAGCTGGATTCAGGACATCTTACAAAAAAGAAGATCCTGGGATCTTGGCTGATGGTTTCGCATACGCGCAAGGCCACGAAAGCCCTCTTGTGCTTTTTAAGGACTACCGGACTTCCCGAGTGCTTGTGAAAGAACAGCGTAAGGCTGTGCTGTTTAGTCTCGAGCTGACTATTAATCCATACCTTACATACTTCTTTTTAGAGGCGAAGCTCCTTAAAGCAGCACCCGTTCGTCCCCCGTCATAGTACGTAACATGTCTTACGCTTTGACCTGCGAAGTGGTGCCATTGGGAAATTTCTCCTGTGAGTTGTTGAACAATAAAAAATTCGCAGCGTGCGCGTTAACTAAAAGCCGAATTTTCCTCTCTCTCATTCCCCATTAGCAGCCATTGCCATGTACATTGAGCTCTATCTGACAAAAAAGGGCTGTTACGTTATACTCGCTGAGCGTAACCTCTTTGGTTTTAGAAAAGTTTAGCAAGCGTTAAGCTGCTGCGCCTTGAATACAGTGAACTAGTATATACCATGAACTCGAGGTGGTTAAAGGTGGGAAGTAGACACGAAGCGCAAGCCGTAAGAAAGTGTGCGTGTGCCACCTCTCGTTTAGTCCTTGGAATGTCCGCTGGATGGCGGTGCTTCTATATGCGGAATATATGATGAAAAGATGCGAGATGGTAGTATTTGGAGTATTGACTAGATGGATGAACGGACGCACAGACAGATGCATGGACGGACGCAAAGATGGCTGCACGGACGGATGGATGTATGGAGGGACACAGGGGCGGATGCATGGACGAATGCAGGGAAGGACGCATGGATCGACGTGCGGACGCACGAACAGACGCACGCACGGACGGGTGGATGGACACACAGACGGTCACACAGACGGACGCATGGATGGGCGGAAGCAAAAACGAATGGACGGACGGATGCTTCGCCCCACTCTCCAACATTCACCCCGCGGATATGCAGCCATTTTTTAAAGACGATAGTCTTCCTTGGGGACCTTCGACCAAAACAATTTTGGTCTGTCTGTCTGTCTGTCTGTCTGTCTGTACCTTTGTCTGTTTGTTCGCCCTAACAATACCTCAAACAGCACCAAACGGCCAACCTCATCCGCAGCGCCTACCAATATTGCTCAAGGTTTAGCGTTCGTAGCTATGCAATTGTAAAATAAAAAAGCAATTATTGCGCATATATGAGGCGCCACAACAACGCTTCGATGTTTTGTATGTCTGCCTTTATACTAGAAGAGGCACACAAAAGTAACTCTAAGAAATGTAGCGTTTGTCGCACTGGGCTGACAGTATATTGCGATGCTCAAAAAGGTGTTTCCAACGCTTTGCTACGACGTCACGGTCGTGGCACCTGCCCGTCACTTTGCGTTCTACACCTTATCACCTCCGAGACTGGCGCGCATCTTTCTCCGTGGGCTGCACGCCTTCGAAGATAACGACCAGATGGCGCTTGTGTCTAACGTGCCTAGATGCTCTCGTTCGCCTCCGCTACACGCTCGAGGCACTCTAACGCAGTGCCTTCAGAATATCATTCACCGATTTTCTTACGCAGAACATCAAATAAACGTTTTGTTCACTCACTCCAGACGCAAGACTCTCGTCTTTCGAGGAAATTTGCGGTGTTACATGTATATTTGGAACCTATACTTTTTCCATCTCTTTCCTTCCTAATATTCCCCCTTTACCCGTCCCCAAATGTAGGGTAGCCAACAGAGCCAAGCTTAGTTAACCTTCCTGCCTTTCCTCTCTATTGTTCTCTCTCTCTCTCTCTCTCATACGAAATAACTCGTTGCCTGAAGGGCTAGTTTGATACAGAGCATTCTGGTAATAATACCTAGTACTGTACTGAGTGGTTTAATCCGGCTTCCGCTTTAATCTTATACAAAAATCTGTGCAACAGTGCCTGCATTCGAATTAATGCTTTATTATAAAATGGTTTGTAGTCACCTTCATCTTTATGATACAGAATTACTTGACAGGCTTTAGGGCGTGTAAACTCAACATATTAGCGAGCGTTTCTGGAGAATGGGAAACGATACAAAAGCATTCTTTCTTGTGATGTGGATGAGAGTAAAGACAGCGTTTGTAACACACGTGAGTGAAATTACAGCTATTCATCTTTCGTAAGCACGCATATGCAGATCGAACGAAAAAAAATCACACGAAAGTCAGCATAGAATGGCAAAAAAAAAACATTCAAGAAATCAAAAGAAAACAAAATGTTTTCTGTTTTGTTAGTGTTTTGTGAGTTACGAATGACGACCGAGAAAGCAACTGTTTAAAATTAGGTGTTTTGTACACTGCCGAGCACAACCCCCCCCCCCCAAAAAAAAAATAATCTTATAAGCCTGTTTTTTCCATTCCCATTAGACAGCAACAACCGATGAATAATGGCAAGTTCAAATCAGTGTATATTCACCAGTTTCAAAAGAGCGATGGCCCGGGTGCACCATCGCCACAGCATTGAGGCAGCAACACTAATTATCTGCAGCGCTGTTGATTTATTTTGTCACGCTCAAACTGTTGCTTGTCCTGGCGGCTTTGATCGAAATAAGACCATCAATCTTTTCTGTGTGCATCCCACTGGCAGGAAGGACGATATTGTACGCAAACACTCTCGTAGGCTATTGATGTTCTAGTGACTCTCCAAAGCGGTTGGCGCTTAGGAGTAATGATCAATGAATCTTGTTGCTCACGTTATAAAAATGTGTGGCTTTTAGCAAGGAGTTGATAATAAATTGTATTCAGGCTAATCTAAACAACTCCGTTGCGTTTTAGCTCCACACATGAGTAAGTGTATATTTTGTATCATGATTCCGTGTTAGCTGCGAGTGTCAACTTTTGCTGTTAAAGTACATCTTTTTAGCTGTCTCTTCTTACTTCGCACAACCGCCAAGCTCGTCATTTTCATTGTTATCGATGCGATAAGTTTAGGGAGTACTAAACTTTGAGCACTATCACCAAGGCTACTTCAACGAGAGGTATTAAGACTACATTCGTGTTTACAATGATGGCTCTGTCATGAAGCAAATCAGAATAAGCATTTGTCATTCTTTAATTGTATTGAACATAAACGTCACAGTTAAACTTTGTCTTAAACAATGTAGGAGCTTGTAACGATATCATCAGCATTGTTAAATTCTCAAAGGTGGCAAAAATTGATCCTAATAATTGTGTCATTTGTGGCTTTTATGCGTATACGAAAAATACCAATCCAGGAAAAAGTATATCTGCGTTCTAAAAAATACTTCAGATGTTGCTGGGTCAAAACATCAAGTGGTGTACCAGTGACTTTTAGTTCACAGCGGAATCAAAGAAAATGAAGTGATGAATGAGTAGGCAAAAACTGGTCCTGATTGTTTCAAGTCTGTATTATTCTGAATTCACAATCAGACAGACATGCACCATGACTTGGGTGGATTGCTTCGGAAAGCGTGTTTGCCCAGCTGATTAAAAAAAGACACTAAAATTCTTACGTGCATTTGGCGTTGATCTTCAAAACTGTGATAAATTGAATTCCCCACGTGACGCCTACAATTCAAAACTGCTCAGACAAAGCATAATTTATTCAGAGATCTTACTGCACTATCTGCAACCAGCTCATGCTGCCATGTAAAAAAGGAAGTTTGTCGCCTGTCGCTCGACTGTCCCATGCACAACACACTTCAGAAGCAGCCTGAAGATGAGCTCTTTTTACTGGACGTTGTCAATGGGTAACGAAAATGAGTGTTCTCAACGGGCAATATAGCCTCATTAAAGTGCCATCGCCATGACCGCGAATCAAACCTACAGCCTTGGGTTTAGCAGAACTGCATGGCCGAGTCAAAAATAATAATAAGCCCTGTATTAACGCCCACCTTTTCTCTTTTGCTTAGTGCATAGGCCAAGGTTAAGCACATTGTGATTTAAAATATCGGCGTTTTGAAACTGGTAGATGTCTGAGTTGACGTTTCATCTTCTTTGTAATAACGTTGCTTTATCTCAACGATAGCTGATACCACAAGATATAATTCTTTTCCAACAAACTTGATTCATTCTAGTGTTGAGAGGGGGGGGGGGGGGCAGATTGGCATACCAAGAAAATGAAATGAAACATTCGCTAATATAGTTGCTAGACGTTGTCTCTTTTCGGCACTGAAACAACAAAAAGTCAAAGAGCGTGCAAGGTTCTGCGAGCAAACATAAAAAATGGAAACCTTCGTTGCGTCTCTCTCCATCGCCAGTGTTGCACAGTGAAAGGCCACGCGCAGCTGACGCCTGAAATCATCGTTTCGGTATAAACTGACTCTCCTCCGCCGTCAGGCAATGTTTGCCTTGACGTCGCTGTCTTCGGTGGTCCGATATCGGGTCGCCGGACCCGTGGTTTCCCCTCGGGTCTTGAAGATGCTGCCGCGTCCAAACGCCAGTGTTCACCCATCTCCGAAGAAGTAGAGGGAAAGGTTGGTTTGACTACTTCGTCGCTTCGTTGGCAGAGGGCCTCGGGGAAATCACGACCGCAGCATGGCCTGTCAGAGGCTCGCCGTGCGTGGCTCCTCTTACTGGCTGTATTTCAAGCTGCAGCAGCCTTGCCGTCCAGTCTCTATGTACTCTTTGAAGGCTCCCTTCCTTTCCGTTTCTCGTAGTCTGCGAACTACTTTTCTGTTTACAGGGTCTCGGCGAGAAACGCAACACTCGCGTCGACATTGACTTGTTCTCGGGTGTGCGTCTGCGAACCGTGGTCTGGCGGCGTTGGAATGTACAGCACCCGAAGCGGGCAGACACGCTGGCGAGTGTTTACGGCTCTCTCCTGTAGTAGTGTCCGCGTGCTGCTGGAGCAAATGCGGCCGGCTGTACTTTCTCAAATAAATACCGTTTTACTGCGCACTCAGTGGCAAATTAAAACTGCCGCGAGGACTATTGGCCAAACTGGAACGTAGAGTCAACTTTAACTACAAACTTACACAAATCACAGCGTAGCGCAGTTGGACAGCCACACACAGACACAAAAAATAGTTTACATTTCTTTTTGCTCATTTTAGTCTAAGTTTCCGCTGAGATGTCAATCATGGAAGAATAGGAATAGGGGTAAAAAAGTAAGTTATGCTTCCATTTACAAGTTTTCATATTTACAAGGATGGGCATGAAGGGCTGGTGGCAATACGTGTGTAATGCACTTGAGATACATTTAAAGCAAGATACAAATATGTTGCAAAAAGATGTTAGAGAGATAGAACACTGCAGTAGCAGGGCTGATGATTACTTCAAGTAGTTCTCCCCGCCACCTACCTCTTAGAACATAGGAGAATGACTGTCCTTCTGTCTAATTTTCACAACCTTTTGGACTGTATACCATCGTTCAGTGCATGCCACGTCAGGCCAACCCATCGTATATTCCCGTGCCTTGGTCATTCCATTGAAGTGGAACCCATTTTGCACGTACACACTTTCAAACTTGACGGCGGTGAATAGCGTGTTTCGGAGAAATTCCACGTCTGCATCGACGTCACTGGTTGTCAGCGAAAAACCATCATTTTCTGCATGACCGAAAATTCGAAAACGACGCAAATGAAGCAAATAATCAATTCTAGTTCTAAGTGAGGACCCAACCCGCGTTTTTTGTGTGTTGCAAACGGGTATTCTACCACACAGTGATGTGTCTGCTTCTGAATACGGTGAAAATACCTTCCTTTGCTCATAAATGCAGTGTAAGTAACTGCCAGTCTTTACAAACACACGAGTCCTATATACATGCTTCACAATACAACATAAAATATTGCAATAATATTGCGTGATACAAGCGTACAGTACGCTGCATCGGGCGTCAAAACATCTTATTATCCCAATGACTACATGGTTTAAAGCCGGTCACCCACTATAGAAGGCACACGTGTTACGGCGCCTATTCCCTTATAGCCACGTAGTGGGTCCATAGCAAGTTCGAAAATATTTCATTCACCAAGTGCTTGAGACAGAGCGAGAAGTACGCACTAGGAACAGGATATTGATATTGCATTCAACTCCTAAAGCGAAGCTTAAGGGTCCCTCAATTTTTATATAATCCCCCCTCTATCTTGGAGTATATCATTGGAGCGAGCTACCTGCAGATATATTTTCCTATCTAAATTATGAATATTTCTTAACGAAGCTAAAATGTCATATACACGTAAAGAAATTATGTTTGTGTGCGTCCTTTTCCTGTTTGTTGTACACTGGAGTACGAGTGGAGTTGCATCTATGTAGTGCCGTTTGTACTTGACAAATTCTAAAGCTTTTGCGATGGTGAGTTCGTAAGACAGCTAGCTCCTTTCATGATGGCATACGATGGTTACTCCCCAATGCGTTTCAGTATCCTTCCACTAAATAATCATAATTGTTGAGGTTTTATGTCCAAAACCACAAGATAATTAAGAAAGAGGCTGTAGAGGAAAGCTTTGGAAATTTGAACCATTTGGTGATCTTTAACGTGTACCTAAATTCGAGTACACAGCCCTGTACAAATTTTACCTCCATAAAATTACGGCTGCCTGACCTATGTTAGGTGTGACAAACTTAAAAAAATGTGCATTGCTTATAATGCGTGTCACACTACATATTAGTACGTGGTGCACTCTCTTGAGCGCACCAATGATTTCCCGCGGATCGACAATTCGATATGTATATTTTCTAGAGCTTGACATCTGATGTCGCACTACGGCGTTTCTCATAATCATATGGTGGTTTTGGGACGTTAAACCTCACATATAAATTAATCAGTTGATGTCGGGACGTGGCTTGAATTCGAGTCACTGCTTGAATCAACGCCTAAATGCCACTAGCGGGCCACCATTTCAAATAATCACAAGACCTTGATCATGAAAGTAACGCTTTCGATAATTTAAGTTTTACCAGACCCTGCAAACGTTACGTCTAAACTAATAATTCTTTCCGAGATGTGTAATGCATACGAATTAACGCGTATTGTTGTTACTGTGCGCAAATTGCTTATGTATATACGTTAGCACACTACGCACTTTGCACAGATGATGTCTTCTGCCCAGCCGTGCTCAACAACAATAGCAGAAACAGCAACTCAATTCATTCTGTACGCTCTCTCTGCCACGGAACACTCTCGGCCTAGACTGTTGATGGCTAAAAGTTGCGGCCTGTCATGAACGACCGTCAGCACTTTACGCATGACGCCCAGGCACGCACAAACGCACGTCCGCCAGTAGCCCGAAGTCTTATCGACTGTTACACCCTTTAATCGATTTCGACCCAAGGTTCATGTGGATAGGAAGGCGACAGAGGCGCAAGGCTGGCAGCGAAAAAGGTAATGGGGCTCCCGAGTACCTTCATCGTTGGCCTTGATTGGTGAAAACGGTCAATCGATCTCTGTATCGACCACCACTCGACCGCTGATCGTGGCATGACCTGCATATCACCTCTATAGAATGCCTATTTGAAATTCGCCTGTGAAAGCTAATACATTGTCCCTCCTCCTTCACGCTTTTTACATAGGCTGTTTTTGCGCCAACTGCTTTTCGTCAGTTTATCTCAGTATAAAGAAGACAAAATTAACTGTAACGTTGAAATGAAATGTTTTTTTACTGGCGAGGGGCCCTTTCTTTCGTGGCTGGACGTTCCTTGCTCTCAGTGAGAGCACCTCATGCGTTTGTTGGTGCACTGGGCGATTTGTTTCGCTGGGTAGTTTGCGCAAATATGCTTAGATGGAGGTTAAAGAAATCGATGTTTGCTCTAGAGGTACACCGCATTCAGTGCATATTTTGTTTTGTTTCGGCCGGCAAGGAAAAAAAGTTCGGCGATTAGCTGAACAGTCTTCACGGGCGATGTTAAATTGAAACAACGTCCATAAATATATATATATATATATATATATATATATATATATATATATATATATATATATATATATATATATATATATATGTGTGTGTGTGTGTGTGTGTGTGTGTGTGTGTGTGTGTGTGTGTGTGTGTGTGTGTGTGTGTGACGTAAGAAGGCAGGGATGGTTAGGAGAAATTTCCCATTCAGCATAGCGTCACACAAGCCGACCGGATGAAGACCTGGCCGCCAATCATCAGCCTCACATCATTCACGAAGCCACCGGGAATACACCACAACTGAACATTGACCACAGAAGAGGTGATCTCAGGCGCATGCGGTTACCGGCATCATGACAGAATCATCGACTGACCTTCTCATCCCCAAAAACACCGCAGCAGTGGACGATGGACCTGTACAGGACTGGTTCGACCTGTTCAAGCTCCACGCTACCACTGCAACATGGTCGGAATGGGAGATGATCACGAACTTCACTGACTACATCTCCGGTGAGGCATTAGATTTTACCTAACCCACATATTCGAGAACGACGAGTCATGGCAAAAAATCAAAAAGGAGATGATTACTCGTTTTAACGACTATGACCAAGACCTACTCATTGCCAACCATGTAGAGACAACCGCATACTATCGTCAATTTCCTAAGCAGTCCTCAACCATTTGAAAGCCCTGCGCGAATCGACAACTGCCTCAAGACGAAGTGGCACATGAGTTTACTTACAGAAGACCATGCGTGTTTTGGGAAAAACCTAACCATCAAGCACGCCTTCCTTCTGCGCGAGTCGTCATTTCCGAAGTCATCGCTTCAGCATATAACACGAGACGTCGCTCAACCACCTGATGTCCTTCACTCTTCGTCTCTCATACGTGGTTCACCACCTGGGTTTTCGTCACGTGGTTCTTCAGGCGCTCTTAACGCTTTCCACTTGCCTTATAAGGACGCCGTATTCATGGTAGATGACCTGGCGCATCAGAAAATTACCCTGTCAAGCCATTCTTCTTCCACACGGTTTCATGCATCACCCTCCGGTGCACACACCCTTGAGAGTACAAACAAAACAGAGGGCTCATCAAAAGTCGCACACTACCAGGCGCGAGAACTATATACTCGCAGTGAACAGCGAAAGAGAAGCCCCTGAAGAGCTTTGTGTCATTTCTAAGGCACCGCAGACTTGCCAAAGTCCGCCGTTCAAGCCTGGTAATGCCCATGTCACCTGTGATGCCCACATGCAGAGCTCACCAATTTATGAATCGAACTAATTCAGAAGTACATGATACATCAAAACTTGTACACAGTTGTTCTTCTGAAGCACCCGTAATGAACCCCGTCACCGAAGCCTCTGAAGAGCATACTAGCAATGATGACGCATTAACAACTCTGCCCGACAAGCGTCACACCAGTTCACCATTCGTCAGCTGTCTACTATACGCTTCAAACACCGAAGGAAATGAATGCCCCATTCTGGAAGGGGCGCCACTACAACCATATCCTGAGCAGCCTCAGCAAAGCAAACGAAGCCAAGTTCACAAACTCATGCTACAAAGAGAGAGACTGCCACGAGGGCATCAACGAACGCAAAATTCGACGGAAGCGCACTCACCAATTGAAGAACATTGAAAAATAAGATCTCTAATTCAAGACGTCAGGCACTTTCGCACAAAGAAAAGCCACCAGAGACACTCCCAGCAGTTGCTATTACACCGACTGCACCACCACAAAAGCGCCGAGAAAGACGCGGAAGAACTGCTTGCACACCGCAAGCACTCAGGCACATCGTCACGGTCTGTCAAAAAGCACGAAAGCAAGAAGCACTGGAATTGCACCTTTCACGACGAAATATACAACCCCGACGACATACGAGCCGCCAATGCAACAGTGCGTTCCAACCTAGTCCCCAGAACAGTTCAAGTGCATATTGTCAGTATCCCTGTGTAAGGCACCCTGTCCGGAACGCAACCGTCAAGCTCGTCCACCAGAGTTGTCATAAAAATCACCGGACTGCTCCCTCGGCCTTGAAGATTTAGTGAGATTGTGGAGCACCGTCGGGACGTGAAACTGCAAATTTGGCCATTATTTTGTTTATTGTCTTGTTCAATTTGTTGTAGTTTGTAACCAGTGCCATCTTTCAGGGGAAGGGGGGATCTTGTGACGTAAGAAGGCAAGCATGGTTAGGAGAAGTAGATGAGGAAGAAGTCAGAGATGGAAAAACATAGCGTATGAGCCAGGCCACGTCTCCAATTCATCATAGCGTCATGTATATATATATATATATATATATATATATATATATATATATATATATATATATATATATATATATTATAAATATATATATATGGATCTACTTGACCTTATATATAATACTTACTAGGGGGCGAATAAGATGGCCATAATTTACCGAGCCATTACGAGATATCAGTTCATTAAACACCGCCAACTTTTTTGTCTAAAGAGGACCCGTAAGTTATTTTTGATCGGCAGCAGTTTCTTTTACAAGCTCGACCTTGTCCGTTGGCGGCGTTGGCGTGCGCCGTAGCCTAGCACATGAGACGTATACATGCTATACGCCATCACCATGAAGATGATGCTGAAGACAAAGACGACGATGACGATGATGATCACGGAGTAGCTCATATATTGTGGGCTGTCTATGACGTCATATTGTAAGATATTTAGCGGAACCTAGACTTTTGCAAACACTCACACAATCGCTCACATAACCACCCGAGTAACACACACAGCTTACAGCGCTTGTTAAAGGCTTTGTTACAGCGATTGGTAAAAGCTTTGTTACAGCGATTGGTAAAGGCTTTTCACGTGCACAGCTTTGTTCTTTGTTGGCTTTGAGCACTCTGTTGTACGTTTATAAGAGGGTCTTTTCGGTTCAATAAACAGTTGGAAGTGAGCGCTGTAAGCTGCGTGTGTTACTCGGGTGGTTGTGTGAGTGATTGTGTGAGTGTTTGCGAAAGTCGAGGTTGCGCTAAATATCTTACAATGTGACGAATAACCAACTAGCCCAAAAACAAGTTTTATTGATGTATACCATGTCTCAACATGCTCTACGATGCATTTCGTACGACTAGAAACAACTAACAACCAGCTGGAGAACGTGCACAAACCTTGTCTTTACCGAATTCTGGTTATATCCGATACCACAAAGCAGTAAAATGAAGTTTACAGCTTAACACAACGCGTCATTTATGACCAAGGACATTGTATATAACTGTACACTGTTTTGTCGCTCATCTACATGCGTGAGTGGTCATTGTCAAGTGTGATTGACGGGAACACTGAACGATCCCACTGCTTCACTTACTCATAATCAGTCACTTCGTAATTTTTTATTTTTATTTTTTCTTTACCGTATGGTCACGGTTATTTCGCTGACGTCTTTCCGTAATAGAAATACATAATGAAAGTCTTACCTGACCCACGCATAAACCATTAAAGTATTAAAAAAACTTCGCTCTTGGATTATCACGTGCAGTCGTTTAAGTCATGTTTTCGATGAAGACAGGTTTCACAGCCATTGCGCCGAGTCTGCCCGTCACGCGTGGTGAGCGCGAGCAAAGAAACTATTGAAGAGCGAAGCAAGTTCGGAAGGGCATTTTAGCTTTACTAACGTGGAATCGGTGGAGTGGCGGAGGACGCAGTCCTCTTTGAGTTAACGCACACGCGTGGAATCTCTATTGATCAACTACGCACAAGAGAAATATTCCACTGGCAGAACAATCCAGGTCAAGATACACTGCCTGTGTAACTGTTGAGAGAGTTGCCTTTCTCGGGTGAGGGAGTGTTTGCCTACTCAATGCACACAGTTCATTTCCTCTCTTAAGCGGCAAGCACAAAAGCGTTGGCTAGATGTTTAAATCTCTCTTCAAAGTGCGTTCAAATTGATTTTTTATCTCCTACTATGGCGCATCATAATCTTGCCGCGGTTTTCCCACGTAAAACACCCGCAATCACTACTATACCTGTGACTCGATGATACTCTGTCAATCTGGCAACGACGATGGCATTCTTATTTGTACATTTGTGGACTTTCGTTTGTATTAAACGTCGTATTGATGAGGTCACAACTGGTACGCGATAACGAACCTCTTGGTTGTTGTATTTCCATAATTTATTCTTTTCTTAGTTTATAAAATCCCAACAAAACAGAAATTGGCATGTCCCACGTGCGCGAAAGCCTTAATCTTTAGTTGCAGTCATTGACCGCCAACATCTTCCTCTTGTGTATCACCAACACTACTTAAGAATCACTTTTTTAAATGCGCGGCAGCTTATGATGGAGCTCAATCCGGTGTGTGGCGTGACTATCGATACTGCGCATGCACCAACTCTCCACGTCTCGTCGCGTGAGCGCGAAGGACTTCTCCTCGCGTGAGCGGGAGCAGCGTTGCCTCGACTTCCTTTCTTTCCCGTTTATGTCTCCGCCACAGCTGTGCGCTCATACTGCTGCTCGCGCTCGCACAGTTGCACACTCCTTGCAGTGCTTAGTGTCCACTTTTCGGCAACCACACGGTAATGCACACGAATGGGAGGGGCGTGACATAAGCGGTACACAGCATACACAAAACTCCACAAACAAATGAAACATAGACGGAGACATACAATGAGAAGCAACAAATGGAAATACAAGGGAGGACCTGCACTGCTTCGCATCCCCGCATGGTTACATTTGTGGGAGATAGTGTAACTTTTTTATGCGGTACGATTTAAATAGACGAAGTGGCACGTTAACCAATGACAAGCTAAAGTGTGGCACTGCATTTACAGTGTGCATGAACTTAAGTAGTGTAATACCAACAACATAGCTAATATAACGGGATACTGAAAGATGAACTCGTTTAAACAATCAACGACTTTTGACTCAGCAATAACAGGGACACTGCATTGGTGTAATTTTTGTCCTAGAGCTCTTTTATTTTTTTCTTACTTGCTGCCAGTCCGAGCAACAAGCCATCCATCAATGCAGCGTAGGACAAGCTCTACCCCGCTGATGGTTTTCGGGCAAAAGACTGATGGCCGTTCAGCCATGTCCATCACCCATGAGTCTGCGTGTACTACTCGGTTTCTTTAGTGCGAGGAAAACGCTCTTGCTAAGTCTAAGATAAAGTATTTAACTCTATACCCGAACTTAAAAGCTTCAGCCTGACCGTTTACGCTAGAACGCAAAATGGGGAAGATGGGGGGGGGGGGGGGGGATATTCTGAAAGCCGAGTCTATGCGTACACCAGCTTCTATTGTGTATAGTAAGGTTCCTATCTCTATTGAACTCTACGAAGGGGGGGGGAGGCACGCTAATGCACTTCTTCGCGAAGGAAAAGCAACGACGCGTTACTTTCCAGCGTTAGGCAGCGCAGAAACGTTTTAATGAATGCCTTTGGTTGAAGGAAGTGACCTATTCTTCAATCTTTCTGTGTAGCTCCTTTTTGAGTACGACCAAGCAAGGTTTAATTCACAATTCATTATATTGCCTCGTGGCTCCATCAGAATTCTCTCGTGTACCGCAATTGTATTTGTCAGGCTCTCACTGTGCTTGTTTTGTAAAAACTGTTTGGTATTGCTGGGCGCATTCGTTGCCATCAGTTAGGCAATGCGATGACAGGATTTTACTTATTCTGAAAGAAACAAAAAACTTCTTCAGGGCAAACAGGATTCGAAACGCAATTTCTCCTACCAAAACAAAAGCAATAAAAGAAAGGTAAAAAAGAAACCTTAGAGTATGTAAGGAATATTTTCTGGCCTCTGACATTTTGGGCAACATGAAATCAAATACAAGTTCATGGCGGACATGTTCATGTTATTAGGATGCTGAAAAGCAATGTGATTGGAGTTTAGTGTTCAAGAAAAGCCGACTCTGAGATATTAGTGGGTACAACATTAGGCTGCTTATCTCGAAGGTGTTTGTTCCATTGGTTTCCGCGGCATGTCTATCTGGACGAACCCGAAACGCCAAAATGCCCGTGGGCTATGCTACCAAAAAGGAGGCGACACGTGGTAAGTGCGCCTAACTCTCAATTTTAGATGTACTGTGATGTCCCTGTTAAATATAAAGAGAAGAGAACGCTTTCTCCGGACTATTATCACTTCTACAAAACATCTGTTTTTGCGACAGATGTACTGCATGGTGTTTATGAAACAGATAACTCAATAGTTTGATACTTCGGTGGCAGTGCGACCGATTGACGGAACCGAGGTGCTCTTTCCACTTTGTATCCGACAGGGAAGCCTGTGGATTAAGCACAAGTCGAGATGGAGGATATTAGACGCGAAGCAGCTTTTGCTCAGGCCGGTGTCAATCTCTCGGCAACGGTGTCCTCCCCCACAGCATGCGCCGTCTCGTTGCGGGAGCGCGAGGAGGTGGGAGGATGTGCGGTGGAGAAGGTGGCAGACCGCTACCTCCACATTGTTTTTCCTCTCATTATCTATTCTTCACAGCTGTTGGCTCGTAATAAATGCCGCGCGAGCTTGCGCTGTTGTACTCTCCTGGCAGCGCTGGGTAGTCCCTTTGCGGCACACACACACGTTAATACACACTAATGGAAGGGGGTAACAGAAGCGGTACACATCATATACGCAACTTTTCACTCAATTCAAATGTACACGGAAGCATACAAATGGACACAACAATTGAAAACACACGTGAACACCAGCCCTGCTTCCCAATCCTACGTGGTTCCCTTTAGTGAGAAAGTGTGTAACTTTTTGCCACTCACGGGCGTGTTTACGGTGCTATCTCTCCCAAACATATTATGGCTTCAAGCTAAAGAATCTTTAATGCTCACATGGCACGCAAATTTTTCCCTTATAATTATTTAGTGATATTGTCGCATAAAAGTGCAGAATTTATTTGAATGTTCTGAATAATGAGGGCTACAACACCACTGTATCACATTGGCACATATTTTATTCGCCAAAAACCTGCATGTCAAAGTGGTTTCGAAGTTCAGCTCTCTTTTGAAAGAATTAGCGCACCTCTCAGTGAAGCGCACTTACCAAGCTTGCGTCGAATTCAACGTTGGCATTTTATGCTTCACATGAAAGATGGAGCCATTCCAGGAGCTGTGAGAAACAAACGAAACATCCGACGATGTCTGTTTTGTCAGGGAGTAAGAAAATAATTCACTACTGACATGCCACTTTTCCTTTGTCAAGTTTTAAAGGCAGAGACGACACCGCAGCACAGCTGCTATACAAGAAAGTAAAACAAAAAACAAACGCATAACGGCTGTGAAATAACAGCATGAACACCATAGTGCGCTAAATCTCATCAATTATAAAGTGTAAAACGAAGGTTAGCTTGGCTGCTGCATGTATAATAAACTTTAGTTGGGCTTTATAGTGTGTGATACAAAAGTTACATTCATGCTTCATTTGGGAAACAAAGAGAAATTTATATGTATAGTGAAACCTCGGTTTTATAACACATTTATTTGTTATTGTGTTTCTTGTGTTTGTGTCCTGGTCTTAAACGTGTAATTTTTATAGCACAACAAGCGACAAAGAAGGTGTCTTTATGTTCGTTGGCAAGAGTGTGCGCTCGCATCACTCAATGGTCCCCAGTTTCCTTAGCCTTTCAATAGGGAGACTTCACTTTATAGTCAAGCAGAAAACCTAAAATCACAAAAAGAGCAGTTATACACCCAAACTCAGTGAGAGCCTGGGTGTGCACCCCCCCCCCCCCCAAAAAAAATGGCAGCATATCCACGGAGTGAATAATGGAGAGTGGGGCGAAGCATTCGTCCGTCCATGCGTCCGTCTGTGTGACCGTTCATGCGTCTGTTTGTGCGCCCGTCCCTGCGTTCTTTCATGCATCCGCCCCTGCGTCCGTTCATGCGTCCATCCATGCATCTGTTTGTGTGTCCGTTCGTTCATCTATTCAACACTCCAAGTCCCACCATCTCGCATCTTTTTATCATAGATTCCCCATATAGAAGCACCGCCATCCAGCGGACATTCCAAGGACTAAACGAGAGGTGGCACACGCACACTTTCTTACGGCCTGCGCTTTGGGTCCACTTCCCACCTTTAACCACCTCGAGTTCATGGTATATTCTAGTTCACTGTATTCATGGCACTGCGACCAAACGCTCGCTAAACCTTTCAAAAACCAAAGAGGTTACGCCCAGCGAATATAACGTTAGTAGCAACCTTTCCCTGTCAGATAGGGCTCAATTTACATGCCAATGGCTGCTAATGAGAAATGAGAGACAGGAGAATTCCGCTTTTACTTTCTTACGGCTTGCGCTTCGTATCTACTTTTCATTTTTAACCACCTTGAGTTCATTCATGGTATATACAAGTTCATTGTATTCATGGCACTGCGGCTCAACGCTCGCTAAACCTTCCTAAAGCTAAGGAGGTTACACCCAGCGAGTATAATGTAGCATCCCTTTCTTGTCTGACAGTGCTCAATGTACATGCCAATGGCTGCTAATGGGGATCGCAGCGTGCGCGTTGACTAAAAGCCGAATGCTCATGTCTCTCATTCCCCATTAGCAGCCATTGGCATGTACATTGAGCACTATTTTTTATTGTTAAACAACGCACAGAAGAAATCTCTCACTGGCACCACCTTGGAGGTCAAGTGTTATACCTATTTCGGGTATGTGCCGTTGGTGGTTACATACGAGGGACGCCCAAGCCACGCCATAAGGAGCTTCGCCCCTAAAAAAAAAACCTGTCAACTAATCCCAGCTTAAGACCGCAACTACTGAACTGCTGAGTTTCTGGTGCCATTTCGTCGCAAATTCAAATAGTGAATTGAGATTCCTATAACCATGTCTAGAAAATATATATATATATATATATATATATATATATATATATATATATATATATATATATATATATATATATATATATATATATATATATATATATATATATAGATATAGATATATATATATATATATTTAAAAGGGAAAGAAGTGTATACCTAAGGGCTCGCTTTTCCTTGTTTTGACACAATATTAATGAGATCTAAGGGACAGTAATGCCAAGGATTGTATAGGTGAAGTTTTTAGAACAAATAGAAAGTAAATAAGGAGAAAGATAAGTGGGTGAAAAAATAACCAGCCGTGAGCAGGTTCCTGCTCACGGCTGGTTATTTTATATATATATGATTGATAATATATATATATATATATATATATATATATATATATATATATATATATATATATATATATATATATATATATATATATATATATATATATATATATATATATATATATTGTATATATATATATGTATATATATATATATATATATATATATATATATATATATATATATATATATATATATATATATTGTAGGCACGCCATAGGGTGGCGTGGCAGGTTGAGCATACGGCATACGCTGTTGCGTAGGCCGAGCAGCGACGGCGGCGTACGTGAGAGGCGTTGTGACTAGTGGTTGCTGATGCACCGGCGGAAGGGCTTCAGCGACTTGGGTCCGAATGACGTGTTGGAGGTCCGGTGCCAAAGCTTGCGTGGGCTCATGTGTCAGTGGCAGCAGTGACAGCTGGCGCGCTACCTCTTCGCGGACGAAGTCCTTGATCGTCGACAGCAGCGGCTGCTGGTCGGTAGGATGGGCAGCTAGGTGCAAGCTTGCGAGCGTGTCTGGCGTCGTGATGGCTTGACGAGCAATTGCGCGCTGCCTACGCAATTCATCGAAGCTTTGACAGAGGGAAACGAGGACAGCAATGGTGGGGGGATTTCTCGCGAGCAACATCTGAAAGGCGCCGTCGTCAATGCCTTTCAATATGTGCCTGATTTTTTCTTCCTCAGGCATGGTAGAGTTGATGCGGTTGCATAGATGCAACACATCTTCAATGTAGCCCGTGTAGGTCTCGCCTGGTTGCTGTGCACGGTGACGTAAACGGTGCTCGGCTTGAAGCTTGCGTGCCGCAGGTCGTCCAAAGACGTCCGTAATAGCCGTCTTGAATGCAGACCACGTAGTAATGTCAGCTGCGTGGTTATTAAACCACAGCTGCGCGGTGTCCGCAAGGTAGAATGTGACGTAGCCAAGCTTACTTTGGTCGTCCCATTTGTTACTTGCGCCGACTTTGTCGTACCTCGCCAACCAATCTTCGACGTCCGACTCAGTGGAGCCCGTGAAGATAGGAGGGTCTCGTTGAGGATACACGGCACCGCAAGTGACATGGACGGTCGAAGGTCCCACCTGGAGAGGCGTCTCGGTGGCCATGTTCGTGTGACGTAGAGGGGGAAGCTTACGGGAGCGAAGTTACAGGTTTGTACGGGAGTCCACACACCTCCACCAGATGTCACGCAGTTTATTCACGCACAGACCTACTGGAAGGCCGAGGAACGCCAGAAGAGCGAGGAACGCCAACAAGCCGAAAATACAAAACAAACGCAAGCTCGGGTGGCGCGTGCACCAACGCTGTGGCTTGCCGTTTCATGCTGCTTCTTCGTCGTTCGCATAGTTCCCTACATTATATATATATATATATATATATATATATATATATATATATATATATATATATATATATATATATATATATATATATATATATATATATATATATATATATATATATATATATATATATATATATATATATATATATATATATATATATATATATATATATATATATATATATGTTGGCGGGATTTAAGGCGCACAAATTATGTGCCGGCTACTCCTTACCCTTTAGTAGAGGTATGTAACATAGAGCACGTAGGGTTCAAGTCTTTAAACATAAGAAACCCACAGCTACACACAATAAGCAAATAACCATGCGATATACTTCAAATGCAAAACATCGTAATAAACAATCACATACATGTGGATACACGGCGATGCAACTGTTGCCTAGAGTCAACAGTCACAAATTGTCTACGTAATACTCAACAGTCAGATAAATGTGCGCTGTCACGTTAAAGAAATGAAGAGAAAATGAAATAATATTGGCCAAGAATGCCACTGCCTTCAAGAAAAATTATCAATGCCTTTACTGAGAATGTCTGTAAACATCTTACTGGCCACGAGCCCAAAATTTTTTTCGAGCTGATTGGTCTGTGATCTAAAGTCATTCAGGAGAATATAAGTCGGCGTTTGGGTGTTTCACATTGTGGTCAATCTAGAAAGAGGTTACGTATGTCTTCATGTCTTTATCTACTAATCAGCAATCACAGTCAGAAGTCTCGGTGTGCTAATTTGTTTGTAAAAAAAAAGGTTGGTGTAGGCAGTGCCTAATCTTATACCATGAATAAGGGTTTTCATACTTCTGCCCAAAAACAGTGACATTTCAGATTTATTTAGCGGATATATGTGATATAAATCAGAGGTTTTGTATTTTTTGTCCAACAACGTATTTTAACATACAGTGAAAAATTTTGTCTATATAATGTACCGGGATTCAAATTTTGATATTTGAATAGAAACCAAAGCATCTTTGTGAGTTGCTTCCAGTGCTGCTTCACCATCTCCTGTGTTGCGTGGTATGCTGCAATGTCCCAGTACCCACTCAACCATTATTTCATTGTATTTTTGGTTTGGCTTTGTCAGCTGTTGAATTGTCTCTTAAATCAGGTTATCACTTATTGTTTTCGCTTTTGTGCTACTGAGTGATGTTAGGGCCGCTTGTGATTTACTAAAATTTACAATTACCAGCATCTTCTACAGAATTTGTTAAGTATAAAGCACTTAGTATAGCGATTAGAAATAAATTTTATTTTTTTCTGTATTTTTTCCTCTGCTTACGTCCTCCCCGTATTTAGTGACAAAAGACTAAGCACCTCACCTTAAAAGTTGTCTTCTTCTAGTGCTCTGCTGTTCAAGAAAAAGCACGCTTTACAGGTCATAAGTACTTTTGCAGAAGACACTGCTGTGGATCGAGAATACCTTGCGGGTCCTCTATACACAAACACTTTACGTTGTTAGATGCAACGATATCTCGTAATGGCTGGGTAAATTATAGTTCTATAGTGGTAATTGTCATCCCGAGGTGGAGGAACGGAAGACACGCGCAGTGGCGAATAAGGTAACACCTTGACACAAGTACAAGTTCATGAATGCATTCAGGGATGGTCCGCGACAAACTGGATATATCTGTTAGGTGTCCATAATTGGTGGGAAAATAAGTAATTTATGTATACTCGTTATCATGGAATAACTGCACTATCGCAGCTCTTCTGAATTGACGCATTTGTTTAGGAGCACGAATACAAACCATGTAGTGCACGTATCGGCGAGATTAGCAAAAGCTGGCGAACTAACTTGTAGCAAGAAAATTGAATCTAATGGTGTGTTATGTATTGGTATGAAGTGACGTCAATACAAGGTCTATGAAACTTCGAGGTCAGAATTTATAAGCATGCTTGGAGTTTATATAGACCTAATTGATGATGATATCGGCCCTCTCTCACAACGGGAATCAAGTCGTATTCATTTACACACTGGTACCGTATCCAGTTCCATATTCATGACATTTGCAGGCGCAATAACCTGTTCATGACTGAAGTAGAAAACATAAAAAACACATCATGAAATGGACAGGGGACAACTCCTTTCAAGTCCTCTTCGCGAAAAACCCCCAGACAATAAAAAAATCGCAGCACATCCATGGGGTGAATGATGCAGAGTGGGGCGAAGCATCCGTCCGTCCATTCGTTCTTGCTTCTGTCAGTCCATACGTCTGCCTGTGTGACCGTCCTTGCGTCCATCCGCCCGTCCGTGCGTGTGTATGTTCAAGCGTCCGCACTTCCATCCATGTGTCCGTCCCTGCGTTCGTCGATGCATCCGCCGCTGCGTCCGTCTATGCGTCCATCCGCCCGCGCAGCCATCCGTGCGTCCATCCTTGCACCTATTCAACACTTCAAGTACCACCATCTCGCATCTTTTCATCCCATATTCCCGATATAGAAGCACCGCCATCCAGCGGACATTCCAAGGACTAAACGAGAGGTGGCCCTCGTACACTTTCTTATGGCTTGCGCTTCGTGTCTACTTCCAGCCTTTAACCACCTCGACTTCATGGTATATACTAGTTCACTGTATTTATGGTACTGCGACCGAATGCTCGCTAAACCTTTTTAAAGCGAAGGAAGTAACGCCCGGCGAGTATAACGTATCAAACCTATCTTGTCAGATGTTTCTCAACGAACATGCCGACGGCTGCTAATGGGGAATGAGAGACAGAAGAATTCGGCTTTTAGTTAATGCGCATGCTACTTATTTTTTATTGTTCAACAACGCACAGGAGAAATTTCCCACCGGCACCACCTTGCAGGTCTATGCGTAAGACTGGTTACGCACTTCGACGAAGGACGAACGGATGCCGCTTTAAGGGTCTTCGCCCCTAAAAGGGATCAGTTTTTGCCAGAGCTTGGAACAACAGCGCATGCAACGGCTTTACACACGTGGAGCTCTAATAATTGATGGAACACTTTCGGCTCTAACCAACAGTTCATGTGCTGCGGCTTACGGCTCATCATTCCTCGTTCGAATCAAGCAATTTGTTTGAGGAATCACGCGCTAGCTGTGTCTTCAGCCAGCCGTCCAAGTGTCTTAATCACTCCTGGCAGCTGAGGTCCGTCAAGTCCCACACAAAGAAGTCGCAGACATGATACCACTTGCTCACCGACTGCATTCAGTGAAAGTTGCGCTTAGGTACGCTGCCGCCACCGCCAAGCCACCGTTTGCTACGATGCACTATGCACCTAAGCGCACATTCCCTTCACCTTTACCAGCTACTACACAATAAACACAAAATAAAGACTATGTTGCGTCACCACAGCAGTTTCACCCGGCTCGGCAGTATAATACCAATTTCGGCCCTTGCTTCCAATCCAAAGCGAGCCTGAAACAGTCGACTCACCTGTTTTTTATGCGGATGTGCTAACCATGTAGCACGCTTTTGTTGTGGCCACGCTTGGTATTCCGACTCTGGGTGACCACAAAGCAACTAACTGGACTGCACCTAATGAAGATGCGAATGAATGAATAATTAACTAAATAATATCAACAATATATATCAGTACAGAAAAAAAGATTAAATTAAAAAATAATATACCATATCCCCGTGTTGCGATCGGCGTTGACCTGGTTGAAGCGGGCATTGATGCGGGTGCTGGAAGAACATTTTGAAGACAAACTCGGTGTATCGTTTACTCGAATAAACGTTTGTTTGAAACGCAAAGACACGATAAATGCTTTGCGTTTCATGTGAGCTTCATCGCAGATAAACAAGCCGTACTCGACGTGTGGTCGAGCGTTGCGGGCGATGAAGAGAGTGAATCGATGTAGAACTGTGTTGCGAGCAGGTGGAGGGGCCTGTAGCTGCGGGCGCTACGGTGAGCGTGCTGCGGGTGAGAAAGAAAGCAACGTCTGCGCAACCTGAGAGTGAAGCGTGCGAGGGGATTATGATTGATTGATTGATATGTGGGGTTTAACGTCTCAAAACCACTATATGATTATGAGAGACGCCGTAGTGGAGGGCTCCGGAAATTTTGACCACCTGGGGTTCTTTACGTGCGCCCAAATCTGAGCACACGGGCCTACAACA